>CM048755.1:389392422-390017422 GCA_026315105.1 Locusta migratoria
GTGATTTTACTAGGCATGGACTGCAGCTCAATAGGAACTGGAAGGGGAAACTGGCTGGGTTGATAGCAAAATCCTTAAGGGGGGACACTGCAATTCATGGAAGTACTTCTTTTTTAGGCTAAGATCAGTGTCCAGTGAGAAGCTCAGGCAGTCAGGTGCTAAGAATGTTGAAAAATCAAATGTTTCTCACAAAAGTAAAGTAAAAAATAATGTTAGCATTTTTTGCCAGAATATTGGGGAAATAAAGAAAAAATAGATGAGCTTTTGGTTTGTTTAGATGATATAGAAACTGATAATGTAATAGATATACTATGCCTGTCTGAGCATCACATTGTCACTGGTATGGAAAATGTGAATCTCAGTGGATATAAATTAGTTTCCAATTTAAGTAGAGATAATAAGGTAAGAGGAGGAGTTGCCATATATGTTAAAAGCTATCACAGTGTAAAAAATGTAGAAACAAAATAGTTCTGTGTAGAGCAACATACTGAAGCATGTGCCTGCCAGCTTGAACTCAATGATGATTATCTTATAATTGTAACAGTGTATAGGTCCCCTTCAGGAAACTTCCAGTTATTTCTGGAAAACTTGGATGCTTTGTTGTGCTATCTGTCAGATAGGTGGAAGCAAATTATTATTTTTGGTGATTTCAATGTAGATTCACTGAAAGAGTGTCATAGGAAAAAGACATGGAAGTCTTACTTGGCTAATTCAATCTGACATCCGTTATTGATTTTTTTACTCGGATAGTAAAGGACAGCAGTACATTGATAGATAACCTTTTTATAGACCAAGATAAGTTTAACAATGTAAATGCTTGTCCCGTTGAGAATGGTCTTTCCGATCATGGTGCACAGCTAGTAAAAGTGTATGACATAGCTCCGTACAGTAATTCAAAACAGTCCTCCAGAGCTGTGGCTTGATTAATGACTTAACAACTAGAAATGTCAAAGAAAGTGTACAGCAGTTAGACTGGGATGAGATCTATAAGAAACATGATGTTAATTAAAAATTTAACTTATTTCATGATACATTTGTAAGGGTATTTGATAACTGTTTCCCCAAGAAATTAGTTAAATATAATTGTAAGAAACCACTCAAAAAACCATGGCTTACTAAAGGAAAAAAAAATCTTGTAACCGAAAAAGGGAACTATATTTATCCACAAGAAAGAGTAATAACCCAGAAACAATAAAATATTATAAAAACTACTGTGCTACATAAAGAAAAGTTATAATAAAATCAAGAAGCATGTGTATCATGTAGGAGATTGGTTCCTCTGATAATAAAATTAAAACAACTTGGGTATTATTAAAAGGGAGACAGGGCAACCAAGAGCAGAGGAAGAGGGTGTTTCCATCAAAACAAATGAAAACTTTATCAACAAAAAGTCAGAGGTTAAAAACGTTTTTAATTATTACTTTTTAAATTTTGTAGAGAAAATAGGATCTAAATGTTCATTAGAAGGAGCAAGGCAGTTAATGTAAGAGGCCATACCCATACAATTGAAATACTACCCACCTCTCCTTCAGAAATTATGAAAATAATAAACTCTCTCAAGAGTAAAAGGTCACATGGAATTGATGGCATTTCCAGCAGGGTATTAAAAGCTTGTTCCCAAAAGATAAGTAGGATTTTTAGTCATATTTGTAATGGCTCTTTAAAGCAGGGAATTTTCCCAGATAGACTTAAATATGCTATCTTTAAACCTTTGCATAAAAAAGGGGATACATCTGATGTCAACAACTACCGCCCCATCTCACTTCTGACAGCTTTATCCAAAATTTTTGAAAAAGTCATGTATTCTCGAGTTGCTTCACATATTAGTAAAAATAAAGTTCTAACAAAATGTCAGTTTTGTTTTCAAAAAAGCTTTTCAACTGAAAATGCTACATATACCTTTAATGATGAAATATTAAATGCTTTGACTAACCAGACATCAGCAGTTGGGATTTTTGTGATCTCTCAAAGGCCTTTGATTGTGTAAATCATGGGATTCTTCAAGATCAGTGTAAGTATTGTGGTATGAGAGGGACAGTGCACAAATGGTTTAAATCATACTTAACTGGAAGAGTGAAGAAAGTTGAAATAAGCAGTACACATGATATAGATGAAACAAAAATGGGGTCCCACAAGGTTTGGTCTTGGGTCCTTTGCTGTTCTTAATATATATTAATGACTTGCCATTCTACATTCACGAAGATGCTAAGCTAGTTCTTTTTGCTGATGCTACAAGTATAACTATCACACTTGACAAACAGGAATTAACTAATGAAATTGTAAATGATATCTTTCAGATAGTTATTAAGTGGTTCTCTACAAATGGAGTCTCATTAAACGTTGATAAAACCCAGTATATACAGTTTCATACAGTAAATGGAATGACACCATTAATAAATTTAGACTTTGAACATAATGCAGCTATGGTAGACTATTCAAAATTTTCGATTAATGATGAAAATTCTCCTCAGAGATAATAAATATTGTTGAAATGAGATAGAATGGCTGGCCAGTACTTACCATTGTGCTGTACCGCCGATAGTAACACAAAATGAAAAAACAGAAAAAAAGGGACAAAGGGACAAGCTTTCGGAACAGAGTTCCTTCGTTAGGTGGGAGAGAAGGGAAGAATAAAGGATGGGAATAGAAGGGAAAGGTGGTTCACGACCTAGGTCATGAAGGTGGTGTTTCGGAAGTGTGGGCGTCAGAGATACTGCATGTATGTACTGAGCCAAGCCAGAGAGGATAAATATAACTAAAAAGGAAAGATCAAGTAGTAAAGAGAAGAGAAGAGAGTGAAATTAATGATGCTGAGGGGTGTAGGAGGGGCGGGGGGGGGTGTCTAAAACGTTTTTCATAAACAGGGAAATATGGATGGACACACACACACACACACACACACACGGAGAGAGATAGAGAGAATGACAGAGAGAGCGAGAGGGCGGTAGAGAGAGAGAGGGGGGGGGGGTAAGGAACGGATAATGAATAGGTGAGCTGAGGATGGAGGAAGGGGAGGGGTTAGCGTAGATTTAGGCCAGGGGGGTGGCGGGAGGAGAGGATATGTTGGAGGGCAAGTTCCCACCTCCGTAGCTCTGAGGGACTGGTGTTGGTTGGTACTATCCAAATGGCACGTGTGGTGTAACACGTGCCCAGGTCCCTGGAGTTATGCTGGAGGGCATGTTCTGCCACAGGATATTGGGTGTCCCCCAGGCGAACAGTTCGTCTATGCCCATTCATCCGCTCAGCCAATTTGTTGGTAGTCATACCAACATAAAAGGCTGAACAGTGGACACATGTCAGCTGGTATATGACATGTGTTGTCTCACATGTGGCCCTGCCTTGAATTGGGTAGGTTTTTCCTGTGGTGGGGCTGGAGTATGTGGTAGTGGGAGGATGCATTGGACAGGTTTTGCAGCGGGATCGGTTGCAGGGGTAGGAACCATTAGGTAGGGAGGGTGGTTTTGGGATGTTGTAAGGTTGGACAAGGATGTTGCGGAGGTTGGGAGGACAGCGGAAGGCTACTCTGGGTGGTGTGGGAAGAACAGTTTGGAGTGATGGTCTCATTTCAGGGCATGACTTGAGAAAGTCATAGCCCTGTTTGAGGAATTTGTTGAGGCATTCCAGGCCAGGATGGTACTGGGTGACTAAGGGAGTGCTTCTGGGTGGTCTGGGGTTAGGAACATTGTTTTTGGAGGGAGAGGAATGGACAGCTCGTGAGATCTGTTTGTGGACGAGGTCTGTAGGGTAGTTGCGGGAGAGGAAAGCATTGGATAGATTGTTGTTGTAGCTGGTGAGGGATTCGGAACTGGAACAGATACGTTTCCCACGGATGCCCAGGCTGTAGGGAAGGGATCGTTTAATATGGAAGGGATGGCAGCTGTCAAAGTGGAGGTACTGTTGTTTGTTAGTGGGTTTAATATGGACTGAGGTGTGGATGTGAGACTCAGCAAGGTGAAGGTCAACATCAAGGAAGGTGGTTTGAGTTTTGGAGAAGGACCAGGTGAATTTAAGGCTGGAGAAGGAGTTAAGGTCGTGGAGGAAGTTCAGAAGGGTTTCTTCACCGTGAGTCCAGACCATAAATATATCATCTATGAATCTATACCAAACCAGGGGAGGCAACTTCTGTGTCTTAAGGAATGCCTCTTCCATGCGGCCCATGAAGAGGTTGGCATAGGAAGGGGCCATCCTGGTACCCATAGCTGTCCCCCTGATTTGTTTGTAGGTCTGGCCCTCAAAGGTGAAGTAATTATTGTTGAGTATGAAATTAGCAAGTGTGACAAGGAATGAGGTTTTTGGGAGGCTTTCAGGTGGGCGTTGGGAAAGATAGTGTTCCAGAGCTGATAGACCATGGGTGTGAGGGATGTTGGTGTACAGGGATGTAGCATCAATGGTGACAAGGAAGCTATCACGTGGGAGGGGCATAGGGATGGATTTGAGGTGTTCCAGAAAGTGGTTTGTATCTTTGATATAGGATGGGAGCCTGCAGGTTATAGGTTGGAGGTGTTGGTCTACCAGAGCTGAGACACGTTCTGTTGGAGCTTTGAAACCTGCTACTATGGGACGGCCAGGATGATTCTCTTTATGGATTTTAGGGGGTAGGTAAAAGGTAGGCATGCGAGGTTCAGGCGGAGAGAGAAGTTCTAAGGAGGCAGTGGTGAGACCTTGTAACGGACCTAGGGTTTTAAGAATTTTCTGTAGTTCAGCCTGGACTGAGGGAATGGGGTCATAAGGAATAGGTTTGTAGGTAGAGGTGTCCGAGAGTTGACGCAGCCCTTCTGCCACATACTCCCCTCGATCAAGTACCACAGTTGTGGAACCCTTGTCCGCTGGGAGAATTACAATGGAGCGGTCCGCTTTCAGCTCTCGGATGGCTTTGGATTCAGCTGGGTTGATGTTAGGAGTGGTTGGTATGTTGTTCAGGAAGGATTGGGAAGCAATGCTTGATGTGAGGAATTCCTGGAATGCCTGCAAGGGATGGTTTTGAGGAAGAGCAGGAGGATCTTTTTGGGAGGGAGGTCGGAATTGTTCAAGACAGGGTTCAACAGCGGCTCTGCTGCCTGGGGGTTGTGACTGGGTGCTGAAGTGGTATTTCCAGTTGAGGTTACGGGTGAATGAGAGGAGATCCTTGACCAGGGCAGCGTGATTAAATTTAGGTGTAGGACAGAAGGTTAAGCCTTTAGACAGGACAGATATTTCTGGAATGGAGAGGGATTTGGATGAGAGGTTAAGGACTGAATTGGAATTGGTATTGGGTGGTTTCTGCATGTGGTGACGGTTGTGATAGGTTCTAGGAGGGGTGTGTGCTGGGATTGGAAGATTCAGTAGGGAAGACAGGCTTGGTTTGTTGCCAATGAGTGGGGGGTTTTGAGGGTGGTGGTGTGGTGGGTGGTTGTGGATTATGGGAAGAGGGATACCACTTCTGATATGATGGACCAGTAGTTTGGACAGTTTTCTAAGGTGTTGTGCGGCATTCAGTTCAAGTTTACAGTTGGCTTGTTGTATTATGGATCCAAGTGTGTTATTTGAGCCAGGTGCTGAGAGGAGAAGTATTTTGGAGAGAGAGAGGAGTTGTTGGGAGTGGTGGTTACACGAGGCAACATACTGTTGGAGGATAAGACGGGTGAGAGCTAAGGACTGCTGAATTTGAAACTGTAGGAGGGACTGATGGAGACAAGGATTGCATCCAGAGATGGGAACTTTTAAAGTGAGTCCTTTGGGGATTGTTCCAAATGACAAACAGGACTGGAGGAAAAGAATGTGGGATTGCAGTTTGGCTATAGCAAATGCATGTTTGCGGAATGACTGAAGGTACTGTGGTATAGGGTTGGGATACATGGTGGATAATAGGTTTGAAATAATAATAATAATAATATCTTATATATCATACACATACACACACACGCACACACAAAGGGGTATAATAGGATGAAAATTTATCGAAAATATTAAAAAAAAAATCAATATATAAAAAAGTTCAACGAAAGAATATACTACGAAATTGTAATTACCAAGTGCCGGTGAAAAATGATCGTAGAGGGCCGAAAAAAGGGTTTTAGGCGGCAGAAAAACGATCGCTAGCTGCACATAAAAGGTAATTACCGTCCATTAAAGATCGCTGGCGGCACCTTAAAACTTACCAGCGGCACAAAATTTATGGTCAAACCGCAGATAAACAACCAAAAACGCCATTATACACTAGCCATAACGAAAAAGTCGCTGGGATTATGGTCGAAATAAATTGTAAACAATGCCACAATGTTGGATTGTTGCAACAATCTCCAGTAAGGGAGGCGTTTCTTTAAAAAATGACTGTTTAGTAAATGATCAAATAACCTGTGGCAGAACATGCCCTCCAGCATAACTCCAGGGACCTGGGCACGTGTTACACCACACGTGCCATTTGGATAGTACCAACCAACACCAGTCCCTCAGAGCTACGGAGGTGGGAACTTGCCCTCCAACATATCCTCTCCTCCCGCCACCCCCCTGGCCTAAATCTACGCTAACACCTCCCCTTCCTCCATCCTCAGCTCACCTATTCATTATCCGTTCCTTACCCCCCCCCCCTCTCTCTCTCTCTCTACCGCCCTCTCGCTCTCTCTGTCATTCTCTCTATCTCTCTCCGTGTGTGTGTGTGTGTGTGTGTGTGTGTGTGTGTGTGTGTGTGTCCATCCATATTTCCCTGTTTATGAAAAACGTTTTAGACACACCCCCCCCGCCCCTCCTACACCCCTCAGCATCATTAATTTCACTCTCTTCTCTTCTCTTTACTACTTGATCTTTCCTTTTTAGTTATATTTATCCTCTCTGGCTTGGCTCAGTACATACATGCAGTATCTCTGATGCCCACACTTCCGAAACACCACCTTCATGACCTAGGTCGTGAACCACCTTTCCCTTCTATTCCCATCCTTTATTCTTCCCTTCTCTCCCACCTGACGAAGGAACTCTGTTCCGAAAGCTTGTCCCTTTGTCCCTTTTTTTCTGTTTTTTCATTTTGTGTTACTATCGGCGGTACAGCACAATGGTAAGTACTGGCCAGCCATTCTATCTCATTTCAACAATATTTATTCAAAATTTTTAGGTGTTTGCATTGATGAGGGATTGAATTGGAAGAAACATATTGAAGATCTCTTTGCAACGTTTGAGTTCAGCTATGTATGCTATCAGAGTCATTTGAACATTTGGTGATATACATCTCAGTAAATTAGGTTACTATGCCTATTTTCATTCACTGCTTGCATATGGGATCATATTCTGGGGCAATTCAACATTGAGTAAAAAGGTATTCATTGCACAAAAGCGTGTAATCAGAATAATTGTAGGAGCCCACTCAAGATCATCCTGCAGACATTTATTTAGGGATCTAGAAATCTTCACTGTAGCTTCACAATATATATATATTCACTCATGAAATTTGTTATTAACAACTTGACCCAATTCAAAAGCACTAGCAGTGTGTATAGTTATAACACTAGGAGAAAGGCTGATATTCACTATTTCCTCTCCGGGGGACACCACCTTGATAAAGCACTGTCCGTGTGGGTGGAGGGCTTGAGAATCCGTGGGAAGCTGAGGGCTATACAGAAGGTAGAGAACCTACTGCCGGAAAGGCCTCAGCTGATGGATCAGACTAAGAGTGTCCCACAACGTCCCGTCTTCCTTATCCTCTCCCAGTCCTTTCCCAATTTCTTTCCCAACCCAAGATGTGATGCGATCCCTGCCGAGGGGAGCGTGACACATGGGTGCATGTGTCTCAAACGGAGCCTCAAGCATACTGGGCAACCTCCCAGACTAAGTAGTCTTGCACCGCAAGGGGTTATCGTGGTGTGGACCATATAAATCCCCTAATCTCGTGGGACTAAGATGAACACAGAGAAAGAAAGTATTTTAAAATAATCTAAGGGGCAATCTGAGACCTCAGATACTCAGACACTGGGATCAGGACCGATGGAGTGCACTCCTACTTCTGAATCAGGGTCTAGACCTGAGCAAGAAGTGGGAACTGTAACAGAGAAGTCAGACCAGATTAGTATTAAGGCCTTGTCTGGGGCTCAGAGGAGGAAACTTCTCAAGGAACAAAAGCAAAAGGAAGGAAAACAATGGCTTCCTAACCATAAGTGGAGGGAATCAAAAGGGCTTGAGCCCAAGACCCCCAAAAAGAAACTGCCTCAGGTCGAGGGGATACACAGACCCCCTCGACGTCAAAGACAGGTGGCAAGAGGGTTAGGGAGGAGTCTAAGACTCCCTACTCTCTGGACAAGTGTAATCCTAAAAGGCCGAGGCAGAAAATAGGGAAATAGACCTATAGTACTGCTGTCTTGGTCTTTAGAATGGTGGTTGTCCAAGAAGGATACCCACTGGTGAGCATCACCTCGCAGCAGGAGGAGCTCGTGCAGATGGCCCTCTTTGAAGAGATTGGGGGGGACGCTGGTCCAGGACCCAAATTCAGGAGGATCTATCTAGATCACGGTGCCCTCATTTTTGTCTGCAAGGGGGAGCACTCAGCAGAATGGCTTAAGGACAAGGTGCCCATGATATCCCCATGGGAGGATGCGAAGCTGCTGGTCAAGACAGCAGCCGAACTCCTTAAGACAGCAAAAGTATCAATATGGGTACCAAAGATCCTTAAGGATGTCTCTCCAAAGACTGTTCGAGAAAATAAGGGTCCAGAACCCAAACGTCTCGACAGAGGATTGGAGGGTAATTAACCAAAAGGTCGTTCCAGAAGGACGAACCCTGGTGGTGGAGGTCAGAGAGAAGTCCCTGAAGGCAATGCGAGAGCAAGTCCTGAAACTGTTTCTAGGGTTCTCGCAAATCGCCGTCAGGGTAATCAAATACCTTAAAGGCAATAATGGCAGCAAGATGGGGGCTGGAAGTGCTGCAGATAAACCTGCAGCACAGTAAAGGGGCCACTGCTGCCCTGAGCCATCACCTGGGGAGACAGGAGGTGGACATAGCTCTGATACAAGAACCCTATTTATACAAAGGGGGTGTATCGGGCCTCGGTGGTACTGGAGGTAAGCTGATTTATGCTAGAAATCTAAAAAACTCCAGAACATGCATTTATGTTAAAAATGGAATCCCTTTCATACCAATGATGGATTTT
Organism: Locusta migratoria; assembly: GCA_026315105.1. NCBI lineage: Eukaryota > Metazoa > Arthropoda > Insecta > Orthoptera > Acrididae > Locusta > Locusta migratoria. The sequence goes on from CM048755.1 coordinate 389,401,532, forward strand.
TGTTCTAGGGACCTGGTGACCATCAGGATGCAGCAACATGAGGAAGGTATCACGAGGGAAATTGTTTTGGCCTCAGCATACCTTCCTTACGAAGACAGCTCTCCTCTTTCTTTGGAAGTGAGGAGACTGGCGGAAGCCTGCCATCGGCAAGGTGACGAACTGGTGGTGGGATGTGATGCCAATGCCAACAATGTATCATGGGGCAGCAAGGACACCAACAATAGAGGTGAACACCTTCTTGAATTTCTTCTATCTAACAACTTGGAGATCCTGGAAGGGGTGATGAACCTACATTCAGGAATAGTAGAAGGGAAGAAGTAATTGACATAACTTTTGGTTCCATGATGATGGGCAGTTATCTCAAACAGTGGCATGTGGTCCTGGATCCATCATCATCAGATCATATGTATATTAAATTCAAGGTTGAAATGGAAACCAGACAGACCATGGCCTATAGGAATCCCAGGAAAACGGACTGGGAGACATATAGGAGAGACCTTGACTTTAGCCTATCGGAAATTAAAACTTCGATAAGGAATCCAGTAGAGTTTGAGGAAGTAGCAGAGGCCGTAACCTCTGCTATAGTGACCTCATACCAGGACAACTGCTCAATCACCAAGAAGTGCACAAATAGGAGTGTGCCTTGGTGGAATAATAACCTGGAAATGCAAAAAACAGGTACGAAGACTGTTTAACCTTGCGAGTCGCAAAGGACAATGGGCAAAGTATCGTGAGGCCCTTGTCAATTACAATCTTGCCATCAGACAGGCAAAGAAGGCATCCTGGAGGTATTCTGTGAGGAAATGGAGGGCACGGCTGCTCAAGCAAGACTTCATAAAATCCTCACTGGGGTACCAACTAATCCAGGAGGAACATTGAGGAAGGAGGATGTGGAGTATACAAAGACAGCACATGAAACGCTGGACCTGCTCCTCAAGACTGACTTTCCTCAATATACTCTGGTGGACAACTCAGACCAGAATGTGATTTCTGAGAGACAACAGTTCTCAGGAATTCGCAAAGAGGACTGGGATTTGGCCAAGGAGTGTGTCGATTTCAGTAAGGTCCAATGGGTGGTGGGAACATTTCAACCGTTCAAGTCACCTGGCCCCGATGGAATCTTTCCAACTCTCCTGCAACAAGTGGGAGAAAATCTTATTAGCTTCCTATGCAGGTTATTCAGGGTTAGCCTAGCAGCAGGAATCATTCCCAATGCCTGGAGGGCAGTGAAGGTTGCCTTCATTCCAAAACCAGGGAGAATTGATCATACCAAGGCCAAGGATATGAGACCAATCAGCCTGTCCTCCTTCATTCTTAAGACATTGCAAAAGCTGGTAATGTGCATGTTGGAGAAAGGAGGTTAAGCAGGGCTCGTCCACATTCAAAACAACATGCATATCAGCCAGGTAAATCATGTGAAACAGCTCTCCACCAACTCGTTGGGAAGGTGGAGAAAGCACTACACTTTCAGGAAATAGCCCTCTGTATCTTCTTGGACATCGATGGGGATTTTAGCAACACGACCTTCGATTCCATGGTTAGGACAGCAGAGGTGCATGATCTAGGGACCACTATATGAAGGTGGACTAGGGCCATGCTGAGTGGAAGAAAGGTAGAGGCTACCATGATGAATGAAAAAATGGTAATAAACACCACTAGGGGTTGTCCGCAAGGAGGAGTTCTTTCCCCTTTATTGTGGAATCTAGTGGTGAGTGATCTCATTGGAGAATTAAACTCTAGGCAGTACTTTTGCCAAAGATACGCAGATGATCTTATCATAGTAATACTTGGCAAATTTGCTGACACAGTCAAGAATATGGGACAATGTGTGTTGGACATTGTGCAAAACTGGTGCAGAAAACAGGATCTGGGGGTTAGTCCATTCACAAAGAAGCATATCCAACATTCAAGTTGGAATCTAAAGCTTTTCAATGAAGCACTACCTGTGAAGGGGACAGTGAAATATCTAGGGGTTACCTTAGATGAGAAACTGACTTGGACCCCTCACATTAGGAATAATTGATCCAAGGCAAAAGGTACTCTGGTAAGTAGCAGGAGAGCTTGTGGCAAAAATTGGGGCCTGAGTCCCAAGGGTATGCTTTGGATATACACCACGGTGATTAGACCCAGGATCACCTATGGGGCAGTCATGTGATGGAAGAAGGTAGAACAGCAGGTTGCTGCTAAGGAGCTTGGTAAGGTGCAGAGATTAGCCTGCTTTGCCATAACAGGCAGAATTAGCAGCACACCAACTGCTAGGATGGAAACTATGTTGAATATGCCCCCATTACACCTTTGGGTCAAGATGAAGGCAGTGGCTGATGCATACAGACTCAAAACTGGCAAAAACTGGAACTCTTTGGGATATTCAGAATCACACACTAAAATAGTGAGTGAGGTAAATATAGGAAAGGTTGGGGAAATGCCAGCCGACTATATTATAACCCCATACTGTTTCAACAAGCCTTTCAATATAACAATTGGAAGTAGGGAGCAGTGGGAGAAAATAGTTCGACACCGTACGGGGGATATTGTCTGGTTCACTGACAGGTCGAAATCAGACCAAGGCGTTGGGGCCGGGGTATACGGGGTGCAGCCAAGACTGGAGGGCGTCATCTCTCTAGGGAAACTGGCCTCAGTATTCCAGGCCGAAATCACTGCCATCAGGGCATGTGTGGAGGAGAATTTGTGTAGGGGCTACAAAGACTGTAGCATCTATATCTATTCAGACAGCCAGGCAGCTCCTGCAACAAGGTCGAAAGTTGTTCCAGAATGTCACAGGGTTCTGGTGGAGCTAGGGGAAAGCAATACAGTAAACCTATTGTGGGTCCCTGGCCACTCGGTGATCAGTGGCAACGAACATGCTGACAGATTAGCCAGGATGGGGACAGAGACTCCATTTATTGCACCGGAACCTGTCCTGACAATCACCAAAGCAATGATCAAATTGGAGCTATGTAACTGGCTCAGAAGACAGCACATAGAATATTGGACCAAAGTCTATAAACAAAAACATGGCAAGGTAATGATGCCAAAGCCATGTTTTAAAAGAAGCTCTGCAATCCTGGGCCTGAACAGGAGAGAGATTAGACTCATGGTTGGATTGCTGACAGGCCATGGGAATTTCAAAAAACACCTACATACAATGGGAATAACAGAAGAGGACCCTAAATGTAGGATCTGTGATGACAGTGATGAAACTGCATCACATCTAATCTTCGAATGCATTGCATTGGAGAGTAAAAGGCACAGAACATTTGGGACAACCAGACCCGAAGAAATTGTGTCTAATAAAGAACTGGTAAAGGGACTCTTTGCACTGTTCAATGGCATTGGTTGGCTTTACTAGATATACAGGGAGTGATACCGCACAATAAACTTAGTTTCGGTGCGGGCAGTGGTGGGTTGGACCAAGACTGTTTTGGCTTCCCTGAGAAAATCAAATCAAATAAAAAAAATCACTATTCAAGGTTAAATCTAACTTTGGCACAGAAAGGAGTGAATTATGCTGCCATAAAAGTCTTTGGTCACTTACCAAGTAGCATCAAAAGTCTGACAGATAGCCAACTAGTATTTAAGAAGAAATTAAAGGAATGTTTGAATGGCAACTCCTTCTACAATGTAGAAGAATTTTTAGATGAAATTTTAAAAAATATAATAAAAATTATATAATAAAAATAAAATAATAATAAAGTAAAAGAATGTAAATAAAAATCTTTAACATATTGATTGTCATGTACAGACAACATTTACTAAACTGACATGTTTCACATCATTACAAAATGTTTTATATATGATTTATGGAACAAGTTCTCTTCTTCAATGCCCAGGTGGTTAGTAGTGATTACAGCCAGAAATAATGGCAACACTCAATACTTTTTGATACTCTTCATCACTTCACAAGGGACTGTAGTTTCAATCATGTTATCTTTGTAAACATGTTTTCTCCCAAATAAATTTAGTTGTTATATCTCTGTTCATTCTTTGTGTTATAAACTGGATGGCAGCATTGTATTTTCAAAAAACTGATAAACTTATTCAACACAAGCATAATCTGGATGCTGTCTTTTTAGTTTTGTACATAACTGAATGGAACCTTATCCCCCTCTGATTTCTTTCTTTCCCCCTCTGACATGATGGCATGGTAGTTGGTGTGCCTTCAAACGTGCAGCACACTGCACCTGATGAGCAGCATTCCAAGGACCTAAACCAAAAATGTAACCATAGCTGATCAACAGTTAAATTACAACATATCACTTCAAATTGGTAGTGATGTAGAACCACTCAAGTCACACAGATATTGCATTTTGGATGGCTTTAAATGTATATTGATGAAGCTGAGAACACGTATACACACAATAATAATTTGGATGCTGTCTCTTCACTTTTGTATAGAACTCAGTAAAAACTTACCCTTTCCTCGTTTCTTTCTCAGAATTTCTGTTTGACTATCTACCAATTTTAATGGTCAAAATCAATATTTTTTCCTGTTAACAGATTCTGTGTTGCCTTCCACCCAATGTAAAAGAAAGGCATTGACATCAAATTAGTTATTTAGGATATAAGACTCATGACTGTATATCCAGAGTTAGGTGAGATGATATGTATCCCTGACAAAAGTACCATAATTACTTTATAGAATATAATATGTAAGTTACCTACAGTGCATTGAAACTGTCCCCTCTTTCTTGGTAGTGCTACAACAACTCCAAAATTTTTAGGTCAGCACCTCTACAGCTGCAATCATTTTCATTCAAATGTTCAAATATTTGTAAAAGAGTTGGAGCAAACTGCTATGGCAATCAGTCCCTAGACTTACAAACTACTTAAACTAACTTATTCTGAGGATAACACACACACACACACACACACACACACACACACACACACACAAATCCCAAAGGAGGAACTCCAGTGGGAGCAACTGTCCAATCCATAATATGATGTCTTAGACCACACAGCCACTCCCGCACGACAACCATTTTTGTGTTTTCTTCTATTGGAATTTTCTTGTTCTTATCTTACTAAGCAATTCAGTGATCTCTGTCAAACGAAACTTTTTTAACACATTCGTGAGTTCAGCCAGTAATCTCCTAAACTTCATACAGTTTCACTGTATGTTGGCTGATAACATATTAAATGAATTAGAGACCTTTAGAACCAAAAAAGTACTGGGTATTGGAAGAAATATTTAAAAAGTTGAAGATTTCTGTGTTCCGAAGGAGAACCATGTCTACATTAGATACAAGAGAACTGAAACATTTATAGAGTATCAGGTGCAGTTATGAGGAAAGATTGCAGTAAGTATCCACATAACAGAGTGCCTTTTTACAATGTAATAACAATGAGTCTTTCATTCAATAATCATGTTATGTTAAAGGAGAGACTTAGACAGATTAGATGTACTTTTCATTTCAGTTGATCCAAATTGATGAGATGCACTTGGACATAGGACATGTCAGAAAACAAGATACACAATAAATACTTACAAAATGAGATCAGATGTGTTAATGTATGTCAGACAGATCTACAAATATAATTGCCCTTGTGGATGTGGAATCAGTCAGATAAAAAATTTAAGAATATTTACATTTTAAAGGGCAAAAAACTTATTACTACATGTTAAATGTTTAATATACTAGATGCATATGATTATTATGAGTTGATTCCTTCTTTATGTTTTATTTATGACACAATATTAGTACTGAAGTCAGGCTGAAGACAATATTCATATTTGTGAATATTATATACAATAACAGACATCAATCACTTCTACTAAGAAATTCACTTATGGAGTAGAAGTAGTTGGCCACCAAAAAATCTTTTAGACTCTGTTCAAACAGAACTTTATTGTGAGTTACATTTTTATGGATTCCAGTATGATATTGAAAATGTGTATTGTTGAATAGTGAACACCTTACTAAGCCAAAATAAGGTGAGTATCTATACACAGTGCAGTTTTGCCATACCCCCTCCACAAGAACAGGAGGAGGAGGAGGCTTTAGAGCCTTTACAGATTTTGGTCATGTGTTAAATATACTAGGGGCAAAACACAAACAATACCCTCACTATGTGAGAGTAATGATGATCCTGCCCATGATAGCACTACTAAAGCAAATTTACTAAACATAGCTTTTAGAAACTCATTCACCAAAGAAGATGAAATCAATATTCCAGATTTCGAATTACAAACAGAGACCAGAATGAGTAACGTAGAAGTAGATATCATCAGAGTAATGAAGCAACTAAAATCACTTAACAAGAACAAGTCTTCTGGTCCAGACTGTATACCGATTAGAAAGTTTGGAAAGTTGCACAGGTCACACCTATATTCAAGAAAGGCAGTAGGAGTAACCCACTAAACTACAGGCCTATTTCATTGATGTCAATTTGCAGCAGGGTTTTGGAACAAAAACTGTATTCAAATATTATGAATTATCTTGAACAGAATGATCTATTGACCCAAGGTAAACACGGATTTAGAAAATATCATTCATGTGTAACACAACTAGCTCTTCACTCACACGAGGTGATGAGTGCTATCCAGTGACACAGATAAATTTTTCCTCGGCAGGGGGGGGGGGTGTTCAGAGCCAGAGCTATATTGAGGTGCTCTCATCACACAGCTGACCGGTGCCAAAGCTGTGACCCCCCTCCCCCCCCATAAAACAAACTTGTAGTTTTTTCTACTAATTTGCAAAATTTTGCAAATAGTTGATAAAAGAATGAAGCATTGTTGAAAAAGATCGTAGACATGAATAGCAGTCTTTTCTGGTATAGTGGTATACCTTGAAAATGACGGGTGTTCACCTGCCGAAATACTGGCTGTTGTCGAAGACGTTGCCCAACTATATTCCCATAAATTATTTTAACATTATATACAGAATAAGCCCAATTTTCACAACAAAAATAATCACTGTAGGGAATAGTAAATTAGAAATACTTTCCGCACTACCACATCTGGCTCAAGTCGTCAGTTGCCAGCAATCGTAAAAAATCGAAAGCCTTCAGACAAATGACATATAGGGGAGACGAGGGGAATGGTGCCACCTTAAGTGAATCCAGTTTTTTTTAACTTATTAAAGGTGTTTCTTTTTTGTAAAGAATAATAATACAGCTTTGACAGCTAATACTACTTTATTACAAATTTTTTCTGACATGTACTTTGTTAAGTTTTATTGTTAATAATATATTATGAAAGTATACGCAGTGGTGCCATTACCCTGGGTTCTGGGGTAATGATGCCAAGCATTTGAAATCAAGGATAAACCTACATGATGAGTGAGAAGTAGTAAATAAGTGTTACAACCATTGTAATTTATATTCTTATCACTCTTCTGTATTAGACGTTTAGAAGGCTTCAAGTACTTGTCAGTGTAAAATTGGAATAAAAATACAGTTTATAATTTAGGCTTGATTAAGACACCGCAAGAGTCAGAAATACCGGTATAGTTTTTGACACTTCAAACCTACTACATTCTCTACATTCAGCTTCATAACGGAGTGTCTGTTTTTTAATATTCGTCATAGTTATTATGATACTTAATTTCCAATTAATCTATCACATAACATTTGAAGCTTTTGCAGTGAAAAATATAGTCACTGACTACTTTATGTTTGCTTAGCTTTAGGATATACGTTACTGTGTACGAAATGTAGCCAATATTTTGAAACTGTTTTTAAAGCTGAAAAGAAACTGATACATCGCTCCAGTAAAGCGAACAGGGTGCTCTCCTTGGACGCGCCATGTGCTCAACTACTGAGCCTCTAGCCTGCAGCCCAGTCAATCAACCTTGGTAATAAAGCCCATGCCTGAGCCAACAGGAAATGACTTTCAAATGTTTTTAAAGTTTATGGGACTTAACTGCGAGGTCATCAATCCCTAAACTTAGAAACTACTTATGAACTAGCTTATACTAAAGATGGAACAAACATCCATGCCTGAGGGGGGGATTAGAACCCAAAAATGACTTTAAAAAATGGCAGAGTTTATGTGAGACAGATGCCAGTTCTCTAACTCGTTTTAAAATACTGATGGCAAACAAGTTCAGATAAAAAAAAAGACAGTAAATTTGGTTCTATGTATTATAGTTACAAATATTGGATTTCTAGCTGTCACTGACGGAAATTGCAAGTTCATAATGGTGAATGCAGGGTTCTAAGGAAAAGAGAATGCTAGTGTTTTTGTTGAATGCCCCTTCTGAAATGCAATATAAATGGGAAGACTAAAATTATGAGAAAACTTTTTGACAGGCTCCAATAACAAGCATCTATATGTTATCCAAGGCGCTGCAGCATTTTTCCTCGCCAGCCACAGTGCCCGAGCAGTGTGCAGCGTGCCAGTCATGTTCTGCACAGCCACTATGGTCGGGGGTTCGAATCCCCCCTTGGGCACGGATATTTGTGCCATCCTTACTATTAGCTAGTTCATAAGTAGTTTGTAAGTTTAGGGACTGATGACCCCATCGTTAAATCCCATAAGCTATACAAACATTTGAACATTTTCCTCTGAATCAGTATTTAATTAGACTTTCTTTCTCCACCAAGAACAACAGTAGGGGACATTAAAGATGTTTACAACAGGACTGTTAAGTTGGAATATGCAGTTTGTATGTGCAGCTTAAGTGCATCTTTTTTCTAGTTGACTTTAATCCAAGTAAATCAGTGGTGTTATAATGAAACTGCTGTTATAACTTGGCACCATCCACAGATGGTGATAACGAAAAACAAAAAACAAAACAAATGTTTTGATCACAAATTGCATAAAATGCCAAAACTGGACTCACTAGTTGCTGTTATAGGGTAGTAACCATTAGGTCACGACAGGGAAAAGTTGTAACTGCTAATCTCAATGTACATACAATGCAACTATATAAGGTTTTCTATAGTGCATGGTGTGGCTCATACAGCAACCAGTGCAATTTTAATTTAAAGTAAAAACAGTCTTGGTTGTAAAGTGGTTTTATTAATTACGTTTCGGCCTCACAGCAGGGCATCATCACATTATCTGTATGACATACATTATGCAAATTACTGCAACTGCCCCTGTTTCACTACTTTAAAAGTTGTAGTAATTTTTGTGTAACATTTGTCATGCAGATAAGATGATGGCCTGCTGTGAGGGCGAAACACGTCATTGGTAATTAATAATACCACTTTGCAACCAAGACTGTTTTTACTTGAAATTACATTGTATCTGACAGTGTACCGTCCGTCACAGTGTATATATTTTGAGATTATAATATGACAGCAGTTACAATTATTTCACTGTCAAGGTTACTAATCACATACCGACATTTTATACCGTTCACGAACAAAAAAGTTTTTGGTAAGTGAAATTGACATGGAATGACAGCAAAGTAATAATGAATAAAGTAGCATTGTGTTATTGGCTTTAAAAAAAGCCAATTTCACCTGCAACCTTTAGCAAAGAAGTAACCATTTCATATTCTGACCTAAATAACCTATCTACACATAAATTTTCTAGAGTGTGTAGTTGTTTGCTATATTAAAGTACTGGTATTCTTGAACAAATATGAACAATAAGATAAAATTAAAGACATTGCAAAACTGGATGTGCGAGTCTACAAAAGTTCAATAAAATTCAGCTACAGTGAATTAACAGCCTTTCATTCAACACTTTTGAGATTAACACATCTTTATCAGCTCCAATTAAACATGACGCGTAGATCACAGCGTTGAAACCTCGGAACCCGCGAGTTGAGAGTGGCACAAAGAAAAAATGACTTCTAGCACACTTGAGTGAAAGCAATGTGAACGAGCTGAGGTGGCTGCGCGGGTGCACGATGGCCACCGCAGTAGGATTACCCACTGGGTTTTCCAGCTGCTTCCCAGCCGCTACAAAGCAGGAAGTGTGGAACGGCTTACTATGGACGTACTCTTACACGCTAGGCAAGCCTCGTGCGGCACTTTAAACAGTCTGTGGAGTGTGTTTCTGGCTGGAATTCAACAATACTTGTTGATTGTTACTGATAGTTACATGGTGGTTACCTGAGTTATGCGTGATGCTTGCCTACGCCTCACGAAGGCCACCCATAAGACATTTAAGACAAAGTGTCCTGACAACAAGTAAGAAGTCAAGAGCTCAACTAAACATTGATTACAACTTACGGACACCGTGGTACCTCTCTTTGTTGGCAAAGTTTTCAATATACCTCTCATACTCATTAAACACTCACAAAAAAGATGTTCTTGGGAAAGGGGGGGGGTTGAAACCCCCGTCCCCCTCCTCCATTATCTACGCTCCTGGTGCTATCGACAAGGGTTCTCAAATTGATTCCGTATTTCTTGATTTCCAGAAGGCTTTTGACACGGTACCTCACTAAGGGCTTTTAATCAAATTGCGTGGTTATGGTATATCGCCATAAATTTGTGACTGGATAGGGGATTTCCTGTTAAAGAGGACACAGTTTGTAGTAATCTATGGTAAAGTATCGGCTAAAACAGAGGTGATATCAGGCATTCCACAGGTTAGTGTTATTGGTCCTCTGCTGTTCCTTATGTACATAAATGATTTGGTAGAAAATCTAAGAAGCTCTCTTAGGTTGTTTGCAGATGACACCATCGTATACCATCTAGTAAAGTCATCTGAATATCAAAACCAACTGCAGAACTATTTGAATAAGATATCACTTTGTTATGGTCTTCAGTCCGGAGACTGGTTTGATGCAGCTCTCCACCCTACTCTATCCTGAGCAAGCCTTTTCATCTCCTCATAAGAACGGCAACCCACATCCACTTGAATCTGCTTACTATACGCGTCTCTAGGCCTCCCTCTGCGATTTTTACCCCACACACTTCCCTCCAATGCTAACTTTACGATTCCTCGATGTCGAAGAATGTGTCCTACCAAGCGATCCCTTCTTTTAGTTAGGGTACGCCAAAAATTCCTTTTCTCGCCAATTCTGTTCAGTACCTCTTCATTAGTTATGTGATCTACCCACCTAATCTTCAGCATTCTTCTGTAACACCACATTTCAAAAGCCTCTATTCTCTTCCTGTCCGCACTGCTTATCGTCCATGTTTCACTCCCATACAAGGCAACACTCCACACAAATGCCTTCAGAAAAGACTTCCTTACCCTTAAATTAATATTCGATGTTAGCAAATTTCTCTTTTTCAAAAATGCTTTTCTTCCCATTGCCATTCTGCATTTTATATCCTCTGTACTGCGACCATTGCATGTTATTTTACTACCCAAGTAACAAAACTCATCTACCACCTTAATTGTTTCGTTACCTAATCTAATTCCTTCAGCATCGCCCGACTTTCTAAGACCGCATTCCATTATTTTTGTTTTTCTCTTGTTAATGTTCATTTTATACGCTCTCTTCAACACCCTGTCCATTCCATTCAACTGCTCTTCCAGGTCCTTCGCTGTCTCTGACAGAATTACAATGTCATCAGCAAAACGCAATGTTTTTATTTCTTCCCCCTGAACTTTAATCCCTATTCCAAATTTTTCCTTACTTTCCTTCACCGCCTGCTCGATATACAAATTGAATAACATTGGAGAAAGGCTACAACCCTGTCTTACTCCCTTCCCAACTGATGCTTCCTTTTCATGCCCTTCGAGTCTAATAACTGCGGTCTGGCTTTTGTACAAGTTGTAGATAACTCTCCTTTTCCTGTATTTTACCCCTGCTGACTTCAGAATTTGAAAGAGTGTATTCCAGTCAACATTGTCAAATGCTTTCTCCAAATCTACAAAAGCTAAAAATGTAGGTTTGCCTTTTCTTAATCTATCTTCTAAGATAAGACGTAAAGTGAGTATTGCCTCCTGGGTTCCTATGTTCCTCCTGAATCCAAACTGATCTTCCCCGAGGTCAGCTTCTACCAGCTTTTCCATTCTCCTGTAGATAATTCGTGTTAAAATTTTGCAACCATGACTTATCAAACTGATGGTTCTGTAATTTTCACACCTGTCTGCGCCTGATTTCTTTGGAATGGGGATTATTACATTTTTCTTAAAGTCTGAGGGCATTTCGCCTGTCTCGAACATCCTACACACCAGTTCAAATAGTCTTGTCATGGCTGGCTCTGCCAGAGACTTTATTAGCTCTGAGGGTATGTCATCTACTCCTGGGGCCTTGTTCCGACCTAGGTCTTTCAAGGCTCTGTCAAATTCATCTCTCAGTATAGCATCTCCTATTTCATCTTGATCTACGTCCTCTTCCCTTCCTACAACATCGTCTCTTAGTTCATTTCCTTTGTAGAGCTGCTCTATGTACTCCTTCCACCTTTCAGCTTTCCCTTCTTTGCTGAGAACTGGTTTCCCATCTGAGTTCTTGATATTCGTAGAGGTGCCTTTCTTGTCCCCAAATGTCCCTTTTATTTTCCTGTAGGCAGTATCTACTTTTCCCCTTGCTATACATTCTTCTACAGATTTACATTTGGCTTCTAGCCACTCCTGCTTAGCCATTTTGCACTTCCTGTCAATCTCATTTTTTAGTCGTCTGTACTCCATTTTGCCTGTTTCATTTACTGCATTTTTATATTTTCTCCTTTCATCAATTAACTGTAGTATTTCCTGTGATATCCATGGATTTCTTGTAGGTCTTGCCTTTCTACCTATTTTGTCCTCCGCTGCCTTCACAATTTCGTCTCTCAATGCTACCCATTCCTCTTCTACTGTTTTATTTCCCCCTGTTTCTGTGAATTGTTGCCAAAATCTCCCTCTGAAATTCTCCAGAACTTCACTTTCCTTCAATCTATCTAAGTCCCATCTCCTTATTTTCCTACCTTTCTGCAGTTTTTTCAGTTTCAGCCTACAGTTCATAACTAACAAGTTATGGTCAGAGTCTATATCTGCCCCTGGGTATGTCCTGCAGTTTATAACCTGGTTCCGGTACCTATGTCTTACCATTATAAAATCTATCTGATACCCTCCGGTGTCTCCTGGTCTCTTCCACGTATACAACCTTCTTTTGTGATTCTTAAACCACGTGTTTGTTACGATTAAATCATGTTCCGTGCAAAATTCTACCAGGCGATTTCCTCTTTCATTCCTTCTTCCCAATCCATATTCACCTACTATTTTTCCTTCTCTTCCTTTTCCTACTACCGAATTCCAGTCTCCCATGACAATTAAGTTTTCCTCTCCCTTAACTGTCTGAATAATTTCCTTTAGCTCCTCATATATTTCTTCGATTTCCTCATCATCGGCAGAGCTAGTTGGCAAATAAACCTGTACTACTGTTGTCGGTGTTGGCTGCGTATCTATCTTGACAATGATAATGCGATCACTGTGCTGCTCATAGTAGTTTACCCGCATTCCTATTTTCTTATTCATTATCAGTCCTACTCCTGTGATACCCCCAACTGATTTTGTATTTATAATCCTGTACTCACCTGACCAGAAATCCTGTTCATCCTGCCACCGAACTTCACTAATCCCCACTATATCTAACTTCAACCTATCCATTTCCCTTTTTAAATTTTCTAATTTTCCTACTCGATTAAGGGATCTAACATTCCACGCTCCGACCCGTAGAATGCCGGTATTGTCTTTCCTGATGATCACATCCTCCTGAGTAGTCCCCGCCCGGAGATCCGAATGGGGGACTATTTTACCTCCGGAATATTTTACCCGAGAGGATGCCATCATCATACATTCATACAGTAGAGCTGCATGTCCTCGGGAAAAGTAACGGCTGTAGTTTCCCCTTGCTTTCAGCCGTCCGCAGTAGCTGTGTGGCAAAGCCACACTAGCTGATATTACAAGGCCAGCTCAGTCAATCATCCAGACTATTGCCCCTGTAACTACTGAAAAGGCTGCTGCCCCTCTTCAGGAACCACACGTTTGTCTGGCCTCTCCAAAGATACCCCTCCGCTGTGGTTGCACCTACGGTACGGCTATCTGCATCGTTGAGGCACGCAAGCCACCCCACCTCGGCAATGTCTGTGGTTCATGGGGGTGGAAGATATCACTATGGTGATTTTTACACCAAGATATCACTATGGTGTAAAAATTTGCAATTGACTCTAAATAATGAGAATTGTGAAGTCGTCCACATGAGTATGAAAATAAATCTGTTAAACTTTGTTTACAAGATAAATAAATCAAAAGTGAAGGCTGTAAACTCCACAAAATACCAGGTATTACTATTACTTCAGACTTAAACTGTAAAGAACATGTAGATAATGTCATGGGAAAGGCAAACCAGAGACTGCGTTTTATTGGCAGAACCCTTAAAAGATGCAATGGAACTACTAAAGGAACTGCATACACTATGCTTGTCAGTCCTTTTTTGGAGTATTGCTTCCTAGTGTGGGATCCTTATCAGGTGGATTTGATGGAGGACATCAAAATAGTCCATAGAAGAGCAGCTCATTTTGTATTGTCACAATACAGGAGAGACAGCATTACGGGCATGATATAGGATCTGGGATGGGAATCATTACAACAACGGCACTTATCGTTACGGCATGGGCTACTTATGAAACTCCAATTTCCAACATTCTGCTCCAAATGCAATTACAATAAAATACAAGAAATCAGAGCTTAAACGGAGAGATTCAGGTGGTCTTTCTTCCTGCGCTCTGTTCGAGAATAGAATGGGAGATAAATAGTATAAAGATCGTTCAATGAACCCTCTGCCAGGCACTTAAATGTGATTTGCAGAGTATCCCATGTAGATGTAGATGTAGAGCACGTGACTGGTCTGCAGTAGCACTTCCTGGTGGCAGGCAACAAAAGCTTAAAGTAGCCTTTCCAATCTCACTTTACTCATTACTATTCAAGGCATAAATCCAAACGTAGCACAGTTATGCTAAATCCCTCCACAAGGACAGAACAGATGAGGACTATTCACTTACAACCTTGTACAGTGGTAAAACCGCCTAGGTGAGAGTTGAGAAAAAGTCTTACATTGTATAGTGGTAAAACGCCAAGGTGCAAGTTGAGAAAAAGTCATGCATGTGGTGAAATGATTTTTCTTTTTATATATGAACCAGAGTGTCTATATTTGTCCTCATTTATTTACATTCACAACCGACTGCCACAATACAGAGTCCAAATACTAATAAACTTTATATCTGCACCAAACATCCGGTTGACGATGTTGAAAAATTTATGAGATGCTTCAGAATTTTATACTTTGTTTCATGATGTAACTAATTGTGAAGAAAATCATGCATTTTAGCGAATGTGGAAGCACTTCTTATACTGGTATCTTACCAGTGACGAAAATGAAAAGAATAATGTTCCCACAACGTCCTTCTACTCACATCTTAATGTTAGGCCTGTTGGTAATACATCCTGTAGTAGACCCACATACTTTTCAATATCTTCTCAGTGGCATTTGTTTTAACTTCATCACTTACAGTTAGTATAATGAAGGGCATAAATGAAGAAAGAGATATCACCCTTTGTCTTTAATGGTACCATAGATGATTTATTCAATTTTCATCACAGTGTAATTTCCATTGGAAATGATCAGTGTTTCAAATGGTTGGTATTTTTAAATTAAAACATGGGGCTTTGTAGCTGGATGTGTCAACACCAATGAATCAGTTTACATTGTAAAAAGTAATGATACATTCTTAAGATATGATGTATTGTTCACAGCCGACATGTGGTATCCCATTCTTCAGTTGGCCCTAACGAAGGCCATATAACCAATGGAATGACTATAAACAGCTTAACTATTTGAAACTGAAGAACTGCAATTAATTATATCTGAACCTCTTGGAACTTTAGCTTTCTTCTTCTTTGTCTTCTTACTCAATGACTCTGATGAAACTTTTGAAGGGGAGGGGGCGGACCATGCCAGGCTTCTCGTCTTGGGGGGGCCTCCAAAACTCAAAACTTATTTTTTATTGTAATACATGCATTTCCGCATTTCCAAGAGGACGGGGGGCGGGGGGGTGCTCATTTTATTCTGCCGCCGCCCCGGGCCTCCAACAGCCTTAGTCTGCCACTCGGTACAAGGACTACTTGGAGAGGTACCTAGGCAGAATTTATTTGAGGGCTTAGAGAAAGGAGATACATTTACTGTGGGTACATTTATTCAACAAGTGCCCTTATTTGTTGTAGAAAAATCAGTAGAGATAGATAAAAAGATTGAATTATTTGGTGTCACACAATTGACACAAATGGATACAGAAATTGTCTGTGCAGTAGAAAAATTTGATTAGCTCTGCTTGTTGAACCTAGCAATAGCCAATGAATCATATTCTTCCTTTGGAGAATTTTGTCTGTTTAAAAGATACAAGCCCATACATTTAAATCCAGAAAATAAATGGGATTTTTCCAACTAGTTGTCCACAATTTCCCCACATGCTGACCAAACAAATGTTGTGGTAATTGAATTCCAGGATTACCCTTATTCCATTGCAGTAGTAGTTTCTTCTGTCTGTTTTATTGGTCAAAAACATGGTCAAACTATAGGCTGAATGATGTTTTTAAATCTGATGGTAATTTTACCAAAATATAATTCTTAACTGTCAGACTAGTCAGCTCTATTCTCACACGGAAACAAAAGCCTTCAAAGAACAGAACAGTTTTCTGTTTCTTCGGACTTCTTTTCTTGGCACATTTTTTTACAAAGGCTGTTGAGAAGCACTTGCTGAAGAATTCTGTTTCATCCATCTGTTTGCGCTGGCTATGAAGTTGGTACCAAGATGAGTGTCATCATGGTCACTAAGAGCTCTGCATTAAGATCTTACCCTTTAAAACAATGGATGAGGTATTAAGCCTCCCGCTCCACTGCAGACAATTTGTGCACTCCTTCCCTGGCCCTACATTAGTTTTGGTAACCCTCTTCTTCCACTTCTCTGCAAACACACATACGTCTTTGGATCATGTGTGAAGGCAGTTTAATTCCAGTTGTACACCGAATCTGTTTGCAATTATATTTTCTTTTCCGTATAATGCCTGTAGTTCATAAAAAATAAAATAAAACAAAAATAAATAAATAAAAATATGTAGCACAAACAAATCATCACTTTTTATTCCTTGTGTGTAATGAGAGATGTTCCCCTTTTCTAACTGAAGATCACAATGCTGTTTCAGGAAACTTGAAAACTAGTCTTCACCAAGCAATCCATCTACCTAAAATGTCTTGATTTGCATTACTACTGTATGAGATCCACGGATTTATGTTTTGCTAGTCCCTCACCATACACAGTGTATGTTTGTAACTAAGTCACAAGTTGTTCCTCGGTCTCTCGTGATCACTCGGTTGGTCATCCTGCTCCATGTGCATTAGGGTGGCTATCAATCCTTGACAACAAAGAATCTTATAACTAAAAGTCCTTTAAAAGCCTGGAAATTCAAACTAAATCCTGAAATTTGAAATATTCTATTCTGTTCGTACTGTTACAGATTAAATAATGTAAGATTCAGAAGGGGGCTTTAGGGTTTTCCTACTGACATGATGGAGAAGCCCATTTCTTGAAATCAGTTGCGTATGCACAGAGAAAATGTGTGTTTGGTGATTGTCTGCCCCCCCCCCCCCCCCCCTCTATCCCCGATTTCATGTCAGTATGATTACAACAAAGTTGGAACAGTTTCTCCTCGGTAATTCCACAATTTTATTTCCTAATTAAAACAGGAATAATAATAATGAAAAGGCATGAAATAACATAATTACATTTTCTCCACAACACAAACTTTATTTCTGAATCAGTGTTCCCTATGTCATTGATATCAGTATTTCTGAGGCTCTTCTTGCAGTCAAAATAAATGGGGACAACCCTGCCTGTATCTGATGAATATGTGATATTAACATCATATAATTTCACTTTACAGAAACAGATGTAGTCTCACCACATCAAACACATTGATAATATGGTGAAGCACTTCATTAATATTTGTGCCATAGCCAGGATTCAAACCCAAGCCTCCTGCACAAAGCGTCTGCCTGTGGGGTCACAAGTTGTGAGCCTCTTTAATGCAGTGATTAGTGCTGAAAAAGGCGATTCCTTTCCACATACCCTAGGTACAAATATCTGTTGCCATATGGGCAAAGTATTGCATAATGAATTAATAAAAAGATCAAACATTAAATATTTACACCAAATTTTAGGGAATGATATAAAAGGTAACTTGACACATTTGAAACGGATTGTATAAGTAGTTTACCTAAAAATCAACATTTTACAAAAAAATAAAGTATCTTGTGTATGGCACGGTAAACATATCTTTTATATTTTTTGAGTTATTCACAAAAAAACTGAATTTTGGCTTATAAAAATGAGAAACCGGTTAGATTATTGAAGTGTTGGGAGTGAGTAATGTAGGATTTCAGCACTGTAGTTGGTAAGAAGAATAGGGAAGCTGTGCTTATTTTCAGAATTATTACTGCATTATTCAGAGGTACAGATAATAGTTAAGTGGCAGATCAAAGGCAAATAGTTATTAGAGGTTATAGTTAATAAATTCTACAAGTTTTAATTTCTGAGATAGTGGGGTATTAAATTTATCAGGAGTGGTTCAAATACAACCCTGTTTGTAAAACATTGCAGGGATAGGTGAATGTTCAACTTTAAGAGTTGCCACTATTTGAGTTCCAACCCATGTATTAAGATAAAGGTAGGAATTTGGGAGGGAAGAGCTTACTTGATAGTGGTACCAAAATATCAGGAATTTCAGTAAATTTAATTACAGAATTTAAAAGGAAAAATAATTATATAGAATTACCTGTAGTAAGAATAAAAGTAAAAGGAGCTACTAGTAATCATAGTAAACAAGTGAAATTTCAGCCCTTCATTTCTTTCATTATTGAAGATGAATGTTTTGAACATGGTTTTGTGGTAATACTAGACTTAGGTCACAATTTTCTTTTAGGACATGATTGGCTTATGAAAGCATATGTAGTACTAGATTGGAAAGAGAAATCTTTATGTATCTTTAAGTAATGTTACACAGTCTTTCTTTATCCAAGAGAATAATCAGTGTCTAACAGGGAAGGTAAATAAATTGTCATGTACTTGTATACCTGAGGAAGGAGAGATTAATAATGGATTTTTGAATTTAGAAGGTGTGTAAGACAAGTGTTTTGAAACCAACCTGTTTACCCAAGATCAGGGGGACTTTTTGGTTTAAGAAACATTACAGATTTAAAACCGTATGTACCAAAGGCAAAGTAAACATGTGCTTTTTTTTCCCTCTACCTTTTACATGAACCCTATGAAGTGAATAGAATTTGTATATTTTTATATTGAGTTGTTTGTGACTCATATGAGAAATTTGATATTTTGTAACTTTTGTGAAACAACATCTGTAATTTTTGTACCATTTCCGAACTACACAAGATATTTTATTACTTTTATATCTATACCCATAAAGGTTATATTTCTTTGATACCTGTTACCTACTTTTTCAAGAAAAGTCTTGAGGGGAACAACAAGGGGGATTTGAACTTCGATGGCTGCAATTTTGAGGTATGTCAGACAACATACCAGAGAGGCGCAGTTCACCCTTTGACTGGTAAGCTGTTGACATCAGCTCTGGTCCTCAGTCATGAGTTGTGATTTTCACCTGATCTTGTTCATAGGTCATTAAAACTCCAACTCTTTAACTCCTTATTTAGTACACATTCATATTATTATTCTTTGAGATCACTTATTTGTCTATTTGAATATTCTGTGTGTAATGCTCATTTGTACCAAAAGGGACTGGTGCTAATCAGTGCTTAGAAAATACTCTCACTGCACATGGGATGACACAGAGTCCCATCAAAGATATGTAAGTTGTCAATCCATAATCTGATCAAACTTGTAATATTTTTCATTTTTCTTTCAAATTCTATTTATATATATCACTTAAGCAGAACCATCTATGATGATAAAAGCCTAGACTCGCTTATGTCTTGCTGATATTTTGATACTTGTGTTAAATGCTTTCAAAATGTAAAAAAATACTTAATATATGTGATAGGACATACTACTTTACATGTCAGCCAAACTAAGCTGAGCTTTGCCTATTCCGCATTGATTCATTATAAGGTGTATTAACTTTGTACGCCCATTAGTTCTTTCATGAAATTTGTATGATCAACTTAATTTAATTTTGCTTACTTATCATATGATAGCTTTATTACACTCATGATTACCTTTGTTAATCATTATTTTTGGTGGCACAATAGAAAGTACGTATAAATTATTATTTTCTACAAAGTATGTGTCTGTTTCCTTCATGAAAATACAAATTTCTTCATCTTTAGAAACCCAACAGTGAGGAGAAAGGCTTATATGAACCCAGATAGCACTGACGTCCTTCCAGAAGGACGAGAACGCAGGTTACTTTTTTATTCCTGTCTGCAAGAATTAGTGCACAGAGTCATATTTTATTTCTCTGAATCGTCTGCTCCCATTGCAGATAAAGTTTAGCTTGTAGTGTCAATTGCAAAGTGGTTGGATATAGCTGCAAAATTGAGGTTCATACAAAAGATACTGAAGACTTCCTTGTAGTTGGGTTTATGTATCTTGAACTTTCTTCAATTTCTGAGACATTTATATGTATATATTTCATCTCAAATGTTGTTTTAATAATAATGATTCATCAGATTAAAAATTATAAAATATTCACTTTGAAGCCATTCCACAAACAAGGGCACTATTGCAAAACTAATGGTGTGATTGTGAAAAAAATTACTTACAATGATCGTGTGCAGTCATATGAAGGTAATTAATAGCTACTGAGAAAAAAATTAAACCAAAAATAATTTTACGCTATCTGGGTTAAGACTTGTTTAGTCTAACATTTTAACTTGATTTTCATGATATATTATAGGTGTTATCTTTAAATATTATTTGACTTGCTTCTATTTATCTGACATTTATATATTCACAATTAGACATTTACCCTTCTATTTAATATCAGAACATATTGATATTTTTATTTATTAAAATGTGGATGCCTAAAATGTGCTACAGTTCATTAGTGGATGAAAAACAACACAAAATTGTGTGTGCTACCAGGCTACTAACATTCATTCATTTTTAATTGGTCTTGGTATTGCCAAAAGGTAGTCCTTAAACCGAAAGGGTTAACAGAGAGGGCAGTATGGACTCTCCTCCATTCTCAGTAGTGATATGCATGAGAAGTGTCGACCATGTATAGTATTATTGTGTTTACTAATACTAAACAGCATGTTACCCTGAGTACTTTACCACTCTTGGTGAGTGATATATACTTATTTTTATATGATACTTATGGCAAATTCACTCAATATGTTGTGTCTTGTTCTGTAAACATTGCAGTTAAGTGATACAGCTTATACCTATGCTTCATATGTGAAGTTACTGTTTTCAGGATACAAATGTATGCCTTTACTATCTAACTGTGACTATTATTGATGTATCAGAAATATGTGTGACACATTACTTATTATTTCTAAGTTTTTAATACTGATAACTCAGTCATGCCTAGCCACTGAAACTTTGATGTTCTAAAGGGATACATACATTTTTGTATGGGGGTTGCCCTCATAACTTAGAGTTGTATAGACTGTCTATACTCATTGTTTACCTAATATATTATGTCTACATCTATATTATTATCATTTCACTTTATTGGAGTATTTATCATTACATTTCTATATCATATATTACACTCTCAAGGAAAAGAAGGTTGTACATATGAGAATTTAAACATCCCTATTCAATTCTATATACCGGGTGATCAAAATGTCAGTATAAATTTGAAAACTTAATAAATCACTGAATAATGTAGATAGAGAGGTAAAAATTGACACACTTGCAGAGTGTCTATGTACAATTCACAAATTAAAGCACACTAAAATTATAAGCCTAAATAACAGTACTCCTAAATAATATTGTCAATACCTACATTTGTACATAGTTAAATCATAAATTATGTACATTCTGTTGAGTAAGTTTAATACAGAAATTTATAAATTACTGTTTGTGTATCTTTTTAAATCCAATTATAGTAATTATGTGTAAGCAATTAACTTCAGATCTAGTTTGCAAGACCCTTGTTTTATTTTGAATATTTTGACCTATTTTAACACTTATATAAAGACTACATTATTTTGCTATTAATATGTTCACACAGTCTTGCTGTGATTGTTGGAGAAGTAGCCATCTTTTATCACTCTGTGTCAGTTATCTTTGTGTACAGGACTTTGTCTATGAATCTACAGTCTTGAAATGTATTTACTAAATAATTTATAAAGTGACTTATGAGTTGGATCAAATAACGAACAACAGTTAAAACTGTATTAAAGTTCAATGGGTCGGCTTTGTCATTGTATTTGATGATTCCCTAGCTCCTGAAATATTGTTTAGCAGAAATGTATTCGACAAAGAACCGAGAATCTAGGACAATGCAATGAAGATGACATAGATTCACATAATCAGAAGTTAAGTTAAATTTACATTGTACTTGTGTAACCACCACCCCCATGTGTCCTGCACATTAAGTTAGACTACAAAATTTTAATAGCATAACTTGTGTGGAGACAAAATAGGTAGTGGCAAGTGGACTGTCATAAGCTGACAGTTTTGGTGAGTACTCTCAGAGTAGAAGCAGAGCTATCTATTTGTAGTATTGTTTCAAGACCTCTGGTTTAGAGCCAAGTGGAAGGCCTAAACTAGAGACTCAGGTGGTTCTGTTGATATCTTGGATGCAATTTTCTTCCCCTCTATAACTAGTGTATTGAAGGTTCTGGGAGGAGCAAAGTTTTCCTAAGAACAGGAAAGAAGTACAGTGTCATCAGATGCACTAAACTATACTCCTCTATATCACTGGCATCAGCCAATTGTAGAATATCAGAACACATTTTATGATCATGTATTTTGACATTTCTGGAGACTGGAGACTTGTTTCATCAACTTCTTCACTTCGCAGGGACTGTAGTTTCAATCATAAGCTTTGAACAACATGTTGCCTCTCAAATAAATTTGACTCTGACATTTTTGGTCTTTCTTCGTATATTTTGATGAGATCACTTATACCACACAAACATAATTTGGATTCTGTCTCTTTGGTTTTATACAAAATAGTAAAAACTTACCCTCCTCTAGATGCCGTCTCAGGAAACTGGGGTGGTGGCCATGTGGTCTGCATGTATTGAAACTTAGGTCTCATCATACCTGATGATCCAGATTCTGAAAGCCTAAAAGAGAAATATAACATTAGATTAGAAGATCAACAGTAAGACTCACATAACACTGTGTCACTTCAAATAAGTGATGCAGAAGAACTACTAATGTAACATGTTTGTTTCAATAATAATCTGGGATTGGTCAATATACTGTCACATACTTTGCATTCCCAGAAATGATAGATAGTGGAACTAGTTTATGATTTAGAATATAAGATTTATGATACATAGAGGTAGATGAGATAGAGGCATAAGACATTATACAAACATCACATGAGTGAAAATACATCTCCATGTGAAATGAGTGACATGATGAACTCAGTACTCAGTGTTTCCTAAACTGGTTATGCAAGTTCATTTTCCTGAATTTTTCTTACAAGGAGATCACATGGGTATTGGATTTTAGAATTGCTTCATATTTATGGTACTTGAAGTTCAGAACTTAAATAGCAATCAGCCAAAGATATTCATTGCAACTCTCAAAAATAAAATTCTCAAGAAAATTGAAATTTTGCAAAGTACACATAAGTATCAATTATTAAAACAGTTACAGCATCTGCCAGTGTAGCTCAGGTGGTAGCATTCTGACTTCACAAATATAGAGTCAGTGGCTCAAATCCCGCTGTGACAGATACTTTTTTCCATTTTCGAATTCGTTATATATAACATTTTGTGATCTCTACTTACATAAGAGTGATTTGATGATCCCTCTGCAGTGCACTTCAATGTGACTTCTAAAGTATTTGTGTAGAGCCAATAGTGAAGCCAATAATGTAAAAAATGTAACTTATGTTTTTTTTTATTGAAACCAACATTATTAACAACATTCTATAAAATGTAGAAAATTACAAATTAACAAAAATATGTGGCCTTTTTTTTAAGTATTTGAACACAATTGAAGAAAAAAAACTATCAGAACAGGATTCGAAGCATCAACCCTAGAGTTGTAAAGTCAGAACACTACCACCGACAGATGAAGCAATCCATTTTATGATTGGTACTTAACACTTACTTGCAAAACTACCAAGTCAATTTTCTCGAGGAATTTTTAGAGTTTCATTGAATGGCTTTGGCTGATTGTTATTTTAATTCTTTTGCATACCATAAATATCAAAAAATTCTAAAATCCAATACACATGTGGTCTCCTTGTTAATCGAATACTTAAATTATCTTGTGCTTCCATTTTTAAGAGATTTATTCTTGCATTTTTGGTACTTACAGTTAATTCAAGAAAGTACAGTTACAGACACGGATAGTGTATTGAAGGTTCTGGGAGGAGCAAAGTTTTCCTAAGAACAGGAAAGAAGTACAGGGTCATCAGATGCACAAAACTATACTCCTATATATCTGGCATCAGCCAATTGTAGAATATCAGGACACATTTTATGATAATGTATTATGACATTTATGGAGACTGGAAGTCTTGTCAGTAAGAATGAACGGCATCTCTGAAAGCAGTGATCATGTGAAACCCAGCTCACACTATTTATCCACAAGACCTCAATAAAAGTATACACCGTCTCCTAGGTAGATGCCATATTTCTCATCGACTGTAAGATGCTGAATATGGTCCTGCTCCATCATGTGATGAACAAAGTGTGAGCATATGGTATATCAGGCCTGCTGTGTGAATGGATTAAACATTTTCTTGCTAATAAAATTAAGCACACCATTCTCTTTGGATAGAAGTCTTCATATATAGTGTAAAAGGGATTTCTGGTGTGCTCCATGGGGGTTTTACAGGCCTGTTCCTTTCTATAAAGTATATAAATGTATATAAATGACCTTGAAGATAACATTGGAAGTAAAATGAGGCACTTTGTGGATGATGGTACAGAATTATGAGAAGTCACAAAACTGGAAAACAGTAGCCAAATGCAGGAAAATCTGCTGCAAATTGATGCTTGGTGGAAGAAATGGCAATTGAACCTCAACATAAACAAAGTTAAAGTGCTGTGTTTACACAGAAAGAAAGATCCTTTATTGCAAAATTATGCAGTAGCATGAGAAACACTAGAAGCAGTTACTTTCATAAAATATATGGGAGTTGACATAAGGGTGATTTGAAAAGGAACAACTGTATAAAATTAATCATGGGTATGTCAGATGCTAGACTGAGATACATTGGATGACTCCTCAGGAAGTGTAGTCTGCTAACACAGCAAGTAGTTGACAAACACATGTTTGGCCAATGCTTCAGAATTGTTCATCAGTATTGGATCCTTACAAGGTAAGGCTGATAGAAGACATAGACAGGTCCAACAAAGAGAAGCATGCTTCATTATGGGCCCATTTGTAATGTGTGAATGCTTAAGAGGGATGATTAAGAAACTCCAGTGGCAGATGCTGCAAGAGAGGTGTACTGTATCGTGGTATGGGTTTCCTTCAAAGTTCTGAGAGAAACAGTTTCTCCAGTAAATCAACAAATACTGTGCTTCCTCCTACATACATCTTGAGAAACAGCCACAACAATAAAATTAGAGAGATTACAGCCCACACTGATGCATACAGTGAATTGTTTTTTCCATACCCATACACAACTGAAATAGAATGAATTCAAAATATTTAAACATTTCGACCATTTCAGGGCATTGAAATAAATCCAATGGCAAAGATGAAAATTTGTGCTGGACTGGGATTCGAACCCGGATTTCCCACTTTGTTCCAGTGGCCACCTTAACCAATTAGACTCTCCAGGCATGCTTCCCTTCCAACCCAAATTATCATCTTGTATCACACTACGATTGTAGTGCCCCCTGCCCATTTGATTCCACATGCTTGCAGCCTATATTGGTTTCCCACAAGGGATCGAGCATATTAATCCACCCACATTGAAAATGTGAATTTCCTGTCAGGGAAAATATGCAATTATTTGTATAAATAAGCCCCAGCAAGCAATTCACAGTTTCAATGGGGACGATTAACTATACGGGTGGGGTCTGAGCATACCCCACAAGATATTTATTGCTCATAATTTCCATTGTTGGTACAGTACAGGCTCATCAGGCTTGAAATGGTCAAAATGTTTAAATATTTCAAATTCATGAAATTACGGCCATGAATGTGAACAAGTGGAGTCCATTCTTTTCAGACATGTCCATAAAGAACAGACACCATAAAAATAATCGAAATAGCATGAGCTGGAAACAATGGTACACAAAGTACCCTCTGAGGTGGTGTGCTGAGTATGGACTTAGATGTAAAATGCAGTGTGATTGGCACGTAGTGTATGGTTGCACATTATCCTGCTGCAATGTGGACCTGATAATGCTTAAAAAATATTGGGAGGACAAGAGGCTTCACTGCTTCTGAGATGTAATGCCAGCTAATTAGTGTAATGTCAGTGCCTACCAGAAGTATGTGGGAGTGGAATAAAATACCACCGCAGACAATAACATTGGGTGAAGGACCAGTATTGTGATGTATTAGGCAAACTATTTCACCAGCCTTTCACCACTGTGCCCAGACTCAAATATGAGCATTGTGGTGGTGTGGAAAGGATTAGGATTTCTTAGTAAAAATATTGTCACTGTAATTATGATTCTGCCTGGATTACCATGGATTTGAGTCTAGAGTCACCATAGTGAGAGCTTTTGAACTGTTGCTTTATGTATCACCATTTGTCCTACACCTGGTAGCATTATTTGGTGTGGTACTACAATCCATTCCTGCACCCATCAAGTATGTATTGCCCTTACCATGCAACCAAGTGAGGTGGCGCAGTGGTAACTCACTGGACTTGCATTCAGAAGGAAGGTGATTCAAATCTACCTCTGGCCATCCAGATGTAAGTTTCCATGACTTCCCTAAATCACTCCAGGCAAATCCGGGATGGTTACTTTCAAACAGAACGGCCAATTTTCTTCCCCATCCGTACCCAAAAAATTCGAGCATAAGCTCCACCTCTAATGACCACGCTGTTTACAGGGCATAAACACTAGTCTTCCCTCCCTCTCCTTACCCTATCTACATCTACATATATACTCTGCATGTCACACTGAAGTGCATGGTAGAGGGTTCATCGAACGGCTTTTATGATACTTCTCTACAGTTCCATTCTCTAATAGCACACGGGAAAAAGGAACACCTAAATCTTTCTATTATTGATCTGATTTCTCTTATTTTATTTTGATGATCATGTCTTCCTATGTAGGTGGGTGATAAAAAAATATGTTCACAATTGGAAGAGAAAGTTGGTGAAAGAAATTCCGCAAATAGATCTCGCCCAACGAGTAACTCATGCATCAATCCCATAACACTCTCTCCCATACATTGTGATCACACAAAACGAGCTGCACTTCTCTGAACTTTCTCTAAATTGTCTGTCAGTCCCACTTGGTAGCGATTCCACAATGTGCAACAATACTTCAAAATAGGACACACAAGTGTGGGCAGTTTTTTTAGTAGAACTGTTGCATCTTCTAAGTGTTCTGCCAACGAAATGCCTTTCATTTGCTTTCCTTACAATATTTTCTATGTGTTCTTTCCGATTTAAGTTGTTTGTAATTGTTACTCCTAGGCATTTAGTGGAATTTAGGGCCTGTAGTTTTCACTGATTTATTGTGTAAATGAAGTTTAATGGGCTTCTTTTAGTGGTCATATGGAAGACTTCACACTTTTCATTATATAGGGTCAATTGCCATTTTTTGCAGCCTGCAGATATCTTGTCTAAATCATTTTGCAGTTGCTTTTGATCTTCTGGTGACTTTATTAACCAATAAGTGACAGCATCATCTGTGAGCAACCTAAGAGATCTACTCAGATTGTCTCCTAAATTATTTATAAAGAATAAGGAACAGTGGGGGCCCTATAACACTTCCCAGTGGAATGCCAGATGTCACTTTACTTCTGCTCTATTTCTTTACATCAGTTACAATGTACTGTGTCCTTTCTGACAGGAAATCATAAATCCAATCACACATTTGTGACAATATTCCATAAGCATGCAATTTGATTAGAAGACGCTTGTGAGATAGTGTCACAATCCTTCTAGAAATACAGAATCTATTTGACGACCCTTGTATATAGCCCTTATCACATCATGTGAGTAAAGAGCTAGCTGTGTGGCACAAGAACAATACTTTCTGAATCTGTGTTGACTATGGGCCAATAGGTCGTTCTCTTCAAAGTAGTTCATAATATTTGTGGAAAGTATATGTTATACAATCCTGCTGCAAACTGACACCAGTGATATAGGCTTGTAATTTTGTGGATCACTCCTATTACCTTTCTTGAATATTGGCATAACCTATGCAACTCTGCAGTCTTTGGGTATAGAACCTTCACTGAGCAAGTGGTTGTATAAACTAGGTATGGGGCTATTGCATCAGCATACCCTGAAAGGAACCTAATTGGTATGGAATCAGGACCAGGAGACTTACTTTTGTTAAGTGGGTTAAGTTGCTTTAATACACCAGGGTATCAACTTAACAACACATGCTGGCAGGTGTTCTTCATATAAATTCTGGAATATTTGCTTTGTCTTCTTTCATGAATGAATTTTGGAAGGCTGTGTTAAACAATTCTGCTGTAGTACAACTGTTATCAATAGCATCATTGTTACTATTGCACAGTGAAAGTATTGATTGTGTTTTACTGCTAGTATACTTTACATACAACTAGAATCTCTTAGGATTCTTTACCAAATTACATGACAGGGTATCACTGTGGAATTTGTTATAAGCTTTGCACGTGGAAGTTCATGTTAAATTTCAAGATTCTGTAAAAGACTGCCAGTTTTCAGTATTTTGTGTCTGATTAAATTTGGGATGCTTTTTTCTTTGCTTTTGTAAGAGTGATATAACCTGTTTTGCGTACCATGGCAAGTCAGAACACCTCTTTTATTAATTTGTTTGGTATAAATCTGTCAATAGTTGTCATATTATTTCTATCCTACCAGTCTCACATCTCTTAAGTGCTGGAACCTGTTGTCTGCACATATCATCTGAGCTTCCTGTGGGTAACACTGCAACAGGATAATGTGCATCCTCACATGCCATTTAATTTTAAAACTTCTTTGGCAGTCATCAAACTGCATTGGTGCATAGGCCCCCCTTGTCTCTTGATCTTTCTCCTTTCAAACATTCATAGTTGATAACTGCAGACTAACTGGTCCAGGATACACCATCTAGTGCTACACTATATCATATTCGGCAATTTGTGGAGGCAGTATGGACTGCTACACAGAAAGAAATCCAGAGAGTCTCTGATTACATGCCTACATGGGTAGCAGGAATTACAGCCAGCAGTGGTGGCAACACTTATTTCATTGACTTCATCACTTCACGGGGACTGCAGTTTTAATCATGAGCTTTGAACAACATGTTGCCTCTCAAATAAATTTGACTCTGACATTTTTGGTCTTTCTTGGTATATTTTGATGAGATCACTTATACCACACAAACATAATTTCAATTCTGTCTCTTTGGTTTTGTACAAAATAGTAAAAACTTACCCTCTTCTAGATGCCATCTCAGAAAACTGGGGTGGTGGCCATGTGGTCTGTGTGTCTTGAAACTTGGGTCTGACCATACCCGATGATCCAGATTCTGAAAGCCTAAAAGAGAAATATAACATTAGATTAGAAGATCAACAGTAAGACTCACATATCACTGTATCACTTCAATTTAGTGATGCAGAAGAACTACTAATGTAACATGTCTGTTTGAACAATAATTTGGGATTGGTCAATATACTGAAATGAGTGACATGATGCACTCAGTACTGATTATTTCCTACACTGGTTATGCAAGTTCATTTTCCTGAATTTTTCTTACAAGGAGACCACATGGGTATTGGATTTTAGAATTGCTTTATATTTATGGTACTTGAAGTTCAGAACTTAAATATCAATCAGCCAAAACCATTCATTGCAACTCTCAAAAATTCTCAAGAAAATTGAAATTATGCAAAGTACACACAAGTAAAAATCATCAAAACTGTTGTAGCATCTGCCAGTGTAGCTCAGGTGGTAGCATTCTGGCCTCACAAATATAGAGTTGGTGGTTCAAATCCCGATGATTTCATTTTCGTATTCCTTATATAAAACATTTTGGGATCTCTAATTCCACATGTTGTGACAGTTTTAGTTTATGTGTATGCAGACAAGCTCAAAACCTTGTCATCACATAAAATGATGGTTGAGTACGTTACCTGCTTGAAAAGCCAGTAGTAGCTATGGAGATGACTTTTCAAAAACAGTGTCATAGCTCTTCACAAAATGAACAATCAGAGACTACCATCTTTCACCTCCCTTCAGCATGTGAACATATATTGTTAGCATCTACCTGCATAGGGAGATATGATCAACATAATAAAATAAGAGAAATCAGATCAAAAACAGAAAGATTTAAGTGTCCCTTTTTCCCATGAGCTATTAGAGAATGAAATTATAGAGAATTATCATAAACGTGATTTGATGAACCCTCTGCAGTGCACTTCAATGTGACTTCCAGAGTATTCATGTAGAGCTAATAGTGAATCAATACTGTAAATAATGTAACTTATGTTTTTTTTATTGAAACCATCATTATTAACAACCTTGTATAAAATATAGAAAATTACAAATAAACAAAATTTTTTAAGTATTTGAACACAATGGAAAAAAATCCACTATTACAACAGGATTTGAAGCATCAACCCTAGTCAGAACACTACCATCTGAGCTACACCGACAGATGATGCAATCCATTTTATGATTGGTGCTTAACACTTACTTGCAAAACTTCAAAGTCAGTTTTCTTGAGAATTTTTTGAGTTGCATTGAATGGCTTTGGCTGATTGTTATTTTAATTCTTTTGCATAACACAAATATCAAAAAATTCTAAATTCCAATACACATGTGGTCTCCTTGTTAGTCGAATACTTAAATTTTCTTGCGCTTCCATTTTTAAGAGATTTATTCTTGCATTTTTGGTACTTACAGTTAATTCAAGAAAGTACATTTACAGACACCAATAGGGACCAAACCTGTTGTATTCAGGAAATGGAAACCATTAGTAAGCAGCTGGAGGCTGTGTTGGACATGCTCAAGGGGCTTCAGGCTGCTGACTTGTGATGTAACGTTACCCAGGCACCTGCGGTGATTGCTGAGGTACCTGTGATGCCTCAGATCCCAGACACAACTGTGTCTACAGATTCCCGTGCCCCTGCTAGTCAACAGCTAACTGATGGTGATCGGCAAACTGTGCCAGGTTTACAAACCTCTGGGCGGAATTCAAAACAGAGGAGCAACAGTTAGGCCTCCCCTTTAACCTCATAATAGGTTTCAGGTGCTGTATGCTGCTGATAATACCTCTGATCCAGTACAGGCTGCCTCAATTGTTATGACAGTGGCTGATCCTTCCGAGAGGTTGTTGACTAAATAGCTGGAAGGCCAGAAAAAAAATAGGTAGTGGCACAAGTTTATGATTAAGAATATATGACTCATGGTGACATATGCAGAGGTAGGTGAGGTTATATGTATACCTGACAAAAGTGTTTATCTTACTGAATTTTCAGTGTAGGCTACAATACTTAAAATGCATTGGAATTTTCTCTTCTTTCTTGGTAGTGCTACATCTCCAAAAATTGTAAGAAGTCATCTCTACAGTGCAATAATTTTGGTGTTTCCTTTCATTTGTGTAGTTTTGTTCTTCTTTTATGTGGGAGTTCACAGATCTCTGACAATGACAATTTTCTAATACATTCTTAGTGTACAGAGTCATGCATTTATCCACTAATCTCCTAAGCTTTGTACAGTTTTCATTTATATAGGCTGAAGACAAGTGAAATGAATAAGAAATACTTACAACAAAATGTCAGACTGTGTATTGGAAAGAAATTAAATAAGCTGGTAATATTATGGGAATATCAGCATTGTTAACTTGAACTATGGTATATAAGAAACTTGAGAGTGAAACATATATAGAGTCTAAGGAACATTTATATGTTAATAGGTATCCATGGAATAGAGTACCAGTACCTTCTTACGATGTGAGAACAATAATTCACTCACTCATTCATCAAGTTATGTCAATCCCACAAAAATGGGAATACTTCAACAAGTTGTGTTATACATATTATACAGTCACATGAAAAATAAAAAGCACAGAAACTTGCTTTATACCTTATCATACTTCTCCTACACTCAGTTGTATTGTTCAAGGTGGTATTGGGATCCATTTCTGTGTCCATATAGTATGTATTGCCCATACACTATCCAAAGAGTGGTTGTAACTCTGAAGTGTTGTTATATGTTGTCCTCATACAGCAGCTGAGCTTGCTACAATCCCACACTTAATGTGTGTCCATATGTGTTACATTATGTTCACAACCTCTTCACCACGCATTAGATTATTTTATTGTTGTATCCTCACACATATCTAATCTTTCTATTTTCAAACATGTCTGGTCAATGATTGTGGGCTAACTGGTCCAGATACACTGCCCATTACAACACCAAATTATATTTGGCAGTATAAGGAAGCACCATGAACTGCTATACCCTAGAAGCATACCCATAGTTTCTCTGATTAAGTACCAAATTTGGTAGCAACAGTTATAGCCAACAATGGTGGCAACATTCAATACTTGTTTCATCATTTTCATTATTTCACAGTGGAGTGGGTTGCAATCATGAACTTTGTACAACATGTTATCACCCATATATCTCTGGTTCTCCTTGATGTTGCATTTTGCATGGCCAGCAGTATATATTTTGATGAAGATGAGAAAGCTTATACTACACAAGAATAATTTGGATGCTGTCTTTTCAGCTTTGTGGAGAACTGAGTAAAATCTTACCCTCCGCTCATTTCTTTTTCAGCATACTGTGGTAATGACCAGTTGACCGGTGGTCTTTGCAACATGGATCTTATTGCACATGCCTCCCTGCATCCCAAACACCTAAAAGAAAAGTATAACCTTAGATTGCTATCTCAACAGCTACACTAAAACATATCAACATCAGACCTGAAACTGGTGATGCTGTTACTTAAGTCACAAATTTGTTTACATAATATTCTAGGCTTGGTCAATATAATGTTAGGCACTTTGCATTCCCAGAATGACTGTTTCCCTATCCACCTGGAGTCATGATTAAAAAAAAGAGATTGTTTTCCCAGTTAACAGAAACTGTAATGCCCTCAACAAAGTACAAAGAAAGGTAGTAGCACAAATATATTGATTAGAATATGACTCATGACTGTATATCCAGAGATAGTATACATATTCCTGACTAAAGTATTTAATGGAATTTACAATGTAGATTACTCACAGAGAATTGAAACTGTCTCGTCTTTCATGGTAGTGATACAACATCGCAAAAATTGCAAGAAGTCATATCTACACCTGCAGTCATTGTATTGTTTTCTTTCAATTTTGCTGTGTTGTTCTTACACTATATGGAAGTGCACAGATCTCTGACAAGGGCAACTTTTTAATAGATACTTAGTTAATGTAATCATTAGATCAGCCACTAATAATCTCTCAAGCTTTATATAGGCTCCCATGTGAAATGAATTTGAAACTATTACAACCAAATGAAGTACCAGGTATTGGAACAAAACTGAAAAAGCTGGTAAATTGTGGTAGCTCCAGATTTAGAACTGTGGTGTGAGCCCTGCACAGCACTTGCAGAGGGGTACCAAATGGTCTCCATTCCATGACAAGGAGATGTGTCTAGACAAGTGTGGCGGAGAGGGGGTGCACCTAACAAAAAGTTGAACACCAAGTGGAAAAGTCGGTCACTGATCAGGGGGCAACACTATGAAATTTTTGCCCTGGTGTGGAAAAGTTGTATATCAGGGTCTATTTGAAGGTGAATCATGACTACATGACAAACTGCAGACCTGAAAGGTAAATAGAGTGTAAGGTGCATTTATATACAAAGATGGACAGTCAGGCAGTATCCACAGATAGAGTGCCTCCTTACATTATGAGAACAATGATTCATTCATTGATTCATATTGTTATGTATAGGGTAACAATTATTTAATTATATGTAACAAAATGTAAATTAGTTACAAACTACAGTGTTCAAACACATTATTCAATATGTAAACATCACTGCAGATAATCATATTTACTGTGTGATATGTTTGATATGTTTTCCTACTGTGGCAATGAAGTGGTGCAGATGAACAGAGACATTTTGCAGGGCCTGCTGCAGTGTCTAAACATCGATGCTGTTGATGCCCACCTGAATAACTGTTTTCTGCTCAGCAGTGGTTTTGGTGTTATTGCTGTGCATCTTGTCTTTAATACTGCCCCACAAAATGGAGTCACATGTGTTCATATCTGGAAATTATAATGGCCAGAGCCAGAATGTGGTCCCGCAAAGTGCTCCTCCAAGACATCAAAGCTCTTCTACTTCAATGGAATTGAGCTCTGTCTTGCATGAATCACACGTTGTCTAAATCATGGTACCTTCAGATAATGGGGATGATATGATCTTCCAGGACCTTCACATAGTGTTCGGTAGTCATTGTGCCATCAAGGAATATTGCACTGATTGTTCTATTACTGGACATTGTACACCACACTGTCACAAATTGAGAGTGATTTCCTGATCATGAAATGTTTTCAGATGTAAAGAGACTTATTTCATATACAAGGGTTGGAACTTAAATAGTGGCAACACTGCTGTAGAGACACTATGCAATGGAATCTACTATTGTCACTGATAGCTCATGTTATTGACTTATCTACCTTACCTCCAAGCAAATGGACTAGGCCGTCCCACGTCACCGGCATGTGCACTATCGACGGAAACACGTTTACTTGTGAGCAAGTGGTCTAACATAACGGTTTCACTGTGTTTTTGAAACAGGAACAATGGAGTTGGAGTAAGATTGAATGTGCCAGAAGTTGTATAGCATCACAGTGTTTTCAAGCTTTGCAAAAGAAGTGGCAACACTTTCTGCGCAACCAGCCATCATTTTGCATGACAATGCGCGGGCGCATACAGCACAAGCTGTGGCTGCTCTGTTCAGTCGATGGGCCTGGGAAGTACTGTACCATCCACCATACTCCCCAGACTTAAGTCCCTGTGACTTTGATTTTATTCTGAAGATGAAGGAACCACTTTGTGACATTCACTTCAAAACTGTTACAGAGATTCAACAAGCAGTAGACTGCTCCATTTGCACCATCAAAAGAACAGGCTCTGCTAATGGTATAATACCCCTTCCACATCACTGGAATGGGTTCTACACAATGCAGGTGACTATTTTGAAGGACAGTAACAGGTACAAACATGTAACACTTTTGTATCAGTTGAGAATAAATAGGTGCCACTATTTAAGTTCGAACCCTTGTAGTTCAATAAATGTCATCCTGTAGATTCAGTCAAGAACGAGAAACGTCAAAAATGAGGAAAAAGTTGTATTATACATCAACATGAGTCAAAGAGTGCATATCTAACATATTTATATAATAGTGAGTCACTGTAATGAACTTGGTACCAAGGCCAGGAGTTCACCTCAGCCACCTGCTAACTATGATGTTGCTTTATCAGTCACCATTGCATTTTGTATAATGAAAATGAATGAAATAACATAATTACATCTCCCTCCAGAACACAAACTTTAACTTTGAATCAGTGTTTCCCTATTTAAATTATGCCAATATTGCTGAGGCTCTCCTTGCATTGAACATAAATGGGAACAACCCTGCCTGTATCTCATGAATATGTGATATTAACATCATATAATTTCATTTTACATAAACAGATGTAGTCTCGGCACATCAAATACATTGATAATATGGTAAAGCACTGAATTAATATTTGTGCCACGGCCAGGATTTGAACCCAAGCCTCCTGCACAAAGCGACTGCCTGTGGGGTCATGAGTGCTGTAGCCTCTTCAATTCAGTGACTAGTGCTGAGAAAGGCAATTCCCTTCCTCACACCCTAGGTACAAATATCTGTTCCCAAATGGGCAAATGATTGCATAATGAATTAATAAAAAGATCAAACATTAAATAATTACACCAAATTTTAGGGAATCATATAAAAGGTAACTTGACAAGTTTGGAAATAATTGTATGTGTGTGGCACAGTAAACATATCTTTTATATTTTTTGAGTTATTCATGAAAAACTGAATTTTGGCTTATAAAAAAATGAAAAAACTTGTTGGATTATTGAAGTGTTGGGAGTGAGTGATTAATGTAGGATTTCAGCACTGTAGTTGGCAAGAAGCATAAGGTAGCTGTGCTTATTTTCAGAATTATTACTGTATTATTCAGAGGTACAGATAATAGTAAAGTGACAGAGAAAAAGCAAGAAATTACTAGAGGTTACATTTAATAAATGCTACAAGTTTTAATTTCTGAGATAGCATGGTATTAAATTTATCAAAAGTGCTTCAAATACAGTCCTATTTGTAAGGCATTGCAGGGATAGGTGAATGTTTAAGAGATATTTTCAGTTTTATGGGAGCACGAGCTGGAGGACTGTAGGTGCTTTGTACCATATATTTCCATTTCTGTCCACACTGAGAATATATATATATATATAACCACAGACACAAGCTGGGGATTTAATTCTCTTACTTGTCAAGCAATAATGTGTGTATGTCACCAGAGTTGCAGAGTTATGTTTGTGCAATGTTTAGCCTAGGATGAAGATGTTGCGTGTGCATTGATAATTCTTTGGGTTGCCAAACTTGGATTATGCTGACTTATGAAGATATGCAATTATGTGAAACGTATTTTACTGGAGAAGAAAGGCTGACTAAACAGTATTCCTATTTGTATGTTGTCCATCGTGTTAATGGCAAGTGGCGTTCAACTGGGCCATTTTATAGAAAGCTACCTCACTAACTTTCTCATAATCAGTGAATTAGGTAATCATTGGGTGACTAATTTTGGAACTTTGAGTAAATCTTGCATTGGAATTCACAAGTGGTGAGAGTGACAGAATTGCTGAACTATTCAAATTTTCAATTTTTGTGCATGTGAGACTATTATTTCCTTAAATACACTGAATCAGTTACAAAAGCAGGATTTTTATGCACAACTATAAAATATCAACTCCTTATAGAAGATAGAGCCAAAGCTTTTACTCCAGAAGGTGTACAGACATGTGAACATGAAGACTGCAGATTAAGGGTAACATGGTTATGGACCAATATCTGGTTGTACACAGGATAATTAGGAAGAAAATATGCATAAACTCTTACATGAAGCCAATTTGATTGATATCTATAAAATGATCTGTTTAATACAGACTAAATCTTTGATGAAACTGTAATCAAATAATGTAAGCTGGGTGCATAAACAACCTTAACAAAATGAGAAAGATAAACCCACCATGCCACACGCCTAGTAAGCACAAGACCCAGGTTTGGAGCCCAAGCTTGGCACAAATTTTATTTCATATGTTGAGTCTACATTTCTCTCTGGAAAATGAAGTTATTTGGTATTAAAGAGAGCGAAGAAAACTTAATCTGAATACTATATTACCAATAAACTGTCACTGTACTGCTCACAGTTAGTAAACTAATGCCATCTAAATTGAATTGAGTAAATAGGTAATGTGTGTGTGTTACCCTGTACCCCCATATTGATTATCATTTTGCAGTTGCATTTGTAGAATTAAAATAGGTACAATTATTATTAAATGCATCCAAGAAACATATACTACACTACTTTTACAATTAAAACCATTACATTATATGTATATGAGGAGTGATATACTTTTTGTGACTTGTATCTGAACTCACTAGTTGGAAAAGTTGAAAACGAAGCTTTCAACTAGTTACATTGTTCTTTTCTTGTGTACCATAGCCTGTTTGATGGGAATTTTGCTTATGAAGAGGGATAAATATCCTTTCCTATTCTGCATCTCTACATTTAATCTGACCAGATATGTACCCCACATTTACACACATCACTGCTCCTTAAGAAAAATTTATGCAATATTTTTATAAACTTAAATATGATAGTTTGTAAACATCTAACTGTCCTTCCAAACTGTGGGCGATTTCTACTGA
The DNA here is from genome assembly GCA_026315105.1 of Locusta migratoria. Classification (NCBI taxonomy): domain Eukaryota; kingdom Metazoa; phylum Arthropoda; class Insecta; order Orthoptera; family Acrididae; genus Locusta; species Locusta migratoria. The sequence continues at coordinate 389,439,605 of CM048755.1, forward strand.
TTAATTCAAAAGAAAACATCCACCATAACTAACGATTTCACTATATACCCTCTCCTAATGGTGTCAATCAAGATATATGGATGTCAAAAAATTACTATCTGCCTGGAATTATTTGACAGCACTAATTTCAGAATAAGCAGAGGCATTACTCAAAATGAGTGTACTATACATTTCAAGTCATCAAAAATACAACACCAAAACAGGCTGCAGACATCACAGATACATTTATTTTGGAGATAAATATTGTACAAACAACACCTAATTGAAAATACAGCTCCATGTGACGTGAGGAACAAGATGAAATCAGTACTGAGTGTTCCCACCATTGCTGCATTTAACTTCTACTACATGTCTCAGCCTTGAATCAAAGAGGCTCTGGACATGTCACTAGGGTATAGCAGCCCATGCTGCTTCCACATATTGCTAAAGCTGTTCTGGTGTAGCAGTGGGTAGTGTATCCTACACTAGTAATTCTTAAATCATCACCAGCTATTTTCATTAGATGATAGTTTCACAAAACAGGAAGGCCAAGGCTAGAACACAGTTTTATTGGGTGCTGAAGACATCTTGAACATAGTTTGCCATGTGCAGTCACACTTTACCCTGGTGCAAAGTAGCCATCAGCAAAATTGAAATATTGGCAGAACAACACTCCTGAGATGTACTGCCAGCTAGTAAGTGTACTGGCAGTGTCTATTGGGATTGGAATAAAATATGACTCAAAACAATAATACTGGGTGGAGGACAAGTATTTCGATAACCAGAATGAAACTTTCACTCTGCAACAGAGTGTGCGCTGATATGAAACTTCCTGGCAGATTAAAACTGTGTGTCGGAACTGGGACTCGAACAAGGGACCTTTGCCTTTTGCGGGAAAGCACTCTACCACTGAGCTATCCCAACACGACTCACAACTTCAATTCTGCCAGTAACTTGCCTCCTACTTTCCAAACTTCACAATTATCCTGCGAAACTTGCAAGACTAGCACTCCTGGAAGAAAGGATATGGTGGAGACATGGCTTAGCCACAGCCCAAGGGATGTTTCCAAAATGAAACTTTCACTCTGCAGCAGAGTGTGCACAGATATGAAACTTTCTGGCAGATTAATACTGTGTGCCGGAACTGGGAACTGAACCTGGGACCTTTGCCTTTCACGAGCAAGTACTCTACCATTGAGGTATTTTCATGTCCCGTATCAGCCAAATGTTTTTACCCATCTTTCACCACAGTGTCAAGACTCTAATCCAAGCATCATGGTAGTGTGGCAACAATCTGGATTTCTTGATGAAAACAATGTTACTGCAATCATGAATCTGCCTTGATCACCATGGATTAGTCTTGAGACACCATGCTAAGAGACTCTTGAACTGTTGCTTAACACATCAACATACTTGTACAACACCAGGTATTACAGTTTTAGGGTGTATTGGAATCCAAAACCACATGCATCTAGTATGCATTTATGATACATTAAGCAAACAGTGTTAAATCTCAGAAGTGCTGGAAACTGTTGCACCCCATACAATCTGAGCTTGTCGTGGGTGACAACGTACCACCATACAATTCACGTAATGTTCACACCCGCTTCACCACCAATCAAATTGCATACTGCCTTGGCCTCCCTCATCTCTTCTTCAAAAATACATGGTTAATGGTTACATACTGACTGGTTCAAGTTACCCCACCCACTCCAACACTAGATCATATCTGGAAATATGTGGAAGAAGCGTGGCCTATAGCCCAGCAACACAAGCAAAGCTTTTCTGTTAAAATGCCAATGGGTAGCACATTTTATAGCCAGTAAAGGTGGAAACGCTCAATAGTTATTTCATCATCATTACTTTACAGGGGCTGTAGTTTCAGTTGTGAACTTTGTACAACATGTTATCTGCCAAATAAATTTGACTGTGATATCTCTGCTCCTCTTTGGTATTGCATTTTGGATGCCCAGCAGCATATTTTGATGAAGCTGAGAACACTTATACCACAGTACAGAACTGAGTAAAAACTTACTGTGTTCTCATTTCTTTCTCAGCACACTGTGGTGATGGAAAACTCATTGGTATGTTTTGGAACTTGGTTCTCTCTGCACCTGATGAGCTGCAATCAAAAAATATAAATTTAGAGTTGATGATCAACTGTGACACTATAAAATGTAATCATATGACTTCAAACTGCTGTTGCTGTAGAACTACTAAAGTAACAAGTTTGTTCACATATAATCTGGGCTTCTTTTATATACTGCTAGATGCCTTGCATTCCCCAAATGATTGCTTCCCTATCCACCAGTCTTAAGAGCCAAAGTCAATCTCCCCCCCCCCCTCCAAGTTAACCAAAGCAGTATTGTCTCCCACATTAAGGGTAAGACTCATGAATGCATATCCAGAGTTATGTTATGTTATATGTATTCCTGACAAAAGTACTAACTTTATGGAATTTTCAGTGTAGTGCATTGAAATTGTCCATTGTTTCTCGGTAGTGCTTAACATCTCTAAAACTGTAAGAATTCAACTCTACACCTGCAATCATTGTGGAGTTTTCTTTTATTGTTGCTGTCATGTTCTTAACTTATTTGAGAGTTCACAAATCTCTAACAAGGGCAACTTCTTAATACATGCTTAGTTGACACATTCATGAGTTCAGTTTGGTAACCTATTAAACTTTATAGTTTTACTGTATGTAGTCTGAAGAGATGTGAAATGAATTTGAAACTTTTACAACCAGATGAAGTATTGGGTATTGGAAGAAAACTGAAAAAGGTGGTAAATTATGTGGATTTTAACACTGTGAAGGTGAACCATGGTTACAGAAGAAACACAGTGCTGAAAAATTCATAGAGACTAATAATATATTGCATTTTTACAATATCAGTCATTCATTCATAACTCATGTTATGTACATGTTATAAAAAGTAGAAACTTCTGAAGTGAGCAACAAGTCAAAATATATATAAACACAATACAAAGACAGTATAGAAACTTAATCTGTTTATTATTTAACTGAGTAGATGTACTGCAGTAGAAAAAGAAGGAAGGAAGCTTGGGTTTAATGTGCCAACGACAACTTGGTCATTAGAGATGGATTGTACTGCAGTAGATAAATATTTACTTATTTTAATGGCACTTTTCAAGGAAAAAATATTTTAACATCTAAAAATATTAAATCCTATTTATAACACAATGAAAGTCAAAAAGATTGCTTGGCATGAATAATTTAGAGTCCAAGGAGAGAGCACTGCACATGCCCAAGTTCCAAAGTACCAGTGTTTCCACCTCTAAAAGGCTGCAGCTTTGGGTTTACAACATCAAATATAAGCAATATTATCATTAGGATACAGTATCTTTCAAGATTCAGTGCAATTTAACTCAGTCTATCATTTCTTTTTGAAATCATCATTCTACCACAAAGAAAAGGTTAAAATTGCAGCATTACATTTCTACATAATTACTTCAATGATGTGCCTTTCACATATGTTTCAAATTCTGTCAGATAACCAACTACCATTTAGGAAAAGATTAAATGGCTTTTTGAATCGCAACTTCCTCTACTCAGTAGTTGAATTTTTAGATACAAATTAATAGTTTTAGAGAAATAAGAAAAGAAAAGTAGAAAATCTTATCCATATTACTTAAAGGTATCTGTTATCAAATTGTCATGATCTGCTTCATCATGATCTACGGAACAAGCACTAAGCTAATTTAATCTAATCTGAATGTATGGATAGCCTGATGGTTTATGAATGTATAGCATGATCATCTGAATCTAACTGTAGTAAATTGTCCTTTTTTAACCAGTGTGGGTAATATTTTAAATTTCAAGTCACTACAATTTGTGCAGAGGTATGCTTTTCTAAGTTCCATGTTCTTTCAAAATATTCCATTTTCTAATAGCCTAATCTTTAAATAAACAGACAAATGTTCATTGTAAAAATATTGAAAATGGATATATTTATTTGTAATCACTTCAACCACTATCTGGTGTTGCTGTAATTTTCAGCTAAGAAAGTGTATCATCAGGTTAGTGTACTTCTCTCAGTCCTTATTAGTTTACATGAGCTTGTTCATGTGTCTTCTAGCATGTGTTACTTCCAATTTAATATTCCTTCTTCAACTGTGGTAAAGCTATTCAACTGTTATGCTAAAAGAAACCACAAAACATTTGCTATGGGATTAGAAAAACAGCTGTAGTATGATTTGATCTGACACATACCAGTATAGTAAGCTGATATACTACCCAGGAGCTACCAGTCTGTTCACCATAACTGTCAAATAGTCCTACCACAGTTGAACAATGATTGTTTAAATTGAAACAACAGATATTGGAAGGAACAGCCACTTGTTCATGTAAACTACATGTAAGGGCTTAAAAAAAATCTGCCAGGCTGCTAATACATTTCTCTTAGCTGAAAGCTATAGAGAGATGGAAACTTTTGAAAGAATATGGTACCTAAAATAGCCTACAGCTGCACAATTATTTATTTAAGATCCACTACATGTCTGAAGAAAAACACAACATATAAATAATTGTAAAATATACCCCCAACAGGCAAATGACAATTTCAATGCAGATGGATTCATATGCTCGATCCCTTGTGGGAATCCAGTATAGGATGAGAGCAAGATGAACTAGTGGGCAGGGATCACTACCAGTGTAGTGTGCTATAAGATGAGAATTTGGGTTGGAAGGAAAGCTTCCCTGGACAGCCTAATTGGTTAAGGTGACCACTGGACCAATGTGGGAAATCTGGGATAGAAATGCGGCCCAGCACAAATTTTCTACTTTGCCACTGAATTTATTTCAATGATTTCAATCAGTTGAAACATTTCAATATTTTGAATTCATAAAATTACAGCTGTTTAATGACAACTGATGGCATTTTTTCTTTCAGACATGTCCAAACGAAAAGACACCATATGAATAATTGCAATATGCTTTAGATGTATTATTAAAATGTGTTTGTAATATTCCTCTTTTTTTTCAAATAATAAAACAGTAAGAGTTAAAATTCATTGATGTGGCAGAAGTTTAGGTATTATATTTGACAAAATATTCAGTGTAGTATAAAACAGTAGTTTACAAATGAATTTGTGTGTGTGTGAGTTTTTTCTCTTTTTTTGTGGGGGTTGCGAGGACTTATATGTATGGCTCCTGAGGCTACATACAGAATGGCTGTTTCATTTATGTAATTCAGATAATTAGAATACTGTTGAACATGATGCACATTAACACAGTTGAGGTCATTTGGGTACTTTTTAACATTGTGTCAATTTGATACATTTTTACATGGTGCACACTCTTACAGAGTAATGAGTGATAATGACCAGCGGCATTACATTGGCAGTGTGTGGATAAGTTGAGAATCTGCCTCTGATGGGAGGTGTGCAAGACTAGCACTTGAGGCTGTAACGATCACTGTGTCCCCAGTGGCATAGCTGTCAGCATGACTGCCTAGTAAGCAGAAGAGCTCAGATTTGAATCCCAGTTGGTCACAAATTAGGACTTTCCCCACTGATTTGTTTCAGTGACCACTAGCAGGTATTGTTGCAAATTCCGTTGTGTGTTGGTAGGCTAAGGAATTTTATTAGATCTATCGGTCACAGGGCAATTGTTGGTAAAGACTTTTGAAAATATGACTAGATTGTCAATAATGGAAGATAGATAACAACTGACCATAAAGATGCTCACTGAACTGCTGACAGGCATGAAAAATAGACACTCACATTCACACGACTTCAATTCTTGACAACGGCCTTTGTCGGAAAAAAACACATACATTCACACAATTACTCAGACAAATATACACACACAACCATCATCTCCAGCCGCTCCGTTACTACGAGCATCTTGTCCGTGAGTGAGGGAGTGGAGGAGAGATGGATGCTGGGTAAGGACAGGGAGGGAAAGTTCCGTGTTGCATGATGGATTGTAAAGGCTCTGATAGGCAGGAATGTGAAATGCAGCATTGAATGCAGTAAGGAAAGGGGTGGGAGAGGATAAATGGGAGGTGTAGAGGTGTGTGGGGCTGGAGGGGGGAAATCTGAGATGATAAAAATAATAAGGAAAAAATAAATAAATAATTAAAAAGAAAAACTCATTACACACAGCACATTATTACCCTCCTGTGACCAGTTTGCACATTGCAGACTCTGTCTTGTTTCTTTTTGAATGCCATTTATATATTAATTACTTGCCATCTATATTCTCAATAATGCAAAGATAGTTGCATTTGCTGATAAAAAATTATAGTAATCACACACACAAAAATAACCAAGATTTAACTAATGAGATTGTAAATAATGCCTTTCAAAAATTATTAAGTGGTTCTCTATAAGTATAAGTAGTTTAGTACAGTAATTGGCAGGAGACCATTTATAAATGTAGGCTGTGAACATGTCTGTAACTAAGGTAGAATATTCAACATTTTATGGAGTTTACAATGATTAGGGACTGAGTTTGGAAGGGGATGATTTCCAGGTATAAAAGCTGGAGTTTTAATAAATAAACAATAACTGTAGTATTAGCAGCAATACAGTAAATTAGACTTAAGTAAATAGTTAATGAAACCACAGGATCAATAGTACAGTGAATAGTATATTTTTAAATACTGGAAAGAAAATGTTTAATTTTTTGGTAACACAAAAACAATGATATGTATAATGTTTTTGATGCCATATTCTATTTCAGAGGAAAACTTCCATTACATACTATCATCACATGTATTTATTTCATTTGTATTTTATGTAAAATAGGTAATTTTGTGAAAATAAGATACGATTTGACTTCAGAGTAAGCCAGTGAGGGTAGTTAAGACAGCCATTTTGGCTTTTTAGGGGCAGTCTGTTGGTGTAGGTTTGACATACAAGATACGTCATTATGTTGGGTAACTGTGGAGCTGCTTGAGGACTTGTAAAATTTCAGCGAAGTGTTCTAGTGTGGAACTTAAAAATATTCGTTCTGTGGTGCTTCAAGAACTTTAATTTTATTCTGCATTTGTGGGACTTAGAAAAAGTCTTCAGTGGTGCTTCATGGACTCTAACTATATTCTGTGACAGTGGAACTTAAGAGTTTCTCAGGATTGTTATTAGACTTTAATTTTTATTTAGTGACTGTGCGAGTTACAAAGTATTCAGTCAGGTGTCACAAATATTCACTGATGGATATTAGGTGGAATAAACATCAATTTAGTTAAAAATGAATGTGTCATTTTTTATTTTTTATTTTTTATTTATTTATTTATTTTTTGTTCCTGCCTGCATTTATTTAAAGCTAAACATTTTCAGTACATTGCAGCAGGTGTGGCTGGCCCCTAGACATGATGCAGCCAGTTTGAATAATAAAATAGGGTCTACAGCCGCACTGCATGGAGCCCCAAGCAAACACATGCTGTGAATGGGTGATTTGCTTTTTTTAATTTTTTTCATGCCAACTGAAGGAAATAACTGATAAAATCATGTCACCCTGCATAGAATAGTGTGTTTTTTCCTAGTTTGTGTTTGGAAAATCCGTGTGTAAGCTCACAAGTTGGAAGAAAAATAATTGTTAACCAGCTGAAACTTCCGAGTTCAACTACTTATGGCATTAGGGTGGTTGCAATTTTTGGTGGCAAAGATCTCAGTAAATTAGCTTACTGTGCCTGCTTTCATTCACTGCTATTTATGGCATCAAATTTTGAGGTAATTCATCACTGAGTAAAGAAAAAAAAAGTATTAACTGCACAGAAATGTGTAATCAGAATAATTGCTGGAGCCTGCCAAATATCAACCCTCAGATATTTTTAAGGTATCTGGAATCTTCACAGTAGTTTCACACAATATGTATGTTGGGTGTCCCACTTAATCATTTCGCCCAAAATATCTCTGGAACAGCAATAGATATTCAAAAACAACTTTCACAGTAAGGAATGAATGGCAGTCTTGTAGAAAGTAGGCAGAATGATTCATCCTAAAACATAAACATACATTATTTTCAACACAAACTTGTTTTTTAATAGAAACCCCATATTATTTTATGCAATCAAAAGTATAAAAAAATCACAAAAAGAATGGTGTTGCTAGCATCAAAATATGTCAATTACATCCTGAGAAATTGTTAAGTGAATTTGATACTTGAAGTAAGGCACATTTTTATGGGCAGTGTGATGTTCCACTATTCAGGTTAACTTTGTCACACAAAGGGGTGAATTATGCTGCCACAAAATCTATGTTTACTTACCAAATAGCATCAAAGGTCTGGCATAGAGCCAACCAGCATTTAAAAAGGAGTTTAAAGAATTTCTTATTGACAACTCCTTCTACTTAGTAGGTGAATTTTTAGATAAAAATATTTAAGAAGTAATATAAAAAATGGTAGAATTTTTAAATTAAAAAATAAGCAAATGGCTGTCATGTGTTATCACGTAGAAAATCATTTTATTATGTTGACTCATTCCACGTCATTAGAAAATGTCATATTCATGATCTATGAAATAAGTTCTAATCTACAATAAAATCTCAGTTTAGATGCCACATCACATTGAATAAAGATTTATTTGAAAGGACCATAGCTATATTATACAGGTGTTTCAGCACAGCTGTTACAAATTTTCAGGAAAGATACAGCATGCCAGAATGATGAAAAATCACAGTGTGATTTATAATTAGAAATGCTTTCCTGGTACAGAAATAACAACACAAAACACAGGACAGGAAGGTCACTCACTGAACAAGAAAAAATGTTTATTATAACTGTATGAGAATAAATGTTTATTGTGATTAATAAAGCAGAAACTAAGAAATAAGAAGAGAAAGAGACAGCAATCATAATCAAAGGAAGTGTATGAAATTACAATCCTAGACTGTGATGCAGGCTTATATCTGTGACACGTCAGATCTTCCACACACTACAGATTCTATACTTGCAACATGGTATGTAGTAGTAAACTGATACTCTTTCTTTGATAAGCATATACTAGAAATTCTAGGCTAGCATCACGGTGTAGGGTAGTAAAATGAAACACTTCCTTTGATAAGAATTATAATTTTTTTCTTATTTCTTAGTTTATGTTGTGCTAAGCATAATAAACATGTTTTTTCACACTATTATGTCCTTTCATTCATGTGTTGCGAAATAGGAGATTGGCAGACTTCTGTTCATTGGTCCATATGTATGGACAAACTGAATTCCTCTGTCTTGCTTATGACTGGGCCTTTTGTGTCGGTAACCACTTCCACTGGTGTCACACCCATGGTAGCTTAAGACTTTCTGCTTTCGGCAGCTACTGCTCCACACTCAGTAATTTTGGTCATTCCGCTGCCATTACTGATGGAGGCATTCCTTCTTTGATCTAATGGAGCATCTGAGCTGCCACCTGGTTATGGAACTCTACCTTCCATGAGCTGTTACCCTAAATTACCTGCTCTCACTTGTGAGAAACCATGAACACGGTTTGCATTGGTCGAACATATTTGTAACATGCGCGGCATCACCACCTGTGACTCACATTTTGTGTGCTTCGTGTTGAGCCTCCACGAGATGTCAGCTCATAGCAACCTCATTGTCAACCCATTTAAGGCAGACACGTAAGCACACACTAAGAGCATCATTATCGAGACACTTTCTTGCTCCGTGGATGTAATCATTCGTGACTTTATTCACAACCTGGTCCCTAGTGACAAGTCCCGATTGGAGCTGTGGAGAAGTCTACCTGGTCAAATAAGTCCAGCTGTTATGCCAGATAGTGTACTCTGCCCTCTCTGGTTGTTGAAGATTCCATTTCAGCTCAAACTGCAACTGCTCCCTAGGACCACTGACATGAATGATGCCATCTGCTCACACACTGTTTATTGACAACTATGGCCACAACCACCGCACACCTATTAGTTCCACCGTCACGTGTCAGAGGACCCGCCACTCCCACTGCAACTGCACACTGCCTGTTGGCAACCCTGGCAGGACATCTTCGAATCACTCCCTGAGTGTTCTGGCCACTGCCCCAGCCTCCTTGCCTTCAGCTGCCCAGTCACAGAGTCAACAGCAGCCACACCCTTCTTACCCTCTATGCTGGTACCACGTCACACCTGTGATGCAGAATTCCGATGTCGCCCACACTGTGCACATCCAAATGTGCACGGCAGACCGTAGTGAGAGCAACGGGCTGCTCCGACATTAAGCAGTGGCAACACAATGCTCAACTGGTAGAATGTTTGTCACCGACCTATCGACAAAGTTGATTTTTGGTATCTGTGGGGGCAAAATCCAGCATTTTGCATACTTTGCAGTTGTTGGTCCACTCCTTCCTGCAGTTTCTCCTCTGGATTCAGCAGACAGTTCAAGGTTTAATGGACCACACTGTGCACCTCACAGACTGTTTTTCACCAATGTGGATGTTTCACGTGGCTTCTGTGGACACAGCAATGTCGGGCATGGACATCCTTAGCCATTTCTGCTTATTACATCGCCGGCAATACTGCCATACTTTGGTTCAAAGATTCCTGCTCCTTTTGCACACAACTCAATGCTGCAAAAACTTTATGCTCTCACAAAGTGCATCACACTTCAAATAGAATAATTGGTCGTGCTCATTGCTCTCATAAAACTTTGCGCAGACACGGTCACAATACACAACCCAAATAGAGATGGGTGCAGCAAGCTATATGACACCTTGCACAAGCTTACCAATGCTTGTGCCAAGAGCCTTCACTTTGACAAATTCTGTTTGCACACTACACCCCACACCAGCCATTGCTGAGTAACGACAACTGGCTATCGTTACTACATATCGACAGCAACCAGTCACAGCAAATAAAGACCGGGTTAGACCCACAGTGGAAGCTATCACTAGTGCCTTGGACCCTTCCCCTCCATATTGCTGTAGTCACTAATGGCACCTGTCACACTCCTGGACCCTCTGTTCAGCACAAAGTGTGTTGCCCCACTCCTAAAAATCTCATTGGGACCAAAAATGCCATTCTATTACCAAGCATTACTTTTCTAGGCCATTAGGTTTCTGCAGAGGAGGTGCACCCTACTTCTGATTAAGTAACCACCTACATTCAAAGAACTGTGCCACTTTCTGGGTGAACTTGTACAACAAGCACTTGACCCATGTGGCATCCATCAAACTCCCACTAAACCATGCCCTCAAGGACAAAGACACCACTAGTTATTGACTAATACCATGGTCTCCTGACATTACTTGCACTTCCTCTGATATTAAAGAAGGACTTTCGAGTGTCATTATCCTGATGTATCCTTCACCCAATGCTCACCTGTAGCGATTTTGCAGTGGCGCAGTCTTGCGGCAACTTGTCAACTCTATGGCACTAACTCTGCACTTCTTCTCACAAAAACTGTCTCCCTCTCAATACGAATGGCAAACTTTTGAGTTACTGGCAGTCTACAAGGCCGTGCACCACTTTTGATATGACGTCCATTTTCATAGACTGCAAACCACTGGTGGACACCATATACTAACCGTCAGACAACCTCCCCCCACAAGTCAGGCATGTCAGAGGGTCTGAAAATGTCATGGCAGATTACCTATTGTGGGTAGATGCGGTAACATGATTTGTCTACAAGAGTTAGAAGATCTGCAATCAAATGCTGAGGATTTCAACAAATTCTCAGCAGATGGTTCCAACATGACTTGCATTCCAAATCATCACCAAACCCCCCTCCCCCCCCCCCCCCCGCCCAATTTGACATTTGGAAATTGTCATTATATCTACTCCTTAATCAACCACTGCTCACGCTAGTTGGAAGTTATTCCCCTCACCAATAACACAGCATCAGCTTCATTGTGCATTTCCAGTGTCCTACCTCTATTATTACTACAGATGAGGGCAGGAAATTCAAATCTCATCTCTTCCCATGTCTCTGCATCTTATGAATCACTGACCATATTCACACCATAGCCTACCATCCATGAACGTGCCTGTTAATGTGTGGTATCACACATTGAAACATACACTCGCATGGCATGGTGGTGAATGGTATTACACTATTTGCTAGACCTTCCTTAGTGTTTGGTTCTCTCTTAAACAAGAAATTAAATGACAATGAGTAAGTATCGAATATGCCATACAATTTAAGCACAGGCATGATATTAGAGCACACCTTGTAGAGGGACATGAATGAAGTAGCACATCAGTGGTTTGTTGTATGCAAGGAAATAGACAACAGAAGACTGATTCTGTGATACGAAGTAAAATGGCATAAAATATGAAATTTTGACTGCACAAAAAAAGCAAAAAAAAAAAAAAAATTATTTTTGGTACAGCTTCTAATAAGTCTCCATGACAAATGGAGTCTATAAATTGGAACTGCAGTGATTGCTTCTTTCCTGTAGACATGATTGATGTTCATCCTCCTACAACTGCAATACTGGCTTCTGTTTTATGTTATATGGTGTGTTCACTGATGTTACATTGAACTGTAATATTTCCTTTTAGTTTTCTTTATGTTCCAACCATTTAATGAAAATGCTTAGGATATTTGAAAAGCCATTGAAAATGCTTATGTAATTAGATCCAAGTCTGAAAAATGACTTACTACATTGGAGTTTGTGGCCGATTGAAAGCAGTTGCTTCTCTGTAGTGTCTCATCATATTGGCCACATCCATTGTAACAGCTGCTTCTCTTTCTTTGTTAGGTCCCAAGCCTGGAATGCTACAAACATACATTACCTTGACTCCACTGGGTCTCAACTGAACATGTGAGTGCTCATATAGTTACAACAGCTCCACCAGGTTTTGATCGGACTTTTATTTCTTAATCATAATTTGCAGGCTTTAAAAAAATACTACATGTGATTTTCATTACATATAAATTAAGCCACCCACTGCAGCAATTAAATGAACCTTAATCATAATTGGGAGACTTTTAGACCATATATGTAGCACAATTTAATAAAAATGCTCATGACTTGACCCCAGCAAATCCAGGGTATAAATAAATACAGATATACCTCCAGTTCATGTTTTCATTAGTTGGATTTATATGAGCAAAACCATATGTAATTGGCATGCATGTATCCCTATGTTTAAAAACAGTAATATCTCCAAAATGCCTACATTGTATATTACATGTGTAAGTGAAGGAAATTAAATGTATAATAGGTAAGTGTAGATGACACTGTACTTACAAGTTAAGCTCAGGCATGATGTCAAAGCTTACATTGAGAAATGATAGGAGTGAAACAGCACATCAGCGGTTTGTTCTATGCAAGGAATCACACAACAGAAGAGCAATTCTGTGATATAAAGTAAAATGGGGCAAAATATGAAATTTTGATTGCACAATAAAAGACAAAATGAAAATTATTTTTGAGAATGAGATGAGAATAGATCAATGGAGTCTACAAATGGGAACTGCAGTGATGGTTTCTTTCCTGTGGATATGATTTATGTCCATACTCCTGCAACTGCAAAATGGGACGTGTTTTATGTTATATGGCCTCTTCACTAATGTTGCATTGAACTGTAATATTTCCTTTTAGTTTTCTTTATGTTCCAACCATTTAGTGAAAATGCTCAGGATATTTGAAAAGCCATTGAAAATGCTTATGTAATTAGATCCATGTCTGAAAAATGACTTACTACATTGGAGTTTGTGGCCGATTGAAAGCAGTTGCTTCTCTGTAGTGTCTCATCATATTGAGCATATCTATTGTAACAGCTGCTTCTCTTTCTTTAGGTCCCAAGCCTGGAATGCTACAAACATACATTGGCTTGAGTCCACTGGGTCTCAACTGAACATATGAGTGCTCATATAGTTACAACAGCTCCACCAGGTTTTGATTTAATGATTGTTACTTTTTAATCATAATTTGCAAGCTTTATAAAACTACAGAATGTGATTTGCATTATATACGAATTAAGCCCACTACGGCAATTACATGATCCTCAATCATAATTGGAAGACTTTTAGACCATATGTAGGAAATTTTAAGAAAAATTCTCATGGCTTGACCTCAGCAAATCCAGAGTATAGCTAAATACAGTGATAACTCTAGTTCACATTTACATGCAGCCAGATTATAAAGAACACAAAATTGAGGAAAATGCAAAATCAAGGGAAATGTTACAACTAGTAAAATATGAGCAAAACCATATCTAATTGGCATACATATACCCCTATGTTTAAAATTGATAATACCTCCAAAAACCCTACATTTTATAGTACATGTGAAAGTGAAGGAAATTAAATGTACAATGAGTAAATCTAGACTATGCTGTACTTACAAGTTAAGCACAGGCATGATGTCAAAGCTCACCTTGTGGAATGAAGGGAATGAAGTAACACATCAGCAGTTTTTTCTATGCAAGGAATCAGACAATGAAAGACCAATTCTATGATATGAAGTAAAATAGGGAGAGTACAAAATTTTGATTGCACAAAAAATTGCAGAAAGAAAATGAATTTTGGTACAGCTTCTGCTAAGCCTCCATAACAAATGATCAATGGAGCCTATAAGTGTGAACTGCAGTGATGGTTTCTTTCCTGTGGACATAATTGATGTTAATTCTCCTGCAACTGAAATAAGGGTTTGTGATTTATGTTATATGACCTCTTCACTGATGTTACACTGAACTATAATATTTCTTTTTAGTTTTCTTTATGTTCTAATCATTTAATGAAAATACTTAGGATATTTGAAAAGCTATTGAAAACACTCATGTTATTAGACCCAAGTCTGAAAAATGACTTACTTCAGTGGAAGCTGTGGCTGATTGAATAGAGTCTCTTCTCTGTAGTATCTCATCAAATTAGATACATCCATTGTAACAGCTGCTCCTCTTTCATTGTTAGGTACCAAGCCTGGAATACTACAAACATACATTAGCTTGACTCCACTGGGCCTCAACTGTACATGTGAGAGCTCATATAGATACAATGGCTCCACCAGGTTTTTATTGCATTTTTTATTTCTTAATCATAATTTGGAGCACTCTAGACCATATATGTAGCATTTTTTAATAAAAATGCCCAGCTCTTGACTGCAGCAAATCCAGGTTGTAACTGAATACAGTGATGCCTCTTGTTCATGTTTTTGTGAAGCCAATTAAAAAAAATTCAAAATTGAGGAAAATGCAAAATCAAGGATAATATTAAAACCAGTAAATTATGAGAAAAACTATATTTAATTAGCACTCATATACTCCTATGTTTAAAATTCATAATATCTCCAAAAGGCCTACATTGTATATTACATGTGTAAGTGAAGGAAATTAAATGTACAATGGGTAAGTCTAGAATATGCCACACTTACAAATTAAGCACAGGTGTAAGGTCAAAGGTTGCCTTGTGGAATATTGGGAATGAAGTATCACACGAGTGGCTTATTCTGTGCAGGAAATCAGACAACAGAAGACTGATTCAGTTATATAAAGTGAGCTTAAACTGAAGGGTGGTTCTTTTATCATTGTCACAGTGTATTCCTGGAATACTTGGATGCCTTGTTGTGCTATCTGTCAGATAGGGGGAAGCAAATTATTATCTGTGGGGATTTCAATGTTGATTCATTGCAAGAGCGTAATAAGAAGAATGACCTGGAAGTCTTACTCGGTTCTTTCAATTTGACATCTGTTATTGATTTTCCTACTCAGGTAGTAAAGAACAGCAGCACATTGACAGACAATTTTTTATAGACCAAGATAGGTCTTTCGGATCATGGTGCACAGCTAGTTACATTATATGATATAGCTCCTTTCAGTAATTTGAATCAGTCCTCCAAAGTTGTTCGTACAATTAATGATTCGACAATTAGAAATTTCACAGAAAGTCTTCAGCAGTTAGATTGGGATGAAGGAACCTGATGCTAATTTAAAATACAACTTATTTCATGATACTTTTGTAAGTGTGTTTGATAACTGTTTCCCCAAGAAATTAGTCAAATTTAATTGTAAGGAACCAAGCAAAAAACCATGGCTCACCAAAACTATAAAAAAATCTTGTAACCGAAAAAGGGAACTGTATCTGACAGCAAGAAAGAGTAGTGACCCAGAAATATTCAACTATTATAAAAAAACTACTGTTCTGTATTAAGGAAAGTTATTAAAAAATCCAAAAGCATGTGCATAATGTCTGAGATTAGTACATCCAATAATAAAATTAAAACAATCTGGAATATTATAACAAGGGAGACAGGGCAACCAAGAACACAGGAAGACAGCATTACCATCAAAGTGAATGAAAAAATTACAAACAAAAAGTCAGAAGTTCTTTTAATAATTATTTTTTAAATGTTGTGGAGAATATAGGATCCAAATGTTCATTAGAAGAAGCTAGGCAGTTAATGGAACAGGGCGTACCTAGACAGTTTGATACAATGGAAATCCCACCCACCTCTCAATCTGAAATTAGGAAATTAATAAACTCTCTCAAGAGTAAAAGCTCTCATGGCATTGATGGCATATCCAGCAGGGTATTAAAAGCTTGTTCCCAAGAAATATGTAGGATTCTTAGCCACATTTGTAATAGCTCACTGGAGCAGGGTATTTTCTCTGATAGACTGAAATATGCTATTGTCAAACCAGTTCATAAAAAAGGTGATACGTTGGATGTCAACAACTACCGCCCAATCTCACTTCTGACCGCATTATCAAAAATTCTTGAAAAAGTAATGTATTCCAGAGTAGCTTCATATATTAATAAAAATAAAGTTCTAACAAAATGTCAGTTTGTTTTCCAGAAAGGCTTTCATATACATATTTTCACGAATGAAATATTGAATGCTCTGTATAACTGTAAATCACCCATTGGGATTTTTTTTTTATCTATCAAAGGCCTTTGATTGTGTTAACCATGGAATTCTTCTAGATAAGCTTAAGTATGAGTGGGAAAGTGCACAAATGGTTTAAATCATACCTAACTGGAAGAGTTCAGGAAGTTGATATAAGTAATTCACATAATATACAAAAAACAGCTGTCCTCAAACTGGGGAACTATCAAGCATGGGGTGCCACAGGGTTCGGTACTGGGACCTTTGCTGTTCTTAATATATATTAATGATTTGCCTTTATATATTCATAAAGATGCCAAGCTAGTTCTCTTTGCTGATGATACAAGTATTGCTATCACACCCGAATCACAGGAATTGACTGATTAAATTGTCAATGAAGTATTTCAGAGAATTATTAGGTGGTTCTCTGCAAATAGACTCTCTTTAAATTTTGAAAAAAAAAAAAAAAAAAAAAAAAAAAACAACAGTATATTCAGTTTCACACAATAAATGGCATCACACCATTAATTAATATTGACTTCAACCAGAAATCTATAGCTAAGGTAAAATATGAAAATTTTTTAGGTTTGTGCATTGATGAGGGATTGAATTGGAAGAAACACATTAAAGATCTGCTGAAATGTTTGAGCTAAGCTACTTATGCTACTTATGCTACTTATGTGATTGCAAACTTTGGTGAAGTACAACTCAGTAAACTAGCATACTATGCCTATTTTCATTCTCTGCTTTCTTATGACATCATATTCTGGGGTAATTCATCATTTAGTAAGAAAGTATTCATTTCCCAAAAGCGGGTCATGAGAATAATTGCTGGAGCCCACCCAAGATCAACCTGCAGACATATATTTAAGGATCTAGGAATCTTCACAGTAGCTTCACAATATATATATTCACTTATAATATTTGTTATTAACAATCCAACTGAATTCAAATGTAATAGCAGTGTGCATAGCTACAACACTAGGAGAAAGGGCGACCTACACTATTCAAGGTTAAATTTAGCCCTGTCACAAAACGGGTTAATTATTCGACCACAAAAGTCTTTGGTCACTTACCGAGTAGTATCAAAATTCTGACAGATAGCCAACTAGCATTTAAAAATAAATTAAGAGAATTTCTGAATGGCAATTCCTTCTACACATTAGATAAGTTTCTAGATAAAAGTTAGTACTTTAGTGAAAAAATTAAAAATAAAAAAAAAAAATTAAAAATAAAATAAAATGAAAATAAAGTAAAATAATATATTCAAGTATTGAGTGTCATGTAATATTATGTATAGATACATTTCAGTTAACTGACATGTTCCACATCATTACGAAGTGTTGTATTAATGATCTATGGAACAAGTATTAATCTAATCTAATGGGGTGACATATTGTCGTGTTCAAATGGAAGCAGGCTTGACTTCGAAGGCAACTAAACACAGCATTTATACTGAAAGCAGGTTTATTGCACACTTAACATGCACGCAGCACTGACTGCCTCTCGGGCAGAGTGCTCTGCTATTTATACACAGACAGAATTTACCAGAAATTAGAAGAACAGCTAACATAAGAAACAAGTAGAATTTACAAGTGAACATAAAAAAGATATAGAACATTCTGGAATTGTTATTTACAAACAAATAAATTTTTGACTGTGGACAGGATTGAACTGATGACCTTCAGCACCGCAGTCCGTGACGCTATCCCCTGCGCCACGCCGACAGTAGGTGTACATGGTCTCTCGCGGCATTGCTCCCTCTCCTGGAAAAACAGTGACCCACTGTTATGTTCCCTGTGGAGCCAGCTGCAATATCCTGGATCTTGACCTTGTCATGGGTCCTCTGTATGGCAGTTCGAAGGAGTCCTTCCCTTCTCCACCATTATCGACGACAGACGTTCCTGTCATGGCTTCATCAGTATCATTGCCATCCTTAGAGTCCTTGAACAAGAAGCCATTGTTGTCTACCTGCTCTTCAGGATCATAGTAAGGCTACATGCGCAGGACATGAACAATGTCTCTTCGTTTTTGTCGTTTCGACAACGGCTCATAGTACTCAACTTCGTACGTGACATCTGACAGGTGGCGTATGACACGATACGGACCAAAGTATCACTTCAATAACTTTTCTGACAGTCCAACCTTCCGTACAGGGCTGAAAATCCATACCAGATCTCCTGGGCTGTACACAACAGGTCGGTGATTGTCATTGTACCGCAGACGGTCCTTCTCCTGGGCGTCCAGTGACCATATGCAAGCCAGCTGTCTTGCTTCTTCGACTCTGGTGATGAGCTGTTTCACATAGTCATCCTGAATGTTGTCCGGCTGGAACGGGAACAGCGTACCCATTGTCGTCTCAGCTTCACGGCCATGGAGCAGGAAAAATGGCGTGAAGCCTGTGGTGTCTTGTCTTGCGGTATTATAAGCATATGTCACGACTGGCAGTATTGTATCCCAATCCTTCTGCTCAACATCAACGTACATTGACAGCATATCCGCTAACATCTTGTTAAAACGTTCTGTAAGAACATTTGTCTGAGGATGGTATGCAGTTGTCATTCTGTGGGCAATGTCGCAACATGACATTACCTCTGATACTAGTTTTGACTGGAATACTTTTCCACGATCAGATATCAGCACACGTGGTGCTCCATGCTTCAAAATAAAGTCTTCTATAAGGAATTTTGTGATCTCTGGAGCTTCTGCAGTCGGCACAAGTTTGGAGACAGTGTAGCGTGTGAGATAATCAGTGCAGGCTATTATCCATCGGTTACCGGTTGTTGACTTCAGGAACCTCCCTAAAAAGATCTATCCCAACTCGGTGGAATGGAGCTGCTGCAGGTGGAATCAGTACAAGATGCCCTGGAGGTAACCCTAGGCACATGCTTCCAATGCTGGCACTCTTTACAGTGACTCACATAGTGCTTGACAGAATGATAGAGACCTTTCCAGTAATACCTGCGTCTGATTCTGACTAGGGTCTTCATGAATACCAGATGAACGGATACTGAAGAATCGTGGAAATCCTTGAGAATAGCTGGATGGAGGTGAGCTGGAATCACCAGTAGCCATTTGGGGCCCAGTGGATTGTAGTTGCTCTTATACAATGTCCTGTCTATAAGTTGGAACTCTCCAATGGTCGGTTCTCCTTTCTCTGTAACGTCGTACTCTTGGAGTCTTAGTGCCTCAGTGTTGAATTTCAGTTTTTTGTTGGAACCCCAGTCATCACCAAAGTGGAGCTACAAAAGCTCCATGTTTGGCTTCTAAACGTTGTACACCTGCTGTCATTGGTGCTGGATCATTTGTAGAGCTGAAATTTTTCCCCTCTTCAGAATGCTCTCCAGATTCAAAACTGTAGAAGGACTCTCCACAAACTAGTCAAATCATTTTGTTTTTGATTTTTTGAACACTTAAAAAAATAATAACAAATCTAGAAATGCCAGTTATCAAGAACTTTCACTATGCCTTCTGCTTATTATTTCTAGTCTTGAACAGGACATTCATTTTGTCCTAGACATACTACTGTTGCAAACTTCTCAATGTGTTGAATGTATGCAGATGGGTTTACAATGACGCTTAACTTGCAAAGCTGTCCGTCAGTGTTACCAAAAACCTGCCAGGTGAGATGAATGAGTAGCCTAATATTGGGAACCACAGATCTATTTCTTCTAGAGTGTCAGGAGCTCCGAGAAGAAACCAGTGACATAGCATAGTGATCATTGTCTTTTATTTATTTGGAAAACAACCAAAGTTTTTGTGCTCCTTTAAAGTTTAGGTCAGATTGTCAGTGATGAACGATCGATGCTATATCGTTTTATCCTTTGGGTTATTTGTGTTCCAACCAAATATATGAAAACACTGTGTCAGTGTTCATCACATCCGACGTGAAGAATGGCGTCGCCCTGCTATGACTTACGCTGCAGCCACCAAACGGCAGCCTATGAACCGGCCAACGTGATCACAACCAGCCCCCCCCCCCCCCCCGGCAACTATGACGCCCTGCAGAAGAACAGACGTCTGGAGGACAGAAGATGACACACCACTTTGTTTCCACTGTGGGCGCCCTGGACATGTCGTACGTTACTGCAGAGAGAGGAGGCGGATATTCGACGATTATTTTCCCGCAAGACATCAGCCATCGGAGCAGTTCTATCCCAGGCAATCACCTGCTGATGAGTTCATTTGACCTATGGGAAGAAGCCCATCGCCGTACCCTCGACAAGGTCACTCTCCGAAGTGCCGCAGCCATTCACCGTTGCCATACAGAGGTACCAGATGCTCTCCCCTAGCCGCTGTGCCCAGGAAAACTAAGCGAGGCGACCATCTACGGAGGTGAGGCCACCGCAGATGAAAATCCTCCATGGACGACAGTCGCTAAGATGTCAGGAAATCTCAGTGACATCGTAATCGACGGCCAACCTGACTGGGCACTTCTTGACTCAGGAGCGTCTTTCTCTGTATTGTCGGATAATTACCGCTGCACACTAAAGAAGACAATGTTCTGTGATACTGGGGCAACTGTGCTGAAGGTCGCAAATGGAAAGTACGTCCAGCCAGCAGGTACTTGTGTCGCAAGAATAACCATCAACAACAGGACCCAGCCGTTTGAATTTGTCGTGTTAACAGAATGTAGTCACAATGTCATCCTCGGATGGGAATTCCTTCAAGCATCCCAAGTTATCATTGACTGTGGAAGATCTGAGCTGCAAATTGAAGAAGTTGTTCCAACAGGTACATGTAATACAGAATTTTCTGGAAAGTTATTTGCCGTTGACAATGTGACGATCCCGCCCTTGACGATGAGAAGAGTTGCAGTCACAAATACAGATGGGCGATTAAACTGTGAAGTGCTTGTTGATAGTAAGAAGTTTATCAGGCTCACAAAAGAAATTTACATACCAGCGGCTATCATAAGCATTACCGGTGGTCAAGGAGAGATTTGGATCACAAATTGTCATGAGCAGTACAACTTATCCCCAAGGGAATGTGTATCGGGACAGCTGAACCAATCCAGGACGGTGAGCTCAACGTCATCAATGAAGACCCATGCCCTGCTGTTAGTACAGACAACACGCTGGAGGAAACAAACGTAGAACTGCCAATAGGGCCTGGACTGACCAAGGAACAATGCCAGCAGGTGTTAAGTATACTACGTCAATTTTCGGGTGCATTCACACCTCAGCAGGGGAAAAGTCAGACGAAACGGCCCATGATAAAGCACCATATCAATGCTGGGGATCATCCGCCAATTAGCCAGCGTTCGTATCGAGTGTCGCCAGCTGAAAGACGGATAATTCGGAAGGAAGTGGAGGAGATGTTGCGAGATGACATTATTCAACCTTCAGAGAGTCCTTGGTCGTCTCCGGTGGTCCTCATAAAGAAGAAGGATGGCACATGGCGATTCTGTGTCGACTATCGGCGGCTGAACAGAATCACAAAGAAAGATGTCTACCCACTGCCGCGCATTGACGACACCTTAGACTGCTTGAAGGAGCTACATACTACTCAACTATGGACATGCAGACAGGTTACTGGCAAATCGAGGTTGGCGAAGCGGACAGGAAGAAGACGGCTTTTGTTACACCTGACGGCCTCTATGAATTTAAAATAATGCAATTTGGATTATGTAATGCTCCGGCCATATTCGAACGCATGATGGACAACTTGCTTCGACACCTTAAGTGGACGACGTGTCTTTGCTATTTAGATGACATTGTCATTTTCTCAAAAACATTTGAATGACATCTGAGTTGCCTGTCAACTGTGTTGACGTGTGTTCAGACTGCAGGACTCCGCCTCAATCCAAAGAAGAGCCTCTTCGTCGCCAAAGAGATAAAAATCCTGGGACACCTAGTCAACGGAGATGGTGTCCGTCCTGATCCAGATAAAGTAAGGGCAGTCACTGAATTTCGATCCCCTCAGCACATTCGTGATGCGAGAAGTTTTCTCGGGCTGTGCTCATACTACAGACGTTTCATAAATGGATTTTGTAACAAGGCACGTCCATTACAGGAACTTCTGCAGGGAGATGCCAAGTTTTACTGGGATGAGACAAAAGAAAGAGCTTTCCGGGAACTTAAGGAGGCTCTAACTTCCGCACCAGTGCTAGCCTTGTGCGACGAGAATGCGGAAACGGAACTTCACACAGACGCCAGTGGTTATGGGGTTGGTGCAGTGCTTGTACAAGTTCAGGAAGGTGCTGAAAAACTGATAGCCTATGCATCAAGTGTACTCACAAAGTCCGAGATAAACTAATCTACAACTGAGAAAGAATGTCTCACAGTTATCTAGGCTATCAACAAGTTCCAGCTCTATTTATTTGGCAAACCATTCACCGTTGTGACAGACCACCATTCTTTGTGTTGGCTGACTAGCTTGAAGGATCCATCAGGTCGACTAGCAATATGGGCACTAAGACTCCAAGAGTCACGGTGGTATTCAAGAACGAGTGCAAACACAAGGATGCCGACTGCCTTTCGAGGAATCCATTAGTGGAACACAACTGCATTAAGGAAATTTCAGCCCCCACTGAATTATATGACGTTACAGCTGAACAGAGGAAAGACCCAGTTCTATTAAAAATGATAGAGGCCTTGTAGAAAGGAGAACCAACCAATGGAGAGTTCCAACTTATAAACGGAACATTGTATAAGAGCAACTACGAACCACTGTGCCCCAAATGGCTACTATTCGTTCCAGCTCATCTCCAGCCAGCTATTCTCAAATATTTCCACGATGCTCCAATATCCGGTCATCTGGGATTCGTGAAGACCCTAGTTAGAATCAGACGCAGGTATTACTGGAAAGGTCTCTATCAATCTGTGAAGCACTATGTGAGTCACTGTAAAGAGTGCCAGCGACGGAAGCATGTGCCTAGGGTTACCTCCAGGGCATCTTGTACTGATTCCACCTGCAGCAGCTCCATTCCACCGAGTTGGGATCAATCTTTTTAGGGAGGTTCCTGAAGTCGACAACCGGTAACCGATGGATAATAGCCTGCACTGACTATCTCACACGCTACGCTGTCTCCAAACATGTGCCGACTGCAGAAGCTCCAGAGATCACAAAATTCCTTGTAGAAGACTTTATTTTGAAGCATGGAGCACCACGTGTGGTGATATCTGATCGTGGAAAAGTATTCCAGTCAAAACTAGTATCAGAGGTAATGTCACGTTGGGACACTGCCCACAGAATGACAACTGCATACCATCCTCAGACAAATGGTCTTACAGAATGTTTTAACAACATGTTAGCGGATATGCTGGCAACGTATGTTGATGTTGAGCAGAAGGATTGGGATACAATACTGCCAGTCGTGACATTTGCTTATAATACCGCTTCACGCTGTTTTTCCTGATCCATGGCCGTGAAGCTGAGACGACAATGGGTACGCTGTTCCCGTTCCAGCCGGACAACATTCAGGATGACTATGTGAAACAGCTCATCACCAGAGTAGAAGAAGCAAGACAGCTGGCTTGCATACGGTCACTGGACGCCCAGGAGAAGGACCGTCAGTGGTATAACGACAAGCACCGACCTGTTGTGTATAGCCCAGGAGATCTGGTATGGATTTTGACCCCTGTACGGAAGGTTGGACTGTCAGAAAAGTTATTGAAGCGATACTTTGGTCCATATCGTGTCATACGCCGCCTGTCAGATGTCACAAACGAAGTTGAGGACTATGAGCCGTCGTCGAAATGACAAAAACAAAGAGACATTGTTCATTTCCTGCGCATGAATCCTTACTACAATCCTGAAGAGCAGGTAGACGATAATGGCTTCTTGTTCAAGAACTCTAAGGACGATAATGTTACTGATGAAGCCATGACAGGAACGTCTGTCGTCGATAATCGTGGAAAAGGGAAGGACTCCTTTGAACTGCCATACAGAGGACCCATGACAAGGTCAATATCCAGGAAATTGCAGCTGGCTCCACAGGGAACATAACAGCGGGTCGCTGTTTTTCCAGGAGAGGGAGCAATGCCGCGAGAGACCACGTACACCTACTGTTGGCGTGGCGCAGGGGATAGCGTCACGGACTGCAGTGCTGAAGATCATTGGTTCAATCCTGCCCACGGTCAAAAATTTATTTGTTTGTAAATAACAATTCCAGAATGTTCTACATCTTTCTTATGTTCACTTGTAAATTCTACTTGTTTCTTATGTTAACTGTTCTTCTAATTTCTGGTAAATTCTGTCTGTGTTAAATAGCAGAGCACTCTGCCCGAGAGGCATTCAGTGCTGCGTGTATGTTAAGTTCGTAATAAACGTGCTTTCAGTATAAGTGCTGTGTTCAGTTGCCTTCAAAGTCAAGCCTGCTTCCACTGCAACGCGACAATATAACTACCAATTTCATTTTTGCAATAACTGCCCATTAAATTTGTTGGACTATGTTACTAAGTCGAGGAGAGCACAAATCTTAAAATGTACTTGTTAAGGTTATGTCATAAGAATTAGTAGCAACACAGCTTTCAGTGGTTTAATCAAACTTTTCATGTTCTTACTGTTCTGTTTTGGAAATGTTTCTGTTCCACTGATCAGGGCATCTCTTCCTTTTGTGGGAGGGACCATAGCCTTTGGTCTCAGTCTGGTCATTTCAAACTATGACAATGGGCTTGACTTCTTGTAGAATTCTTGCTACTTCAATTAGTCCCACTTATGTCAGAATAAGAATGATATTCCTTCTAATAGTAACACACTGAAAGGTAGCTTTGAATATCTACATTGGTAACTCTGACATCAGTTGACATGCTTTGCATCTAGACATGGCATGGTGGTAACCATGCTGGCTGAACTTGGCGGACATTTAGCTGTCTTTGGAAATGAAGACAATGTGCAGTTAGCAGCTTTTGCAACCGAACACAGTTTTCTACAGCAATTTTTAACAGTTTATAGTGAGTTTAGGACAATGAAACCTATTCTATAATGTAGCAGATGATAAAATCTATACGACACTATGCCCAAATCAAAATCAACAAAAAACGCATTTAGTGGCTTTTTCATCTGGGATACTCATTTGAAGAGCCATTGAAAATGCTTATTTAATTAGATCCACGTCTGAAAAATAACTTACTTCACTGGAGGTTGTGGCTGATTAAATGCAGTATTTTCTCTGAAGTGTCTCATCATATCAGGTACATTCACTGAAACAGCTTCTGCCCTTTCATTGTTAGGTCCCAAGCCTCGAATGCTACAAACACACATTATCTTGAGTCCATTGTGCCTCAACTGTACATGTGGATCCTACAACAGATAAAACTGCTCCACAAGGTTTTGATTGCATTTTTTATTTCTTAATCATAATTTGGAGGCTTTTATACCATGAATGTATCACTTATTAATGAAAATACTAAATGTGATTTTCATTTAGCCACTGGCCGAGTAGCAGCAGATGCAGCTTTCTGTAAGTAAAACCTGCTTCTGATTAGAAGCGACATATAGTATTTTGATTTCTGTCTGTGTGTTTTCTTTTCAGTTTGTAAATTTATATTGTGCTCTCGTGCATATTAGATTCAAATCTGCATTTTTAGAAACATTGCAGTCTTCCTTTGAGCGAATAATGACTATAGTTTTTGTTTTCTCGGCACTGTAATCATCAATATGGACTGTGACTGCTGTTTGCGGATGCACACTTCACTCCCAGCTTCAAGCTATGTTAACCTCGGCTGCACAGCTGGAGGCTACGATTCAGGGGCGTCGTTGTTGGCCGGTAGTGGGGACCGAACAGACTCCCATCATCTCCACCAATCACCCTGCGCCAGCGACATGCCATGACACTGCTAGCAGCTAGGCAGACACCCCACCTGTGGTTGCGTGGGAGGTTGCTCCAGTGCGTGGCAGAAAGCTCAAGACATTCTGGGGGACCGATCATTAGGCCTCCCCGGTTTGTCTTGTGAACAGGTTTGAGGCACTATCTGTTCAGGACAACGTTCCTGAGTCAGATAGTGTTTCTCATCCTGAGGTCGCCACTCAGCCTGCAAGATCTGGGTTTTCACAGAGGGTGGGTTTGCTTGTAGTTGGGAGCTCCAATGTTAGGCGGGTGATGGAGCCCCTTAGAGAGATGGCTGCCAAGAAGGGAAAGAAGGCCAACGTGCACTCCGTGTGCATACTGGGTGGAGTCATTCCAGATGTGGAATGAGTCCTTACGGATGCCATGAAGGGTTCGGGGTGCAGCCAACTGCAGGTGGTGGTTCACATCGGTACCAATGATGTGTGTTGCTTCGGATCTGAAGAGATTCTCTCAGGTTTTGAGTGGCTATCTGAAGTGGTAAAGACTGCCAGTCTTGCTTAAAAGATGAAAGCAGAGTTCACCATCTGCAGCATAGATGGCAGGTCTGACTGTGGACCTCTGGTACAGAGCCAAGTGGAGGGTCTGAATTAGAGGCTCAGATGGTTCTGTGACTTTGTAGGCTGCAGATTCCTTGACCTGCGCCATTGAGTGGTGGGTTTCCGGGTTCTGCTGAATAGGTCAGGAGTCCACTATACGCAGGAAGTGGCTACACGGGTAGCAGGGGCTGTGTGGCATGGACTAGGCAGTTTTTTAGGATAGAGGGCTTCGGGAAAAAACAAAACAGACAAACTCAAAGGGTGCAAGTGGATCACAGGAGAAATGTAGATCTAGGAACTATCGGTATACAGTTGCAAATTGTCGTAGCTGTGTTGGTGAAGTACCAGAAGTCCAAGGGTTAATAGAACGCACCGAAACACACATCATTGGAGGCAGTGAAAGTTGGCTCAAGCAGGAAATAAGTTCAGCAGAAGTATTTGCAAAAGATCTAACTGTGTTCAGAAAGGATAGATTAAACAAAATAGGTGGAAGTGTGTCTGTCACTGTCAAAAGTAGTCTTTTGTGTAGTGAAGTTGAAGTTGATAGTTCCTGCGAGCTATTATGGGTAGAGGTTGTACAGTAGTGTCTCAATTATCTGATCTTCGGTTATCCGACCTTCAGTGTTATCCGACCCTTTCACTGCGCCGGGACTATACACAAAAATAAATAAATAAAATGATATGTCCCAATCTTGGGAGAGTTTTGGAGCAAATACAATTGCAAACTCCTGGAAAATTTTTCCACAGGAAAATCAAGAAAATTCTCCAGATGATGAAAATCTACAACAGCAGACCAAACCCGAAAATACTACCCTGCCTTCATTGTTACTAAAAGTTCCGCAATGTGCTGATGCCACAGAAGATGATGTAAATGAATGGATTGTCCAAGATGAAGAATTTGAAGTGACAAATGAAGATATTATCAACATGGTAAATGAAAAAGAAGCAGATGTAGTGGATGAAATTACGCCCAAGATTTCTCACAATGAAGGACACATAGCCTTAGAAACTGCTTTAAAATATGTCCAGCAGCTGAAGGAAACAATGTCTACCAAGGTTTTACTTCTTAAGAGACTATGTGAAGTGGCAAAAAAAAAAAAAAAAAAAAAAAAAAAAAAAAAAAAAAAAAAAAAAAAAAAAAAGCCAAACAGCAGGCAAACAAAAGACACTAACTTCTTTACACAGATTTGTATTGAATTAAATTTTTAACTCATGTGGCCTACTTTAATTTTTATGTAACGTAATATCTTATCACTTTCCTTTGGCTCCTGTCTAATGTATTTGAACGTTATATTCAGTTCTGTTCACATACTTAAAAAGTTTAGTATGTTCAAATAAATGTTTCAAACTTTATCATGTTTTTGTATTATTTTCCGTGTTATCCAAAACTTCCCGCTTATCCGACCTTGCCGCAGCTGGTTTAGACTCTATTGTACCTGAAAATCGTAAGAAGCTAATAATTGGTTCCTTTTACCGGCTTCCCGACTCTGATGATACAATAGCAGAAAGGTTCAAAGAAAACCTGAGTCTAATTACAAAAATGTACCCGACTCACACGATAATAGTAGGCGGTGATTTTAATTTACCCTCAATCTGTTGCCAAAATTATATTTTCAAATCAGGAGGTATGCATAAAAATCATAATAAATTGTACTCATTCTCTGAGAATTACTTCAAACAAATAGTTCATGAGCCAACTAGAATTGTAAATGGATGTGAAAACCCACTTGATCTCTTACCAACAAATAATCCTGAGCTCATAACGAGAATCAAAACTGATACAGGTATTAGTGAACACAGACCTGTCATAGTGAGACTGAATATTGAAAGTCCCAAAGTTACCAAAAATAAACGAAAAGTATATTTGTTCAGGAAAGCAGATAGAAATAAAATATATTCTTTTTGAAAGACAGCTTCCACTCGTTTGTAACACTAAATGTAGGTGTAAACCAGTTGTGGCTCAAATTAAAAAAAGTTGTATCAACAGCATTTGACAGTTTTATACCAAATAAATTAATAAAAAGAGGTGATCCCCCTTGGTACACAAAACACGTCAGGACACTGATGCAAAAGCAACGGAAAAGGCATGCTAAATTTAAACGAACACAAAATCCCCAGGATTGGCAATCCTACACAGAAGCTCAAAATTTAGCGAGGCCTTTAATGCGAGATGCCTACAATATTTTTAACAACGAAACTCTTTGACTGAAAACCCAAAGAGATTTTGGTTATATGTTAAATATACTAGGGGCAAAACACAAACAATACCCTCACTATGTGATAGTAATGGTGATCCTGCCGATGACAGTGCTACTAAAGAAGAGTTACTAAACATAGCTTTTAGAAACGCATTCACCAAAGAAGACGAAATCAATATTCCCGATTTCGAATTATGAACAGAGACTGTAATGAGTAATGTAGAAGTAGATATCATCAGAGTAGTGAAGCAACTAAAATTACTTAACAAGAACAAGTCTTCTGGTCCGGACTGTATACCCATTAGATTTCTATCTGATTATGCTGAAGCATTAGCTCCTTACTTAACAGCCATATACTACTGCCGTCTCAAAGAAGAATCTGTACCAAAAGCACAGGTCACACCTATATTCAAGAAAGGCAGTAGGAGTAACCCACTAAACTACAGGCCTATTTCATTGACGTCAATTTGCAGCAGAGTTTTGGAACATAGCCTGTATTCAAATATTATGAATTATCTCGAACAGACTGATCTATTGACCCAACATCAACACGGATTTAGAAAATATCATTTATGCGAAACACAACTAGTGCTTTACTCACACGAAGTGATTGGTCCTATCGACAAGGGTTCACAAATCGATTCCGTATTTCTTAATTTCCAGAAGGCTCACAAACGGCTTTTAATGACATTGTGTGCTTATGGTATATCACCTCAAATTTATGACTGGTTAGGGGATTTCCTGTCAGAAAGGACACAGTTCATAGTAATCAACCGTAAGGCATCTACTAAAACAGAGGTGATATCGAGCATTCCACAGGGTAGTGTTATTGATCCTCTGCTGTTCCTTATTTACGTAAATGATTTAGGGGAAAATCTAAGTAGCTCTCTTAGGTTGTTTGCAGATGATGCAGTCATTTACCATCTAGTAAAATCGTCTGAAGATCAAAACTAACTGCAGAACGATCTGAATAAGATATTACTATGGTGTAAAAATTGGCAATTGACTCTAAATAATGAGAAGTGTGAAGATGTCCACATGAGTATGAAAAGAAATACATTAAAATTTGTTTACAAGATAAATCAATCAAAAGTGAAGGCCATAAACTCCACAAAATACCTAGGAATTACTATTACTTCAGACTTAAACTGGAAAGAAAATGTAGATAATGTCATGGGAAAGGTGAACCAAAGACTGCATTTTATTGGCAGAACCCTTAAAAGCTGCAATAGAACTACTAAAGAAACTGCATACACTATGTTTGTTCATCCTTTTTTGCAGTATTAGTGCCCAGTGTGGGATCCGTATCAGGTGGGTTTTATGGAGGATATCGAAAGAGTCCAAAGAAGGGCAGTTCATTTCATATTGTCGCGATACAGGGGAGACAGCATTACGGAAATGATACAGGATCTGGGATGGGAATCATTACAACAATGGTGCATATCCCTGTGGCGTGAGCTACTTATGAAACTCCAACTGCCAACATTCTCCTCCAAATGCGAAAATATATTGTCGACTCCCTGATCATCAGAATAAAATACAAGAAATCAAAGCTCGAACAGAGAGATTCAGGTTTTCTTTCTTCCCACGCGCTATTTGAAAATGGAATGGGAGAGAAATAATATAACGGTGGTTCGATGAACCCTCTGCCAGGCACTTAAATGTGATTTACAGAGTATCCCATGTAGATGTAGAACTAGATGTAGAATTAAGGCCACTATGGCAATTAAATGAACTTTAATCATAATTGGGAGACTTGTAGAGCATATATTTAGCACCTTTTAATAAAATCCTCATAACTTGACCCCCAGAAAATCCGGGGTATAACACAGTGATACCTCTAGTTCATGTTTTTGTGCAGCCAGATTTTAAAAACACAAAATTGAGGGAGACATTAAAACCAGTACAATATGAATGAACTCATAGTTAATCTGCATACATATACCCCTATGTTTAAAATTCATAATACTTCCAAAAACCCTACATTGTATATTACATGTGTAAGTGAACGAATTTAAATGAACAATGGGTAAATCTAGAATACACTGTACTTACAAGTTAAGCACAGGCGTGATATCAAAGCTTGCCTTATGGAATGATGGGAATGAAGTAGCACATCAGTGGTTTCTTCTACACAAGGACTCAGATAACAGAAGACCAATTCTGTGATATGAAGTACAATGGGGTGAAATATGAAATTTTACTGCACAAAAAAAGACGAAAAGAAAATAATTTTTTGTATAGCTTCACCATGACAAATGATAAATGGAGTCTATAAGTGGGAACCGCAGTGATGGTTTCTTTCCTGTGGACAGGATTGATGTTTTTCCTCCTACAACTGCAATACTGGTTGTGTTTTTATTTTATATGGGCCCTTCACTGACGTTGCATTGCATTGTAAGGGTTCTTTTTACCTTTGTTTATGTTCAACTCATATAATGAAAATGCTTAATATATTTGAAGAGCCATTGAAAATAATAATTTCATTATATTCAAATCTGAAAAATGACTTACTTCCGTGGAAGTTGTGGCTGATTGAATTGAGTCTCTTCTCTGTAGTGTCTCATCATGTTGGGGTCATCCGTTACAATAGCTGCTCCTCTTTCATTGTTACCCTCCAAGCCTGGAATCCTACAAACATACATTAGCTTAAGTCCACTGGGTCCCAACTGTACATGTGAGTGCTCAGATAGCTACAACAGCTCCACCAGGTTTTGACTGCATGATATTTATTTCTATGATGTGAGTGGTTACATTACATGTGAGTGGTGCTTTTTCTTTTTTAAGTTACTCACCTACAGGGTATATTCAGATACCAAAAAAATGTAGTGATATAATGTGAGTTAAATATACATTAAAGCCTATAATAATGAATGATATATACCTAGAAATCATATGTTTTAAATAACATATTTGAGGTAACATTTTTAATAAAAATACTAAATGTGGTTTTCATTAAATTTGAATTAAGCCCACTATGACAGTTAAAAGATCCTTAATCAGGAGACTTTTAGACCATATATGTAGCAATTTTTTAAAAAAATGATCAAGACTTGACCCCAGCAAATCCAGGGTATAACTATATAAAGCGATACCTCTACTTTACCTTTTCGTGGAGCTGGACTTTAAAAAACACAAAATTGAAGAAAATGCAAACTCAAGGATAACATTACAACCACTAAAATATGAGCAAAAGTAAGTGATGCAAATTAAGTGAACAAAGGTAAGTCTAAACTTACAACTTAAGCACAGGCATGGTGTCAAACGCACCTTGTCGAAAGATGGAAATGAAGTAGCACATCAGGAGTTTGTTCTATTAAAGGAACCAGACAACAGAAGACTGATTCTTTGTTATGAAGTAAGATGGGGTGAAATATAAGATTTTGACTGAACAAATAAAGAGTAAACAAAAATTATTTTTGGTACAGCATCTGTAATGTGTCGTTGACAAATGATCAATGTAGTTTTTCCTCCTACAACTGCAATACTAGCTTGTGTTTTATCTTATTTGGCTTCTTCACTGATGTTGCATTCAACTGTAAACTTTCTTTTTAGTTTTCTTTATGTTCTAATCATTTAATGAAAGTGCTTAGAATATTTGAACAGCCATTGAAAAAGTTTATTTAATTATATCCAAGTCTGAAACATGACTTACTTCATGGGAAGCTGTGGCTGATTGAATGCAGCCTGTCCTCTGTAGAGTCTCATCATATCAGTTGCATCATCCGCAATGGCTGCTCCTCTTTCAATGTTATATCCCAAGCCTGGACTGCTACAAACATACATTAACTTAAGTCCACTGAGTCTCAACTGTACATGTAAGAGCTCATATAGCTACAACAGCTCCACCAGATTTTGATTGCATGATTTTAATTTCTATGATGAATTTCACATTGTATAATATGTGCTTATATTATGTGTGTGTGTGGTGCTTTTTTTTAAGTTATTCATCTACAGGCTGTATTCTGTTACAAAAAAAATATGCAGTGATGTAATGTGAGTTAAATATACATTAAAGCCAATAATAATGAATGTTATATACCTCAAAAACCATATGTTTTAAATGAGATATTTGAGATAATATTTTTAATAAAAATACTAAATTTTACTTCCATTTAATTTGAACTAAGCCAACTATGGCAATTAAATGATCCTTAATCACAATTGGGAGACTTTTAGACCATATATGTAGCACTTTTTAATGAAAATGCTCATGACATGACCCTTGACCCCAGCAAATCCAGGGTATAACTAAATACAGTGATACCTCTACTTTACGTTTTCATGTGGCCAGATTTTGAAAAACTCGAAATTGAGGAAAATTCAGAAACGAGGAAAATGTTAAAACATGTAAAATTGAGCAAAACCATATGTAATTGACATATTAATTGAAATATGAACAAAGGCATATGTGAATGACATAAATATACCCATACATTTAAAAATTGTAATATCTCCAATAGGACTATATTGCGTATTACATGTGTAACTGAAGGAAATTAAATGTAGAATAGGTAAGTTAAGCACAGGCATCATGTCAAAGCTCTCCTTGTGGTATAATGGATATGAAGTAGCTCTACAGCAGATTGTTCTGTGCACGGAATCAGTCATCACAATATCGGTTCTGAGATATGAAGTAAAGTGCGGTGAATATATGAAATTTTGACTGCACAAAAGAAAGACAAGAAGACAATTATATAAAGTACAGTTTCTGAAATGTGGCCATGTTAAATTTTTCAAGCAAATAGTGCTTTGAATAAATCGTGGCACCAGATGGGTGAATGGATGGGAATCAGGTTCTATGTTAAAAAGTATTAACACTTCACTAATGGTAATTGAATCAATTTACTGAAATAGCCCAACTTAAGTACAAGAGACAATGACACACAACTGCAAATAAGCACACCAAATGAGACAATCACTTCAATTTTGGCACTATGAATATATTCCATCTTTTCTCGCCTCTCATTACTTATGTGAAAGTAACATACCATTGGCTACATGAAATAGGATGTGCTGCCACCTTATGACAACAGGAAAACACTACTGAGGCTGACACTGCCTCTGGGAGACAGTACAATATTTATACAGTAATTCATGGTAATGAACTACTTGTCTGTCCTTAGAAACCACAGATAGGTGACAGCAAGTGAAAACAGATTGGAAGTAGAAATCAAATCAAGCATGATATTTAGATAGATTATTGCAGTATCGCCTTGTGCACATGCGTGAGTTATCACAGTCTGGTGCCCGTGCGCAATGTAATCGAAGATACGACCACCATTTGTTAATTTCCTGTTATGTCACTAGATGACTGTCAGGTTAAATGAATACTAGAGAGCCTACTGACACTGTTCACCACAGAAGTAGAATTCCATAACAGATGCCTTATAATAGTAACTATTTACCGAGCACCTGCAGGAAATTATAATCTATTCGTAAATCATCTAGAAGCTCTATTGGGTTATTTAACAGGAAGAAATAAAGAAATCCTGTTTGCTGGTGACTTTAATACAGATTTTCTTATGCAGTCCTCCAGTAAAAATTTATTGCAGTCAGTAACTTTGTCTTTCAACCTAACACACACTGTAAACTTTCCAACTAGGATAACTAAAACCTCTAGGACAGCAATTGATAATATTTTTATAGACAAATCAAAGGAACAAAATCATATCATAAAACCAATAATAAATGGCCTGTCAGATCATGATATGCAGCTCCTCGTTTTAGGTATAGATTCTAAACAGATTATGAAGACTGCAAAATGTACATACAGGAGAGTAGTCAACCCACCAAAAATTGAAAATTTTAGAAAACTCCTCAAAGACATGAACTGCAAAGATGTATAAAGTGCTAATGGCATGAATGAAAAATATAATGTATTCATTAATAATGTTAGTATCATGTTTGAAAATTGTTTTCCTCTAAAATTAACGCGAATTAAACAGAAGTCTATAACAAAACCTTGGATTACACAAGGAATAAAGATTTCATGTAAGACAAAAAGGAAAATGTATCTATCAGCCAAGAGTAGTTGCAATGATGATGATTTAACTAAATATAAGGAATACTGTAAAATATTAAAGAAAGTTATTCAGGTATCTAAACAAATGCACTATGAAAAGAAGATAGCAACATCAGGAAACCAAATAAAAACAATATGGGATATAGTGAAAGAGGAGACTGGTAGAACCAGAAAGGAACAAGAGCAGGTAGGATTACGAGTAGCTGAGACATTAGTAACTGATGGGCATAGTGTGGCAAATCTATTTAACAAGTACTTTATATCCGTTACTGATATGGGATTGTCTGGGTCATTAAATAATGCCCTTGAATATTTGAAACTAGCATTTACAAATAAGTTCACTCACATGAATATGTCAGTCACTTCACCACAAGAAATATCTTCCATAATAAGATCTTTAAACACAAAGAATTCCAGTGGTTACGATGAAATATCAACAAAGTTAATTAAAGCGTGTTCTTGTGAACTTAGCACAATCTTAAGTTATTTGTGTAACCAGTCGATTATAACGGGAACATTTCCTGGTTGGCTAAAATATGCAGATATTAAACCTCTCTTCAAGAAGGGGGATAAAGAGATACCATCAAACTACAGACCCATTTCACTTTTGCCAGCATTCTCAAAGATTATAGAAAAGGTAATGTACAAGCAGC
The DNA here is from genome assembly GCA_026315105.1 of Locusta migratoria. Classification (NCBI taxonomy): domain Eukaryota; kingdom Metazoa; phylum Arthropoda; class Insecta; order Orthoptera; family Acrididae; genus Locusta; species Locusta migratoria. The sequence goes on from CM048755.1 coordinate 389,475,510, forward strand.
TTCTCAACCACTTAACCACAAATGGCATATTGTCTAGAACACAGTTTGGATTTCTGAAAGGTTCCGATATCGAGGAGGCTATTTACACTTACAGTTAGAATGTACTTAATTGATTAGATAATAAATTGCAAGCAGCAGGTATTTTCTGTGATTTGTCAAAGGCATTTGATTGTGTGAACCATAATAGCCTTTTAAGTAAATTAGAATTCTATGGGGTCACGGGAAATGCTGCGAAATGGTTCAAGTCGTACCTCACTAACAGGAAACAAAGGGTGTCAGTGCAAGTGACTAGTGAATTAGGCCAACAGTCATCATCAGATTGGGAAGAAATTACATGTGGTGTCCCACAAGGATCCATCTTAGGGCCATTGTTTTTTCTTGTGTACATTAATGATCTCTCATCAGTTACACTACCAGAAGCAGAGTTTGTTTTGTTTGCAGATGATACAAGTATTGCAATAAAAAGTACGTCAAGTATAGTGATAGAAAGCTCTGCTAATGATATTTTCATGAACATTATAAATGGTTTAGAGCCAACTCATTGTCATTAAACTTTGAAAAGACACACTACATGCAGTTCAGAACATGCAAGAGATTTCCTGACAGCATATGCATTAAGTATGAAGAAGAGCAGATAGAAGAGGTTGACAGTATTAAATTCCTGGGATTACAGCTTGATAATAAATTTAGTTGGGAGGAGCACACCACAGAACTGCAGAAATGATCAACAAATCTGTATTTTCAATACGAGTGTTATCAGACATAGGAGACATAAAAATAACAAGGCTTGCATACTTTGCTTACTTTCATTCATTAATGTCATATGGTATATTATTTTGGGGTAACTCTTCAAGTCAGTCAAAAGTCTTCAGAGTCCAAAAACGTGTAATACGTATTATTTGTGGAGTAAATTCACGGATGTCTTGTAGAAGCCTCTTCAAAGAACTGAGTATATTAACTACTGCCTCTCAGTATATTTATTCCTTAATGAAATTTGTCATAAATAATATATCCCTTTTCCCAACAAACAGCTCAGTTCATAGATACAATACTAGAAATAAAAATGATCTACACAAGGATTTAAAAGCACTTACTTTAGTTCAAAAAGGGGTCCACTACTCAGGAACACACATTTTCAATAAGGAAGAAATAGTGCCTATATTTCTAAAGCACTAGCTTAAATATTATAAATGTATAATAAAAATTATTGTATATAGTGTATTGGTACAAAGTTGTAATAGATTAGTAGAAAAATTGAACACCAACACCAAAAGCTAAAATTATATCTCTAAACAATATTTGATATTTTGTAAATGTATATAGTGGCATGTTTAGAACAAAAACTGTGAGAGGTATTTTAATTGAAAACATCAATGTCTAAACATATCACAACATCTGTACATTGTATACTGTTTATGGATGAAGAAATCAATCAATCTGTCAATATCTTGGTTGAAACCTTAGTGTACACTTTTATGCTAAACTGGATGTCCTCTACATATAGCCACAGTCTGTGGCAAGCAGTTTGAGTCAGATTTCTTTGCCAAGTTTAGGATGATCTGTGGAATGGGCTATTGTAAAACAACCAGCTATTACCCAGCCAGCAATGGAAGTATGGAGTTTTGGCACCATTCCCTAAAAGCATCTATGATGTGCTCTGATGCTGAGTGTAAATTCTTACAATCATTCTGCTTGGGTCTAAAAAAACATATAAGCCTGACCTTGAGAGATCCTTCACTGCATTTATGTATGAAGAGTCACTATGGCTGCCTGTAAAAGTTGTAGATGTACATCCATGGGTGACACAGACTTGTTTACCTTCATTGGATGCCTTTGAGATCATTACCAGAAAATCTTCATCCAAAACCACTGAAAAATGCGCTGTATCCATGTTCATTCACAAAGACCTCAGAAGAGCATTCACATCGTGTTACATACTGAATGTACCAAACCACTCGTCCAGCTCCCTTACACTGGGCTACATCAGGTAATGAACAGAGGAGACCTCATCCTGGACATTCTAGTAAATGGCAAGCAAACAATTCTTACAATTGACAGGCTTAAACCAGCATACATTTTGAAAGAAATGCAAGCAACTGATACTTGATGAACACAACTTTGCCAAACACTTGTGCAGGAAACATCAACTCCAGCATCGGCACTGTCTATTAAGTCAACCACAAGGAAGAATGCAGGACACCAGTGCACTACAAGATCTGATTGGCATGTTGACTTCCCAGCGCCCTTTCTGGATGATGATCCACTTCCACCGAGGGGGCTGTTGTAGTGAACATAGCTAACAGCTCTGTGCACTGCAGGCAGTGTACTCGTGTGTCAAACGTGTGTTACCTTACCACCACCTGGGTGATGTGACTCACACCTGGTGAAGTAGTTCTGTTCTGCCAACCAGAATGCTGTGTATGTGAAACTTTGCCATAGCATTCATGCCTTTAGCATATTCTCATAAATTCTAATTTTATATATAAAATTCTACTTGATCTAAATTACTGTTCAACCAGCAACAGAAATGTTGGATTTGCACCTACAGTCTTGTATTCTTCAACAGAACCAGTGAAATGTGAGACAGTTCATATGACAAAGAAAATAAAGTTTACCGTTTCTCATTCACGTGTGATATTGTGTGTTTTATATAAGTAGTTAGTTGGTCTAATTGGTAAATGTAACCCTATGGTCAAAATCCCAAATCTGTTGTTTTGTTAGCATGATAAGTTAACTTAAAAACTCATTCTAGTAGTTCAGATGATAAATATCAAGATAATATTAACCCAGTAGAGCACTGAATTAGTAATGACACTAATATCAAAGACGTCAACACTAATGTGGTGTTTCCTCAAGTATTATTGAAAACTGCTGGCACCTTTTCTGTTTTATGTTATCCATGTAGTCTATCAATGGGAACTGCAGTACTGAATTCTCTCCTGTGGACATGATTGATGTTCATCCTCCTACAACTGCAATACTGGCTTGTGTTTTATCTTATATGGCCTCTTCATTGAGGTTGAATTGAACTGTGAGGTTTCTTTTCAGCTTTATGTATGTTCAAATCATTTAATGAAAATGCTTAGTCTATTTGAAGAGCCACTGAAAATGCTTATTTAATTACATCCAAGTCTGAAACATGGCTTACTTCAAGGGAAGTTGTGGCTGATTGAATGCAGCCTGTCCTCTGTAGAGTCTCATCATATCAGTTGCATCATCCACAATGGCTGCTCCTCTTTCAATGTTATATCCCAAGCCTGGACTGCTACAAACATACATTAGCTTAAGTGAGAGCTCCTATAGTTCCACTAGGCTTTGATTGCATAATTTTAATTTCTATGATGACATGCACATTGCATAATCCGTGCTTATATTATGTGAGTGAGCATGGTATTCAGCTACAGGCTTTATTCAGTCAGAAAAAATATTCAGTGTTGTACTGTGAACTAAATATACATTAAAGCCAATGATAATGAAAGTTTTATACAACAAAAATTATATGTTTTAAATAACATATTTGAGAAAATATTAACAATATAAAAGTTAGAGTAAAACCTCATTTTACTGTATCTCTGGAGACGTACATTTTTTCCTTACATGTGGTTTTCTTTAAATGGGAATTAAGCTTACTATGGGAACAAGATAGCCATTAATCATAATTAGGAACCGTTTAGACCATATATGTAACAGTTTTTAATAAAAATACTAAATGTGAATTCAGGGAACTATGGCAAATAAATGACCCTTATTCCTAATTGTGAGGCTTTAAGATCATATATGTAGCACTTTTTAATAATAATAATAATAATAATAATAATAATAATAATAAAACGCTCATGATGTGGCACCAACAAATCAAGAGTATAACTAAATACAGTGATACCTCAAATTCACATTTTCGTGTGACTGGATTTAAAAAAAGAAAAAAAAAAGAAAAAAAAAACTTAATTCAGGAAAATACAAAATAGAGGAAAATTTTAAAATCTGTAAAATACATCTACATCTACATACATACACCGCAATCCACCGTAAGGTGCGTGGCGGAGCGTACACTGTACCACTACTAGGCATTTCCTTTCCTATTCCACTCCCACATAGAATGAGGAAAAGAAGAATGCCTATATGCCTCTGTACGAGCCCTAATTTCTCTTATTTTGTCTTTGTGATCACTACGCAAGATGTAAGTAGGCGGCAGCAAGATCGTGCTACACTCAGCTTCAAATTTCAGCCCTCTAAATTTCCTCAACAGAATTTTACGAAAAGAACATCGTCTTTCTTCCAGCGATCCCATGACACTCGCGCATTGGTCGAACCTACCGGTAACAAATCTAGCTGCTCGCCTCTGAACCGCCTCTATGTCTTCCTTTAAACTGATCTGCTGCGGGTCCCAAACACTTGAGCAATACTCAAGACGTGGTCATACAAGCGTTTTATTTGCGGTCTCCTTTACAGGTGAAGTACATCTTCCCAAAATTCTCCCAATAAACCGAAATCGGCTGTCTGCCTTACTCACGATTGTCCTTACATGTCCGTTCCATTTCATATCGCTCTGCAATGTTATGCCTAGATATTTGAATGACACGACAACATGAAGAAGCTCACTACTAATGCTGTATTTGAACATTATGGGATTGTTCTTCCTACTCATGTGCATCACCTTACATTTTTCTACTTTGAGAGCTAGCTGCCATTCTTCGCACCAACTAGAAATTTTTTCTAAGTCATCTTGTATGCTATTACAGTCAGTTAAAGACGATACCCTCCCATACACTACAGCATCATGAGCAAACAGCCGCAAATTACAAGTTACTCTGTCCATCAGATCATTTATATAGATAGAAAATAATAGCAGTCCTATCACACTCTCCTGGGGCATGCCTGATGATACACTCGTCTCTGATGAACACTCGCCGTCGAGAACAATGTACTCCGTTCTATTACTTAGGAAGTCTTCCAGCCAGTCACAAATCTGTGAACCTATTCCATAAGCTCGTATCTTCGTTAGCAGTCTGCAGTGTGGCACCACGTCGAACGCCTTTTTGAAGTTGAGAAAAACACAATCCACCTGTTGCCCTTTATCCATGGCTCGCAAAATGTCATGTGAAAAAAGGGCAAGCTGAGTTTTACATGAACGATGTTTCCTAAACCCATGATGATTCACAGAAAGAAGGTTTTCTGTTTCAAGGAAAGTTACTATATTCAAACTGAGAATACGCTCCAAAATTCTAAATGAAACTGATGTCAACGATATTGGCCTGTAATTGTGTGGGTCAGTTATCTTGCCTTTCTTATAAACGGGAGTCACCTGCGCTTTTTCCAATCACTAGGAACTTTGCGCTGAATTAAAGATTCGCAATAAATGCAAGCTAAGTAGGGGGCCAATGCCGCAGAATACTCTTCGTAAAACGGAACTGGTATTCCATCCGGACCAGCAGACTTTTTTGTATTTAGCTCTCTCAGCTGCTTCTCCACACCGGAAATACCTATTACTATGTCCTCCATTTCGGACAAGCATGACTGCTTGTCTGTACCGCCTGAAATGTAACTAGACAGGTCCCAATCTATACTCTTAAAGTTGAAGTCGCCCCGACTAATATCACACGGCCCGGATACCTACGCACTACCTGTTGTAGACTTTCTTTGAATGACTCTAAAACTGCTACAGCAGCACTGTGGGTCCGGTAAAAACACCCAACTATTAACTTTACTTCTGTTAGACCTGTTATACGTGCCCAGATAACTTCACAGTTACTTTCAACCTCGACCTCAGTAGAAACAATATTTTTGTTCACAGCGCTGAACACTACTCCTCCAGTTGTATCCGATCTATCTTTCCGATATACATTCCATGCTAAATATTTCTGAACTTTCCACTTCATGATTTAGCCAGCTTTCGGTGCCTAAAACTATCTGAGCACAATAATTTCCATGCAGTGCAGCAAATTCAGGAACTTTGTTTCTAATACTTTGTAAGTTCACGGCTAATATTTTAATATTCAAATTTTTGAGCCAAACATGGCCTGAATTCGCTGTTTGAATGTTGACAGGCAGGTGCTCATTAGAGTGAGCGCCTAGCCTAAAAAAAAAAACATGTGCACTCCACAAGTACTCTGCTACCTGAGTAGCCGCTTCCTTAGTGTAGTGCACCCCTGATCTATCTAGGGGCACCCTACAATTCCCCACCCGATAACGCAGATCCAGAAATCTGCAGCCATGACTGTCACAGAGTCGGCAAAGCCTCTGGTTCAGACCCTCCACTCGGTTCCAAACCAAAGGACCCCGATCAACCTTGGGAACAATGCTACAAATCGACAGCTCGGTTTGCACCCCGCGTGCGAGGGCAGCAGCCTTCACCAATTCTGCCAGCTGCTCGTAGGACCTGAGGACGTCCTCAGAACCCAAGCGACAAGCATCATTGGTGCCAACGTGAGCTACGACTTGCAGTCGACCACACCCCGCACCCTTGATAGCCACTGGCAAGGCCACCTCCACATCTCGGATGAGGACCCCAGAGCAAATACGAGCAAAAGCATATGCATTTGGCATACGTATACCAGTTATTTAAAAACAAGAATATCTTCAATAGGTCTACATTGTATATTATGTGTGTATGTGAAGGAAATTAAATGTACAATGTGTAAGTCTAGAATAGGTCTTACTTACAAGTTAAGCACAGATATGATGTGAAAGCTCGCCTTGTGGAATGATGGGAACGAAGTAGCACATCAGCAGTTTGTTGTATGCAAGAAAAGTAACTTCTGACATATACTGACTAAGAGAAGGAATAGGTTGCTGGGACATATTCTGAGACATCAAGAAATCAACTTAGCATTAGATAGATGTTTGTGGGTTAACAATTGTATAGGGTGACTGAGGAACAAATACAGTAAACAGTTTCAAAAGGATGGAGACCACCATTCTTATTCTCAGATGGAGAGGATTGCACAGGACAGAGTAGCACAGAGAGCAGTATCAAACCAAGACCAGTATCAAATCAACACCACAACAACAACAGTGTCATCTGTAGAATAAAAACTGTGAGAGGTATGTTAATTTAAAGCAGTAATGTCTCAACATTTCATGATATCTATACAATGTAGCCTATATTGTTTATGGATGAATATATCAATCAATCAATATCTTAGATGAAATCTTGGTGTACACTTTTGTGCTAAACTGGATGTCCTCTACAGATAGCAACACAATGTGGCAAGCAGTTTGCGTCATATTTGTTTGCTAAGTTAAGGATGTTCTGTGTAGTGAGCCATTGTAAAACATCCAGCTATCACCCACCCAACAATGGGATTATGGAGTTTTGGCACCAATCTCTGAAAGCATCTCTGAAGTGCCATGATGCTGTGTGGACAGAATTTCTTCCAGTCATTCTGCTTGGGTCTCAAAACACCTTGACAGATCCTACACTGAATTCATGTATGGAGAGTTACTATGACTGCCTGGAAAAGTTGTAGATGCGCCTCCATGGATGACACAGACTTGTTTACCTTCATCGGATGCCTCTGAGATCATGAACAGAAAATCTTTCTCAGAAACCATTGAAAAATGCACTGTTTCTATGTTTATTCACAAAGATCTCAGTAGAGCATTCACATCGTGTTACATACTGAATGTACCAAACCACTCATCCAGCTGCCTTACACTGGGCTACATCAGGTAATGAACAGAGGAGACCTCATCATGGACATTCTAGTAAATATATACATGTGGCGTCTGTTCTGAAAGAACAGCTGTCATACGTGATTCTGCAGTTGTTATTCCTTAATATTCACAGAATATATGACATCAGCTGCAAATGGACAAAGCTGAAATGTGTACCAAGCCGGGATTCGAACCCGGGTCTCCTACTTTCTAGGCGGTTGCGCTGATCACTACTTCCCATTGAACTTTCTGGATGGTGATCCACTTGCTGTAGTGACCGTAGCTAACAGCTGTGTGCACTGCAGGCAGTGTGCTCGTGTGTTAGCCTCACCTGACATGACAAACACATGGTGAAGTAGTTCTGTGCTGGCCACCAGAGTGCTAGTGCTGTGTATGTCAAACTTTGCCGTAACATTCATTCTTAGAGTTTTTACATTTAGCATATTTACATAAATTCTAATTTTATATGTAAGATTCCACTTGCCAATTAGTCTAAATTACTGTTCAACAAGCAACATAAATGTTAGATTTGCACTTACATTCTAGTATTCTTCTACAGAACCAATGAAAAGTGTGTCAGTTTATATCACAAAGGCAATAAATCTCCCCATGTTTCACTTACATCTGATATTGTGTGTTTTAAATAAGTAGTTAGTTGGTCTAATGGGCAAATGTAGCCATATTGCCAAAATCCCTAGCATAATAAGTTAAATACTACTTGTACTAGTTCATATGATAAATGTGTAGGTAATATTAACACAGCAGACCAATGAGTTAGTAATAACACTAATACTAAAGAAGTCAACACTAATATGGTTTGAATCAGTATGGTTCAATAATGCGTGCCTCATTTCTGTTTTGAATGATACATGGAGTCTATAAATGAGAACTGAAGTACTGGTTTCTATCATATGGACACGGCCAATGTTCTTCCTCTTACAACTGCAATACTGGCTTCTGTTTTATGTTATATGGCCTGTTCACTGATGTTGCATTGAACTGTAATATTTCTTTTTAGTTTTCTTTATGTTCCAACCATTTAATTAAAATGCTTAGGATATTTGAAAAGCCATTGAAAATCCTTATGTTATTAGATCCAAGTCTGAAAAATGACTTACTACATTGGAGGTTGTGGCTGACTGAAAGCAGTCGCTTCTCTGTAGTGTCTCATAATATTGGGCACATCCATTGTAACAGCTGCTTCTCTTTCTTTGTTAGGTCCCAAGCCTGGAATGCTACAAACATACATTAGTTTGAGTCCACTGGGTCCAATTGTACATGTGAATGCTCATCATATAGCTACAACAGTTCCACCAGGTTTTGATTGCATGATTTTTATTTCTTTGACAAAGTGCACATTGAGAATTAAAGTTACTCACCTACAGCCTTTATTCAGTTACAAAAATAGGCGTTGGTGAAAGTTATATAGCTCAAAAATCATGTTTTAAATGGTACACTTGAGAAAATATTTTATTGACATTATAAAAGTTACATTAAAACCTCATTTTACTGAACCTGTGTAGATTAGTGGCGACTGGGGGCTAATGGGGTTGAAGGCCCCCTCCCCTCCAAGCTCCTCCCAAAGATTTTTTTATTTCATATATATATATATATATATATATATATATATATATATATATATATATATATATATATATATATTTTTTTTTTTTTTTTTTTTTTTTTTTTTTTTTTTTTTATGCTGTCCTGTGCAGCGACCCACTGCTTAGCAGGTAGACGGCGCAACCGAGTGGAATCTTATGAACGATAATAGTGTTATTTTACTTCAATTTTTATATTTACAATAGATCTACACTTTATATTACGTTGACCGTGACTGGAGCGCCTCAGTCCCCTCGGCCACCGCGGCCAGCACTTTGTGGAATGATGGGAAAGAAGCACCACGTAAACGGTTTGTTCTATTAAAGGAATCAGACAACAGAAGACCAATTATGTGATATTAAATAAAATGGGGTGAAATATGAAATTTTGACTGCGTAAAAAAAGACAACAAGAGAATTAGTTTCGGCACAGTATCTGCGAAGTTTCCTAGTCAAATTATGAATGTTTTGAGTAAATAGTGGTTTTAATTAAATCATGGAGCTAGGTAGGTGCATGGATGAACATACGTGACTTAATTTCTGTATTAAATAGTAATAATACTTCAGAAACTTAATCAATTTACTGGAATAGCATGTCATAAGTACAAGAGACTACGACACACAACTGCAAATAAACACATCAAACAAGACAATCGCTTCAATTTCGGCGCTATAAAATGTATCCCATCTTTTCTCGCCTATCATTGGTTATATAAAGTAACATACCATTGGCTACTCGAATTGTGAGGCTTTACCAACCTATGACGACAGGAAAACGCTACCGATCCCGCCGCTGCTTTTGGGAGACTTAAACTCATAGTACGGTACACTGTTTCTCGTCTGTCCTTAGAAATCACAGATATGTGACAGCAAATAAAAACTCATCAGAATTTGAAATTAAATCGAATGTGATATTATCGCAGGGTCCTCTTGTGCGCATGCGCGAGTTATCACTGGCTTCGTTCGAAGAGTTGCTTTCTGGCTACCGCGCATGCGCAATATGAAGGTTTGAAGAGCGCCTGGCCCCCAATCTGGCTACTTGAAGTGCGATGCTAGCTGTTCGAGGAGCTGCTAGGAAGCAGAGCCAATTAGCCAGATGCTCCCATGAAATTTTTCTGGCTGCAAGATTCGCGCATGCGCGTAGGTCTCATTTTACTTGTTGTGGGGATACAGAACGCTCCCTTGTCCAAAATGGAAGTTATCTCAGATGTGGACACACAGTCTACTGTGGTTTCTTCTGTAATTGTACGGTCTTATTTATTCTTATAATATCACCTGTGGGAGGTGACAGAGTTCAAAATTACATTTGTTCCAAATTCAGATTCAGATTTGGTAGGCTATCCAGTGACGTCGACTTCAACGCAATGTTGTTGTGCCGAAATAAAAGGCAGAAATCAGAATTTATTCCCTTTTTTGTGTGTTTTTTTAATACTTTGTGCCACGTTTCTCGGATACGGAATTTGTCTAAAATTTTCGGTGCGGCGGCTTCTGGCAGAACAATTTAGAAATTTGGTTTCTTATTAGTACCAGGATGCGGGAATGATGGAGATACTCATATTAAAACATAAATTCTTTTTGTGGTTTCCTGGCCATGAAGCTGCAGGTTTTCGTAATGTAGCAGACAGGTTCAACGTTTGTCGCCTCGTCGTGTGTGGAAATTAAAAGAGCAGCGAAATTTATTAGGAGCCTGAGCGTGGACGTGATAAAGAGGAAAGAGGTGACATCGAGTCCCATTTGCGCAATAAAGGAATGCCAGGTGCAATAAATGGGACTCATGTCATAATAAATAGGTCCGAAGAAGATCCAGAATTTTTACCGTTCACTTGCAGGTGGCTTCCGCAAGAGACGCATTAGAGACCTCGTCTCGATCGGTCCACGAGATCAGAGTATTCAGAACGAGTACGCAGTGGAAACCACTGAGGAAAAGTACCAAGGTTTTCATATTTTGGATGGCAGTACTTATCCCGATCTGAGCCATATGTTGAGACTGTTGGGCGTTTATCACAGCGAGACAGTAAACTGAACGCTGTTCTCTAAAAAATACGACTTGTTATTATTAGCTATAATGTTTTGTATGCCCTTAACAGTTATCTACATTTGTTCTCGCACTACTCTGCGGTGAATGCTTTTCCGCAATTTTCTTTCAAATAAGCCACCCTACCGCCCAGCAGTAGCTGTTTCCGTTTAAAATTCTCGCTGTTGTTATTGCAGAACTCTATTAACAGCCAATGTAGAGTTTCCACACCACAACATTTAACATTTCCCGTCTGCGTAACACGAGTGGTTCCTGTGTGGGACAAACAGACCCTAACCATAATACACGAATTTGGAAGCATCTGGACCTGACAAGAAAACACGAAGTGAGAACTCAAGAAAGTACTGTACAAAAAGTTGTCAAAATGTTTCTCCTTACAGAAAGTTATTGTATGGCGAAAATGCCGCGGTGGAGTACCCGAGCGGTAGACTGTTAGCTGTAGCGTAGTGGATAATGCCCGCGCCCGGTCAGGGGGCTCAACGCCCTCTGTAATAAAAAAAGCTGAGCCAACAACACTTCGAACATCAACGAACAAGTACGATCAGCGTCCGCAATAAACAGAACTACCCATAGAGGAAAAAAAAAAAAAAGTGGTCTAAAGCGTCTCGCTGCAGAGCGCGCGGTTGCTCGCCGTGGAGGTTCGAGTCCTCCCTGGGGCATGGGTGTGTGTGTTTGTCCTTAGGTTATTTTACCTAGGTTTAAGTAGTTTGTAAGCTACGGACTGATGACCACGCAGTTTGGTCCGATAGATTTACAGACATTTGAACATCTTTATATGGCGAAAATATTTAAAGAAAATATAAGCTGAGGAAAAGTACTAGCAACTTTCCTTTGTAAGTAGTAGGCTTATACTGTGCTATATTGTATATATTTTTCTATAAGTGTGTATTTCGTTGAAGTATGCGGCTTAACGTATGTACGTTTTATGACGAAACCCATTTCATGTAATATTGTAACAGATAATTGGTGAATAAACAAATCAAATGTGATGTAAATATCATTCTCTCCGTTGCTGTTCATTCTGCTGTATTTTCACGCTACACTAGCGAAGGTGGCAAAAGGCTAAATAAAACGCGATGAGTGTTGGAAGAGCCCAAACACCAAGCACGGACACATGACGTCAACGTTGCCGCGCATGAGCAGTAGCGCTCTCCAAATAGCTTTCTGGCAACTCTTCGAACGACCTACTGTCTAATGCACATGCGCAATTTAACCAAAATGAAAAATCAAATGTTTGTATAGCTTATGGGACTTAACTACGGCCGGCCGCGGTGGCCGAGGGGACTGAGGTTCTCCAGTCACGGTCTGCACGGCCACTACGGTCGGGGGTTCGAATCCCCCCTCGGGCATGGATATTTGTGCCGTCCTTAGTCTTAATTAGTTCATAGGTAGTTTGTAAGTTTGGGGACTGATGACCCCGTAGTTAAGTCCCATAAGCTATACAAACATTTGAACTTAACTACGGAGACATCAGTCCCTAAACTTACAAACTACTTATGAACTAGCTAACACTAAGGACAGTACAAATATCCATGCCCGAGGGGGGATTCGAATCCCCGACCGTAGTGGCCGTGCAGCCCGTGACTGGCGCGCCGCAGCCCCCTCGGCCACCGTGGTCGGCTAACCAAAGTACACCGTCTGTTAATTTCCCGTTATGTCACTAGACGACTGTCATGTTAATGAATACTTGAGAGCCAACTAAAACTGTTCACCGCGGATCTTCATGTAGGCCTACCACTTAACTCTGCTGCAAAGGCGTCTGATTTTTGTCACTTGCAGTTCGTTAAATCACATCAAATGTCAGGTGGAAAAAAAAAAAAAGGACGAAGTCAAGGGCGACATCACGTAAGAACATAAATTCAAGATAAACATTACTAATTACTAGGAAGAAATGTAATTTTTTTTTTTTTTTTTTTTTTTTTTTTTTTTTTTTTTTTTTTTTTTTTTTTTTTTTTTACCACTGATCTTATACGTTATTCATTGGGAATAAGAATTTATGGAGTAAAATAGGGAAAAACGTAAAATCCGTGACATAAAGTAAATTTCTGTCACCTGGTGCTAACCCTAAAGCCCCTTCCCCCAATTTTCGGAATTAATCAAATAAAAACACAGACTTTTTAAACGGCGTAACATACCCGGTATTGGGTTAACTATTATCAAATCAATATATGTACGTTGTAATTTATTTTCCGTGAATATTTTCTTTGTCTCTTCTATACATCTTTTCCGAAGATTGTTTATGTGGCTTATGCATATTTCTCTGACTTGTCTGTAACAGCGAAGATAATCTTAATAAATGTAAGATAGTTTGAAAAGAAAAGGCCTAGCACAATTAATGTTCAAGTTTCCCCATTTATTTAAATCAAAACTCGGTGGCAGCTTAAGCAGAAAATACCTTTGTTTCTAACTTTAATAAAGGCTGACTTCATAATATTAGGTTGAAATTTGATGCAAATGGTTTGAATATTTTTTTAATTTTATTATTTTTTTTTTTTTAATACTGTTATATGATCCAAGTTCGTTGTCTCTGGAAAATTCACAATCAAGTACCGGTACTAATGGGAAGTTATAAATTAAACGGAAGTTAATAATTATATACCAGCAGAGTTAAGACTCTGTAGGCATTTGATTTGAAAAGTAAAAAGTAATATTTCAATTTACGATATAAAATTTATTTCTCACGACAAAGTTATATCGCGACTTACAACAAATTGTGGTGCGCCTCTCTTTCCAAGATTAGGAAAAGCAATGAAATTGCGTCATCTCGGTCCTGACTCCATCGACCAACTGACAATACCATTTCTGCATTTTTCATTCGTAAAAAAACGCATCAATGGCTAGAATGGTTCTCTCTCTCTCTCTCTCCCTGTCCAACAACAATGGTTAATACTAATACATTAACGAAAAACAGCTAAAACTGACTAATTTTGACTTCTTTTTTAATATAATTCAAAGTCATTAAAAATGTTAAAAGTATTACAATTTAAATTTTAAAAAATCGCACTGACGTGTTTTACGCTCCACTTTAGATTTGTAGTTTTATGAGTTTTTGCAAACATTTTGGACCAAATAATAATCTAAATAATAACAAATTAATTAATAAGAGTGTCCGAAACCCTTTTAATAAAAATTAAAAAAAAAAAACATAGGGTAAGGTGGTACAAATTCGATATAGGTACAATTCTGATAAAGATACATTTTCGCGCCATTTGTCAGTCTCGTAGTGTCTCGTTGTGTGGCATTGTAGCGTAGCAGGTTTCTACAGCTCCTCCTGTCTTTTCCAAGAATACACCACTTTGTGCTGAGGAGAGAGAAATTTTTTCCCTTTTAAGAGGTAAGTGAAGCTACTTAGTCTAACTAACTCTTATAAATTTTCTATTTAAGGGTGACTAGATTCTCTACCCAAAATGAAATGTTTGGTACAACGAAATATGCGTTGGTGCCTGACGGAAAAAGTGCTTTTTATGTGGAAGATGCCCTTAGTCCAAATTCTACCAGGAAGTGATCACAATTGTACCTAGTGTGGTACATTTTCGATCGATTTTTCTCAATTCTGTAACTTTTTTTGGTGTCTATACCGACATTTGTAATTGACTAATATTTGTGTTACATATTAGTTAAATATCCAAGAACAAGTGCTATACTTAAAATTACATCTTTTCTCAATATATTTCCCATTACAATGACATTTGTCGTAAATTTTACCACCTTACCATAGTTAGTGGCGGGTTCCGAAACACTGACCTCCAACATCACAGTCCAAAGCATTGTCCACTTTTTTTTTTTTTTTTTTTTTTTTTTTTTTCCCCTCTCTCTTCTGGTAGATCTATGGCTCGCGGTCGTTACTTCATTTCGATCTTGGTTGTTCGTTAGACATTAGGCTCAGCTCTTTTATTACAGAGGGTGTTCTGCCCCCTGCTCGGGTCCACTACACTACAACGAACAGCTGGCTGTTGAGTTCTTTAATTTCATACTATTGATGGCCGTTGTTAACTGATTCTAATGTGGCATTTGTAGATACCAGATTGTTATTTATCGTACGAAGAACAACGTGTTTTTGTTAATTCATCAGTGCGCCAGTGCTTTGAAATGACAACGTGTAAGTTACAATAAGAAAATCATTAAATACGCAACGCAAGATGGCGTATGCCACAGAGAGGTATGGGCACATACTCCTTATTCTGTGGTATGGGCGAGGAATGTCACGTGACATCTGCGAACGGCTGGTTTTCGTTAATTCAACAGAGGGTGTCAAAACTCCGTTATTTTTGCAAATATCTCTCAAACGATACGAGATATGAAAAAAACATAAGGCAACAAAGCTGTATAGAATTTTCTCCTCTACAAAATTCGGTTATTCAATTTTCGCGCTAGACGAACGGTTTATTTGCAATTAAAATTACATTACAAACGGCTTTTTTGGTATTACTAACGTATTTATTGTCCTAAATATTTGAAAAAGCGAGGTTCTGGTCTCTGGTAGCCAACAATTATGTCTGTAAAATTTGGTGCTGATCGCTTGAACGGTTCATCTTAAAAACAGGGAACACGTTACGGACAGACAGACAGATATCCCAAAATCGCCGTAATTTTGCAAATATCTCTGAAACGGTACGAGATATGAGAAAAACATAAAAGAGCAAAGTTGTAGAGAATTTTCTCCTCTACAAATGCGGTTATTCAATTTTCGTGTCAGATGAATGGTTTAGCCGTTATTTTCATTTAAATTTCGAGCTGTCAAAAGACGATCGCAAAGGCCCACTTTTAGTGTTACTTCCGTAACCTAAAGTGGTCCAAAAATCTTGCAGGTGACAGCAACGTAACTCCGACGGTAAATAAGTAGACTCTTTTTAAGGTGGCAGACCAGGCAATATATCTGGCGTCGCCCCACCGATGTGCGGCCGCACGTGCTTTGTGACGGCCATGCTATTAGGTCGAACCTCTCTTTCTCATCATAAGTCTATTGTGTACAGTTGCTAATTAAAAAGGCTTTTGCTGTTCAATCAACCCCCTTTTTGGCTTTTTTTGTTATTTCATATTCAGCTCCCATAAGCTCATTCAGCGTGCTAGTTAATTATTCGACCATTTGTTGTTAACGTTGTGTAGATGCCATTGTTAAGGAAAGCTAACTTACTTTCACGGCGGATTAGACAAGTGTCTAGGGACAGCAGTGTGTTGGACCCCAGTTACCCGTACCAACCGATAGATGTCTCTATGGTCGCAAGCTATGTCCTGCAGAGACGCCATTTTCCATTTCGTATTTTCATGCTTTTCTCCTTATAATCGTGTGTTGCTATTTCAAAGTTACGGCACACTTAAAAGGTAACAAAATCATGTCGTTCTTAGAACAATTAGTTGTAAATTACAGTCAATAAATACCATATCGGCGAGTAACCCTTGATATTGATGGCTGTCGTATACGTGCTGCTTGTAGCATAGCGGATATTTGAAGAGTTGTTGCTAAACGTCGATGGTGGTTCGCTTCCCGGTCCAAGCATTTTTTTTTTTTTTTACTCCTAAAAGTTTTCTTACACTGTTGTTAATTAAGAGGAATTTACATCTTGCGATTTTCGACATATTTACGTATACAAGCGCCTTCTCTAAAAAGCGCGATTGTTCTCTTTAGTGAAATATGGGCCAACGAATTGCAAACATTGTCTCGTGAACTACCTGCACATAAACTGAAGACACACTATAGTAATTAATGTTGTAATTGTCATGCTGATTCAAATAATTTTATATATAGATTACATACTAGAGTTATGTGCCAACTGTCGTTTCTTAATAAGACTGAAGTGCCTTGTTCCTGTTTTGCAACAACTGTTACACATGTTATTGCGCCCTATATGCATTGTTTGTGAGTAATTGCACTAATACTGTAGCCATTTAACTGATCTCAAGAGCTTTTAATTTTCCAGTAAATGTATGAAACTATTTCTATCAGCATGTCATATGCAACATTCTCTATAACAATGTTTCGTCTCTTTATGTTCAGGTACTGTCAGGGCATAAAATAACATGTTAACTGGGCGACACTTGTGTTTGCTGAGATTTTGTCGCCCAGTGGCTGTGGGTAGTGCCGGCAATTAATTTTTATGGAATGACATATCAAATGTACCGGGAATAAAAAAATTACTTCTTGTAAATCTTTTCAGTCTTATTACCCCTAAGACCTACTAGGGAAAATCATATTACCCCCCCCCCCCTCAAAAAAAAATCACCCGTTAAAATATTATCAAAGAAAGCAATAAATGAAAACACTACCAATCTTTGTTAATCATAATACAATGCTGCATTACACTTTCGAAGCAGCAATGAAACAATTATATTTAATGAAAAGTCGCAAGTTTTTTAATGTTTGGTTTTGTTTTGCTTAAGGCGCATCTCAGGTCATGTTACACATTGAGGCGGTTTCTGGTCTTACTTTTTATTGTCAGTAGCTTTGAGAAGCCACTCTGATATTTATAAGTGGTACCGAACTGTCTTAACGTTCTTAGAGCTCTGTCAGCTATAACAGGATATTCGGCTTCTGCTTTTCGCCAAAATGTACCAAGGCCATAATTTTGAAATTCCATTTTGAATGTGCTTTCTTCGAGCAATCAGAAGGATTCGACTTTGGCTGAAATATCTTTGAAAATTCCGTGTTCAACAGAAAATGGTCTCAATATCCAAGTGTTGACGTGCTGATTATCCATAGCTGAGGAACATTGCTTAATTGAGTTTATAGCTGTAGACGGATGCTAAATAACGGAAGTTTGAAACACGATTCTTTTATTTTCCTCTCCTACTCATTGATCAAACAGTTGCTTAAACATCGATAGATCTTCAGCTTCAACCCTGCGTTGTTAAAGTTCCAGTTTACGGACGAAACTTGAAATTTTATCCTGCGCTGTCAAAATATTAGTCGTATTTCCTTGCAATAAAATACTCGTACTTAATTTCACTGAAAAAGTCAGCAAGATACGCCAACATTTCGACAGATTTTCTTTTATTTTTGAGTAAAATCTTTCTCTTTTTGTGTTCCTTGCTTTTCCAGAATGAGTCCTATTTGGAAATGAGCAGAGAGAAGCATTACTGAAGTGATGTGATGTTGCTCTGCAAAGTAAAATAAATGCTCGTTGCCGTGTTATTTCGTTAAAACAGACTAAAACGGTCATCTGACTGAAATGCTTGTACTGATTGAGGGGATTTCCGAATTATACACGTTCCGCTTTGAGCATGTTTTACTGTATATATAAATATATCATAAATATAAATTATAAAAAATTACGGTAATGCATTTGTTTCGAAATGGGAGTCTGGCAGCAGACCCTTTTGATGTTTTATTGGTGCTTTCGTAACAAAAATCTTCACTCCTAATTTTAGCTATAAAAATTTATTTTTAAAACTAAAATACTATTACTTTTTTATTTTAGGTATATGTCATGCTACTAACTTTTCAATGGCTTCAGTTGATAACTATACGAACATACGCCATGGCTAAGAGAACAACAATAACGGATTTTTTTTGTGTTGGAAAAAAAAAACCGATCGGGAAATTAAAGAAGATGAAACTGCAAGCCCAGTCAATATCTCAAGTGACGATAATAAACCAGGTTACAGTAGTTCAAATACACAAATTTAATTTCAAGAGCCGGCCGCGGGGACTGAGGCGCTTCAGTCACGGTCTGCACGGCCACTACGGTCGGGGGTTCGAATCCCCCCTCGGGCATGGATATTTGTGCCGTCCTTAGGATAAGCTAGTTGATAAGTAGTTCGTAATTTTAGGGACTGATAACCCCGTAGTTAAGTCCCATAAGCTTAACAAACATTTGAAACATTTGATTTGAATTTCAAGAAACGGAATCTTCCAATTATGATAATACTTTACCTAAGAGTCAAGACCGAAAATCCCCCCCCCCCCCAAAAAAAAAAAGATAAATATGTTGAATTGTATAAGGGTAATATGTTAGATTCGTCTTGGTTGTTAAAAACCTACGACTTTCTTGCAAAAGTAAAACTGGGAAACAAGCGTTCTGGTGTAAAATGTGAAATTTGCTCTAAACATATTCAATAAGCACTGAAATTTTCAAAAAAGAGTACTTTGCCCATTGCTGATGGCGTCCAATGTGACGGAAAAAAGGAATTGGGAAGAATTATTGACCATTTTGGCAGCAAAGCTCACAAAGCTGCTGCCAACCTCAATGAAATTGAAGAAAAATAGATAGCACAATCTGATAAGCACCCTTGGGTTAAAACCCTTAAGTCTTACACTGCATAGAAAATAACACTACAGACTGAACTAGCATTGGATGTGTATAATGACAGTCGTACAATGACTCTTTCTGCTCATTCTTGGTCGTCACGATCACTAACAAAGATTCACAGTGACACCCAAATTTCGTCATACAAAGACAATGGTTTGGAATCGGAGTTTTCTCCACTCACTCCTTCTCCAGCTTTATTGCAGTACAGATACCCTGTAATGAATCGCGAGATGCTTCATGTTTTAGTGGAAGTGATAATGGAAGGTGTGATCACACAGTTAAAAAATTCAGAATGTTTTTCCTTTCAGGTTGATGGCTCCGTAGACAAATATGGAGTTGACAACAAGTTCATTGCTCTACGGTTCATTACAGAAGGTAACGAGATGAAATCTGTGTTTCTAGGTGAAAGCAAATCGAGTCTGCGAGGGACAGAAGGTCTTACAGAATCGGTCAAAGTTTTATTGGAAAAATTTAGACCCTGGTGATACAGCATAAGTTGACAGGATTGACTACAGATGGAGAGAGTGCTAATACAGGAAAATCCAGTGGCTTATGGGTTCGAATGGAAGAGTACTTAGGAAGAGACTTACTTTGTATTTGGTGTGTGGCTCATCGATCTGACCTAGCCATGTCAGACTTAGAATCAGCAGTC
Organism: Locusta migratoria; assembly: GCA_026315105.1. NCBI lineage: Eukaryota > Metazoa > Arthropoda > Insecta > Orthoptera > Acrididae > Locusta > Locusta migratoria. Next base: position 389,495,700 of record CM048755.1, read on the forward strand.
ATTGAAGTTCAGCACTTGAAGACAAATTTAAAAGCCATGGGAACGTTTTATAGGGCATCGGCTTTACACTTTGAAGAAGCTTACTGAGTTACCCAAGAAAACTGTCTACCGCTTCCCAGTAAACTTTGATGTGAAGTTCGTAGAACACCTTATCAATTTAGCCAAAGCAGTTTGGAACAACCTTTCATTAATGCAACAACATTGGAATAATGTTCTTGGAAAGACTGATTCCTCAAAATTTGAAAAAGCTCGAGCACGGGGGTTTATACGTTTGTGGAAGACAGGTGGCGAACAACAGCGACTTACCAGTCTTATGCTAGATCTTCTGAAACGTCTGGAAAAACTGCAAAAAGATTGTCAGAGGTCATTTGTTACAATCCCTGATATTGAAGTATCTAAAAAAATATTTGTTGATTCATTATCTTTGATGGAAGAAGACTGTTATCCTGGTGGATATGAAGAAAAGTTGGAAAGATAAGGTGCAAGCGAACTTGAAAGTGACTAATCAGATACTGAAGGTCTTCCTAGAAGACGTCAAGTAAACCGATTTGTTTCAACAAAGCGACACTGGCCTGCAGCGAGAAGAGAGGTTGTAATGAGCTGCAAAGAGTATATCTTACAACGGCTTCCCGACGTACAGAAGAAATCTGCAGTAGGATTAATAGATTATCAAATTCTAAAAATCCTATTGAGTTTGTGAACACAGTTCGTGCAGACGTTGGGGGCCTGTTTGGTAGAGGTAAGGTATCAGATTTTACTGATGACGTTGTAGGGTTGTTTGCAGCAGAACAACTCCCTGCTCCGTCTAGTATGACATCATATACTGGAAAGCTGTACCACTTTTTGAATGTATCTCAACAGCACTCGATCCTAAGAAAGTTTGTGCAATCGTTTATTTCTCTGACACCGCTCAGTGCAGGTCCTGAAAGAGCAGTGTCACTACATATGACTTTAAAATCAAACAAACAATCTGGCCTGTCACGAGAAGCTCTCAAACCTAGAATGCGCATCGCTCTCAACGGTGTTGGGACAGCCTTTTTCGACCCAAGGCCATCCGTGGAGAAGTTCCTAGAGAAGAAGGAGAGAAGAAACAAGCTGCCCGATTTTGAACTGTATCAAGGCTAAGAGTTTGTAAAAATGTTTCTTTGCAAATGACAATAACCTTTAAATTTGCTGTTCTTCGATTCTTTTATTTAGGGACTTTGTAAACCCACTTTACAAATAAAAGACAAAAAAAATTGAAAGATTGTTTAACAAAATTAGGAGACGTAATGATTTCTTCAATGTCCAAATTTAGTATTGTTCCACAAACATTTTTATTTATCATTAAAAACATATATGAATATAAATCTATTAAGGAAAAGTTAAGAAGCTTTGATTTTAATAAAAAAAGGCTTCAAAATACGGTTTAGACATCAATATTATTAAATTTTTCCGGGGGATGGCCTCCGGAACCCCCGGATCACCCTCCAATGTCGCCCAGTGAAAATCTCTTAAAATATGCTCTCGGTACTGTAGCTCAGAAGACAGTGTTCACAATTTGGTGGACCATATTTCACGGCATGTTCATTCTCCTCTTCTCGCAGTGGTGTATCGTAGGTCTCTAGAAGAGCATAGCGTTCCGAAAGATTGGAAAATGTCGCAGGTCATCCCCGTTTCAAAGAAGAGTCCTCGAACAGATGTGCAGAACTATATGCCTATATCTCTAACGTCGGTCAGTTGTAGAATTTTGGAACATGTATTATGTTCGAATATAATGACATTTCTCGAGACTAGGAATCTGCTCTGTAGGTATCAGCATGGGTTTCGAAGAAGGCGTTCGTGTGAAACCCAGCTCGCGCTATTCGTCCACGAGACTCGGAGGGCCATAGACACGGTTCTCAGGTAGATGCTGTGTTTCTCAGCTTCCGCAAGGCGTTTGATACAGTTCCCCCACAAATGTTTAATGAACAAAGTAAGAGCATACGGTCTATCAGACCAATTGTGTGATTGGATTGAGGAATTCCTAGATAACAGAAAGCAGCAGGTCATTCTCAATGGAGAGAAGTCTTCCGAAGTAGGAGTTATGTCAGGTGTGGCACAGGGGAGTGTCGTGGGTCCGTTGCTGTTCACGATATATATAAATGACCTTGCGGATAACATCGGAAGTTCACTGAGGCTTTTTGCGGATGATGCGGTAGTATATAGAGAGGTTGTAACAAGGGAAAATTGTATTGAGATGCAAGAGGATCTGTATCGAATTGACGCTTGGTGCAGGGAATGACAATTAAAGCTCAATGTAGACAAGTGTAATGTGCTGCGAATACATAGAAAGAAAGATCCTTTATCATTTAGCTACACTACAGCAGGTCAGCAACTGGAAGCAGTTAATTCCATAAATTATCTGGAGTAGTCATTAGGAGGGATTTAAAATGGAACGACCATATAAAATCAATCGTCGGTAAAACAGATGCCAGACTTAGATTCATTGGGAGAATTCTAAGGAAATGCAGTCCGAAAACAAAGGAAGTAGGTTACAGTACACTTGTTCGCCCACAGCTTGAATACTGCTCACCGGTGTGGGATCCGTACCAGGTGGGATTGATAGAGGAAGTGGAGAATATCCAACGGAGAGCAGCGCGCTTCGTTACAGGATCATTTGGTAATCGTGAAAGCGTTACGGTGATGATCGCTAAACTCCAGTGGAAGACTCTGCAGGAGAGACGCTCTGTAGCTCGGTACGGGCTTTTGTCGAAGTTTCGAGAATCTAACTTTACTGAGGAGTCTAGCAATATATTGCTCCCTCCTACGTATATCTCGCGAAGAGATCGTGAGGATAAAATCAGGGAGATTAGAGCCCACACAGAGGCACACCGACAATCCTTCTTTCCGCGAACAATACGTGACTGGAATAGGATGGAAAATCGATAGTGGTACTCAAGGTACCCTCCTCCACACGCCGTCGGGTGGCTTGCGGAGTATGGTTGTAGATGTAGATGAAATAGAAGAAATGCACTTTTAAGGAAAAGCGGATGTACTTGCAAATATGTCGGAATATCGCAACTCGTAAATTCTATTTAATAAATGTGTCAGAAAACTTTAGGGAGTCAAGGTGAAAAATAAAAATATTGGCGGAAGCGAGAAACGAACCACCGCCCACACACACACATCTGTTTTTCTTTTTCGTGTTTTCTTTTATTTTGCATTTTCCCCCTTTTGTTGCTTTTTACCTTATCCCCTAAGCTTTGCCATTTCAGGCGTTGGCTCCTGTCACCTATATTACCACCAAAAATTTACTAAATAAACCTACAAAACAAAATATCTAGTGCCACCGCCACTTTTGCCGTAAGCTAAATTGGCATAATGTCGCCAGTTATTCAGGCGCCACCGTCAACGAAAGAAGAATAAATTCAGTTTCCTCTAAAAGCCGATCTTTTCTGTCGCCATCTGTGAAATAATGATATTTAATACACCAGTGCCATTCATTCCCATGCAAATGACACTCGAAAACTAACACGTGAATATTCTCAATAACAAAACAGAAATTCATGTAGAACCTCAGCTCTGCTTTCCGCTTTATTTATCAGGAAAGTATCCTCTGCTTTATGTTGCGTATTTTACCATTTTAAGTTTCGAACTTCAAGTTTTAGACTGCTGGAAAGTCTTACTTGTCATTTTAATAGCGCAGTGTTACAGAAATATCATGGAATATTACAGACACACTTCTATTACAGTAATACTTAAGTCTTAGAATGATTCACATTTCGAATGTCGAAATACGAAGGTAGAAATATTTTCGTAAATTAAACAGAAGGAATGATAAATAGAAGCCCTGGATTCGCATAGCATCATGGGAGGATAACCGTAGAGACATCTATCGGTTGGTACGGGTAACTGGGGTCCGACGCACTACTGTCCCTAGACGCCTGCGCGGATTAGCCGTGAGCACTTGGGCGCGTGCTGCGGTGCGCGGAGTAATAACCAAGCAGTTAAGAGTCCGATAGATTTACAAACATTTGAACATTTTGAACTCATGTTCTTAGAACTTGCAGCTTCCTTTATTTCGCTCCAAGTTCAATCCTGTCATGTTAACTATTGTAGCGCGATCGAGTGCAATGCAGTCTCCCAATAATCTATTTTTCTAAACCAGCGCGAGTTCTCACCTTAAAGAGGAGAGATCATAATACGATAAATTTACTTCCTTTGATTCTGCAATAAATGAAACATAATTTATTTCTTCTCCTTGCTAAAGTATAATGCCGCATGCCTTATTTATTGGAAAGTAATTGCATTCAGTGTTTCAATATTTTAATATGCAAAATTTCTTACATGTCAGTCGGCACTTTTATTTTTTAACTGGTCTATTTTCATAAATTCCAGTACTTGTACTAGCACGATCACAATTGAAAAAGACAAAAAAATTGATTGCACTATGGTAATTCACGGTATATGTTTTTGCTATGGTAAGGTTCACAGAAATTCATGACAAAGATTTTTGCCTTACCTTTTAGCATGTAGGACTGTGGCGGCGCATCCTATGTGTTCACTGGTTCAGTGAACCCCCGGAAAATAGCTCGTCGTGAAAATAAACAGGCGGCGGATCCTGGACGGCCTGCTGCGAGGGGGGGGGGGGGGGGCGTGAAAGAATTGTCATCGTTCCGCCTTTGAAGACAGCACATACAGTGGAACCCCCGATATCCGACCTTCACGGGACCGGGCCATGATCGGAACGGCCAAAAGGGCGGATATACCGAGGAGCAATAAATCACGTTTTGTCCAAAAGAGACCCATATATTTTTTACAGTACCGCCTTTTTAGCCATTCAACGACCCCTTGATCCAAGGGCTGGATCAATGGTGTAACAAGTGGAGGTAAAAACATAGCTTTGATGTTGCCCTTCTTTAATTCAAACTCTGCAGGATGCCTTGGCGCGTTATCTAACAACAACACAGCTCGCGGTGGCAGGTTTTTTTTTTTTTTTTAATTGTAAATGGTTTTTTATTGCGGGCACGAATTCAAGGAAAAAACCAATCTTTAAAAAGAGCATAATCCATCCAAGCAGACGATTGATTACGGTAGTACACCGGGAGTGTCGCCATATTGAGATTTTTAAAATCTCTCGGCTTTTTAGATTTGCCGATAACAAACAACGGCAGTTTGTGACAGCCACTGGCGTTGTTACACGTAGCAATTGTGAGTCTATCCTTAACTAGCTTTGTACTCAAAACAGGCTCATTTTAGCAGCAAGAGTAGATTTCGGCAACATTTTATGGTTCAGTCCGGTCTCGTCTACGTTGTATACTTGTTAAGCTACAAGATTACTATCCGACACCAACTTTTGAAACTTTTCTACAAAATCTTTTGCAGCATCGTCATCAGCAGACAACTCTTCGCCCGCAATAACATGTCTAATACCGTGGCGAAGCTTCCAGCGGTGGCCGAGGGGACTGAGACGCTCCAGTCACGGTCTGCACGGCAACTACGGTCGGGGGTTCGAATCCCCCCTCGGGCATGGATATTTGTGCCGTCCTTAGTTATAAGTAGTTTGTAAGCTTAGGGACTGATGACCCCGTTTTTAAGTCCCAAACATTGGAACATTTTTCTTCCAGCGGTGAAACCAACTTTCGCTTGCCTGTAAAGTCTCAACATCTCCTTCCAATTTTTCAAACAGCTTTACGGCTATTTCTTTCACAAGAGGCCCCGACAAAGGAGTTCTTTTGCGCCGTTCTTGACAAACCCAAACCCAAAGAACTTCGTCTACAAGTTCTAGCTTAGGTTTTTTAACATTTCCCTATTTTTTAAAGCATCTTCCGTTTCAACTGTCATAGAATAACTTTTAAGGTCTTCACAGTTTTTTTCCAGTCTTTTACAGTTGTCACGCCGACCACTAGCTCTGCGGCTAATTTGACAAGTGACTCACCAGGGTCCAAACGTTGAAGCACTTCAACTTTTTGTCGAAGAGAAACGCACACACGCTTACGTTTTTGAGAAGCCATAGCGAACTTTTGCTAATCGCACAACACAGTTTATTAGCAAAGATATAGTAATCACGAAAACAAAAAACAATAAAGTAGAGCAACGTTCACGTCGACAATCAGAACACAACTGGCAGTTTCACAGAGAAACAATGCACAGCACTGTTGAGTCAGTTTGACTCGTCGCCGGCAGAAGACAGTCGGGCACATGGTCGGATATCCCGAGGAGTCGGCTATCTCTTGGTCGGATATGAGGGGTTCTACTGTATACGAGTCGTAGGTGCGGCCGCTTAATATACGTGACAGTGACCGCAGCGTTGCAATGGACATGCACGGCGGAGGTTCAGTCTCTTCTGAACCACCTGGAGGCGGCAGTTGGGTGCTCACGCAGCAGGGAGGGGCCGCTTTTAACATTGGCCTTGAAGCTGGCAGGGCTACTCGAGCTCTGGCGGTTACACACCAAAGCAAGACATGCAGCTACTGCACACCTCGCCGTGCACGTCGGCAAATCTTACAGTTAGCCAACACCCGCCCTTCATATTTGTTTTTGGCGCATTGAAGATTCATCAGAAACATGTCATAATTGGTCAAATATGTTATAACTATAAATTAAAAACGCATCAGCTGTAAAAGCCTTCAGAACATCCGGTCATGAATATTAACCCAGATAGCGCTGATGTCCTTCCAGAAGGTCGAAATGGTGGCTTACTTTTTTCAGTAATAATGTTTAGTAATAGTGTTTCAATAATAATGATACATCAGATGAAAGTTCTAAAACATTCATTTTGACGTCCTTCCAAAAAGATGGGCAATATTCCAAAACTAATGGGGTTTTTGCGAAAAAAATCACTTATAAAGTCTTTGTGAAGTCATATGAAGGTAATTTATACCTTTTGAAATAAAAATAAAACCAAAAATAATTCCGCACTGTCTGGATTAATGAAGTCATAACTCTCCACCTAGCAGCAAAGCATTGCGTGTCGAAGGTGTTGGGTTGGAGATCGACTGCAAGCAATTTTCAACAGATACAGGAACAATAATGTCTTTTGTATTATTGCTTGCCTCATATCTTTGGATGTTTTTGGGAATGTGTCTCGATTTTGAGGGTAACTGACATTTACACTCTTCCTTGTAACAAATATGTAACAATTTATGTACATTTTTGATGAATTACAGCGTTCAAATGAATGAAATAAATCGCAATTTGCGATGTTACGGCTTCACTGTATTAGGTTTAGATGAAATACCAAGCTATAGCGAATGAAAATCTGTGCACGGCCGGGATCGCCGGCTTACTAGACAGATGCGTTGACCACTCCGCCACCGAGGACACAGTGACCAGCCCCACTGCAGAGGACTCTTCCCTGCACGTCTCCCGCCACACACAAATCTCCATTCGCCACGCTGTCTCATTCCTATACCCCAGCCTATTTATTCTATAATGCTCGCAGCCACAATACTGTATTCCCGCATCAGGGAGAACAGACCATGAGTTATCGAGACACAATTAATTGTCGTCAGGAGCCCAGCCTCGGCTTGCAGGGAAGAGTCCTGTGCAGGCGGGCTGATCACTGTGTCCTCGGTGGCGGAGTGGTCAACGCGTCTGCCTAGTAAGGAGGAGGTCCTGGGTTCGAATCCCGGCCGGGCACAAATTTTCATTCGCCACAGCTTGGTATTTCATCTAAACCTAATACAGTGAAGCCGTAACATCGCAAATTGCGATTTATTTCATTCATTTAACTATTTGAAAAGATGTGAGGGAGAGCACCCTTTGCGCATGCATAAGGTTAGGAGGGGGTGCTGCTTACAGTGTCATGTGCTCCAAAGATAGCTTGTCTTTTCATCATAACAGATTCATTTTGTTACTGTCACTTAACAATGTAATCAGTTACTGTGTTTTATTGTTCATGTACATTTCATATGTTCTTGGTGTTTATAAAATGAAAAATAAACAACATTCAGTATCTTTTAGAAACAAATTTATCAGCATTAAGCTTGGAACAAAAGTTTAAAAATAAAGAAGCTTGGCAGGCCAATGCCTCAGCAAATTGGGGCGTTTTCCTCCAGCACCACTCGCAGGGGTGCACGCGCGATATTGTCTCTTAGGACACCGAGCAGGGAGCGGGAGTGGAGGGGAGTGCCCGGCACTCAAAAAGAACTCACAGTCATCTGATGCAACAGCTGCCACTGACCTAGGAGCAAGACAACATCACCCATTTTCCAACTCTGTACTGAAATAAAGTCCTATTGCAATGAACTGTTTGCTCCTGTCATTCCAACAGCTTCATGTTTGCATTTTAAAGACAATTTCATACTTCCCTTGCTGTTTTTGCAAATTTCTTTAATTACTGACTAACCATTTGTCCCTCCCCTTACTTGCCAAAATTGACACTCAGCAACACCAGGTGGGAACTTAGTCCAATTTAATTTTGGGTAGGGGTAGGCGTCATCAGTCGTGAACTGTTGTCAGTGGTGTTCACCATACAGGAAAAACCACTTAAACTTTGGACAAGAGCAGTAAGGATCAGTTCACATATTGATATACCAGCTGGTACTGGGAAGTCACTTTGGATGAATGTAGTTTTCTGTAGGTATGCTGTGTGTCGTTGACCCTTTACAGTAAAATGATATGTTAGTATGCACTGTTTTGTTGAGTATCTATTGTACATGAGTTAAATGTTGAAGTGAAAAAAGGAAGATTAGGGTGTAACCCCAAGAATTATCATCATAGCCATTTGAACCAGAACCCATGCTTGGATTAATTTGATAAGGATGGAAAAGGAAATCAGCTATACCCTGTCAAATGATCAATCCTGGAATTTGCTTCAAGCATTTTAGGGAAACACAAAACCTAAATCAGGTGTGCTGGCAGTGGATTTAAATCACTATCTCCCAAATGTGATTCCAGTGTGCTAACCAATGCACCACTTTGTTTGGTGTAAATGGTGAAAGATTAGTACAGTACATGTATTTATTGATAATTTCAGAGTTGAGGATATGAAACTAATGAAGGGGTTATTGGTGAGAAATGTGGAGATTTTGGAAGATGAAATATGTGTACAGAGGATAATCATCATGAAGGAGTAGTCGCCAATAGAACTGCATTACATTGAAAGTAAGTGGAGTGGACAATGTGGCATACGTCTGATGCAGCATGAGGAGCTGTCGGTGTATGTGAACTGGTGGCTCAGCAGCCTCAGCGCAAAGGCTTGCTATAAGGCAGGTTTGAAATGGCCCAATAGCCAACCGAATCCCTGGATGGTGCACCATCCAGCATTTTTAGATATGAAGGTCATGCAGACCCATACACCGTGCAGCCATAATCAAGTTGTGATTGTACAAAGGCCTACTCTTTGGTTTTTCTAAATTTGTGTAGTTTAATAGCTGTGTGTTGCATCTTCTTTATCATGACAGTCATCTGTTTCGTTTTTTTTTTTTTTTTGTAGAAGTACCTGCACTAATCATCTTTATTTACCATAGTGTAGAGTCTACAACAAGACGTTTTAGTCCTTCGTTTGTTTCAGTACTCTAGTCAGGGATAGGGACTGTGACTACTGTGTGGAGATGCAAGCTGAGTTGGTGACACTTTGCTCCCAGCTTGTAGCTGTGTTAACCTCAGCTGCAAAGCTGAAGGCTGCACTCAATGGGCACTGTTGCTATGGGCCAACTGTTGGAACCAAAGGGATATCTGTTGTGTAAGGCACGTCCACCGATCAGCCTGCAGTTCCAATGAGCTCCAACACTGCTCACAATGAGGCAGACACGTCACTTGTGGTCGTGTGAGAGGTCGCCACACCGCTCGGCAGACGGCGAAAGACTTCCCGGGGGACCAATTCTGAGACTTCCCTGGTTCGTCTTACCAACACATATGAAGTGCTATCAATGACAAACAATGTACCTGAACTGGATGGTGTCTCATTTTCTGACGTCATTTCCCATTCTGCAAGATCCAGGCTATAAGAGAGGATGGATTTGCTTGTAGTTGGAAGATCCAACATTAGGTGGGTAATGGAGCCTCTTAGGGATATGGCTAATAGGGTGGGGAAGAAAGTCAATGTGCACTCCATGTGCATACCAGGTGGAGACATTCCAGATGTAGAATGGGTCCTTCCAGATGCCATTAAGAAAACGGGTGCAGCCAAATGTCGACGGTGGCTCACTTACGTCTGTACCATTGATGTGTGTCGCTTTGGATTGGAAGAGAGTCTCTCTGGTTTTGAGCAGCTATCTGAAATGGTAAAGACTGCCAGTCTGCTTGCACGATGAAAGCAGAGTTCACCATCTGCAGAATAGTTGACAGGACTGACTGTGGACCTCTGGTACAGAGCTGAGTGGAGTACCGGATCAGAGGCTCAAATGGTTTTGTGACCAGATTAGATCACTCTTGCAAAAGCAAAGAAAAAACAAAAGTAAGTCCCCTGCTTTCAGAGTATCCTGATGTAATAGCCCCTTACCTAGCTATCATATACAACCACTCGCTCAGTGAAAGATCCGTATCCAAAGACTGGAAAGGTGCACAGGTGACTCCAATATTTAAGAAAGGCAATAGGATTATCCACAAAATTACTGCCGTTTACCACTGACAGTGGTTTGCAGCAGGAGTTTAGAATGTATACTTTCCTCAAACATTATGAACTACCTCGAAGAGGATGATCTATTGTAGTCAAAGCGGATTCAGAAGGTATAGTTCTTGTGAAACACAGCTAGCTCTTTACTCACATGAAGTGATGAATGCTATCAACAAGGGATCTCAAATCGATTCCAAATTTTGGGACTTCTGGATGGCTTTTGACAATAAGTTCATTCTAATGAAGTTGTGTGCTTAAGGAATAAAACCACAGTTGTCTGATTGGATTTGTGATTTCTTGTCAGAAAGGACACAGTATGTAGTAATTGATGGAAAGTCATTGAGTGAAACTGAAGTAATATCTGGCATTTCCCAGAGAAATGTTATAGGGCCACTACTGTTCCTCATCTTCATAAACGATTAACGTGACAAGGTGAGTAGCTCTCTTAGACTGTTTGTGGATGATGCTGTTGTCTAAAGCATCTGCAACATGATTTAGATAAGATATCTGCACGGTGCAAAAATTGGGAATTAACCCTGAAATAAAGAATTGTGTGAAATCATTCATTTAACCACTAAAAGTAGTCTTCTGATCTTCATTTCCATCATAAATTAGTCAAATCTACAGGTCATAAATTCACTGAAATACCTAGGAAACAAGAATTATGAACAATTAAAAACTGAAATATCTAGTACTTTTATTCCACAATATTGTGGAACAAACATACTATGAATTTAAGTTTTGAATATGTATTTGCTTCTCCAAGTACTGATGGAATATTCCATGAACATAATTATGAACAACTGAAATTGGTAAGAACATACAGAATATATTGTTGGGAAGGTGAACCAAAGGCTATGTTGCATAGGCAGAACACCTAGAAAATGCAATAATTCCACTGAAGAAACTGCATGCACAACACTTGTGTGTCCTATTTTGGAGTATTGTTGCTCTTGTGGTATCCCTATCAAGTGGGACTGATGGAAGATTTAGAGAAAGTTCAAAGAAGGGCAGCTCATTTTGTATTATTGCAATATAGGGGTGAGAGTGTCACTTAAATGATGCACAAGTTGGGGTGGAAATCGTTAAATGATATGCATTATTTGTTGCAGTGAGATTTATTTTTGAAATTTCTTTCATCAACATTCCCTTCTGAATGTGAACATATTTTGTTAGCACCCACCTACATATGGAGACATTATCACCACAACAGAATAATAGAAATCAGATCAAAATGGATAGAGTTAGGTGTTCCTTTTTCCCGCACAGTATTTGAGAATGGAACAGTAGAGAAATATCATAAAATTGGTTCAGTGAACCCTCTGCCATGTACTTCATTGTGAGTTGCAGTGTATTTATGTAGATGTAGATGAATGAGCTCCCCAAAAGGCATCATGAGGCTGACTAAACTCTGCTCCAAGAATCCCAAGAAAAAATCCATGGCAGACTGGAAATTGAACTTGGATCATCTCTATAGTAGTCATATTAGCTAAACCATTAGCTTTGGAGGTAGACAAATATTTCTTTCTCCTTTTGAGGAGAGGCATAAGTTGCTCAAATTTCATTTTTTTTACAGAAAGTTGATAATGCTTTCTATTGGTGAATTATGTTGACAATCTTTATAAAATGAAATTCTCTCTTGCTTGTTATTGACTAAATTTCTAAATATTCCTTGTTGATTGTGTCAACAAACATTTTTGAATGTTGATGGTTTATATTGCTCAACAAATATATTACTTAGCTTTGTACAGTATTTAGTAAGAACTTACTTTCCTCTCTTCTGTTCTTTGGTGTATTCAATTGATGGTCTGCCAGATGGTGACATTTGAATGCTGGATACACCCATTGGAGGAGTTGCTTCTCCCATAGGTATCATAATTCCTCCAGATGTTCTTTCATGCGGAAACCTAGAAGCATGAAGTAGACTGAGGAATATTGCATCCGATATGATTGCATCCAATTGAATATCCCTATTCTATCACTACTATTTCATAACAGTACAAATCAAATGTGCTTGTTGAAGGATTTATGTGATGTTCTGGGCTTACATAGTATAGTGGTCTATTTGTCATCAGGTTAGTGGTACTTATACCCACTGAGGCTAATGCTAATGATGAATCTTGTTGTAGTGTTAAACTAGTTACATACGAAAGTTCAGTATTTTTAGTGTGATTAATCATAATGTAAGTAAATTATTTAAATGCCCAGAAATCTTTTACAGTGATAATTTTTCTCCATTATTACCTATTATGTACATTTATTGTTTTTTTCTTTATCACTTGCATCAAAACACCTCTGAAATTGTTCTGAACCACCAGTAAGTCTGTTATTAGTTTTGGAAAAGTAATACATGAAATTAAATGTCTTTTTTAATGGTAAATTGGCATTTCTTACTTCATGGTGTATCAGAAACATTAATCATAATTTACTAGGATATTCTAGTTTTCCATATTTAGTAAAAGACGTGCTCTTAACACGAGGACCAGCAGCTTGGAGAATTCTGTGGCCAGAAAACCAGCTCTTTAAAGCCTCTTTTATTCATTTATTTGTGCTGCTATCTCATAAACGTCTGAGCTATAATGAACAAGCCATTTCCATTCTAGTTAACTGCACCAGCAGTGGTTCACAACATTATGTTCCTAGCTACAACAGCTAACTTATTCTGTGTGGATGCTTTCCAGGCTTTTGGCTATTCAATTTCAGATAAGGTTCAATCGGTTTAGGATGAAGTGCCATACCCAGTGTTACATACTCTTTGCTAAGAATTTGCTACATTGTTCTCACCAACATTAGGTTGTGTATCTATTTTTCAAGCTCATATTACCATGAAGCCTAATGCTTGCCCCAGTATTTCTGGGCATGCACCATTCCCATGGTGCTCAGAGATGATATCAAAGCTGAATTAGACCACTTAATAGACACCAGTATAAATGGCTGTTATATCCTGTGAATGGGCCATGGTACTAGTCGTAATAAAGAAGCTCACAAGTTCAATGTTCAAATGTTTGTAGAGTCTATGGGACTTAACTACGGGGTCATCAATCCCTAAACTTACAAACTACTTATGAACTACTTACGAACTAGGATGGCACAAATATCCGTGCCCGAGGGGGAATTCGAACCGTAGTGGCCGTGCAGACCGTGACTGAAGCGCCTCAATCCCCTCGGCCACCGCGGCCGGCGAGCTCACAAGTAAACTGTGATTGTGTGGTGACTTTAAAGACAACATCAATTTTCAGTCAATCGTAGATTCTTACCCTATTCCAAGGCAAGAACAGTTGCTTTCTAAATTGTCAGGGGCACAGAATATTGACCTGGCAGAGACCTATTTGCAACTCCTCTCGATCCTGATTCATACGGAAAGCTCGTTAGGAACACTCCCCTTGGTTTATATCCATATCTTCACTCCCTTTTGAAGTTGCCAGTGTGCCAGCTATAATTCAATGTTTCTTGGAAGAGCTCACCACCCCAATTCTGGGGTGCATTAACTGTTCAAATACTATCAGATTGAGAAAGAAGCTCTAGCCATCGACTATGTGCTCGAAAAGGTCTGCGTGTTTCTTTATGGCACAAATTTTCACTTGATAATGGAACACAAACCATTGGTGTCACTCTTTAATCCATAAGCTACTGTGGCAGACAAAGCTGCTCACAGGCTATAATGCTGGGCTTTATTTCTTTCATGGTTTCAGTATGAAATTCACTTTTGCCCTACTGCTCAGCATGCAAAAGCTGATGTGTTGTCTTGCCTGCTGGTCAGTTCTGACACAGTCTTTAACCAAGATGAACTTCTCTGTTTAGACATAGACATCAAAACACAACAGAATGTCAAAGGTTTTTCCCTGGTGACCAATCATCTGACTGCTTCAGTGGCAGTGGACTTTGTTTTATGACAAGTGGTTCTTTTCATTCATCATGGGTGGCCACATGCTCCCCCTCATCGTGCATTGTTTCACTTCTGCAATTATTTAGCTCTTCGCTCCTCACACGGTGATTCTAAGTTTCCTCCAACATGACGTCTTATGTGTGCTTCATGCAGACCATTGGGGGATTATTCAGGCAAAAGCTTTGGCTAGGCACCATGTTTTTTGTCTGGAAATAGACAGTGAAATAGTGCATCTTGTGAATGTGTGTGACAATTGTACAACCCAGCAGGCAGCTCATTAGACTGCCCTTACTCCTTGGCCCCTAACTGAACAGGCATGAGAATGCATCCAAGTGGACCCTGCAGGACTGATTCTCATTTTCTAATGGCTCTTGGTTGTTGATGCATATTCTAAATTCCATTTGTAGCCCATTGTATGCATTGTTCTTCTGCTGTTGCAGTTGCTGCTGCATTGTCCAGAATATTCACTCTGGAAGGCTTGCCACTTACTACGGTTACTGATAATGGCCCCCAATTTGCATCCTAAGAATTCAAGGACTTCTGTACTCAGCATTGCATTTGCCATATCCTCTCCCCTTCCTTCCACCCCAAGTCTATGGGTCATTGAAAGGATGGCATGCACTTACAAGAACCAAATGCATAAATACATTCAGTTTGCCTTGGCCAATGTTGCTCTGGATAGGTTCTCGGCCTCTTATCACTTCAAGCCACTGGATGACAAAAGCCCAGCAGAGATGCTGCATCGCCGCCAGCACGGTCGACACTCAGCATGCTCACGCCTCCACCACACAGTCAGAGAGAGCTGCCGTGACACCATTTCTTCTGGGCACAGTAGATTAGACCTGGGCATTCGGCAGACATTCAAAGTAGACACTGGCAACGTTAATGTGATGCAAATGCCATTGCACATGAGAGGGAGAAGTGTTGCACCACTTGGGTCAGTAGCGCCTGAAGGTCCCGACTCCACCATCGAACCCCTCACAGCTGCAATCTACAGAATCAATTGGAATCTCTGAGGTCGTGCCGCCCACAGAGCTACCGGTGCCATCTTGGTCTTTTGCAGGGCCGTTCCAGAGTACTGGGACTGAGTCGACACCACTGCTGTGAGCGCCCATGGAATCGCCTGGGCCCCTGTTACCGTGGCCTTCGGTTCTGCTGGTGGTGGAGACAGGGCCGGCATGACAACTGCACCAGCCAGACGTGCCATTACCAGTCATCTCAATCTGCCCTCTAACTTGCTGAACACCATGCCACAGACGTCAGCTACAAACCTACACGGTGGTTCTGCGACATCATCTACATGCAAGTGCAAGTGAAAGTGAGACTGGTAATGAATCGACATTCAGTATTGTTAGCTGGCCTCTCGTCAAGAGGTGAGGTGAGGTGAGCTATATCTCACCACTGCACCTTTGAATTCAACACTGCCGGTGAGGCAGCTGGCTGCTCGAGTCCTTATTTCAACACACAGAAATTGTCTCCGGCCAAGAAGAACTCGCTAGCTGTCAGCCAATGCGATGCTGCATTTGCTGTCAGCCAATGAGTTGCTGCATGTGCTGTTAGCTAATGAGACGATGCATGTTTCTTAACCAGAGATTCGAGCGCTATGTGCCCTCACGTAGTAGGGAAAAAAAAAAAAAAAAAAAAAAAAAAAAAAAAAAAAAAAAAAAAAAAAAAAAAAAAAAACCTTCTTGTTCAACCTATACCTAAACTTCTTAAGGCTATGCTACATATCACTTTTTTTAAGTGGAAGTTAGGTTAGGTATTAAGTTAAATAAGAAGGTTCTTTTTAGTACATGAGGGCGCGTAGCACCCAAATCTCCAGTTAAGAAACACACAGCATCTCATTGGCTGGAGACAATTTCTGCATGTCAAAATAACGACTCGTGCTGGCTGCCACCAGGCATGCCACAGATGCCGATGAGAGCACTCTCTCTATGCAGTACATATAGTGTTAAGCCAAGCCCTGCTACATCTGTTTTATCCTGACAATGGTCTATATAACTTACTATAGATGTTCAAACTGTGAAGCCCTAGATTTGTAAGTGTTTAGCAAGACACTACAGTCTGCTAGTAACACTGTGCAATGTCACTGAGGCAACTGTTTTATTCAGTCAAAACAATCAGAAGCATATCAAGAAATTTGTATTCTGGTTCAGTAAATTGTAGAAAGGTATCAACCTTAATAATAACGATAGTTCTTGAAAAATAAAGTCACATATATGAAAAAAGTAAGCAGATTATAAAATATTTATGGCACAGACAGAAATATACATAGGGTTTGACAAATCATCACAAACAGCCACAAACAGAAATTTTTTTTGTTATTTATAAACCATCATAAATAACAGTAACCATATGAATGTGCTGTCTTTGTTGTGTTTATACCACAATGGTTTGGATAGAATGGTTTTAAAGACAAAATAGTTGATTAAGTAAGAGTGGGTACAATAAATGTTTTTTAAATGCTATCCTCATTCTCCTTATACATGTTTATTATCATGGCTCTCCACACCAGCCCTTAACCACTAACAATCTGGTATCATTTCTCAAAATTCCTGTAATTTAATTAGCTACTGTCCTCACTGGGTCTGTATGAGCTTAAGCTCCCTGCCTCCTTGTCTAGTATTTGATATTCTATGTATTCCCTACTTCACAGCAAGCAAATATTTGGATGTTTCCATCAGATTCTTTCCAGTTTTAACATATTTTATGTCTTAAATTGTCTGTGTACTTTTTAAACTAGCATACAATTTGTGATGGATATAGGACCGACACTATATTATTCACTACCTGTTTTATTCTCCATGTATTTGTGGAAAGAAGGACTTTTGTCACAGCAGAAATTTATCTAATTTTACTTATATGCTTGCTATAAAAGCCATATTTGCACAAAGTTAAAAAACCTCTGTAGATTCATTCAAGAACTGACATTCTGTTGATTTAAAGAGTAAAACTTCAGGTTTTGGTAACTTAAAGAGACCTTTCATATGAGATGATTGTCATTACTGGAATGATCTAGCTCTTCTAAGAATATCTGGTATTTCCCACATAAATTCAATAAAGCCTATGCTTCACTCCAATAACTGTATTTACTTTCCCCATAAGCTAGTTTTCCATTCTGAACAACATAAAATTCCAAGTACTGTTTCATTCAGTACACTGTATATGCAAGAAAATACTTCATTTTCAAAGTATTTGTATTACACGCCCTGTGCAAAACTTTTGTGTGAGGCTCTCTCACACCATACCCCCCCCCCCTGCTCCACCCTTCAGCATAAATTGTATACCTTTGTCACATTCAAAAGAATTCTAAGTTTTGTCCTTGACATACTACCAATATATCAAATGACTTACTACAGCAGACTAAATGTTATGGTTGAAAAATAATGAATGGGAGAAGGAATCTCATTAAGTATAGCAATTACTAAAATGCCAATAATAAAAAATAACTTAGTTATCAAAATCCTTCCAATTTGATGAAATTTAAAATCGAAAAAGGTTCACAAGTGTTGTTCAGGATATACACTTACATGTTTGCAGCACTTCACATGCTCTGTATTTATAGGAAATGAAATTAAATGTAGGTTATAAACAGTAAGGGTTTTCTGCTTTACACACTTGACACAAAACATATTTTCCTTCCTGATGAGCAAATTAATCAGTAATTAAATTTCAATTTTAAAGCCACATTGTGTTCCACTGACAAGATGGCAAAAGAAGACAGGGTCTTGTGAAATGCTGCTCCTGAAATAATAATTAGAAAATAAATTTCAGAAGGCCAATAAACATATACAATTATTTCTGTATTTCCTTGTCCATCTCCTTAGCTCAGTGGAAGCATCACTGACCTCCAATACAAGAGGCCCAGGTTTGACTCCCGGCAGAGAACAGGCTGTCGTGTGTTTGTCATCGTCATCATTGACTTGCAAGGTGCCATAATGGCTTCAATCAAAAGACTTGCAGTAGGTGACTGAAAGCATGGGAATATCCCAGCCAATAATAGCCATACAATCACTGTATTTTCTATTTCTATGAGGTGGCATGTCGCTACTTCATAGCAGTTATGAGTAGCAGTTTGGCACTCACATAAGACACATCAGACAGGCAAAAAAACTCACCGTGCCAGCTGCCTAGTTGTCTTGTGCCAAGTGCCTTGCCACCACATATGATTGTTCACAGTGAGTGGAGCAGGCAGTGCTGTGAAGCTGGGACAGCCTGACTTGTGCGAAGCATCTGATAATGTATAAGTGTAATGCTTGATTATTAGTCACAAATATCAGTAGAAAGGGTGTGAAGAGGTGCTGAGAAACCATGGATTGCATACTTTTTAATTTGAGCATGAGCGATAGTCATGTGTTGACACTGGATAGTACTATAGCACATCAGTATCATAATCCCTGGTTCCTTCAACTCCGATACAAGCATAATTTTGAAAATCTCAGATATACTCCAGTGGACCCAATTATGTCACATTATGTTAGTAGTAGTTTCAGAAACGAAATTACAGCTGACAGTTTTCACATTACATTCTGATGTTTAGCTCGAGGTACTTAGAGCCCTGTGTGACTACACATCCTGAGTTGGCCCTCATTCCATAGATCCACTCAGTAAGACATAGTTGGCACATTTAACCAGAGATTAACAAGATTATAAATACAAATTCATCATTAAATAGTGAACCACAATGGACTATGTGTCATTCTCCTATCCTCATCCTGTCCTTGCCTTGTCCTTTTTTTTCTTACCATCCCTTGCCATAAGTCAAGAGTGGGGTGGACAGGGCTCCTTAGCCATACTGAAGGCAACTTGTCTAGGGGTGACAACCCCAAATAATAAGCCTTTCAAGCTAACAACTTGGGTAGTATCTTGGACAGTGGCTAGCCACTGTCCCATGAACAATAATTTTCAACTGAGCATGGAGGAAAATTTTGCTGAATGCACTACCCCTGGTGGTAACCAATCCACCGTCACCCAAGGTGACGTTAACCGACCTTTGGATTCTGGGGAGTCCACACCTACATGCTATGAGGATTAGTCAGAGCATCCTGAAATCATCGGACACGAACTCAGACCAAGACGGCATAGCTTCTTTGCAACATTTAATGCTAATTCACTGCTCAAAGTGGGTAAATTGAAACATGTGACTAATACACTAACACAACACAACGTAGTACTGACTGCAGTACAGGAAACCAGGTTCACAGATGATCGTGCCTTTGAGTCCCAAGGATATAGAGTCCTCAAAGGAAAAGTGGGTCAGCGGCTAATGAAGAATGTACCCCACTTAGGTACAAGATTTATAATCAGTCACAAGATACTGGATTCAGTAATTGACTTCACCTCCCCAAGCAGTCATGTATCCATACTCTCCCTCAAATGTGCTAACAAGGGCTACAGTGTAGTCAATATACATGCCCCAACCAACCAGGACAACAAACACAATCCAAACAGAATGGGCAAATCTGGGAAGACTTAGACGATATTCTCTCTAAAATTCCAGAGACACACACTGTCATACTTCTTGGTGACTTCAATGCCCAATTGGGAAGAGAGAAAAAATAGAGAAATATAGTGGGCAACTATCCAGCATATATGAGAACCAATCGCAATGGGGAACGGTTGGTGGATCGGTGTAGGACTTTTGGGTTGGTCATGAAGTCTACAGCTTTCAAACACCTGCCAAGGAAGCAGAAGACTTGTGTTTCACTTAACACCAACTTAGGTGAATTTCAGATAGATCATGTGGCCATTTCAAGAAAGTCTAAAAATACAAAATGTGAAGGTATTAAGAAGTGCCAATCTGGAATAAGACCACTATCTCTCAAAGATCACAATGAGACTCCAGCCTAGAAACACTAGAGTATACAGAACCCCCAAGATGGTAAGATGTGACATAGAGCGACTTAACAACAACAAAGAAGTAAGCCAGAGACTGAACAGTACAGTTTTCAACAACTTGGACCAACTGAAGGAGGCTGTTGTGAAGACAGCCAATGAACTCGCCTCCCTCACTAGAAGAAGGAAGCATCCATGGTGGAATGAAGACTGTGACAACACAATAGCCCAAAGACAGACACTCTGGGAGAAGTGGAACTGTAAGTAAATGAAGACAAATTGGGAGAACATTTTGGAACAAAGAAGGCTTACAGCTAGGATAATTTGAGGAACCAAACAGACCTTCACTCAAAACCAACTGACCCAAATCGAAGAGGACTTTGCTAAGAATAACTGCAGAGATTTCTACGGACCCTTCAAGCAGACACTTAGAAAATACAATCTGCCTAGCCTCGACTTCAGAAACTCACAGGGCAAGGATAACTGCCACCTCTTAGCTAATACTTTAAAAAAACTACTCAACTGTGACCCACCCAGGGAAGACTTTGACTACAAACAAACCAAACCAAACCTGGACTCACTGCCTCCTTCATTGGAAGAAGTTGGACAAATCATTCAACTTCTAAAGAATAATAAGGCAGCTGGAGAGGACTCTATCATTGCTGAACTCTGGAAATGTGCTAGAAGCAATGCTGTGGGCAAGCTCACCAAGATCATCTGCGACATCTGGGAAACAGAGAAATAACCATCAGATTGGAACATGGCTCTGATCCATCTGCTTCACAAAAAGGGAGATTGTACTGATCTTAACAACTATCATTGGATTTCTCTGGTTCCGGTAACATACAAGATTCTCTCCAAGGCGTTACTAACAAGGGCAGAAGATCAACTGGATAATCAACTGGAAGAATATCAGGGAGGCTTCAGGAAGACCTGAACAGATCCTCAATCTTAAAACTATATTGGGATACTCCAAATTGAGAAACCGCAAATTGGCCATCACCTTTGTCGATTTCAAGAAGGCTCACGACTCCGTTGACAGAGAAACACTAAACAAAATACTCCAGGAACTAGGACTAAACAACAAAACCCACAGACTCATTCTAGAAGCCTTCACCAACACCCACTCTAAGGTCAAATTTAGAGGTGAGATCTCAGAAATGTTAGAAATAAAAACTGGAGTAAGACAAGGGGATGGATTCTCCCCACTTCTCTTTAACTGTGTCCTTGAAAAGGTTTTGAGAGAATGGTGCAAGAAACTGACCAATTTAGGTGTGCATAGTGGTGTCTACCTAGGCCGCAAGAACGAAGGACTGATGGTAGATTGCCTGGCTTTTGCAGATGACATGGCACTGATTGCTGACTCTCTCGAAATGGCAACAAACAGGTAAACTGCCTCAGAAACCAGGCAGCCAAAGTGGGTCTTCAAGTGTCCCTGGAGAAAACAGAATTCTTCACCAACATAAAAGAAGCTAACAGAGAGATGTTACTAGACTAGGGAGGCATCAAAATGATGAGAAATTCAATTATCTTGGCGAATGAATTGAACCCAACCTATCAGAAAAAACATCAATATTCACACGTACAACAAAAAGTGCTTATCACACAACCTGAAACTTAAGCACTACACGTCAGTCATATGACCAGAAGCCCTGTATGCCATGGAATGACTTTCCATGAACCGGAGGGGTCAGAGAGAGGAGAATCCTCAGGAAGATCCTAGGCCCAGTAGGAAAAGATGTAGAATTCAGAATTCATAATTTGGAGCTCTGTGAACATATTGAGAAGCTCTCTGATTGTGCAAGCAAAAGAAGTGTAGCTTTCTACAGCCATGTTTCAAGATTGCCTCCAAACAGATTGACCATCCGTCACTTTCTGCCAAAAAAAAAAAAAAAAAAAAAAAAAAAAAAAAAAAGGTTTCGTATCACTTGGCTGACAGAAACCGAGAAGGATATTAAAGAACTGGGAATCACTGATCTCCAGAACAGACAATCTGTGAGACGTGTTCTGAACAAAGTCCGAGGGTTTCAGGAAAGACTCTGAAGGAAAGGTACCCCCTGGACAGAAGAAAGGAAGGAGTTACACTGGCAGAGGATGCGGCAGTACTGGGCAAAGGTCAAGGCCCAACAGTTGAACAAGCATGGTCTAAAGTAGGCACATTCGAAACAAAAAGAAGAAGAACCATTTATGATTACTTTTACCAATGAAATTATATTGCCAGTATCTATTATATACCAAAAGATATTTAAGAAGATAGATGACTGTACAGGCTGAGTGAGGTAGATAGTAGGCACTCATCAGTAAGTTAACAAAATACTGAGAGATTCATGGGTTCTGGAAACAAGAATCTCTTTCCTGCAGTGAAGTGATCTGATGGGTTCTTTTACTAGATGTTCTTATATACTGTACTAAGATTTAGTCAATTTGGATGTAAGGAACTGGTTGATACCATTTTTAGAATTAACATTTTTGATACCATTTCAGTTTTTAAATATGAAATGCAATTTTGGGAAAGCAAATATTACATTGATGTATTTTGCAGTTTTATTTAACAACAATATATGTGGAATATATAACCTATCAGCCTTAAATTCTTTCATTATTTTATTGCTCCACACACAAAGACATATAAATTTTAAAAATTACAAATAAATTGGAACTGAATATGAGAATAATAAGTAATATGCAGGACATCTACTCCGTATTTCACAAGCCAGCTTATGGGGTATTAGAGATGGCGCTGCATGCACCACTACTACTTCCTCGTGTTCTAGTCACATAAAGCTCTCAGGAAAAACAACTGCTGGTAAGTTTCTGGGTAGGTTCTAATCTGCCATATTTTATTCTCACAGTCTTTTGTGAGATATACATTATTGTATTGGTTGAATTTTCAAAAACATATTCTTTTGGAACTATGACATTAATCCAAGTGGTGCTAAAGAATGTCTCTCTAGCAGCACTGCTATGACACTTTCTGGCTTCCGAAATGAACATGCATGAAATTGTAATGCTCTTTTCAGTGTTCCTTTTTCAGTTTCACCTGATACAGATCTGACACAGATGACCATTATTCAAGTATTAGTTGAATGAGTGTTTTGTAAGCTATTTTATTTGTTGATGGACTGCACCTCCTAAACATTTTTCCAATGAATCTTCATTTCAAACCATTCTATATGCATAATTAAAGATATTTTAATAAAATAGCCCCTTGTAATCATTCTTATTTTGTCAGTAATCATATAACAAAAGAGCTTTCTCTGTACTTGTGATATATTACTTTTATTTATGTTGATCAATTGCTAGTTCCAGAGCCTCCTTCATTTCATTACAATTTTCCAGCAGTGCTGCTTCTAGGTATACTACAGCATTGTCTGCAAAAACCCCCTTGAAAATTCCAACATTATTAGCAAGTTCAAGTATATATTGTGAAAAGTAATGGTTATAAAACTCCTTTCGAATAAATACATTTGACAGCAAATAACCCAAAATTATTCATCCAATACCAATGACATAGAAATGGATATAAAATTGTCTACATGACCCCTTTATCCTTTTATGGAAGGAGGTTTCATTATTGAGTAGTTTAATATGTCAGGACATTGACCTTTCCAAAAGGAAAAAATTACAAATAAGGCTAAGTAGGCCTACTGGGCTAACAGATGCAGAACAGTACTGTAGTATTCTGTTAAAAACCCTATAATATTCAAAAGTATCCTTAATCTAAAGTGATTTAATTATTGTTTCACTGTCACCCTTGTCAGTATCATGGATGACTACTATAGGTAACAGTCTGGGAATGCTATTTTTTTCTGAGAGTTATATGAGTACCTACAGGAGCTATGATTCTGCTTAATTCATCTGCTATATTCAGAAAGTGATTATTGAACACTTTACGTATATCTGACTTACCAGTAATTGAAAAATTTCTACTACAGACTGACTTTTTATCCTCATCTTTGTGTCGCTGACTAATTCCTTCACAATTGACCATATGATTTATCCTTAGAATTAGCTATTCTTTTTCCATACAACAGACTTCTTGCTTTCTTGATGACATTTTTCAGAACCTTACAGTACTACTTGTAATAGGTTGCTTCAGCTTGATTGTAACAACGTCTAACAGTTTTGTATAATTTCTTCTTTATTCTATACAATTTTTTATCCCTCTTGTTAGCCACACAGGATGCCTGTTAGTGGCAGTACTCTGTTTTAAGTGTTGTAATGGAAATAAACTTTCAAAGAGAAATGTGTTGAGGAAAGCATCATATTTATTGTCTACTTTATGTGCAGTATAAGCATTCTGCCACTCTCTTTCCTTAATTGGATTAGTTTTTCTTAACACATTTTAGTTATATTTAACTGGTGTTTGAGCACAAAAACTTTCAGACTTAAAAGTTAGCACCATGGTCTAAAATGCCATTCACTACCCTGTAATAAAATACCCCTCTAAAATTAATAAAGAACGAATAAAACTGTCGCCCATGGTTGTACTGCTGTTAGCCTGCACTCTCATTGGAATGAATAGTGGCTGTAGCAGGTGATAACAATTTGGGGGATCTATCCGTATTCTTTTTCTTGTATATATAACTTAAATAATTACTGTTGAAATCACCATATGCAACTAACTTTTTATACTTCCTGTGAAGTGAATATAAGACTCTTTATAGCTAGAGCAGGAACTACTGATAATTTGTAAGAGGAAAATAGCTTTCAGTTGCAAAATAATTTTATTCATTACAAATTGATTTTGGTTAGTTCCAGCCATCTTCAGTTTTACAGCACAGAAACATGCTGTAACACTGAAGATGGCTAGGAACTAGTCAAAATCAATTTGTGATGAACAAAATTATTTTGCAACTGAAAGTTGTTTACCTCTTACAAATTATCAATGACTACACATTAACCTAAACATAAATCCAAACATTAACAGTTCTGCCAGTTCTGCTAAAGCTGCAGAGGGTTTTATATTCACTTAATAGGATGTACAAAAATTACTGGTATGTTGCACTGTGAACTTAGGTTTCAGCTGTGTGTTAAAATTTTGTGGCTAGTAGTTGCAGCTGTTGTGGTCACTGAACATTAAGTCCTTGTAAGATGTTTCCGCCTTGTAGTTAATTATTAAATTCAGTACTTTTAAATAGTTACTGCACAGTAGTCAGTTATTAAAGTTAATAATTTTGAACTGGTGTTTCTCACTGTAATACCAGTAGGTTATATTTTGCTTACTTTGTTAACTATTTGTGCTCTCACAATGTTCATTTATGTTAGTGTATAGGGGATGGTTGATTTCCTTTGTTTTAGACAAGCATTTGTGTGAAGTTTTTGTTGCAGTGTTATTTGCTTTGGATTAATATTGTTAATAGTAACAGTCACTTTACTAGCAGAGAGTTAAATTTGTGATTACAGTAGTTTATTCACAAATTGGTGACAGAAAGGGCATCTGGGCACCCCGCCCCACCAAATCTGGATTTAACATAGCAGACCCTGTATGTATGGGAACATGGTCAAAGAGAATGAAGAGTAGTTAATTAATAAAATTGTTCTTTTGTAGTATCAGAAATTTAGAAGAAAAGGTTTACATTTAGTTTGTTAGCCAATTACCGCCTTAGGTTTATGAGTAGTTAGTCAAGGTGTGACAGCTGTAAAAAAGGAGTGATGTAGTGGAAAATCGTGTAGACATTCTAGATCCTCTTTGTGAGTTGCACATTATGTAGCAAGAATAAGCTGATATTGGAGCAGGTAAGTAATATCTGTGTCCTCCAGGTGCAGTTGAAAAACATAAAGGAGGAACTACACAGGTTGAGGTGTGAAAGAGGGGCTGATTAGTGGGAACTGGCATTTGGCAAGAAGGCAGGGTGAAGGAGGTTTTCAGATAGTTACACTTGGTGGGAACTGATGACGTAGCTGTTTAGTCCCAACAAAATAACGACAACATACACTTGGAGTGTTACTAATAGATTTGGCCAACTGTAAGGGTTCAGTGGAGAGGAGTGTCCTGTAGCTGTAGAAGTAGGTAACATGCAGCAGACTTCAGCTATTAGGAAGCATAAAATGGTAATAAAGTCTAATTGAAAGAACAAGTTTCTGCTGTCTGGTATCTGGCTTGGCAGAGGTGTAAGCCAGAAGTTGCAGAAAGTGTTGGGTAGTGAGTACGAGGTCACCAGTGATGTGAAGCTAAGCACAGAGTTGACTCAGGTGAATGTTAAATAGGGAAATTATATAGGAATTTTTCAAAATAGGATCAGATAGTGATAGTGGATGGAGATGGGAATAGTCTTGATAGACACAGGGAGTATGACATAGGTGGTGACCTGGAAAAGTTAGCTACTCAAACAGGCGGAACAAATCTATATTTCATGCAACTGTTATTAGTGTCACGATTGGCCTCATCTCGATACAGCTGTCGTGTGTTAACATGAAGTTCAAGAAGGTGCTGATGCAGAAGGCATAGGTCACATTCCAGTGGTGCCAGTTGAGGCTGTCAGAAGGTTCTCCTGCTTAAAGGTACCACTTTAGACATAGGGCAGGTATCCATCTAAGAAAGGACTGAACATATTTTGTCAAAATGTACAAGGTATTAGAGATAAAGTTAGTTAACTTGTTACAGATGTTGGCTCTGGCATTATTGTTATTTCAGAACCCTTCTTAAATAGTATCACAATTCAGAGGCTTCTTTTAACAAGGCAAAAGTTAGCTTGCTAGTTCTTTGCAATGTAGGGGAGTGGCCATGCTCATTAAAAATGGCATTCCAGTTGAGTCTGTTGATGTTTCAAAACACAACAAAGAATATATATTTGAATGTTGAACAGAAGTGATAGATTTCATTGGAATTGAACTAATTGTGTAAGTGACTGTGCAAGAAAAAGAATGCTGCTGATTCTCTTTTAATGCTTATCATGTGTTGCAAATCAAGTTCTTTCCAACAAGAGTGCAGGGGAGCAACAGCACAACCATAGACCCCATTTCTACTATTTATTATTAGAGGGTATTTCTGTTAGCATAACAGTGAATGGTATTTCAGACCATGATGCACAAATTTTAACTCTGAAAGTTGTTTGTGATCAGACATGTGTTAAAAGTTGCAATAGAGCGACAAGAGTCCCCAGGTGTTTATAGTGCTGATAATGTAGATGATAAGTATAATGCTTTTCTCATAGTCTTTGAAAGTTGTTTTCCATTAGAATGATCAAACCAGAGTATTACCACTAAGAGGCAGCTGGATGGATGACAATTGGGATAAGAATATCATGTAAAACAAAGCAGGAATTATATCAAAATGTTAGAAGCAGTTACAATCAAGTTGCAATATTTCATTACTAGCAATACTGTAAGGTTCTATAAAATGCCATTTTGAAGGCAAAAGGCATGTGGTATTCATAAGAATAGCTCATTCTGAGGATAAAATTAAAGCCATATGGTCAGTGACAGTGGAAGTATCTCACCATCAGCACAAAGTTGAGGATATAAAGTCAGTTCATAGTGGAAAGTTTTCTGTTACTGATAATCACTTTCTGAATGTAACAGGTGAATTAAACAGAACCTTGGCATCTACAGGTAGCCATATAACTCTCCTCCACTGTTACCTGAAATAGTTCTCTGTGATATTGACAAGAGCAAGTGTGAAACAATAATTAAATCACTGTAGAGATATGACACTTCTGTATCTAGCAGAATACTTAAGTTTTGTTTTGCCTTTGTTAGTCCAGTACTTAGCCACATTTGTAATTTTTCCTTTTTGAATTGTCAGTTTCCTGACCAACTGAACTACTAGTTTTGAAACCACCTTTTAAAAAAGGAAAAAGGGATTGTGTAGGCAACTTAACACCTATTTCTATCCCATTAGTATTTGCTAAAGTTTTGAATGACTGTATATTCAAACTTAAATGATCATTTCAGTACCACTAAATTAGCTGCCAAATGTGTAGTTTGGTTTCAGAAGTGGTTTAACAAACAAAAGTGTTATGTTCTCTTTACACTGTAAGACACTGGATAGATTAAATGAAAGACTGTGAACACTATCCATTTTCTTTACTTAACCAAAAGTGTTTGATCATGTTGCTCACAGAATATTGTTGCATATATTTAAATGTTGTTTGGATTACCTTGACTTATGAAACAGCAAATACAAGTAATAAAATTGTGAATCATATCATTTCATAATTGCAGAATAACTCATAATTTGGACTATGTGACTGATGTATTCTGGAATTAATCTAAAAAGACTGAAGCTGAAATACAAAAATTAAGTGTGTGGCAGCAAAATTTATTCCACTAGCACTTTAACATGAATAGACAAATGCCCATGATTGGAAATGTGTCAGAATTTGGGAGAACAATCCATAATCACATGTGATATTTTGTCAAAATTTCATACTGGAAAAATACATGTGGACAAACTTTCAGGAAGCTGCAGGGGAAATAGGTGTGCAACTTCTAAATATATTAGAGGAATGGTTGAGAATATGGCGTAAATTGCCTAAGGACACTTTATTAATCGACGACTAGGTTTTGGAATGTGTCCATCATCAAACCATCCTCTTAGCATAAGTTCTTAAATTTTTATCTAGTCAGTGTACTGAGTGGTCATGGTGATGAAGGAAATGAGTACAGCAATAAATGTCATGTGACAGCAATAAGAAAAAGCATGATGTTCATTTCTGTACTCTTGTTCACTTGATCACTGTGACCACTCAAGACACTGACTGCATTGACTGGTGTTATGGGGATGGTTTACAATCAATTTGTTGCTCAAGGTATCTCAAACAACCTGCATTAACAACTATAAATGGTGAACTGGTGCATCCTACATTTTCTGATCACAATTAGGTTTCCACACCACTTCAATGTTCTTGGCTCCAGACAGATTAGTGACTGGTAGCTTTAGGAAACAGACAAAAGGAAAACACTGTCAAATCTTTCTTACCCAACTTGCTCCCTGATGTACCCCTTTCTGATTAAATATTAAATTAAACATCCCTATGCAAGAATCATTTGTAAAACTGATTTGTTGAAGTAAACCTCATTGGAACCATTATGTAACAAGTGTGTAAATAACCACTATTGCCACTGGGCATTGCTTTGTTAGTAGCTAGATCCACAAGTTTCTCCACCTACATCATCTATTATGCTGAAAGGTGATACTCAGAAAATTTTCATTCTTCTTACCTTCAGTGGCATGCAAGGAAATCATTAGCCATAATAAATTGTCTTATAACTAGGAAACTAATCATTTATGGACTAACATCAACTTACATTTTTCCTTTTACTTTCACGCAAATAACTGTATTATGAAGTCTTACTATGTTGTTCAAATCCTCTAGTGTAAGTGGACAAGTTCATAAATTCAAAAGCATCTTATCCAGTATTTTTAATACATGCTCTCTTTTTTTCTCTATCATATCTGATATAAAATTAGTAAGGAGTTTTTGTTTGGTTTGGACATCTTACCTTTTATATAAGCTTTGCTGGTGGGTAGACGCAGTGAATGGCACATAATTGTTCAAAAAATCTTGATCAAATGTAGGCCTCCTGTAACTCCACGGGTACAGCTCAGTACAGACCGGATTTCGTCGAGTTGTACGGCGCTGCTTTGCCGGAGGTTGTGAGAGGTCTGACTGGAACCAGGGCAGAGTATCTGGCTGTGGATTGGCTCTCTGCTTCCTGCAAGAGCACAAAACACGTGTGTCACTAAGCAGCTCTCATCCTCGGATGTGAATCACGAATCCCTTAGCAGCTATTTATGAGGGGTATTCGAAAAGAAACAAGCAAGAGGCGTAATTATAGAAAGCGGTACCTGTATTTTAGAAGTATTGACCCCGACTGTTGAGACACATGTCCCACTATAACACGAGGTGAAAAATGGCTGTCTCATAAAATTCTTGGGACTGCGATGTGAACCAGTTCCGCATGTACAACTGGATATTGTCCTAGGTGAATCGTTTGCCTTTCAGAGCCATTTTAAGGAAACCAGAAATGGAAGACTCACAGGGAGAGAGGTCTGGATTGTATGGAGGGTGGCCAAGAACGTCTCATTTGAATTTCTACAGGAATGCTGCGACCGTGTTGGCTGTATGAGGCTTTGAATTGTTGTAGAGCAGAATGACCCGAAGGGTGAGATGGCCTGCTCATTTTGATTTGATTACTTGGCAAATGGCGGTCAAGGTTTGCAAGTAACGCTGGGCAATCACTGTTGTCCTGTGCTGCAGGAAGTGAATAAGAAGGAGGCCATCTTGTTCAAAAAAGAATGCCAGTATAACCTTTCCTGCACTCATGTGGATGGACTTGGCTTTCTTTGGTTGGTGGTGACCCTGGATGCTTCCACTGGAGACTTTGTTGTTTCGATTCTGGTTCGAAGTGATGACACCGTGACTCATCTCCGACCACCACTCGTACCGGAAACACATTCCTTTCCCAAGCATAGCACTGCAGATAAGCAAGACGGTGGGCCATTCAACATGCTTCCTGGTGTGATTGAAGACTGTGGGACACACATTTGCCACACACTTCATGCAACAATAGTTGTTTTTTTATTTTATTTAGTTTGGTTTGTTTCAGCACTCAGGCTGATGTTTTACATAAACTTATTCAAATACAACTACATTGATTTACTATTGTGTTTCAGCATTACAGGTTTATACATTATATTTAAACACATACAGTATTATAAATTTACACAATGTATATTACAGGTTTCTCTGCTGTAGACCTATATATTTCTTCAGCCTTTTTTTGAATAAAGCCAATGAGTGACAGTCTTTTAGTTCTTTTGGTAAACTGTTGTACTGGCTAATACCTTTGAAAAATATGTAGTTTTGACAATTTTTTTTATTTTTACACTCCAAGTAGTAGTTGTTGCTACTTCTTGTATTATAGTTATGGACCTCTTTCACTAAAGTTAGTTTATTGCCTAAATAGTCTGGACACATTCTTAATTTAATCTTATGAATAAAAATCATTGCTTGTAGTGTGATGAACTGTTTGACGGACAACCAATTTAATGTTACCAACATATATTCTATTCTAGTGTACATATCACAATTCAGTATTAATCTCATGCATCTGTTTTGTAATATCTGTAGCCTACTCACTAATGTCATGTTATACAGGTACAGTATTGATCCAGCATATGAAAAGTGAGGCATTATGATGGTGTTGTACACTGTCATTCTGCTTTTTTCTGTTAAAATTTTTCTAATCCTACTAAGTAATCCTATTTTCTTACCTATCTTCTTGGTTATATAATTTATATGTCACTGTTCAGATCACCTACCTCTGATTTTAGTGTATGAAGCATGCACTTAACGTAATGACGGTGTGAACGCTTCCGAAGCTTAATCTGACCACGGTGGCTATGGCCTTGGCCTTCACTGTCAACCAGTAGTTCCGGGTAATGTGAGCATCAAACAGCTGGGCAATGTCACTGGTAATGCTCCACACTACAGATCAACATCTAACGCCACTCGTCTTTCCCTGAACTTTGACCCTTGCGAGGGACGTGCAGTGTTCACCGTACACTTGTGAAATTCAGCACTGAATGTCCATTCCCCTTACTCCTTTTACAGTCAGAAAACAAACACCACCTCTTTGCTCTTCTTTTGATGTTTCCATGTCAATGTTTGCAATGCAACAGACAGCATTGGGCGAATGATGTATGCTGCTGCTAGCTTTGTATAGTCACGGGATGTGCCTGCACGCCCTCTAGTGATGGGCTGTAAGCTTCCGCACTCTGGTCAGAACCACATCTCGTTACACACACCGTGATATTAGATACTGGTTTGCACATTCCAGACTCCGGCTCATTTATTTTTGAATGTCCTTCATACAAGTCTATTATTTTCATACAGTTCTAAAGAATTCCAGATATAAAGAATTCAGTTTGAAGCTGACCACTAAGAATACCCACAAAGTTTGATATTAACCCCAAAAAATAAAATTGCATAAATAGTTTTTTGTTCATTTGCAGGTACATCCCCACAGTCCAACTATACATTGAAATCCCCACACTACAGTCAGCCATGGCATAACATACTACATGATAAGCCATTAGAAAATGGTGAAGACCAGAAATAAAATAAAGCATATTGAGCTGATTTGATTCCTACAATTGACCGGCAACAACACTCGAATAGCGTATACAGAGTTTATGAAACTTTATAGCTACAAAGCAACTGCTTTCAGAGTATAAAAATGAGTCAGAATGCTGAAAAATGAAGTGACACACCATGTCTTTGTGAAGAACCACAATTTTAACAGAAGTGAGGATACTACCACCAAAAATCTGATATATCTTAACCAGGTTTTAATCTGTAAGACATATCCGGGGGCAGATATAGACTCTGACCATAACTTATTGGTTATGAACTCTAGATGAAAAATTAAGAGACTGTGAAAAGGTCAAAAATTAAGGAGATGGAATCTGGATAAGTTGAAGGAACCAGATGTGGTTGAGAGTTTCAGAGGGAGCATTACACAAAGATTGTCTGACACGGGGGAAGAAGAATGGATAGTTCTGAGAGATAGAGTAGTGACGGCCACAGAGGATCATATAGCCAGAAGGACAATAACTAATAGAAATCTTTGGATAACACTGGAGATACAGAACTTAACTGATGAAAGAAGAAATTATAAAAATACATGAAGTTAAGAAGGCAAAGGGAGTACAGAAGTCTGAAAAATGAGGTTAACAGAAGTGCAGACTGGCTATGCAGGAGTGACTAGGGGACAAATGCAAGACTTTCTTCTAAAGTATATCTAGGGGAAAGATAGATACTGCCTACAGGAAAATAAAAAGAGACATTTGGAGACAAGAAAAGCAGCTGTATGAATATCAAGAACTCAGATGGAAAACCAGTATTAAGCAAAGAAGTGAAAACTGAAAGGTGGAAGGAATGTATAGAGGGCCTATGCAAAAGAAATAAACATGAAGGCAGTATTCTAGACATAGAAAAGGGAGATGAGGTAGAAGATATGATACTGTGAGAAGAATTTGACAGAGCACCAAAAGATTGGAGTAGAAACAAGGCCCTTGGAGTATATGATATTCTGTCTGAACTGCTGAGATTGTCGGAAGAGCCTGTCGTGAATAAATTGTTCCATCTGATATGCAAATTGTATGATACAGGGGAAATACCCTCTGACTTCAAGAAGAATACAGTAATTGCAATTCCAAAGACATCAATACAGGCAAATGTGAAAATCAGAGAACTATCTGTTTGATAAGTCATGCTTGCAAAATTTTAACACAAATTATTTACAGAGGAATGAAAAAAACTGGTGGGATCAGTTTGGATTTAGGAGACATGTAGGAACATGCAAGTCAATACTTACATTTTGACTTATCTTAGAAGATAGGTTAAGGAAAGGCAAACCTACATTTTTAGCATTTGTAGATCTGGAGAAGGATTTTGAAAATGTTGACTGGAATACACTCTTTCAAATTGTGAAGGTAGCAGGGCTAAAATATAGGTAACAGAAAGTTATATACACCTTGTACAAAAACCAGACAGTAGTTATTAGAGTCAAAGGGCAAGAAAGTGACACCACCATTATTACCCTCGACACTTTGCCTCCCACCTGTACTGCTATTCCACCGGCTGGCACCTGAGATCCGGATGTAGCTGCCTCACTTCCCTTCACGTTTCCTCTCAACTCTGCTTCTGAGTGCTGCCCAATGCCATGTCACCCCCACCTAACACAATCACAGGTGCCACCACTTCAGTAGCCCCATGTCCCATGTTATTGCCCACTACACCAGTGGCGCACTAACGGGTTTCTACATCTACATGGGATACTCTGCAAATCACATTTAAGTGCCTGGCAGAGGGTTCATCGAACCACAATTATACTACTTATCTCCCATTCCATTCTCGAATAGCGCGCGGGAAGAAAGAACACCTGAATCTCTCTGTTCGAGCTCTGATTTCTCTTATTTTATTCTGATGATCATTTCTACCTATGTAAGTGGGAGTCAACAATATATTTTCGCATTCGAAGGAGAATGTTGGCAATTGGAGTTTCGCAAGTAGCCCACGCCGCAGCGATAAGCGCCGTTGTTGTAATGATTCCCATCCCAGATCCTGTATCATTTCCGTAACGCTGTCTCCCCTGTATCGTGACAATACGAAACGAGCTGCCCTTCTTTGGACTCTTTCGATGTCCTCCGTCAAACCCACCTGATAAGGATCCCACACTGGGCTGCAATACTCCAAAAATGGACGGACAAGCGCAGTGTATGCAGTTTCTTTAGTAGTTCTGTTGCATCTTTTAAGGGTTCTGCCAATAAAACGCAGTCTCTGGTTCACATTTCCCACGATATTATCTACGTGTTCTTTCCAGTTTAAGTCTGAAGTAATAGTAATTCCTAGGTATTTTGTGAAGTTTACGGCCTTCACATTTGACTGATTTATGTTGTAAACAAAGTTTAACGGATTTCTTTTCGTACTCATGTGGACGACTTCACATTTCTCATTATTTAGAGTCAATTGCCAATTTTTACACCATACTGATATCTTATTCAGATTGTTCTGCAGTTGGGTTTGATCTTCAGATGATTTTACTAGACGGTAAATGACGGCGTCATCTGCAAACAACCTAAGAGAGCTACTTATATTTTCCCCTAAATCGTTTATGTAAATAAGGAACAGCAGAGGACCAATAACACTACCCTGTGGAATGCCCGATATCACCTCTGTCTTAGTCGATGCCTTACCATGTATTACATGTGCCGGCCACACTGAACATACACTTGCCTTAGCGCAGTGCTTCTCAATCTGTGGGTCGCGGTTGCAAAGTTTTATCAGGGGGTCACGGTCACAGGAGGATGCAGCAGCACCACGTTCCATAGCAAACCTATGTTTCGTTGTGTTCAGCTGCAGTGGCAGAAGTGCCAAATGAAAATGACAGGGTTTCATCAAATTTCCTTAATTAACAAGTCAACAGTATGTGCAAAAATAGCTTTGTTGTGACATGTTTCAGGTGGCCTTTAATCAGATATCAAAAGTGTCACATGTGAAAGATGTACCT
This sequence comes from Locusta migratoria, assembly GCA_026315105.1. Lineage (NCBI taxonomy): Eukaryota > Metazoa > Arthropoda > Insecta > Orthoptera > Acrididae > Locusta > Locusta migratoria. The sequence goes on from CM048755.1 coordinate 389,530,964, forward strand.
ATGGCACTTCTGATGCCTGATTTGGGGCCAAACGAAAAGCTTAACAACAAAGCCATTTTTCCATCTCATTATGACTCATCAATTAAGCAACTTAACAGCGTTTGTGCAGTAATGCTACTGTTATTTAGAATGGTCATAAGCTTCTTGTATGACTCACATGTTCAAATACTTTTGAGTCAGAAAATATCACCAACATTTATTACTTTTAATAAATACTTAACAATACCTTTTTACTACTGTTTATCTACTAGTTTCCACTACTGCAACTTTCACTAGAGGTGAATGGCTGCACAAATCTGGCATATATATATATATATATATATATATATATATATATATATATATATATATATATATAAAATAGAAAATGGATGACTTACCCAAAGGACCGGCTCGTCGATAGACACAAATAAAATCACACACAAACACACATACAAGCTTTCGCAACTGTTGGTCGCTTCTTCAGGATAAGAGGAAAAAGGGGGAGGAGAAAGGGAAGGATATGGGTTTTAAGGAAGTGAAAAAGGAGTCATTCCAATCCCAGGAGTGGAAGGACTTACCTTAGGGGGAAAAAGGAAGGTAAACAAATACACACACACACACACACACACTCACACATATCCAAACGCAAACACACCTAGACAGACATTTGTAGCTTTTTACAAATGTCTGTCTAGGTGTGTTTGCATTTGGATATGTGTGTGTGTGTGTGTGTGTGTGTGTGTGTGTGTGTGTGTGTGTATTTGTTTACTTTCCTTTTTTCCCCTAAGGTAAGTCCTTCCACTCCTGGGATTAGAATAACTCCTTTTTCACTTCCTTAAAACCCATATCCTTCCCTTTCTCCTCCCCCTTTTTCCTCTTATCCCGAAGAAGCGACCAACGGTTGCGAAAGCTCGTATGTGTGTCTGTGTGTGATTTTATTTGTGTCTATCGACGAGCCGGTCCTTTGGGTAAGTAATCCGTTTTCTATTTTTTATATTTGTTTATCCCACCAGGGAAGTTTCCTTCTATAATTATACTTTGCCTTGCCTTTGAAATCACTGACACAGTTTCATTACAAGCCTGGGGTAGGGGGAAAATGGGTCGTGTGCTCAAAAAGGTGGAATAACGCGGCCTTAGCGCAACATCCTACGACTGTGCCACACGAACATGACTGTGCTGTTTTGGAGCTCCTTCTGCAGCTGAGTGCCACTTTTTTGTGCCCGGTCTCTTGTAGTGTGCCCTGGGTATGGTGCCACACAACATGCTGATCCAGCTACCTCTCTGCCTGCCGTGCATTCCTACACCGTCATCACTGTTGCCCCACCACTATTGCTGGCAGAGGCTAGCATTCTTGTTCCTGTATGCCACACTGGCATGTCCCACTACTGCTGCTGTCACTACCAGCAAAGTAAGCTGATTTGCCTAACCTTATGCCACATCACCAGACCTTCCTGGCAACATGGCAACTGATCTACTGACCTCAATGTCTCTTCCTCACTCCTGTATTCACAAATTCTGGTGAATTGGTTAAAAACACACCCCTGAGCTACAGAGCTTGCAGGCACCTGTTTCCTAATCAGACGCAGTGGCATACCTATCATTAATGGTCCACATGCACTCTCTCATGCTACTACTGAAAACTCATATACAGCAGCAACAGATGGGGTGTTGAATATTTTTTCCATGTTTTTACAAAGGGGAGATTTTAGCATTTCTATGTCAGACTCTCCCACATGTGCAAACCTTCCTAGGAACCCAGTCTCATAGTTCTAGTGCATATGATTTGTGTCCACTTTTGGGGAACCATTCACAAATTCTGGTGAATTGATCAAAAACACACTCCTTATCTACAGAGCTTGCAGGCACCTGTTTCATAATCAGAAGCAGTGGCATACCTACCATTAATGGTCCACATGCACTCTCTCATGCTATTACTGAAGACTCATATACAGCAGCAGCAGATGGGTGTTGAGTATTTTTTCCATGTTTTTACAAAGGGGAGATTTTAGCATTTCTATGTCAGACTCTCCCACATGTGCAACCCTTCCTAGGAACCCAGTCTCATAGTTCTAGTGCATATGATTTGTGTCCAGTTTCAAGAACAAAGGACCTAATCTAATTAACAATGTCTCAAGCTTATTGCAATGAAAACTTTCCCTTTGTGGTTTTTCACTGGTTTGTTTGTGGGATAAGTACAATTCTGTCAAAATCTGAACCTTCACTTTTGCATCATTCTCTAGTACCCATTCTGTTCCACTTTCACTATCCCTTTTGTAATCTCTTCCCCTTTATATAGTGCAATGTTAGCAATGTGCACTGTGCATTGAAATTAGAATGCTGCACCTCCCATCACCATAGTTATGTTACATACCATACTTATGAATGGAAATGGAAGTTTCTCCATTTAAGAAAATGGCAGGTGACTGAAACATTGTGATGGTTCACATGGACTTTTTGAATGTGTCCTTCCTCTGTACATATTATAGCAAATATAAATACAAGATTTTGAAGGTGAGAGTAACATCAGAATGATGTGAAGTATTTGTTTCTGATCAAATCTACATGTTCTTAATGTTTCTTAGAAATATTTATTTATCTCACAATAAATGTAAGATCTGTGTTCCTACTCTGGCATAATAAATGGTAGTAAAATGAAAATATGGTAAAATTATCACTCTTCTTTGTGTTAATTTTTTTATTAATATTGTTAATGATGAAAAGACACCTAGATTGATACTATTTTATCTTTCTAAGGAAACTGTTGGCCATTTCTATTAGTGTTTTCTATTGATAATGTTTATAAAATCATTTTATTATTACAGGGTTGTTACTGAAATTGATTCGCAAAAGTTAATTTCTCCCAGTTCCACTGCATTTGGTATATATGTATTACCAGAAGTCTCATGTGACCATTTGTGCTGCATTGGTACTTTAACCCAGATTTCACAATCATGAATACAGGACTTCCATATGCCTCACTTACTACATACAAAAATCCAATTACATTCATCCCTTTGTGCTTGCAGTTTATACTATATTCCCATACAAGGAAGAATAAAATAACATTTTATTATCCTATAACTCTTACACATTTGTGACATAATTTCTAAATATTACCTGTTAATTTCATCAACAAACTTTTATAAAAATTAATAGATTTATATCAACTAAGTTTAGGTAATAGAAATGGCTTCAAAATTTAGGTCATTATAGAAACATCAGTCAGAATGTAGCAACATTTTACTGCCTCAGCAGGAAACAAAATAATGTTCACTAAATATCTTTAGTTTTAGAGCACTTATTAAGGACTTTTACTATTTACTTTCGTCTGTTGTTGCTTCTAGCTAGTGGCTTGGCACGGGGTGTCTGGATTCTGGATTCAGCTACTGGGCAGGCTGCTTGTCCCATGGTTGACTGCATTCCTCCTGTTGTTTTGTGTTGTGGAAACCTAGAAACATGATGTACACTGAGAAACCTGGCCAAGATTGTGTTTAATTTTATGTTATCATTATTTCACTACCGGTATCACATTTCGATGGTGTAGATCAAGAAAACATGTTGCAGTACTGTATTCAAGTAATGTTCTAGGCTTGCATGATACTTTGACTAACCCTTTCCAACCCATTGGTACCATATGGAACCATCATACCTATCTGTTACTCTAGGCGCAACCACATGTCTAAACATTATAAACTACACTGCAGGACTTTCCAAAATTCATTGTAGGTAGTTTCACTATCATTACTTTGCGGAAACAGAGGTCATTAGGCTACAATGCATTGGCAAATATGTATTGTTGCTTCGTGTTGTAGTGTATTTAGCCAGGAGGGTCCAGTTTGTTTGTAATATTGCAGTATACGATACAACATTTGATCGTAGTATTGTAACCTAATATTCCATATTTATAATATATAAGCATCTTATAGCGCTTCTGGCAAGTCACATTCATTATCATTTGCATTACGAGGGTCTTCTAATGTTGAACAATAATGTAAACGTATATTAATACTGCGCTAATTGTTGTTTACTTATGATCTTTTCTATTGTTCATTTTGATGTAAAAAAACTTATTATTACATTTGTCATAATATTGTGTATCTCCACGTAAAGCAAAATATGTGTATGTTTCATGAACAAAATGTTAAATGTAAAACTTTGTAACTTCCGTGTTCTAGAATGTTCTAGAAAAACTATAATAGATATTAATATGCGCGAATTGGTGCAAACTCAGTTAGTATAATGTTAGTATGGAGTTAGTATGAAGTCAGTATAATGTTAGTATGAAGGTAGTAATAGAGGAGTGACATCTTCGTTTGTATGGAAGTGTGTTGTGAACCAGTCTTACTCTTGCATCACTTTTGTGCTTTATCAAGAATGGATAAATAAATATGTTATAAATGAAACGTGTCAGATTGAAAGTTTCCATGACTTGGAAGAACCCGACGTCTTATTATTTTGTGATGTATTATTGGCAGGCGAGCTACGAGATCTACGAGCATTCTACCAATGAACATTTACAACAGGTGATGTATTAAAAATGTGGATTTAATGTATGTCAAATAAAAGAAAAACACCACAATGTCTAGTTGGAGTATGCACAGAAAGACTTACAAAATATTGTTCAAGGTAAAGGAATCAAAATAATTTGAAAATTACATTAATAAATTATTGTCAGATGTCTATATTAGTAGTAAATAATTTGAAAATGATTTTAGTTACAGTAGAGTAAGCATATCCTGACCAATGATGTAGTCATTCCAAATTTCCCTCCAAAATGAGAAACAATAAAAAATCTAACAAATACATGTTATTCCAAATTGAAAATTTCACTCTGCAGCGGAGTGTGCGCTGATATGAAACTTCCTGGCAGATTAAAATTGTGTGCCGGAACCGGGATTCAAACCAGGGACCTTTGCCTTTCACAGGCAAGCACTCTACTGACTGAGCTATCCCGGCTGCTTCATGATCTGTCATCACAACTTTACTTCCGCCAGTACCTCACCTCCTACTTTCCAAACTACACAGAAGTTCTCCTGTTAACCTTGCAGAACTAGCACTCCTGGAGGAAAGGATATGGTGGAGACGGCTTAGCCACAGCCTAAGGGATGTTTCCAGAATGATACTCTCACTTTACAGCGGAGTGTGCGCTGATATGATACTTCCTGGCAGATTAAAATTTTAATTTCTGGAATAAAAAACGCCCGATTACAATGTCCTTTGGCCATTAGCAGTGTCCATTACCTTTCCTCTAGACGGAAGTCAACACCAATCTGTAAGCTGATGTTCATACCCTTTGTTTCTAGTTTTTCTACCTGAAAGTTGCTGTATCCTTGAAAGTTTTACTTTTCCTAGATGGAATGATGGTTTTTTCTCTCTATATAGCATTCCTTGCCAGTGCCTATTATCAGATTTTTTCTTTTCCTGGTACTTGAATTTGTGACAGGTACTGTGGCAGAAGCTTCTGGTAGGACTATTGCTATTTCTTTCTCTAGGGTTTTCTATAGCACAGTTTTGCACTACATTTCTGGTTGTTCCTACCAGTATGTATTCTGTGTCATTTTGACTATGTTGTTGTTATGTTGTTTTGCTGTAGTGGACGCTATTTGTTTATCCTTAACAGCAATACCTTGTTACAGAGTGAACACTGTTACAGAGAAAATGTAGTTTACTTCCTAAAGGGCAGTATTGGACCCGTCTCACGTCAAAGCTATAGATACATCAGTGACTGTATGGCTGGATCCACTTATACAGGGTGTTACAAAAAGGTACGGCCAAACTTTCAGGAAACATTCCTCACACACAAAGAAAGAAAATATGTTATGTGGACATGTGTCCGGAAACGCTTAATTTCCATGTTAGAGCTCATTTTATTACTTCTCTTCAAATGACAATCATGGAACGGAAACACACAGCAACAGAACGTACCAGCGTGACTTCAAACACTTTGTTACAGGAAATGTTCAAAATGTCCTCCGTTAGCGAGGATACATGCATCCACCCTCCGTCGCATGGAATCCCTGATGCACTGATGCAGCCCTGGAGAATGGCGTATTGTATCACAGCCGTCCACAATACAAACACGAAGAGTCTCTACATCTGCATAAACCAGAGCTTTCAAATGCCCCCATAAATGAAAGTCAAGAGGGTTGAGGTCAGGAGAGTGTGGAGGCCTTGGAATAGGTCCACCTCTACCAATCGATCGGTCACCGAATCTGTTGTTGAGAAGCGTACGAACATGTCAACTTAAATGTGCAGGAGTTCCATCATGCATGAACCACATGTTGTGTCGTACTTGTTAAAGCACATGTTCTAGCAGCACAGGTAGAGTCAGGGCCGAATCTAGGACATTTGCCAAGGGGGGCAAGCTTAAATTTGCCACCCCTTCTTTCACCCCCCCCCCCTGTAAGAATCGACTTTTTGACGCTAATTGGTTTACATATTTCTCAATAAATGTCACAATCTCACAACATGAACTTATTTTATTGACTGAATTAAGATGAAAGGAAAACAGAACAATTTTAATACATACAAAAATATTACAACATTACTCATCGTACAAAATTTCACTTTTCGAGCTTTTTTTTTTTTTTTTTTTTTTTTTTTTTTTTTTTTTTTTTTTGGCTGCAAAACTGTTTTTGATATCATCATCATAGTTTAGAGAAGCAGCTCGTTTGTGCTCTATGGATATTATACTCAGATTTGTTAAGTAGTCGTGCTCAAGTGTATTTAATTAGTTTCAGCTTGCTGAAACTTCTTTCTCCAGACGAAACAGAAACTAGAATGGTAAGATATATTTTAACGCTGTAATAAGGTTGGGATACCCCTCTACCAATTTATTTTTATAAATTAAACTTAATGTTGATGATGCAGTGGAATCTTGCAAGGCCCTGTCTATTGCAAGCGCATGTTGTCTGAAACTTTCAACTTCAAGTTCTTCCTCGCTAAGATCTTCTGCCACTTCCGCTGCTTTGGCTTTCGAGTCCTCCACTTCCATTTCTCGAATTTGCACACCACACAGAAAGCTAATTTTTGCACCAATTTGCTCAAGTGCGGTAAACCTGGTACTAAGCTCTGTCAATTATTCCTTATTTTTTTCTGTGAATGTTGGATACTTCATCCTCACAAAGCTCATCGGCCATTTTCTTCTTTCTTCGAATCCTTTTCTCGGAGAATACCGTTGATACCTCATTATCTTCTGCTAGCACTTTGGCCTCAGAAATAGCTTCAGAGGTACAAGAATCCCGGGAAGTTTTGAGAAAGCCCAAAAGTCCTTGAATGTTGCGATCAGCTTTATCAATTGTAAAGTATTAACTTCGCAGAAAATGATTAACATTAGCAATTTATTTTAATATTGCATACCAGAAACAAGTTAAAGTAATGAATTTGAAATTTCTCATATTTTTTAAAATAGATCTTGTCTCTGATTTTGTTTCTGGTGTTGACAACTTATAAGTTTCAGTTTCTTCCAGGGCCTTCAAAACTTTATGAAAATGCTTGTAAACAGCTTCAACCGCATCTACTCTTGCAGATCACCTAGTCTTGCTGAATGTCTGCTGAATTTGCTCCTACTAAATTGAAAGAGTGATCAGCACATGGTACGAAATAGGGCAGTTCATTCTTCTGAAGTATTCTTGACTGGACCCCTTTGTACTTTCCAGCCATGTTTCCCCCTTCTTATAAGACTGCCTCCTGCAGTATTTAACGTTCAACCCATCTTGTTTAAATTTTTGCAGTATCTCTTGACTAAGGCCTTCTCCTATTTTGTCGGTAACTGTAAAAAAGTCTTTCCACAACCCCTGAATCATTCGACTTGACATATCGAATTACTTGTGTTATCTGCGCATTGTGGCTGATATCTGGAGTGCAGTCAAATATCAGTGAAAAGTATTTAGCAACTAAAATATCTTTAATTATATCTTGTTTTATTTTGTCAGAAATAAAGTCACAGAACTCATCTCGTATATTTTTGTGAAAATAGCTAATCTGGCCTTTCTTGTGGCGTTCAATACGCAGACGAAGGGGGACACTATAGTATGATATGAGATCAATTGTATATAGAAATTTTCTGCTATGTGGATCACCAAAATCACCATCTTCTTTTGTTCCTCTAATAGGACTTCCTTGCTTCGCTAGAAAAAGGACAGCATCAATAATACAGCGAGATTCCTCCTGTTTTATCTGGTCTTGCTGCCCAGTGTGCGATACTTATCAGGTAGGTTTGTCGAAGGACATCGAAAGAGTCGGAAGAAGGGCAGCTTGTTTTGCATTGTCGTGATACAGGGGAGACAGCGTCACGGAAATGATACAGGATCTGGGATGGGAATCATGAGAACAAAACCGGCTTGAAGTTAGCTTCGGATTCGTTTCCCAAAAACCATGCGGGCGGTATAACCCCCAGGCGCAGGCGAGCCAAGAGAGAGTGGTGCCAACCTCCACATTCAAAAACGACTACACTCTCAACAAATAAACGATGCGCATTATTTTAGTGACATACTGCTTACAGAACATTCAGAATCCTATTACGTTGACGAATCAAAAACCTAGTGTAAAATATGAAGTCAAAACAAACAATAAACCATACACCAGTATTAAGTAAATGGATACAGGAACAATACATACATTGTAAACTTTCGAAGCAGCAAAAATACTTCCTCTTGTATATTTGATAAAACATATAAGATATTCGAAGCTCATAAACCTATTAAAAATCGGCAAACTTTCGGTCAGCACTATTCTCCCATTTGGTACTACAATAGAAGCAAACAAAACCAAAGACGTGTTTACTGTCGTCATTTCACAGTCTGTAGAAGTGCAGCAACGCATCCAAGTATTGCCTGACATATCAGGATGTACAGTACATAGAAAAATCAGAAAAAGTTCTGTTTGTCACCGACCTACCGTTCGTAGTAAGCTCAAACCTGAGTAACAAAAAATTGTTAGACGTCGACTCATGACACACTACTGACGCATTCCAGAAACATACAGGTCCTAAGTGACAAAGTAAGGAAACGGATTACCTAGCAGATTACGATATAAGATTCTTACAAATTCGTCAAATTTTCCGACGTAGCAAGGATTTGCCTTTCCGTCCTACATTCAAGGGCGTGTAACTAAAGAATTACTAGCCGTCGCCATATGCCACTCTGTATACGTATAGCACCAGGGCCGGCGCAAGGCACGTGCGAAACGTGCGGCCGCACGGGGGGGGGGGGGGGGCGGCAAATCTGACGCTCCCCCTTTTTTTTTTTTTTCTGTAGTACAAACTCAACATTCATTCCCACGAGGGGACTCGAAACCAAACCTCGGAGGGAGCGGCTTCGGGAACTGTGACATGGCGTCTCGACTTCCTGCCGGCCACCCCTGTTGAACAAGGGGGGGGGGGGGAGGACTAATTTCTTGCTCGCCACTGCTCGTATTTACGCCGGAAGGGAAGCAGTCTGGCGCACACGCTACTATTATGAGTGGAGCGCTGCCAGCCTGTTAAGCGCCGTGCGTTTATTCACAACTAATTTTGCAGAAGAAGAAATCTAATTTGGAAATTCGAATGCAATGTTCGATACTGTTCAACACCTACAATGGCTATAAGTATTCCAAATGGGTTAATACGCTGTGAGTAATTACAAGGGCCGGCCGAGGGGATTGAGGCGCTCCAGTTACAGTCTGCACGGCCACTACGGTCGGGCGTTCGAATCCCCCCTCGGGCATGGATATTTGTGCCGGCCTTAGTCTTTGGTAGTTCATAAGTAGTTTGTAAATTTAGGGACTGATGACCCCGTAGTTAATTCCCATAGACTCTACAAGCATTTGAACATAATTACAAGGGATAAAGGCATTGATAATAAGCCTGAAAATGTTTGCTATCCGTTTCTGAGTGATAGTCGGACGTTTTGGTTTTTGAGCCCTGAAACACCTGTTTCCGCCTGCATGAACACAATTTAACTCTGACCGGCACTTTTGTGTGACAATACTACTCACACACTATCACTTTGCCGACATTTATTTACTGTATAATGCGTGTGAAAGCATGTTTCGTCTAAGTAAACTACTGGTCGCTTTGATTCTGATGAAAACCTGAGAAAGTGTGGTCTTTCAGCAACAATGTCTTCTCGTCCAAGCGAAACAAAACGTTAATTTTGACACCTTGTAAAACGAAAATCCATAGACAGAACATTGCTTCTAAGGGTTTCCTTGCTAGCTTTGAAGCTCATTTCTGTTTCACAAAAGTTGTGCAGTTTTCGCAAAGTTCGTATTTCTTTCTATTGTTCGTAATGCTATAAAAATTACTGCCTGATAATACATTTATCCATATCAACGGTCACATACTTATTGTAAGCTTCTTGCTTCATCTTCTTGGGCGCTAGTTTAACCGTAGCCTCGCTGTACCTCGTCACGTGACCTAGTTCTTGGCACTGCCGCGTCACCACTTTGCCTTTCCAGACAATAGGTATTGTTGTGTTCTCTACGACGAAAACTAGTGCAATCGTTTCGATAGTTGGCCAAGAGAATCAAGATTGGTCAGAAGCACTTTCATTGCGTTTCACAAGAACAAGAATTGGTGCGTCCGAATTTCTTGCAACTTGGGATGTAATGAGTACGTGCTTGTCATATAACCTACAAGTAGTATTGCGCATGCACGTTACTCATAAGTTAGAATTCTTCTCCACCAACAATACAGAATAAGAAAATTTATTTTTCTTGTTATCTGTTACTTAAAAAATTGGCAACTCGGCAAATAAGCACGCGTCACCCTAATAGCTAGAATGAAAATAAAGCGTAGAAAAGTCTCGTGATACGGCGATGACTGAACTGACATGCAAATTACGACAGATGGCGAGTGTCAGTTCTTTAAAATGAATAACCGCAATGCAGTGAGTTACTATATTCGACTAGCATCAGTACCTGTCGATTCCCGAGTATGTATTTATTGCATTATTATGTTACTCCATCTCCTTATTCTTCCTCTCTCCATTGTCTTCCGACCCACTCTTTGGCCATTTCAACTGTTTTTATTTTCCATATCTTCATAGATTTCTGGCACAGGGTAGCTACTCTCGATGCTTTGAGTTATGTTTACATCTATACCGTCGTGCTGAACGTAACTGTCAACATGACGGTTTAGATGTAAGCACATATTAAAAGCTTTTAAACTGGCCACTCAGTGGCCGAAACCTAGGAAGATATGAAAAGTTAACATTAAAATTTCTTCAGTCAGCCTTGGTATGTTGTCAGGAAATACTTGGATGCGTATGCTGCACTTCTACAGATCGTTAAATGACGACAGTGAACACCTCTTTGGCTTCAGTGTAGTAGGAAACGGAAAAATCGTGCTGACCGGAAGTATGCCGATTTTTATTAGGCTTATGAGCTTCGAATATCGTTTATGTTTTATCAAATATACAAGACGAAGTATTTTTGCTGCTTCGAAAGGGAGCAATGTATATGTACTGTTCCTGTATCCATTTACGTAATAGTGGTGTATGGTTTATTGTTTATTTTGAATCCATATTTTACACTAGGTTACTGAGTCGACGATGTAGTTCAGGTAATAAGATTTTGAATGTTCTGTAAGCTGCATTTCACTAAAATAATGCGCATCGCTTATTTGTTGAGCGTATAGTCGGTTTTTAGCGTGGAGGTTGGCACTACTCGCCCTTGGCTCGCTTGCGCCTGGGAGTTATACCGCCCGCGAATTTTTCTGGAAACGAATCCGAAGCTAACTTCAAGTCGGTTAGAACAAAGGCGTTTATCGCTTCTACATGGGCTACTTACGAAACTACAATCGTCAACATTCTCCTACAAAAAAAAAAAAAAAAAAAAAAAAAAAAAAAAAAAAAAAAAAAAAAAAAAAGTTCAAATGTTTGTAAAGCTTATGGGACTTACCTACGGGGTCATCAGTCCCTAAACTTACAAACTACTTATGAACTACTTACGAACTAGGACGGCACAAATATCCATGCCCGAGGGGGGATTCGAACACCCGACCGTAGTGGCCGTGTGGACCGTGACTGAAGCGCCTCAGTCCCCTCGGTCACCGCGGCCGGCCATTCTCCTACGATTGCGAAAATATATTGTTGCCTCCCACTTACATAAGTAGAAAAGATCATCTGAATAAATCCGTGAAATCAGAGTTCGAACAGAGAGAGTCAGATATTCTTTCTTCTCGCGCGCTATTCGAGAATGGAATGGGAGATAAATAGTATAAAAGTGGTCCGATGTACCCTCTGCCAGGCAGTTAATTGTGATTTACAGAGTATCCTGTGTAGATGTCTATCAATTCCACCGCTACCGAGAGAGGGCTCTAGATCCTTAATGCTTTTGACTTTCAATAAGAAGTGTGCTGGAACGTTATTCAAATTCACCTGTTCTACAAATATTACCTTGATATGAAATATGAATATTCATTTATCTGAAAAAGGAAATCTATGCAAATTAATAAACATTGTGCATTTACTTATGCAATAACGCAAACATCTCCCTCATTCTGGCTAATATCTAGTAGATTTTTAAAGTTTGATTGGCTGAAGCACCTGTGACAGGGCAACACTGAAGTCCGCAACCAGGAATTTTAGTTTTATTAAATCATTTCGGTATTCCTTCCAGTCATTTTACTTTTAATAATTCTGTGTCAGTTAATTTTATGAAATGATACCAGAAATATACATTCTGTAAAAAAAGAGTCGGTCAAAATTCTGCCGCCCTAGCAGCACAGGTAGAGTATCCCGTATGAAATCATGTTAACGTGCTCCAGTGAGCATAGGGTGGAAGAACATAAGGCCCAATCTAAGACATCACCAACAATTCCTGCCCAAACGTTCACAATTGGGCCAACTGGTGGTGAATCGAGGAAGTACAGTACATACTAACGAAACAATCGGGTGTTTTGACAATTGTCTACACGAATTATTTCAATTTACATTTAAAGAGAAATACTACAATGAGCTCTAACGTGGAAATTAAAGCGTTTCCGGACACATGTCGACATAACATATTTTCTTTCTTTGTGTGTGAGGAATGTTTCCTGAAAGTTTAGCCGTACCTTTTTGTAACACCCTGTATAGAGAACAGTTTAGACTGTACGATGTCGAAATAAAATATGTATGTTTTCATATATACGAAGGAGAGGAGTAGGTGGAGGAGAAGACGGACAGAAAGGGGAGGGAGGAGACGGACAGAGAGAGGGGAGAGGAGGAGAATGAGAGAAAGGAGATGGTGACAGGCAGGTGAAAGGAGGGGAACAGAGGGAGGGGGAGGAGGAAATGGATAGAGAAAGAGAGAGGAGGAGACGATGGGGGGAGTAGCAGGCGATCAGAGAGAAGGCAAACGAGGAGGTGGACTAATGGACGAGTGGACAGGAGGAAAGTGGCTGACTACAAAAAATTATGGTGCCTGGTAATTTACCTACGAACCTCGACAAAATCTACCGTTTTATTCCGACATTTGTGAAATATTGCACACTTAAGCTTCAAAACAAGGGGAACACGCAGTGGTAACGCACTGGACTCGCATTCGGAAGGATGGTGGTTCAAATCCACCTCCGGCCATCCAGATTTAGGTTTTTCGTGATTTCCCTAAATCGCTCCAGGCATATGCCGGGATGGTTCCTTTCAAAGGGCACGGCCGATTTCCTTCCCCATCCTTACCCAAATACTCCGAGCGTAAGCTCCGTCTCTAATGACCACGATGTCGACGGGACGTTAAACTCCAAGCTTCCTTCCTTCCAAGGGGAACATCACCGTCTACCGAAGAGTTTAATAAGGCGCATGTCGGAGTTCATCTTGCAATTAACTTAGACGCCACGGAAGTTAACAGAGTTATATAATTTCGCAAAAATGAAAAAGGCAAATCTGAGGAGGTGGGGAAGCAGTTGGACAGAGAGAAAAGGAGGAGTTTGGCAGACAAAGGGAAGTGTTGATAGGTAGACAAGGGGTAGGACTCGTAGGAGGTGATCAGAGACAGAGGATGATGAAATGACCTGAAGGAGAAAGAAAGGGAATATGGAGAGAGGAAAGGAAAGGAGAGATAAAGACTGGAATAAATAAGTACCCGGGTGTTGATAGGTAGACAAGGGGTAGGACTCGTAGGAGGTGATCAGAGAGAGAGGATGATGAAATGACCTGAAGGAGAAAGAAAGGGGATATGGAGAGAGGAAAGGAAAGGAGAGATAAAGACTGGAATAAATAAGTACCCGGGTGAAGCCGGGTTTTCAGCTAGTGAAATATAAAATTAAGGTTATCTTCCGTCTATCAGCGAAGAGCTTGGCTTTAGTAGCAACTGTTAAACATAACTTAGAACTAAGAAAGCTCTAACATGGAAATGAAGCGTTTCCGGATGCATTTCCACATAACATATTTTCTTTCTTTGTGCGTGAGGAATGTTTCCTGAAAGTTTGGCCGTACCTTTTTGTAACACCCTTTATAAATGGACTGTCTTTTGTTATTCATCGTAACTTGCGTACAGGGTGGTCGTAAATCCCGTTACAATCTTCTAGGACTTGTAGAGGGTAGTGAGTACATTACATTTTGAATATGAACCCTTGCCCAGAAACGTATCGTTTCCGTTCTACGACAGTTTCAATTCAGATGCGTAACTCGTCAACGTCTGCTCAGAGACAGAGTTCTGGCCGCTGCACAAGACACCGAAGAGACACCAGGTGGGATGGATAGAGTGTACCAGAACATGCTTCGGAGGTACAATGTGTGTAACAACATTGGTGATCGCTACATCGAGCCGCTGTTGTAATGCATCAGCATGTTGCGGCCAGTGCCGTAGATGCTGGCTTCCTGTTGTCAACTAATGTAGGGCGGCACTTTCCGAGGGGCGGCCCTTTTTTTATGTTTGTAGGACAAACTCAACATTCATGCCCAAGAGGGGGTTCGAAAGAAAACCTCGGAAGAAGCGGCTTCCGGAAGTGTGGCAAGGCGCTTCGACTACCTGCCGGCCGCCCCTGTTGAACAAGGGGAAGAAGGAGGACCAATTTCTTCCTCGCCACTGTGGCAGCACCGCCGGAGAGACACAGAGTGGGAAGCAGCCTGGCGTACACGCCAGTATTCTTATGGAGCGTTGCCAGTCTGTTACGCGCCGTGTGTCAACTCACAACGAATATTGCAGAAGATGAAATCTAATTTGGAAATTCAAATGCAACGTTCGATACTGCAATTATGTGTTAAGCCTCAAGCTAATTTTTTTAAGCCCTTCAATGGCAGTTTCCGAGTGTTTTATTCTTCCCGCATTATGGATAAAAATGGTTGAACATTACTAGTAAAACATGTTCAACACCTACAATGACTAGTGCTATTCCGAATGGGTAATTACGCAGCGAGTAATTACAAGGGATAAAGACATTGGTAGTAAGCCTGGCATAAGTTGGGTTTCGACATATTTTTCAAAATGTTTGCTATCCGTTTCTGAGTGATAGTCAAACGTTTTGGTTTTTGAGCCATGAAACACCTGTCTGCGCCTGCATGAACAACAATTAAACTCTGACCGGCACCTTTGTTTGACAATACTACTCGCACACTATCATTTTGCCAACATTTATTTACTGTATACGGTTTTCCGTTGAATACATTATCTGTTCACGACAACTGAAAACTGTGTATTTACGTTAATTTTGTAAGTTCATGTTGCGCGAGGTTAACCGAGCCGTCTAAGGCGCTGCAGTCATTGACTGTGCGGCTGGTCCCGGCGGAGGTTCGAGTCCTCCCTCCGGCATGAGTGTGTGTTTTGGTCCCTAGGATAATTTAGGTTGAGTAGTGTGTGTGTGAGCTTAGGGACTAATGACCTCAGCAGTTAAGTTCCACAAGATTTCACACACATTTTAACATTTTCGTAAATTCACAAGGCTTGTTAAAATATTTCTTCAATTGGGTTTGACTCTATTTTTGGGCTGGTGCCCAGCGACTGTCTTGTACAAATCTGTAGAGAATGTCACATATCAGTCGCATTTTTTGTTTTTATTTTCCAGATCTACATATCTTTCGGGGTGGCTATTCTCAATGCTTTATGTTTACATCTATACCGTCATGCTTAACGTAACTGTCAACCTGTCGGTTTACATGTAAACACATGAGATTGGCCACTCAGCGGCCGAAACCTAGGTAGATCTGGAAAGTAAAAACAAAAATTGCGATTTATTGCTGACATTTCCTATAGATTTTTTTAAATGAAATTCCACAAACGTTTTGAAAAACAAAAAAATCGTGGGGTTGGAGGGAGGCGGCAATTTAGCAGCTCGCACGGGGCGGCACTTGGGCTTGCGCCGGCCCTGATAAGGTGTAAATTGTAATGAAAATGCGTAAGTAATAACCGAACGATTCAGTATTCTTTTCAAATTGATTGCAACAATTTTACTGGGTCACGCCTAATTACATTCCTCAAGTAGGAGTTGATGAGACAACAATCTGAATTGAAACCGTCTTGGAACGGAAACTATACGTTTCCGACCATGGGTTCCTATTCAAATTGCTATGTACTCACTACCCTCTACAAGTCCTAGAGGTTTGTAACGGGAATTTCCGACCACCTTATGTGTGTCGCACACACACTTCCAGATGAAAAATTGGTACTCCTGGAGAGAGACGATGATTTTGAAACTATTACGGCAGATGCCTCCTGGGGGATAGTAGATATACTGATTATGATTTCAATGTTGTCCACCAAGAGATAGCGTATTGACATAGCTGCCAAACCGCTGTCTTTGTGTACCCTTTAATAGGGAATGCTTACAGTTGTAAGCTCGATGACACGGAGACGCACTGGTACTTCCTGTAGCCAACTGAGCGAGTTTGAAAGTTGTCAAATTATGTGCTGCTGCACATGTGCAACTTGCAGGTCACGGCGTGCATGCCGCAGCCGGCTCCGCTCATGTAGTGCATTTTAGGGATGGGTAATAAATCACGGTGGTCGCCGTTTTCACGGTCGCAGCGATCTGGTATCTGACCGTGATTTCAATCTCGGTTGAGTAGGGAAGAGCAGCTGACTAGAGCCCTGTATTGGGAGAGTAGCGCCAACCTTTTATGTGTGGCTTGGCGACAACCGCCGGCTGCTATTGGTCAGTTGAGCGCGGCTGGGGCACGTCCGCCATTTTAGGCCTAAGCAATCCATCGGCGTTAAGTGGCATATTTCACTTAACTAGCAGTGGCGTAGCTATGTCACCAAGGGCCCCGGGGCAAAAATGACATTGGGGCCCCTCTTTACACTAATACTGTACAGATGCGAAACTACTACATCATGACATAATAAGGCAAGCCTAAATACTACCAAGTAAATTATTGTGTGTCACGCAGCAGATAATGTTTAATCGTTCTCTAATATAATTGTGAAAGTTTGTTTATTATGTTTCCAAGCGAAAATTACTAGGTGACTTGGACGAAATTTTCCAGAGGGATAGATATAGAGTTGGACATGTGTAGGACATACAGATGTAAATGCCCCATGGGACATTTTTCGTCAGCGGTGACAACAGGAGGACTTTGTGACTGTCGGCCACTCACTCTCCTACAACTACTACGCTGTTGGCTCATTTCGTTGACAGCCCGGGAAAAGACGGAAAATAGGGGAAATATTCGTGTAGGAGGATTTCAGCAAAAGGAAGTTGCCGGATTTTGTTTGATGAAACACTTTGGATTGAGCCGTGCCCCTACCAGGCTTCTTGAAGTATAAGTTAGTGTCTGGCCAGGAAAAAGTAATAAGTAAAAAAAAAAAATGTCGATATCTTCACTTATTAACGTGACCATTATGCACAATTCACTATTGAGACAAAGTAATTATTACATGAATCTTCTGATCCGTGAATGTAATTAAACCTTTACATGGCAGAATAAACAGTGTGCGGGTAGAAATGTACCTTAAAAGATTGCGTGAAATGCTGAATTCTCACCACAATGAAGTTATTTGTTTTCACATACAAGAACTGAGCAGAATGCGGCGGAGGGTATAGTGTTAGTACGAACGTAAATTGAAGAGCGAATAGTTCTTATGGTATGGGAAGGCGCCGTTCCCAGAAAAAAGCCACAGAATGCCGAATCCATTTCCCGCCTACCATTGCAAGGTAATGTGTAGAAAGGTATGTACATTCTGTTACGCTCTAATGTAACTTTTTTCGATCGTCGCTCACGAAGGCCAAGGGGCCCCTGGAGCTCGGGGGCCCTGCCCCGCCTAGCCCTATCATAGCTACGCCACTGTTAACTAGCTGTTAATTTAGCATTTAGAGGTGTTGGAAATCTGTAGACTCATTATGTATTAAATTAAGAGCTTAACATAGCATATTAGAGTTTTATATGGTGAAAAATGCCGCATTGTTGGCAGTGAATTGTTATACTAAGACAGTCCGAGGTAGCAAGTTTTACGCATTCCACAGGGCGAAAGAGACGCGAAAAGACGCGAATTGTGGGTACACCGCATTGGAAGAAAAAATGCATTTCCATACGAGAATGCAAAATTTTGCGAAGTAAAAAAGTGAAATATCGAGTAAACTTCTAGGTTTATCTGTTCATACAAGTTTCTTGCGAGCAATGTTGGAGGGACAAACATGTAAGAGAAAAGATATTTTTGAAAGATATAAATACATGAAAATCTAACATAATGTGCCGTATTTGACGAATTTCGTATTTATACTTAGCCTGCGTATTAGGAAAGTTTGGGCGGTAAATGAAACCGCCCATTAAATAGGTCTCCAAAACTCGAATTTTAAGATAAAGTTTATTTTAGTGAAGTACCCAGCAGTGCGATAAGAATGTGTAAAAACTAAAACCTTCCCAAAATGTTAGCTCAGTTAATGTTATGTGATAATATCACATGTAGGTTAGCACACAACACCTATCAACATTAGGCACTAGATTAATCGAAAGCAACATGTATTAATTTCATCTACTTTGATAAAAAACAATATATTACAGATAAAAACGTCAGTCCTTAGCTAATTTGAAAGCAGGAACATCACTTATTGCGAAAGCAGTGCATTTGGTACAGGGTTTAAATTTTAGCACGAAACAATTAGTTTGCTCAAAAAAAAAAAAAAGTCTTGATCTCAGATTACCAATTTTTCCTTGATATTCGCTGTAGATGTGATAAAACGATTAAAAACTTAAGTTCATCGTTTACTTAACGTATTGTCATACCACGTCGATGTGCAGACCGGTTTCCTTCATCATAAATGTTGATAGCGCTGCTATTGCCAGATAGGCCTACAATGGCGGCGCTCGCCCGGTTGGCGGTACTCTCCCAATACAGGGCTCTACTGCTAACGGTAAAATGAGCCATCTGTTGACCAAAATGTGTACTAAAAGCAGCAGCGAATGGCAAGTGTAGCAGCGAATAGTGGAAAAGCGAAGAGGAGCGAAGCAGCAAAGACTAAGAGAGCCATCTGTTGGCCGAAATCTGTACTAATATCACAGCAGCGAATATCGGGTATAGCAGCGAATCACCGTTAAGCGAAGAACGGATATAGCCGCGAATCGACGATCAGCGAAGAGACGATAAATTAGTTGTGATGTATGAAAGCAAACATTATAATCTGAAGGTAAATTTCTATCAAAAAAGTCCAGGAAAAAATTTTGTTCAAACTAATTTCTTTTATTTGGCTGGAAAGTAAAATCGTCAGCAAACTGTGAACTATACTTACTATTGACTGATTTGTTGAGATTTTCTCTGTTCACAAGCACAATTTTCATAATAATGAAGAGACGATAAATTAGTTACTGGCGGATAAAACATTATAACAGTATCTAACTCAATTTATGTCAGTTCCATGGTAAGTCAGACAAGTCGTGGGCATTGCAGAAGCAGCAGGAAAGCCAGGAATCGCTACGATTCAATCACGGAATAGCGGAAAGAGCAGAAATCGCGGAATAGCGAGAAGAGCAGAAATTTCGGAGGGATACATTTCGCGAATTTCTCAAAAAGCGAATCTAAACCGTGATTAATCACGATTAAGAATCACGGTGATCTAAAACTAGCGACCACGGAATTCACTGTTATCATAAAATCACGGTATAGCCATCTCTAGTGCATGTTTCGTCCCACAGGGTCGCCAGGGGTAAACGAGACTTGGTGTGCTGCACTCTTGCTTGTACCGCTCAAAACCAGGAAGTGGAACCATCGCCATTATCCAGTACACGTGAGATGTCGCTGTCTCAGATGTGCGGGTCTTTGCATGTGCAGCACTTCTGCAACTCTGCTTTTTCTTTCTTTATTGATATTTTTTAGCCACTTGTGATGGCAGGCTGGCAGCGGCTTGGTGCTGCTCTGCAGCCGATCGGTTGTACAGGTTTTTCAGTTTGGCACAAAACATGGAATGGTGATAAAAATTGCAGAATTAAAAACTCACCAGGAGATGAAAAAATGGAGACTTGCACAGATAACAAAGAATTTTAAAATACATATTCAGAAAGTAAAATAGCCATGGTGGTTAAAACACACATATATGCAGAATTAAAACTCTCAGAGATTAAAACACATTCATTGGAGGACAGTACACAATGATGAGAGCACACATTTAAAAGCAACGCAATAGCCGGCCTGCTTGGCGGTTGCTGATGTTTTGAAACTCGAAATACTGAACACTGATCACTAGCACTGACACTACAACAGTGACGGTGCACTATTAAAATTTCTGGGCACAGATACCCCGCAGGGGATGAGGAAGGGAAGGGAGGTGCGGAGTGAAGGGACGGGTGGTTATGGGGTGGAGAGATGGGGGAAGAAGGCGCAAGGACTCCAAGGGGTGGGGGAGGAGGGGGAAGCCAAATGCGGGGTGGATTGGGACAGGTGGGGGAAGGAGAGGGGGTATACAAATACTGGGATGAACTAAGGTTGACAGGATGGCTAGATGCCAGGATGGAGTGCGTCATCCAGGAGGGGAAGGTGACGGAAGTTACCCTCAGAGAGGATGTGGAGAGTGTGGAAGTGAAGGGAGGGGGATGACAGGCTGGAATGCAACAATAGTTGGGATGCAAGCAGGTGGTGGTAATCCACGTTTCGAGTGACATGTTGGAGGCGAAGGTGTTTGAGGAATTTGAGCAGGTGTGGGAAAGGAATAAGGTCGTATAGGATCTGAGGCGGATGCGGTAAGTGAGGCGGAGGGCATGGCGATCGAGGATCTGGATGGCTTGGTAGTGTACAAGGGGAGTGGAAACCAAAGTGGGTTTGAAGCCGCACAAGGCAGGACGCATTATAGAATGGTAGGTGAATAGGATGGTGGAGGGTTTGAGGCTCCGTGTCCAACTGGAAAGGAGTTTGAGGAGGATTGATTTGATTTGATTCTTTCAGGGAAGCCAAAACAAAGGATTGATTTGATTTGATTCTTTCAGGGAAGCCAAAACAGTCTTGGTCTAACCCGCCACTGCCCGCACCGAAACTAAGTTTATTGTGCGGTATCGCTCCCTGTATGTCTAGTAAAGCCAACCAGTGCCCTTGAACAGTGCAAGGAGTCCCTTTACCAGTTCTTTATTAGACACAATTTCTTCGGGTCTGGTTGTCCCAAATGTTCTGTGCCTTTTACTCTCCAATGCAATGCATTCGAAGATCAGATGTGATGCAGTTTCATCACTGTCATCACAGATCCTACATTTAGGGTCCTCTTCTGTTATGCCCATTGTATGTAGTTTTTTTTTTGAAATTCCCATGGCCTGTCAGCAATCCAACCATGAGTCTAATCTCTCTCCTGTTCAGGCCCAGGATTGCTTCTTTTAAAACATGGTTTTGGCATCATTACCTTGCCTTTTTTTTGTTGATGGTCTTTGGTCCAATATTCTACGTGCTGTCTTCTGAGCCAGTTACGTAGCTCCAATTTAATCATTGCCTTGGTGATTGTCAGGACAGGTTCCGGTCCAATAAATGGAGCCTCTGCCCCCATCCTGGCTAATCTGTCGGCATGTTCGTTGCCACTGATCCCCAAGTGGCCAGGGACCCACAATAGGTTTACTCTATTGCTTTCCCCTAGCTCCACCAGAACCCTGTGACATTCTGCAACAATTTTAGAGCCGGCCGCGGTGGCCGAGGTGACTGAGGCGCTCCAGTCACGGTCAGCACGGCCACTGCGGTCGGGGGTTCGAATCCCCCCTCGGGCATGGATATTTGTGCCGTCCTAGTTCGTAAGTAGTTCATAAGTAAATACATTGAAAGAAACCCTGAGACGGATTTACGTCTCAAATATGTCAAAGACATTATTGTTAGAGCTGAAGCATTGAATTAAAATTTGTGGTGCGGCCGGGAATCGAACCCGGACCTCCATGCTTACTAGGCAGACGTCTTAACCGTTTTTTTTTTTTTTTTTTTTTTTTTTTTTCGGGCCTCCTTCCTCCCCTTCAGCCCGTCCTTCCGCTCGCCAATGATTTGCCTTCTCGGCCTGGCTTCAATGCCATTCGTTCCTTTAATATTCATAGAATATATGACTTCAACTGCTATTGGGCAAAGCTGAAAATGTGTACCCAGCCGGGATTCGAACCCGGGTCTCCTGCTTTCTAGGCAGTTGCGCTGACCCCTACACCACTGGGGACACAGTGATCACCGCACCTGCAAGGACTACCCATGCACGCCTCCCGTCAGATACAAATCCCCAGCTTCGCCCTGCCCATAGTACTCAAACTCGTAGTTTAACTAATTCCCGTAATAGTAAGGGCTTCAAACTTGCCCACCCCTCCCCACTAACTATAGGATCATTGCCCGTCACCGGCATA
Organism: Locusta migratoria; assembly: GCA_026315105.1. Taxonomy (NCBI): domain Eukaryota; kingdom Metazoa; phylum Arthropoda; class Insecta; order Orthoptera; family Acrididae; genus Locusta; species Locusta migratoria. Next base: position 389,553,622 of record CM048755.1, read on the forward strand.
TTATATATATATGTTGACATGGAATTTCGTTCCAAAGAAAGAGAAGTGAAAAAATAATAAAATAATATTAAAAAATGAAAAGGAATAAATAAATAAGTGTCTTTCTCTTACATATCTGCTCCTGGGGAAAAACTTCACTTCGACATCCCAGCGCATTGACAGCTGCAGAGTTCGGCTTCACGTAATATTTGTTTAGGAGGTGTTTACCCCACTCCGTTCTTGATCGATCCATGCTTCTGTTTTCTGGAATTTAATTGTGTTTTTCCACTTTACATTTTTGGTTTCCCACAACTTTACATTTAATTTTATTTGTTTATTTTCCCTCGTCTCTTAACTCTGCGCTTGTCTCGTGCCATGGGCGTCGTTTCAGCAAGGTTTCGCCAAGGGACACATGAAACGTTGTAATCGCTCCTTCTGGCGTAGGAACTCCGAAAGGAAATTTTTAATGTGAAATAAGACGACAGATTCTGTCGGGGGACATTTTTCCCATACGAAACGAAAAGCACTTCTGATGCATCTCGCAGACGTCAGAAGGTTGAAAACAGCACTAAAAGGAAAGCACCACAAGTAGCAAAAAAGAAGTTTTGTTTAAAGCACAGATGAAAATCTCGGCGTGTTCTAATTCTTCAGAATGTTACAATCTGGGTTTTGTAGTGGGAACAATTATGATTCAAGTCCTTCTTCCTGTGTCAAACAATAGAATTTTCAGAAAATTGGCGAAATTTTTCTTATAGTGTCGTGATGTCATTAGGATATGGTGCTGCAGCTGAAGGTATAATAGAAAATCCTCTTTGCTTTTATTTGCTTCAGTGAGGATATAGTGGACTGTTTGATCTTTTAACCAATTGACGGCGTTCCGTTTTGTATATGGATAAGGCACACTGTCGGGAGTCAAAAAATCTGCAGGCTTGATTGTGTCTGGTGCGGTTCGGGTGATTGTGGCTATCATTTGCCTAGCGAGTAGGCAGACTGCTGCCACGTTATTGCAGACAAATCTATGTTCGTCAGTGTCTGGTATGCTACAGTTTCCACACAGCGGCGAGTCCACTAAATGGATGGCGTGAAGTTTGGTCTTGGTGGCAAGTTTTCTGTTCACAGCTTTGTACCATGTAGTTCTCACATTTGTCGGTAAAAGACGGGTGCTGATATTCTGCCATATTATTCGCCAGTCATATTGAGGGTACTTTTCTTCTACCACGTTTCTACTCTTGGTTTCCATTAATTTGTCATACACTGCCTTCACTTTGGTTAAGTTCGTGGTACAGACTCTGGCCCGAATGTAGCTAAGTTCAATTAAAAACTGTTTAAAATGGTGAAAGCCAATAGGAACGTGGCGCACATCAATTGGTGGATCCATTGCCCCAGGGGCTATTTCCTCTAGTAGATGGGACGTTAAACTGTGTTGCGTCTTCCGCCACAGTTTATATGTGGTGCACACGAATAGAGCTCGGGATTTCAGAGCAACATCAATAAGGTTAAGTCCTCCCTTATCCGCGGAGAGAGTAAGAGTGTCAAACTTGACCTTAAAGATACTTCCTTGACTTATGAAATGGCCCAGAGCAGACATGATTCTAGCTGTTGTTTCTCCGGGTAAAGGTAAAACTTGTGCCACGTAGTGTAGTGTCGAAACAATATACATGTTAGCAAAGGCTGCCTTTTGAATGTCATCAAGCTTTCTTACACGTTGTTCCTTGACGCATGCTCGCACACTTGCGAGTAGTTTCTTAGAGTTGGCAGCTATGGTATGCTGTATGGTGGACCTGTAATCGATGCCCAGTATTCGTTTGTTGGTGACCACATTGAAGTCTTCTATGCCCTGCAACGACATTCCAGCCCCTATGCTCATGATGCTGGATTTCGTTTTGTTGAGTTTCGCACCCGAAGCAAGTTCGTAGTTAGTGAGCACCTGAAGTGTCTTCTCGATGTCATTTGCACTCGTGATAACAAGACCTACATCATCGGCGTATGCCTTGCAGACAATAGATTGACCATGGATGCACAATCCTTGCAGTCGTTGCTGTAGAGTGGCTAGGAGGGGCTCAATGGCAATGGCGAACAAAGCCATGGACAGTGGACACCCTTGTCTGACTGAGCGTGTGAAGTCCAAAGGTTTCGTCATTTGTCCATTGATCATAATCCGGGACGTGCTATTTCTCAAAATCCTTCCAACGACATTGACAAAATTATGGGGAATCTCCATCGCGGACATAGTTTTGAGGAGGTAATTATGGTCCACCCTATCGAAAGCTTTCTCAAAGTCAAGTGTCATGATAGCGCACCGTAGTCGGAGAACATCTGCTGTCGCAATGATGTCTCTATATTCGCAGACCGTTTGAATGATTGACCTCCCCTTACTCACACTTGTCTGATATGTGCCAGTGACCTCGTGCAGTATCAATTGTAATCTTCGAGCGAGTACGCGCGCCATAATTTTGTAGTCGCTGTTCAGGAGACTAATGGGTCGAAGATGGTTTACGGAAATGCTGCCGGGGCGTTTCGGAACTAGCACGATAATACCTTCCAGAAACTCCTTCGCGATTTCTCTGTCAGTGGTCATTAATTCATTGCATACGAGGAGCAGTTTAGACTTCATCTGCGCTTGGAAGGCCTGGTAAAATTCTGCTGGAAGGCCGTCAGGACCCGGCGATTTATTTTTGGGGCTCTGCGCGATAGCTGTTGTCAGGTCGTCATCGTCAATCTCCGCGATAAGTCGCTGCGATGCCTCTCTGCTGAGTCGGCCCTGCAGATTCCGTAACAAGTCCTCTTGAGCTTCGTTGTCTACTGGGCAGCCTAACATGATGGATGAAAGATGGCTGTAGATTGCCTCTTTAATGTCTCTCTGTGTTGTGAGGGCGGTACCGTCAGTTCCTTTTAGTTCCATGATTATTTTTCTGTGTGCCCTTTTCCTTTCGCGCATAACGTGGTACATCGAGGTTTCTTCATGTGGGGCGGCAGCCTGCGTTCTCGCACGAATTTGGAAACCCTCTAATTGTTTGCGCTTCAGAGCCAGAATTTTGGATTTTATCCTCTTGATCGCGACGTAGTTTTCAATGACTGATTGGTCCAATTTGTAAAGGTCCCGCAAGCATTGGAAATAAAATTCTGTCGTTGTCTTGAACCAAAAACTTTTTTCCTTTGAGTAATCTATGAACATTTTCCTCAATTTCGGCTTCGCGCACTTGATCCACCAGGTCAAAGCAGAATCATACGAAGTAAATTGATTTTCACAGTCCTGCCATGTTTTTTGGAAACGCTCGCGGCATTCGGCATCTTTTAAGTGTGATACGTTGAGCTTCCAGTAGCTTCTTCCTCTGTAGGTACCCTGTCTCACCATATTAATGGTGCATATAAAGGCAGCATGGTCGGTGAAGCTGGTGGGCCACACTTCTGTGTGTAAGATACGAGTCGTCAAGTTGTTAGAAACATACATCCTGTCTAAGCGGCTGGCCGAATGGTTAGTGACGAACGTAAACCCGGGTGCATCCCCATGGCTGTGCTCCCTCGCATCGGTTAAACTGAAACCGTTGATGATGTGTTCCAGTTCGGGAGACGGATTGAAGTTAGGGAACTGATCTTTGTGATGGAGGACACAATTGAAGTCACCCGCAAAAAGGATCTCGGCTTGATGCTCTCCAAAGAGAGGGACAATTTCGTGTTGAAAAAATTCTGCTCGGTGACGGCGGTTGCTGCTCCCAGATGGCGCATATATATTTATGATCCGGGTATTGTGAACAGTACAAGCGACCCCCCGGTTGTTGACGAGTTTTTCCACATTCGTTACTATTATTCCTTCCTTAAAAAGTATAGCAGTCCCTAGGTCACCATCGCTTCCAGCATTTATGACAGCGTGGTATCAATATATTTCTTGAAGTGCAATGTCGGTTACTTCCTGCAGTAAAATGATGTCGATATCCGCCGCGTACAGAAAGTCTTTCAAGCTATGTAATTTTAATGTACTGCGTATGCTGGTGATGTTCAGAGTCGCGATTCTATAGGCTTGATAGGTGGTCATGATGTAGTGCGTTTTACAAGGATGACTTGCGGAATTTCGCACCTATTAGTAGGTGTCGGACACATGACCAGCCTCCGTTTCCTGGTTCTGGAGGGGTGTTCGGTCATCTGAGGTGGCTGGCACGGCGGCAGTAAAGTGCGTAGGTTCCCTCATTTCCTCATCTCCGTCCATATCGTCCGCCCAGTTTTTCTGGAATGACGGAGAGAACGTGTTTGTTTCAATAATACAGGGATTTGTTGGGTTAAGGTTGTCGGGTGCTACTCTGGCGAATTGTTTTGCGCCTACAGAGGCGCCACCGGATGCCTTGGGAAACAGATCGGGCTGAATACAGTCGGAAACTTTCCCTGGACCCTCATTTAACTTGTGCACTACTTGTTTGACCTTCTCCCGCATTAATGGGACAATTTCTTCGGCAGCTTGACGCGCGATTCTGCGTTTCTTCTTTTTCCTGGGTGACTGGCTCTTCGTAGGGCTTGCGGAGTGTTGTGGAACACTTTCCTGTTCGGGATCGGTGGCAGTTTCGTCAGCAGAAGGTACATCTGATTTCGAACAACGTTCCTGTACTCTCTCGCTGGAGTTTTCCGCAGGGGGTTCTTGCGGGTGTGGTGCGACAGAAACTGCAGCCGCGTGGTCAGTGACGTCCATCAGAGTAACGCTCTGGACTTTGTCAACGGGAGATACCTGTGAGGGCTCGGTAGGTTCCCGGTCTCCAGAGACTGCCGCCGAGGCCTCAGATACTTCCATCGGGGTTTCACGGTCAGCATAGTTGTTATCCTGAGAAGTATGCAGAACGGGGGCGATGGGTGGGGATCCCGCGACAGCCGCCACGTACGAAATCGGCAGTGAGGACATAGCAGGAGGTCTGACAGATTCACCGGCCGGTAACTGCGCTACGCGCCTCTGCATACACTGTGCACGCACGTGGCCCGTCGCCCCACACCCTGCGCACGTTCTGGGCTGCCCATCATACATGACAATGGCTCGGTACCCACACACGTCAATATAGGACGGGATATGTTTCCGTAGATCGACCTTCAGTTGTCTGATGCCATTTAGTACCGGAAACCTATGCGCACCTGACCACCTTTCTGCAATGTTGCTGAGTACCGTGCCATAGGATGACACTACCGCATTAATTTGTTCTCCTGTGACCTCAAAAGGTAATTCAAATATTCTGACTGTTCTTATACCGAAGCCGGCGTGGGTAACAGTAACTTCACTTATGTTGCCATCCGAATGCTTGAATTTATAGCTACCGCCACTAGACTGTAGTACTGTCTCACAAAGATCTGCTGTCCTCAGTTTGACGTAAATAACTGTACTCACGATCGAGAAATGAATACCGACAAGCTCATCTGAGGTAATCTTCACAACTTCTTCAAGAAAACGTTCAAATTCGTAAGAGGTCGGTCTAACGAACGTACGATCGAAGGTGAACTTCAAAGTGTCTTTTCTATTTGGCTGATTCATGGTGTCATCTTCTAATAGTCACACAAACACAACGACAACAGCGAAAAGCCGCAGCAACACTCAGACTTACCACGCGCGAGCGAGGCGGCCGCAGCACACCGCGGACTTCCTCACGGTACCGCTGTCGCAAGCGGACTAACCGTTAGACTACCACACCACTAACGATTAAGGCGCCTCGGAATAGTCTATGTACGATTTCCCTCCACAACACAAACTTTAATTCAGCTTCTTTGTTCCAAAGATAATTGCCACTACTGCCAAGGCTCTCCATGCAGCGGAATAGCACCTCAGCAATGGACATGGTGGAACAATCCTGTTATGGTGATATAAATATCAATTAAATACATTGAAAGAAACCCTGAGACGGATTTACGTCTCAAATATGTCAAAGACATTATTGTTAGAGCTGAAGCATTGAATTAAAATTTGTGGTGCGGCCGGGAATCGAACCCGGACCTCCATGCTTACTAGGCAGACGTCTTAACCGTTAGACTACCACACCACTAACGATTAAGGCGCCTCGGAATAGTCTATGTACGATTTCCCTCCACAAACACAAACTTTAATTCAGCTTCTTTGTTCCAAAGATAATTGCCACTACTGCCAAGGCTCTCCATGCAGCGGAATAGCACCTCAGCAATGGACATGGTGCTATTAACAGGATTGTTCCACCATGTCCATTGCTGAGGTGCTATTCCGCTGCATGGAGAGCCTTGGCAGTAGTGGCAATTATCTTTGGAACAAAGAAGCTGAATTAAAGTTTGTGTTGTGGAGGGAAATCGTACATAGACTATTCCGAGGCGCCTTAATCGTTAGTGGTGTGGTAGTCTAACGGTTAAGACGTCTGCCTAGTAAGCATGGAGGTCCGGGTTCGATTCCCGGCCGCACCACAAATTTTAATTCAATGCTTCAGCTCTAACAATAATGTCTTTGACATATTTGAGACGTAAATCCGTCTCAGGGTTTCTTTCAATGTATTTAATTGATATTTATATCACCATAACAGGATTGTTCCACCATGTCCATTGCTGAGGTGCTATTCCGCTGCATGGAGAGCCTTGGCAGTAGTGGCAATTATCTTTGGAACAAAGAAGCTGAATTAAAGTTTGTGTTGTGGAGGGAAATCGTACATAGACTATTCCGAGGCGCCTTAATCGTTAGTGGTGTGGTAGTCTAACGGTTAAGACGTCTGCCTAGTAAGCATGGAGGTCCGGGTTCGATTCCCGGCCGCACCACAAATTTTAATTCAATGCTTCAGCTCTAACAATAGTTCATAAGTAGTTTGTAAGTTTAGGGACTGATGACCCCGTAGTTTAGTCCCATAAGCATTCGAGTGGCAGCCGCAGTGCGGGACGGACGCGTGGCGGCAGTGCTGGCGTTCGCGAAGTAAACAACGGCTGAGTCGCTGTGTTTAAGGTTAGTTCTAACCGCTTTGCTTAGCTAATTGTGGCTGTGTTTGAAACGAAAAAGCAGACAGAATGAGCACGATTAATATCTTGAGGAAAGATACGATCAAATTTACTTTCGACAGATGTCATGTAAGACCGAAAGCATATGAAGTGAAGCAATGGTTTATAGAAAAAGTACAGATTCATGAGAGTGACGTAATAGGTGTATATTTGTCCTTTGTAACAAATGCTGCGTTTGTGAAACTGAAAAGTCCTGAATTATGTTGTTCAATAGTAGATAAGTTTGGCGGTATCATAAAGTTCAATCATTCTGACGGTAGTGTGAGTGACGTTCCTGTCTGTCACGCTGGTTTAGGAATTCGGACGGTCCGCATTTTTGAACTTCCTTTTGAAATGCCGGACGAGGAAATCAACAAAGTTCTCCGGCCCTACGGCAGAATAATTTCCAACATCGCCGAAAAGTGGTCAGAGGCCCATATGTTTCCCGTGTTGAACGGCGTCCGACAAGTGAAGATAGAGCTTTATAAGCACATACCCTCATACATAAATGTGAGTGGCTATCGTGCTTTAATAATATACGACGGACAGCCCAGAACGTGTGCTCTGTGTAATTCCACGGAGCACATTAGAAGCGAGTGTAGCAGGAGGCGCGTCCCGCAGCTGCCGGCTGCAGAGCACGCGGCGCCCGGCCAGGCAGTCGGCCTCAAGCTGACGTACGCTGCCGCCGCGTACCCGCGCAGCCCCGCTGGGCAGGAGGAAGTTGTTGCCGCACCGGCCGCACCAGGAAACTACGTAGAGCCGAGTCACGTCGAGCAAGCGCGTTCTAGCGAGGCGAGCTACCCGGCCGCGGAAACGAACGAAATACCGCGTCAGGGAGGAGCTTCACTGGATGTGCAGAAGACAACACCTGTCTCCACAGAATCTGAAAGTGGAAGCCGCTCTTCTGTTATTCAACACGAAGGCCCTCTGACTTCCGAGGTAACTAGAATGAACATCGAGGACGTGACACGCAGTCATATGGAGACAAATGAGACCCTACCGATAACATCCGACATAGAAGCCCAAAGAGGATCTGGGAAAGAGAATCGAACTACACAGGACAGCATAATTGAGGACCCTACACCTCGTAACATCACGCAGAAAGACCCAAATATGGAGGTGCAAAATGGAAATCCGAACAGGCTAACCGATAAGAAGAAGGAACAGGTGGCGACAGAGACATCGTCCACAGATTCTCAAGAGAAGTCACCTGCATCATCTAACGGGGGATCCCCAAAGCGCAGGAGAAATAAGAAGCGCAGGCTGGCTCATGAAGCCGCTGAGAGTATAGCCCCCATTTTGAAGGAAAAACTGAAAACCATTAAAGAACGCGACAAGCAGGTAACTGTTTCAGAAGCAGCAGTAACTTCCAAGGAACTTCCTACAGGAAGAGGAAGTGAAGCAACTGACAATACCATTGAGATGTCAGGACATGAACCCATGTCAAGTCAAGCTACCTCAGAGGCACGACTAGACTGGGCACAAGAATCAGACGAAGACATGGCAGATGAAGCAATACACGATGAAGATATTTTTTACTAAAAGAGTGGGAATGAAACCGCTCAGACAAGAAGCATGAAGACAGATGACGGCGAAGGGGAGGAAAAAAAAATAAAGACAATGAATTGCCCTTATCGGACTTAGAAATTTCAATCACACCTAACTAATGGAACATGTTTATAATGTGACAACTCTTAACATCAACAAAATTCAGAATGAAACAAAAGTGGCTGCTCTTAAAGATTTTTTGTATCAATCCGAAACAGACATAGCATTATTGCAGGAGGTTAACATCAAAGATCTATACGTCGTTGGTTATCAAGCAATACTGAATATTGCACCTGAGAGTAGTTGTGGGACAGCTATCCTTGCAAAGGACGGCATAGAGATGAAAGATGTCTGCCTTTTAGAATCTGGGCGGGGAATCAGATGCAAAATTTTTAATACTAATTTGGTAAATGTTTACGCACCATCGGGCAATAATGCGAGAGACGAAAGAGCAACATTTTACAAAAGTGACATTCTAGTTTTACTTAAAGACAATCCGGAAAATGTTTTAGTTGGCGGTGATTGGAATTGCGTGTTACATGAAAAGGACCAACGCCCAAACTTCAATAAATCTAAAGAACTTCAGGGCTTAGTTAGTAACATGAAATGGAAAGACGCATGGGAAATTAAGTATCCTACCCTCGTCAGGTTCACATACATAACTAGTAGATCCCAAAGCAGAATCGATAGAATTTACGTTTCTTCGAACTTTGACAATAAAATTGCTGCAATTGAGGTTATACCAACTACCTTTTCCGACCATCTTGCAGTCAAATGCAGTGTTAAGTTACCGAAGCAGAAAACTTACTGGGGCCGACCATTGTGGAAATTGAACATAGGTATGCTGCTAGAGAATAACCTAAATGCACAAATAGAAGAAACCTGGCAGGCCTCTTTACGACAGCGCCATAAATACCGGTCAACTATACAATGGTGGGCTGCGGTTGCCAAGAAAAAATTGAGAGCTACCCTAATAGCGCATAGCAAAGAGAGAATGAGATGGACGAGACATACAACGGAATTTTATTATTGTTGTTTACGCGATCTCTATGAACAACCGATGACTAACGATATTTTCATAGAAATAAAGAGAATCAAAGCCAAGCTCATAAATATGAAGAGGTCCCAGCTAGAGGGCTTAAAAATTAGATCCCATGCACAAACCATTGTGGAAGAAGAAAACGCTTCTATCTATCACCTCATAAGACACGAACAACGGAGGCGAAGAAATTTTATTGATCACATGCGGGCGGAGGATAAGAGAATCCTTATAAACCAAAAAGATATATTAGACGAGGTTTATCGATTCTACACTACACTTTACAGTGAACAGCAGATAGATGAAGATACGACAAAGGAATTCTTAACAACATCTGGCCTTAAGAATACAATAACGGAAGAGGACAATCGATACCTCCAGGCACAAATTACTCAAGAAGAAGTTTTCGATGTACTCAAGTCATCGCCAACTAAAAAGTCACCCGGCCCCGATGGATTGCCCATAGAGTTCTACAGATCATACTGGCATGTCATAGGCAAAGCGTTTACTGAAATGATAAATGAAGTACTAAATGGGGAGGCTGTTCCTACAGATTTGAAGCAAAGCATCACAGTACTGATCCCAAAAGGCAGGAACTTGGGAATAAAAGATATCACCAAGATGAGACCAATAAGCTTACTCAACACTGATTATAAAATAACAGCTAGGGTAATTAAGGAGAGGATAACACCAATCCTACGGAGGATCGTTGGTGTTCATCAGACATGTCTCCCAGGACGAAGCATTTTTAAGACAGTCACTGAATACAGGGACATAGTCGCAATTTTCTCCAACTCTGCAGCACATGGTGGTCTAGTATTCATTGATTTTAATAAGGCCTTTGACAGAGTTCATCATGGGTATCTTTTTAAAACATTGGCATTCATGGGCCTCAATGATAACAACGTGAAGGTTTTCAACAACATTCTAAAGGGAATTAAAACTAATGTATCTCTCAATGGTCATTATAGTAAGGATATTCAAATAACGAGTGGAATCCCTCAAGGGAGCCCATTATCAATGCTGCTCTATGTAATCGCCTTGGAACCACTTTTAAGAAGGTTAGAAAATGTACTAGAGGGCATATCTCTTGCGGGACTGAAAACGGTTTGTAACGCATATGCCGATGATATCGGTGTGCTGATTAGAAGTAACGATGACGCCACAAGAATGACAGAGAATGTAACTTTGTATTGTAAAGCAACGGGCGCAAAAGTAAATGACAAAAAGAGTGCTTTTTTAAAACTAAACGGAATGGCCAACGTAAACATTGCTTGGGCAAAATGCGTTGAGCAACACACTGCCTTGGGTCTCACCCTCCATAGGTGTCCTCTTCGAACGATAGCTTCCAATTGGAAAAAAATTTTGGACAATATTCGTGGCTCCCTCATTTTAAATTATTTGAGGGACCTAAACATTAAGCAAAGAATTAAGATCATTAATTGTGCAGTTTTATCAAAAGCTACTTACATTGGGCAAATATTGCCAATACCTAAAGAAGTTGCAAAAGCTATCACGGCAACGGTTTGCCGATACCTCTGGCAAGGTCATATATTTCGAGTAGCTGCTGGAACAGTGACCCTAACTACCGCAGAGGGGGGACTTGGATTGTCAGATATTCTAAGGAAAACCAATGTTCTGTTTATAAAGAGGTCGTTGCAACTTATTGAAATGTATCCAAACAGTGTAACTTCTAAATTATTCAAACTTTTTGAGCCTAACAGCCTTCGGCCACCAATCGACGTCAGAGTAATAAACTATAAATTGAAGCACATTCGACACTTTTATTTCGAACTAAGTTACATGCAATGCCTTGTACAGGATATCAACAAGAGGAACTGCAAATACATGCTGAAAAAAATAAGATCACAGGACAACCCGAATAAGATGGAATTAAAGTACCCTCACAGAAAATGGAAAAATATTTGGCAAAATATAAATAACAAAATACTTACATCAGAAGTACAGTCGACATGGTACAAAGTTGTAAATAATATAATTAGCACTAACGAGAAATTATATTTAATAGGACGCAGTGACACAAACAAATGCCGTAAATGCAATACGACTGACACGTTAGATCATCGTTTCGTTTGTCGAGGGTACAGTTACTTATGGCAAGAAGTTAAAATGCAAGTTGCCTTTCTCAGACGTCATGATGGGAGAGACATCAACCCAAATATAATATTCTTCCCGGAAGAAGTTTTTTTTCCATCTCAGAAAAATAATGCCATCTTATGGTTAATCGGAAATTACGTTAACTACATTATAAATAAAAATGGGAAAGACAGTCTATTGGAATACAGAGAATATTTACGATCAGAATACTATAAAATATACCAGAGCAAAAATCAAATAAAACCGTTTGGTAACATGCTGCGAATTGTGATCGAGAGGCAAGGAGTGGGATAGATGGTAGATGCATGCTAAAGTAGGGGACAGCTGCTGGGGGTGAAGTACGGTGGGGACTTCGTGGGCCCCGTGGCCGCTACGGTAGCCGTGAAGGCCTCAGCAGAACCCTGAAACAGCATGCCAGTGACGACGAAGACATTCACAGTTTGATAGCAAAGGACCAATACTCATTCTCAATGTGAAAGTACTTACTAAGATATAAAGTAAAGAAAAATTCGTGCAGAATAAATGGAGATGTAATTCATTTACTCACTGAAAAAAGGGGGAGAAAAAAAAGGTAAATGCCCTAGGAAATTTGCTTTTGTTCTGTATGCATACGTTTTAGTGTACACAGAAGTTATGATTCAAAAATGAAGCGCCCTAGAAGAGGGATTCATCTTTTAGTTATTTTTTCTTTCCTAATCTAGTACAATTTCACAAAGAGGAGCTTTTTTTTCCAAATTTTTAAGGAAGAAATGTTGATAAACAAGAAAGTAATTTCAAAAATATACATATAAAAAAAAAGACATTCACAAAAAGGTACTTTTCTGAACCGAGGGTTTCACAGTTATGAGAAGACGCAATAGGGCTGATGATGAATGCTGATGAACGAAACTAAACAGGACAATCCAAAGATTGCGGAACAACCTGCATTTAGCAGAAATCTACGAGAAGACGAACTTTGAAGCCTTAGAGTGCAGTAGTGCCTAGACACAAATCATCAATTTTCACAGTATCCAACAGGTTGATAACGAAATAAAAACAAAAAAAAAAACAAAAATAAGCTTAATAAACATTTGAACATTTGAACAATTTTAGACCTTGTAGGAGCTGCCAGTGATCTCAGGGCTGCCTGGCTGTCTGAATAGATATAGATGCTACGATCTTTGTAGCACCTATGCAAATTCTCCTCCACACATGCCCTGATGGCAGTGATTTCGGCCTGGAATACTGAGGGCAGTTTTCCTAGAGAGATGACGCCGTCCAGTCTTGGCTGCACCCCATATACCCCGGCCCCAACGCCTTGGTCTGATTTCGACCCGTCAGTGAACCAGACAATATCCCCCGTACAGGATCCGCGTGGGGACGGGAGGCGGATGCGGTAAGCGAGGTGGAGGGCATGGCGTGCAAGGATCTGGAGGGCTTGGTAGTGTGCAAGGGGAGTGGAAACCAAAGTGGATTTGAAGCAGCACAAGACCGGACACATTATAGAATGGTAGGTGAATAGGATGGTGGAGGGTTTGAGGCTCCGTGTCCAGCTGGAAAGGAGTTTGAGGAGGATTAGGTGGGAGAGAGCTGTTTCATGGACTGTTTGAAGGTGGGGTTTCCAGGAGAGGGAGCAGTCAAGGGTTAGACCTACGTATTTGAGGGTTTTGGTTTGCAGGATAGGACGGTCGTGGAGCTTAAGGTATAGGTCGTGATGGAGGAAGGAAGGGGTGGTGCGACCTATGATGATTGCCTGGGATATGGTGGGGTCAACGGTGAGAATCCACTGGTTACACCAGGTGGACAATTCGGATAGATGGGATTGAAGGAGTTGTTGGGATCGCGTGAGGGAGGGGGCGAGGGCAAGGAAAGCAGTGTAGTCAAAAAAAATGTTCAAATGTTTGTACAGCTTATGGGACATAACTACGGGGTCATCAGTCCCTAAACTTACAAACTACTTATGAACTAATATTCATAGAATATATGAAATCAACTGCGATTGGGCAAAGCTGAAAATGTGTACCCAGCCGGGATTCGAACCCGGGTCTCCTGCTTTCTAGGCAGTTGCGCTGACCCCTACACCACTGGGGACACAGTGATCACCGCACCTGCAAGAACTACCCATGCACGCCTCCCGTCAGGTGCAGTGATCACTGTGTCCCCTGTGGTGTAGGGGTCAGCGCAACTGCCTAGAAAGCAGGAGACCCGGGTTCGAATCCCGGCTGGGTACACATTTTCAGCTTTGCCCAATCGCGGTTGATGTCATATATTCTATGAATATTAAATAATAACAGCTGGAGGATCAGAAGTGGCGTCTGTTCTTTCGGAACAGACGCCACATGTATGTATATATACTTATGAGCTACTTACGAACTAGGACGGCACAAATATCCATGCCCAAGGGGGATTCGAACCCCTGACCGTAGTGACCGTGCAGACCGTGACTGAAGCGCCTCAGTCCCCTCGGCCACTGTGGCCGGCGCGGTGTAGTCAGCATATTGTAGGAGGTGGACAGGAGGCTGGGGTTGCGACATGTCAGCCCAGTATATGAGGTAGAGGAGGGGGAGAGGACGGAGCCTTGGGGTACCCCGGCGGAGGGATAGACCAAACGGGAGTCGGAATTATTGACAGTAACAGGATGGGAGGTGGACGAGAAAGGATGCAATGAAGTTGACATAGTTAACGGAAAGGACGTGGAGTTGGAGCTTGAAAAGGAGACCGGAATATCATACGCGCTCGTAGGCCTTCTCGAAGTCGAGGAAGACGAGGATAGCGGCACGACGGGAGTTGGTCGCACCTCTGCACAGTGTGCAGCGATTGTCCGGCCCTGTATTCGGCGTTTCGATGATATGACCATTAAATTCAGTAGTGGGGAGCAGAATAAAATCGTGTTGTGCCGGCGATTTTCACTCCGTGGAAATATTTACAGCAGTTAGTAAACGATTTTAATTGCTCGCTAGATTTCAAACATCACTGAGAAAGGACTTACTGTTCTCCAGAGTGCTGCGGGTCCATTGTAGGAGACGCGTACGGAATTACTGATTTGGAGCAGCATGGGTCGCTGGTCACTGACAGTGGGATATGTTCCTTGGATGCAGGCAGCGGCGGATTCACCAATAAGTTGAACAGGCTGGAGCCTTGGGCGGCAGATGGTAGTGGTGGCAAGGCGCTGTAAGCAAGTGTCATAAAACAAATTTCATTACGTTTGCCGAACGTACATTATTATATAAGAAGTTATATAAGGAACTCATATTTAAATGGGGCGATCTATAATTGTTTAATAATGATTATGCAGCCAAGATCGCATTTTTTGTTTATTATGTGACCGGTTTCGGCGTACTCGACGCCATCTTCAGACCTGTCGTAACTTACATAATTTCACGACATTTTTATATACTAAAAGAGTACATCCAGGTTGAGGCATCGTTAAACATAAAATTAGTAGTCACAAGTAAAAAATATATATCCATCTTCTAATGGTTTTGAAGTGAGGTACTTCAAAGTCTAAGTACAATACTCCTTGTACTTAAACTTTGAAGTACCTCACTTCAAAACCATTGGAAGATGGATATATATTTTTTACTTGTGACTACTAATTTTATGTTTAACGATGCCTCAACTGGTATGTACTCTTTTAGTATATAAAAATGTCGTGAAATTATGTAAGTTACGACAGGTCTGAAGATGGCGTCGAGTACGCCGAAACCGGTCACATAATAAATGAAAAATGCGATCTTGGCTGCATAATCATTATTAATATATAAGAAGTATTAAGGAAAACTTACCCCAACCTATTAGTAGTATATCTCTAGACTTTTATTAGCTCAGAAATATAAACGAAAACTATATTTTGTGCAATCTTAACCAAGTAATTGCGTTGTAAAAAGAAGTGACCCTTCGATCCCCTAGTTCAGAAGCTTAGTAATTACGAAAAAAAGGTGGTGTAATTAGGACCATAGTGCACAAAACATAAAGCTACAATTTCACGGACAAAAAATTATAATCAGTATGATTGTAAAATCGGGTATCGGATTGTATAGGTCGGGTAGGGGCGGCGAAATTGTGAAAATCCGTCTCTGGATGCACGTTTGGATTTCCAGTCTGGGTCGCTGCAAGTATAAATTATCTGGTGCCTATCCGGTGAACATGGTTCACGAGTTTATAAATTAAAACTGCAGTTTCAGCTTTTAAGCAGGCTGTCAGCTAGCGCGTGTCCGAGACTCAACCGCGAGTCTCGCTTGAGCCTCGGACACGCGCTAGCAGCGCGCCTCATGTATTTCAAACGTCAACTTCGCTTCGCAGTTTCTCCGGATGTAATTGACGCACCGCGATGCAATCAATGCTGTTCTTTTTCTTATTTTTCATTCTATCGATTGATTAAGAATATGGAGTATCCATTAAAAAAAAAAAAAATAAAAAAGTTTGTGTTGAAAGTAATTTTTCTTCGCGTTTTAGAGTGTCTCATAGTACCTACTTTCATAAGCCCCTGCCGTACGTTCATGACCGTAAAAGTGGTTTTTCAATATCTCTTGTAGTTTCGGAGATATCTGGGGTGAAACAGTTGAGTGGGACACCTCGTATATAAGTTCCCGAAAAGCTCACTAGAAACGGCGCGTGCCGCTGCTGGCGGTTGAGTGGGGCACTCACCACGCCACGCGCTGCCGTTATTTGCAACACTCGCAGCTCACTGTGATTATTATTTAAATGTGGGCATTGGATTCACGAAACCCAAAGCACAAACAAATATATACAGACGGGAAACCTCAGTAAGGGCCCGGTCCTACGCTCAGGGGTGCGGGGAGGGAGGGTTTCCAGCAGTTCCGTAAGATGTCCCATGATGGCGCTGCGGTCAGAAGCAGCCCTTTAAACTGGCCAGAGCAGGCCGCAGGTAGCGGCTGCCCCCACCACCACCTCCCCTCAAACGCCGGACACAGCCGTGGCCTCGTGGCAGGCGGCACGAGCTCTCCCCTCAGCCTCCCCTCCGCGCTACCCTCAGAAGCGCCTCTAGTGTCGTCTACCGCTACTACGCCGGGGAACCGCCTGACACCTGCTAGCATCTTACGGAACGACGGGGGGAGCGTAGGACAGTGGTTTAGGGGAGGCTTCCTCTCTGTATACGTTACTTAGTCACAGAGCTGGCAGTTCTTTACGGAAGATGGAGATACCCGTTGCAAAGCTCCGTAGTGTGGCAAAAAATACAACAGGCATGGTTAGACATTTAAATTTACACATCTCACTGGAACTATTCAAACTGCATTTGCAACTGGCTAGTCACTTCACCTCTTTTTCCTGGGATTGGATTGATGGTGTTACTTCGGTTGCAGCCGATTCCGCCCATAAGAAGGCAATGGGACGTCAAACAGCTAAGTTCTCACGCCTCCTTGGCAAACCATCTCTGCAGGTTCCGTGCAAGACTGTCATCAATCTGAGTGGCATGGAGTTGAGTGATGATGCGGTCTCAGTTTTGGAGAAAGGACTAAAACTTTGCTCCAACCCCCAAATTCACACCGGTCGCAGAAATTATTAGTGCTGTTGAACAGGTTGCAGCTCGACTTCCGCCTGAATCAGCTGAGGAAATACGTCGTGAAACCTGTCGTGCGTTGACGAAATCCAAGCCCATGAAGTCGAACATCACTAGTAAAGAGAGGGCGGCCATTCGTGACCTGAGGGAGCGCCCTGAAATTGTTGTCTTACCGGCTGACAAAGGCAATGCTACGGTTGTTGTCTCCCATAAGGACTACACTGAAAAGATACAGAGCCTGCTAAATGACAATTCCTACCGGAAGATCAGCGTTGACCCCACAAAGAAGGTGGAAAACAAAACGAGGGCGCTTCTCAAGGATGCGGATTTACCGGAGGGTGTCGCCAAGAAACTGCTACCTCAAGGTCCGGTACCGCCAAGACTTTATGGACTCCCTAAGGTTCACAAAGATGGGGTGCCGTTACGTCCCATTGTCAGTAACATCAGAGCACCTACATATTTGTTGGCCAAATACTTGATGGGAATATTAAGTCCTTACGTGGGTAAATGCCCTTATCACATCCGTAATTCTGTGGATTTTGTTAAACGCCTTAACAGCTTCAGGCTGGATGAGTCAGATATCATGGTGAGTTTTGACGTCGTTTCGTTGTTTACGAGGGTACCCCTTCGAGAGTTCACTAGATTTGATTGGTCAGAAATTTGACGAGAAGACCACCGAATGTTACAGGCATGTCTTGACCTGCACGTATTTTCTTTTCAATGGCGAATACTACGAACAAACGGAAGGAGTCACCATGGGTAGCCCACTCTCCCATGTGGTCGCAAATTTGTACATGGAGAATTTCGAGGAGGAAGCCCTGGCATCATCTGAATGGAAACCTACTTGCTTTCTCCGTTACGTGGACGACACTTTCGTCATCTAGCCACAAAGGTATGGATAAACTCCTCGACTGAACTCCATACACCCCAACATCAAATTCACTATGGAGACTGAAACGGAGGGTAAATTGCCGTTCCTTGACGTCTTGGTCAAGAGAAGAGCTGATGGCATCCTGGGTCATAGTGTATATCGGAAGACAACGCACACTGATCTGTATTTACACGCAGACAGCTGTCACCACCCTTCACAGAGGAATGGGGTACTTAAAACTCTAGTACATAGGGCGCGCACGATCTCCGACGCTGAGAGTCTACCCCAGGAATTGGAACACCTGAGAACTGTATTCCGAAAAAATGGGTACTCAGAGTGGCAGATTCAGCGGGCTCTCCGCCCAACCACTACATCACAACCTGTGGAAACGGATGAAAACACGAGGGAGGACGTAGGCACTGCGTTCATTCCATATACCGGCGCACTCTCGGGGAAGGTCGCCCGCATTTTGAAAAAAACACCAGGTTGGAACTGTTTTTTGTCCGCCGAATAAAATTCGTGCACTGGTGGGAAGCGCCAAAGACGATATCGGTTTGAGGAAGGCCGGCGTGTACCAGATTCCGTGTCAGTGTGGAAAGTCATATATTGGACAGACGGTGCGTACCGTCGAGGATCGATGCGTTGAACACCAGAGGCACACACGATTGATGTATCCGAGCAAGTCGGCGGTCGCTGAACATTGTTTGTCGGAGAATCATGCAATGGAGTAGGAACGCACTAGGATTCTGGTACAGACGTCGTGATACTAGGACTGCGTCTTTAGAGAAGCCATTGAAATTCGCACAAGTGACGACCTCATAAACCGTGACTGTGGCTGTAATCTTAGCAAAGCTTGGGAACCAGCGATTGGGTTAATAAGAGTAAATCTAGCAAACGTAACGAAGTGACGACCACGGCGGATAGAGTCCACACACCGACGTCATCTCAGACGCCGGCGCAATCGGTTCCACTGCGCGGACCGCGGAGGGGTCGCTCCGCGGGCCGAGGGTATTTAAATCGCCCGCTACCGGGCTAGAAACCAGTTCCCTTCGAGCAGCCGTAGCGTGCGGATCTCCGTGCCGGCGCGTTTCCAGGCGCTCAGTCCGTCAGTTCACCTGATGATGACGACATGTATGATCGCCGAAATATTGTGCCCGTTGGACACTATAGACCGGCAGTACACCCGTTTATATTTTGATTATCAAATACGCCGGGAGAAACTGAAGAATCACAATAATACTAATAATCCTGTTTCGTCCTTACACGTACGGAAGACAACGATTACGACTGCTCTGTCGCAATGCTTCCTTGTAGAGTAGTTTCGTTCAGCGCAGCACTGTCAACAACATCTCGAGAGTACTCGTGAATTTCTCGAGGATTTGCCTTAGTGTCGTGGGTTCCTCGAGAGCGCTCATAGCTCGTTCCTAGTATCAAACCGAACTGTTTTCAACCGGTTACTAGCATTGGGACTAACAGACACACAGACCTATAACCCGTCTTTCACACACGCCTCTACTAGGCTGTGTGAGGATCATTTGGAAAATAGTATGGCGAAAAGTAGATTTCACAGCTGCAAGCAGATTCTGTCTGCACGCAAGTGATGATCGTTTGCGTGTAGGGGAAAGGGTTGTACCTTGGGACGGTTTTACCTTAGGACACTTTTTAATACAGGCAGTGCACTCTAGTGGAACCTTTAAGAACTACGAAGTAAAGTCGTCCATCCTATTTTTAGAGGGAATAGGAGGCTATGTTGTATTTGGGTGATGTTTGAAATCTGAGGAGGACTTTTACAAGTATTCGTATTTCAAAGTTAAATTTAGCCACTATCCTTAGAAGATATAAATTAAAGCTAAATATCATTATTGATATTTCTTAAATACAGTGTTGTACGGCATTGTTTAAGTAAGCTAATGATACCATTGATTTGATTTGATTTGATTTTTTCAGGGAAGTTGGTCCAACCCGCCACTGCCCGCACCGAAACTGAGTTTATTGTGCGGTATCGCTCCCTGTATGTCTAGTAAAGCCAACCAATGCCCTTGAACAGAGCAAGGAGTCCCTTTGCCAGTTCTTTATTAGACACAATTTCTTCGGGTCTGGTGGTCCCAAATGTTCTGTGCCTTTTACTCTCCATTGCAATGCATTCGAAGATTAGATGTGATGCAGTTTCATCACCGTCATCACAAATCCTACATTTAGGGTCCTCTTCTGTTATTCCCATTGTATGTAGGTGTTTTTTGAAATTCCCATGGCCTGTCAGCAACCCAACCATGAGTCTAATCTCTCTCCTGTTCAGACCCAGGATTGCAGAGCTTCTTTTAAAACATGGCTTTGGCATCATTACCTTGCCATGTTTTTGTTCATGGACTTTGGTCCAATATTCTACGTGCTGTCTTCTGAGCCAGTTACGTAGCTCCAATTTGATCATTGCCTTGGTGATTGTCAGGACAGGTTCCGGTCCAATAAATGGAGTCTCTGCCCCCATCCTGGCTAATCTGTCGGCATGTTCGTTGCCACTGATCCCCGAGTGGCCAGGGACCCACAATAGGTTTACTCTATTGCTTTCCCCTTGCTCCACTAGAACCCTGTGACATTCTGCAACAATTTTAGACCTTGTTGCAGGAGCTGCCAGTGATCTCAGGGCTGCCTGGCTGTCTGAATAGATATAGATGCTACAATCTTTGTAGCACCTACGCAAATTTTTCTCCACACACGCCCTGATGGCAGTGATTTCCGCCTGGAATACTGAGGCCAGTTTTCCTAGAGAGATGACGCCCTCCAGTCTTGGCTGCACCCCATATACCCCAGCCCCAACACCTTGGTCTGATTTTGAACCGTCAGTGAACCAGACATTGATACCATTAGTTATAACGATAGAAATGTGTACATAGATTAGGATACTGTTTTCTGTTTTGGTGTTTTTGGTTTTACCTTGGGACACCTGGAAGGTGTATGAGTGTCACTGATACACCAGAAAAATAAAGAATTTAAGAGGGGAAAAAAAGAAGTCTTTTCCCAAAGAAAGAAGCCACTAAACGGACAAAGGAGTTTTCATCTTCCAGTTCTTCTGATGAAGAAATTCCCGAGTTTGGCACTAGCTCTGGAGGTAGCATATTTAATTTGTCATCTGAAGAAGAGGATTTCTCATCCTTCTTTCCATCTAGAAAAGTAACACTCTCTTGTTCTCAGGGTAGTTGGGGCTTGGTAAAAGTTGACATAAGTGGTAGATCTCATTTGTACTATGCAGGAGCACTTTTAGAAAACACAGAACATGATGTAACTGTGAAATTCTTAAGGAAGCAAAGGACCATTTTGTATTCCTAATGTTGAGAACATCAGCACTGTTAATCACAGCAATATAGTGAAAGAACTAGCAGCTCCAGTGGTGTGTCGTGGCTTTCATTCATTTAATATTTTATTCCCAGCATCTCTTGTTTCAAGGTAAAATAACTTTTGTATTTGGACTAACAAACATTTACTACCTGATTCCAAAACGATTTTTTCATTCATAAAACTAAGAAATTGAAATACATCACCGTGTCACATGGTAAAACCACCACTGTCCCGCCGCGGTGGAGTAGCCGAGCGGTCTAAAGCGTCTCGCTGCGGAGCGCGCGGTTGCTCGCCGTGGAGGTTCGAGTCCTCCCTGGGGCATGGGTGTGTGTGTTTGTCCGAGGTTAGTTTACCTAGGTTTAAGTAGTTTGTAAGCTACGGACTGATGACCACGCAGTTTGGTCCGATAGATTTACAGACATTTGAACATTTGAACACACCGCTGTGCCAAGGGAAAACCGTAGGTTGTACCTTGGGACAAGTGTCACAAAGGACTTTATTGGTGAGTAATTGTGTAAATATTGGAGCTAACCTAAACTGCTGTTCGTTCAACATTACCTAAAATTGGTGCCTGTGATGGGGGAATATTTTCAAATTTCTTGTAAAAAAATTATAGTATAAAAAATTAAAATGTAAAACATGTGCCAAGGTACAAACCTTTCCCCTACCACGTTGTAGTATAATATGATGATATAGAGCTTAACATTCACTTACATGTATGTGTAGATGGTATGACATATATAGGACAGCCAATGCGTCTGCACATTAACTGTCAAAATCTGTTGGTAATTTTAATACTGATTTCGTATTTTGACAGTTATAGCCACGATGTCGGATGTTTACAAAGCATGTAAACATCATACTTACGTTATTAGGATTTGTGCAATCTTTGGGAGTATTTTAAGTGCTAAGAATTTATACGTGCTAATAACATGGACGTCTTTGTTGTATAATTTCGTGTGTTTATTTATTAATTGATGTATTGGATTTTCACAGGTTACGTTTCTGTTCCCAGAGAGTACGTAGGTATAGACGTTCAATTTAGTGCAATTAATAGGCTGTGGTACAGGAAAGAGACAGCATGGCGAATGGAGATTTGTGTGTGGCGGGAGACGTGCAGGGAAGAGTCCTCTGCAGTCGGGCTGGTCAGTGTGTGCTTGGTGGCGGAGTGGTCAACGCGTGTGCCTAGTTGGCAGGAGATCCCGGGTTCGAATCCCGGCCGGGCACAGATTTTCATTCGCCACAGTTTGGTATTCCATCTAAACCTAATACAGTGATGCCATAACATTGAACTTGCGATTTATTTAGTTCATTTAAGTGTTGGCTTGCGTTGTTTCTGGATTTTCGTTATATGGAGCCTATCCTTTGTATATACATGTGGCGTCTGTTTCGCAAAGAACAGACGTCACTTCTGATCCTGCAGTTGTTATTATTTAATCACAGTTGATGTCATATATTCTGTGAGTATTAAATAATAACAACTGCAGGATCAGAAGTGACGTCTGTTCTTTGCGAAACAGATGCCACATGTATATATATAATATGCCGGGGACGGACAATGATCCTATCGTTAGTGGGGAGGGGTGGGCAAGCTTGAAGCCTTTACTCTTACGGGAATTAGTTTCATAAGTACGAGTTTGAGTACTGTGGACAGGGCGAAGCTGGGAATTTGTATCTGACGGGAGGCGTACTTAGGTAGTCCTTGCAGGTGCGCTGATCACTGTGTCCCCAGTGGTGTAGGGGTCAGCGTAACTGCCTAGAAAGCAGGAGACCCGGGTTCGAATCCCGGCTGGGTACAGATTTTCAGCTTTGCCCAATCGCAGTTGATGTCATATATTCTGTGCCTATCCTTTGTCATCGTGGGAAAATTCAATTCATTTGTAAAAATGGTTTTGATGTTTAACGTTCGTTTGTTCATTCAGTACGTTATGTGGATTGTTTCGTACATTTATATAGATTTCAATTTCTGTAAGAATGCCCATGATATGGTCTAGGTACTAGACTAGGAATCAAACGTCACTCATCCGAATGGTTGTCGAAAATAATCGAATTGAACGCCAGAAGAGGGTGCACGGGTAGCACAGCCGGTGTTGCCGAATGGGAAAGTGTTAAAGTGACTCGAAAATGTTGGGCACAAGAGTCATAAACACCCTTTACTACTTTAGATCATTCTCCAAATGGTGTTGCACGTCTCTAGTGGTTTCATCAAAGTCAAATGGTTGGCCAACACTTCAAAGGAACATAGGTTTAATAAAAAACATCGCGTGCCTTCAACGTTTGGCTTCTAGCTTCGAATATCCATCACAGAGATGTCAAACGAACGTTTTAAATGTTGTTAAGAGAGTGTGTGATGACCGTCACATCGTGTAACACGTCCATGGTGGCGTTCGGCAGTAGAATGTTTGTGAAATTTGGGCCTATGTAGCGTCATTGATCCACCTTAAATCATTCATGAAAGTCTTAGTTCTTGCATTACTTTCACACGTTTTGAGATCTGTTTGAAACGTCGCTGAGTTCTGGGAGAACGCCGCAGGGTGATAAGCTAGATGAATCGTTACAGAGGAAGAATGCAGACACCTTTCAACCAAATTCAGGCGCGGCTCGTAATTAAAGGCTCTGAGGCGGAGCCACCCCCCCCCCCCAAAAAAAAAAAAATTAAAAAAAGAAATATATATATATATATATATATCAACAACAGATTACAGAATTATAATCATCAGTATTCATTTAGCATTTTTCCGTCACACAGATGTAAAGAATGAAGATGAATGTTTTTGGAACTGTTGATATTGAACGATGTTTTTCAATCGAGTAGTAGCCTTAAGGCTGCGCCTTGAGGTGTCGTTTAGCTCCATGTAGTGGAGGGTTGGGAGTGGGGGTTCGTTGGTGTATTGCTTTTATGGGCGTCTCGAAGGCTCCGAGCTTGTAGCCTAAGAGTGTCCTACCAACCTCCACACTATTTTCACGTTCTTCTGCTTACTTCAAAAGAGAATAAAGAGTGGCTGAAACTCCACTATCGAATCTCTAGTCTCTGTATATGTCTATTATGTTTTGGTGTGCGGTTTACCACTCGTTAGTTTTACTGTTTTAATAGAGTTTTAGATAACTTTTTGTTTCTGATATTGGCTGTTGTATCCGGTGTTGGAATAAGTTCGTAAATTTCTCACTAGAGTGCACTACAATGCGGTACCGTAAAGTGTCACTACCTAGCGAGAGAGTTGCGAATGATTTAAGAAAAAAGCGCGAGAAGTATGTCCCGTTACTTTCGATTCCGTTCTCGCCGATTTGAGTTTGCGGTTAACGTGTGTTATTAGTTTCGTCTTTTGTGCGTGTATTGTGGCTAAGTTTTAGTGACTTTTACTTCAAAATGATCTGCTAGAATCGATTTATGAAGTATGCCTCAATCTCATACGGAGTGAACTGTCGCAAACAAATTACCTCGCAATCGAAGTTGACGAAACGACTGACTGTGCAAATTTGTCTCAATTGGTCTTCATGATTCGCCATGAATTACAGGGGAAAATAAATGAAAGATTTATTTCCTTTGTACGAGCGAAAAGCCACACTGCAGAGAATGTAACTGCAACAATTCTCTGCGAGCTGGAGAAAATGAATATACTACAAAAACCGGAAAAACTGATAGCTCAGTTTTACGACGGTGCTCCTGTTATGAGTGGCCGCAATAATGGAGTTCGGATAAGAATGAGAGAAGTGTATCAAAATGCGCACTTTATTCACTGTTACTCACAATTATATATTACACCTCATGTTCACAATTGAAATTATCATTACATTAAGCAAGCAGCGTAGTTTATCCACACCACTTTAAAGATTCCTGCAAACGGTGTCACTTAGTACTGTTAAGTGCGATAAAGTCTTGAGACGTAATATCAGTAGATAAAAGCTCTCAGAGGGCTTTATGTTGGTTTTAGCCTTTGATTTTTAATTGCTTCTGAAACAGGAAGAAGGTGTAGTACGTAAAGTTTCAGGTACAATATGACATTGCCCCCCCCCCCCCTTTCTGGAAATCGTCGTGGTTACAGACTGATACGTAGCTCGAGGTCTAGGTTTGTTCCGATCGGTAAATGTCAGAGCCTTCCCCTGACCAAATTTATAACTCGTGCGTCGCAATGGAAGACACTTATGGAGTTTTGAAGACATGACACTTTAATTCTGTTGTTCAGTGTATAATAAAATGGTATTATATCCACGATTTTCACTTCATGGAAAAATTTAGAACACTTAGAAACCAATTTTAATAGATCCCCTTAATTTATACATCACTGAGAAAGGACTTACCGTTCTCCAGGCTGCTGCAGTTGATCCATGGTTACTGATTTAGAGCTGCAAGGCAGTGGGACATCTTCCTTCTTTACGAAGATCAAATTCTGGTTTGCGTCGCTGTAAGCATAAATTACTTAATGAATATCCGGTCACCATATTTGGTACGCTTATAAATAACAGCTATAGTTTTGTATCTCCTCTACGCCATAGCATTGTGGACACGTTTACCGGACTATGTTGTGAAGATAGTGGAGCTGCTGCGAAATAACTCGGAGCGATTGATGGTGCAGTCACATATTAGACTAAAGTTATCGTTGTCTTAATTATCAACATTATAAGTAAATTAACCACAAATATCATTTAAAGGACAAATTTTTTTTATAGAATTCCACTGCAGTATATTTTTTCTAATTATGGACAGTGTCACTTTAAATGTATAATAGAATGAGCGAATCAGCATTAGTGCTTTAATTTGTGATCTCATACCGTGCACAACATTGTACGGTATTAATATGTACGAAAACGCCAAATACATAAATGGGATTCTTCAGGAGCCCATATCTCCGGTTCTATTGATCACTGAGGTAAGGGTTAAAGTGTTTTGCCTTTTGGTAGAGCGATCATTTCAATATGTAATAGAAGAAATGGCATATGGTAGCTGACCGACAATACATTCTTTAGTTCAGCAAAAAAGAGCAAACGTTTGGTTTACTTAATTTGTGTTCAAATGTGGGCTTTTTACGGCTTATAAAAATATGAATTGTCCATTTGCGGAATGTGAGAAAACCACGTAAAACCAATCTTTTGTCTACCAAACTCGGAATTATAGGGATGCGCTCTTTTATACTTTTCGTTCAGTGCAAGTCATCGATTTTTTTACCATATGGATGGTAAGACGAAATAGTCAAACTACTTTACAATTTTTTCAATGTATTTATTCGTTACCGAAATCTAAGGTTTCAAATTTGCCGTAATTACATACAGATCGCGCACTATTTTATGGCTCCTATGTGATCGGCAGAAGTCGGTTGAGCTCGTGCACCTCCGGAATGTTTACGCTCTCTGCCAACCTTGCCGACGTAACCGATTGCGCGCCGTAGCCATTGTGTATTGTCGATTCGTGTCTGGTATTGTTCGTTGTTGAGTTATTCTGTTATTCGTGAAAATCAGCGACGAGATCGTACTTGGTCTTTTAACTCCGTGTACACCGACGATTCCTGTGAGAAAAGGAGGGCTGTTATTCAGGGTGGATAGTGATAACGAAGGTCATTCATTGATGCACTATACCCGGGCCGCTGAAACTTTGCATTTGACGTTTACAAATAACAAGGAAAAGCAAGAAGCGTAAGGCGCTAGTCGCTAGGAACGATCCAATCACAGCGCGATAAACACTTCCAGTGATCACGTGCCGTGACGTCAACATTCCCGCGTTGCCGGCTTTATTCAGTTCTAACGTAAACAAAGTTGTGTATTGTGTTTATCGCGTGTTTATGTTGTGTGTGATTTTTTCGCTGCGATTTGTTTTACTGTGAGTGGTTTAACTTGACTTTCCGAGTTCAAGTAATTGGATAATGTCACCGAAAAGATGTTTGTCTAGTGACTTTTCTGAGTAAGTTCTCAATTTCGTTTGAATAAAAACTTCGAAGCTTATGCTCTGAGCAGGAAGTTCATTCTAGTTTCAAACGATAGGAAAGAAGTTATGGTGCGGTGGTTACAAGAAAGAAATATTGCTGCATATATGTCAATGTCAAAACTTCGTTTATATTCGCTCGTGAAACAAAATAAGCCTATTACATCCACATGTGCAGTAGACGAAATCGCAAAGGAGCAGCGTCACAATGAAATAAATCTGCCCCATTTCATTGCCGTTTTAACCCTATAAAATTGGTATGGAGTGACGTGAAGAATTACTTAAGGAACAATAGGCCTTTCACAATAACAGAGGTGGAAAAGCTGTTGCAAATGTGGCAGCGCAAACAATGGAAGGGATCATGAGCAGTTAATGATATGTCTTGGTGATGACGATTTTGTCAGCGACGACAACAGTCAAGATGGGGAGCTGGATGTAATTGTACCATTGTCGCCGTAAATTAGTGAGTGAAAATCATTGATTATAAAACGTAGAGAGAGAAGTTACTATCTTGATTATTGTTTATTTCGTATCTGTCGTCATCCAATGCTTATTTTCTATATTGCTTTGCACCGTTATTGAAAGCGTGTGCATTGTTGTGCTCTGGTCTCCATTAATATGCCGTAAATTAATTCCTGCTCAAGAACGAATTATTATATCCTTTTATTACTCAATAGCTTACATTTACGAGATGCAATTGAAAACCGTTTCGTCTGCTGTGCGTATAGAGGCTAGTGTTGCAACGTCGCTAAAGCAGAGTAGCCAACTTAACTCGCCGTAACGCGAAACGTCAAGTGCAATGTTTCAGCGGCCCGGGTATAGGGAGAAGGCGCTGCTACATCCGCTAAATCTCTCAAAATACCGGCAACATATACAGGCAAAAGCGAGCGCAATCTACAAAGGTTAAGAAATTTTATGAGAACTCGTCCTGGCGAATCACCTGCTACTCTTGGCAAGAAGCTGTAAGTCTCATAGGGTAAGGTGGTACAAATTCAATATAGGTACAATTCCGATCAACATAAGTTTTCGCGCCATTTTTCTGTCTCGTAGTGTCTCGTTTGTCGCATTATAGAGTAGCAGGTGTCTACAGCTCCTCCTGTCTTTTTCAAGAATACACCGCTTTGCGGTAAGGAGATATCAATTTTTCCCTTTAAAGAGGTAAGTGAAGCTACTTAGTCTAACGCGCTCTTATAAATCATCTAGTTAAGGGTGACTGGATTCGCTGCCAAAAATGCAATGTTTGGTATCACGAAGTATGCGTTAGTGCGTGACAGAAAAAGTGCTTCTTATGTGGAAGATGTCCGTAATCAAAATTGTACGAGCAAGTGATCACAATTGTACCTACTGTGGTACATTTTCGATCGATTTTTCTCAATTCCGTAATCTTTTGTGTGTTTATACCAATTTTTGTAATTATATAATATTTGTGTTACATATTCATTAAACATCCAAGAACAAGTGCCATAGTTAAAATTATTCCTTTTTTAATTTTATTTCCAGTTATAATAACATTTGTCTGAAATTATCGAAATTGTACCACCTTACTCTATATTTGTCAAATATATTTATTTAATTGTTGCGTAATATGTACAAAGTACTAAAGTAGTTTACTACGCAATAAACAGAGTTATTGAGACAGTATAATCAGTATAATCCATTACTGGTAACCAATTTAATACTTCTATTTAACAATTTCCATTTCAACAATTTTATTTATTATGTTGTTGAGAGCTTTACTCTAATATTATTTTACTGTGAGAAATGCATAAAGGCACAAAGCGATTATTTATTAACAAATTTTACAAGCAAATACAAATCTATTCTGTCCGATAGTTGAAGCTATCATACATGTCTCTTCGCAGCACCGTACCTTGTAGTTTCGCGAGATGACGTCAGGGAGTGAAAATATGAATTCCATCTATACCATCGCTCCCTCTGTTTCCAGCATACAATACGTAGAGCAGAATTACAGTGCGCATATTGTTCTCGTAAAACACACTGAAAGTACTTTATACCACAACATTTACACATTGATTTTACTTGAAATTAATTTTAAAAAAATGTTCAAATGTTTGTAGAACTTATGGGACTTAACTACGGAGTCATCAGTCCCTGAGCTTACAAACTACTTATGAACTAGCTAAGACTACGGACGGCACAAATATCCATGCCCGAGGGGGGATTCGAACCTCCGTCTGTAGTGGCCGTGCAGACCGTGACTAGAGCGCCTCAGTCCCCTCGGCCACCGCGGCCGGCTGAAATTAATTGAACTTCATTTCGATGTATGAGTGGAGAACGCAGTTCAACTTCCTAAGAATTATTTTTCTTTTACTCTTCTTAGGCCAAGAATTGGCGAAATTCAGACGTTAGTAGATGAGTTTGAGAAACGTGTAATGCTGTGGCGGAGTAGCCGAGCGTACTGAGGCGCTATGCTCCGATGCGCAAGGCCGCTCGCCGTTGTGGGTTCGAATCCTCCCTCGGGAATAGATGTTTGTGTTGTCTTTAGTATAAGTTAGTTTATCAGTAGTTTGTAAGTTTAAAGACTGATGACGCCGCTGTTAAGTCCCATAAGCTTTACAAATATTTGAACAATTTTAACGGGTAATTAGAGATATGATTGACGAATTTTATACCCGTAAGAAGATTGTACCATCCATCGCTAAACTGCTGCCTGTTTTAAAAAAATAAAATTGACAAGAAATGGGGTTCTACTTTTCTGAGGAAAATATTAAAGTCCATGGGATCCGAATGGAAGAAGGTCCAAAATAAAAGACATTTGTTGGTTGAACAACCCAGACATAATGTTCTGGCGGCTTCGCTTCGTCGTTGAAATGAAAAACATAAGAGAAGCAGGGACGGAAATTTTCTATCTAGACGAGACCTGGGTTGATAATAATTTGACGTTTGGAATATGTTGGCAGAAGGAAGGGGGACCGGTGTCGCAGCGTGGGAAAGTGCTTCCAGGAGGCTTGCTATATTAAGCGTCGGTTCGAGAAAGGGTTTTGTGAAACAAGAAAAGCTCCAGTTCTGGGAGAAATCATCGCAGGGTGATAACCATGGACAGATGAACTATGCAAATTTTGAGAAACGGTTTCAAGAGAAGGTTCTTATAATCCTAAAACGTCGCTCAGTCTTTGTGGTAGATAATCCACCGTGGTACTACTAGCAGATCGATAAATCACCGTCCATGTACGTCACAAAGGCGATAATGATCGAGTGGTTACAAATGAAAAAAAGTGGAATGCGACGACAGCATGCGCAAGGAGGATCTGTTTGAATTAGTTGTACAAATTAAGCCCTCGCAAAAAAATTATCTGTATGAATTAGTTGTACAAAATAAGCCCTCGCAAAAAAAAAAAAAAAATAAATAAATAAATAAATAAAAATAAATAAAATAAAATAAAAATAAAAATAAAATAATAAAAAAACCAAGA
This sequence comes from Locusta migratoria, assembly GCA_026315105.1. Classification (NCBI taxonomy): domain Eukaryota; kingdom Metazoa; phylum Arthropoda; class Insecta; order Orthoptera; family Acrididae; genus Locusta; species Locusta migratoria. The sequence goes on from CM048755.1 coordinate 389,584,309, forward strand.
ATGTCGTTGACCAATTGGCCGAAAGTAAAGGTCACAAAGTTGTCAGGCTGCCACCATACAATTGCGACCTCAATGCAGTTCAGTTTGCATAGGGAAAATTACAACAATTGAATCGGTCGGTGGAGAAAGGAACAATGTCACTTTTTTGTACTTTTCAGGAGAGACAAAAAACTGATTTATTCTTAAACTATTTAACAGATAGCATTGAAATTTTCGACATTTGCTGTACTCTAACCATACATACTCTGAATAAAAATAATTTTTATATATTCTACAAAGTATCTTCCGATAAAAAAAATTGAAATTTGTAACATAGTTCCTTTCCTCAGTCAACGAAGGAATTAGTACTTTTCGAAAGTATAATACATTCAGAGATACATATTTCTGGATTAAATCTCAAATTTATTGGTAAATTATCTTCAGCTGAACATGAAAACAACTATTTAATAGAATTCAAACATCGGAATAGTTCATATCACAGTAAGTTATCACTTGAAGTTAGCTATTTCAAAATTTCTTCATAAAAAATCTGTGTCTTCTCCACGATTGTGTTTCATCAATTTCCGAAAATATCTTCAATTTTTTTTATTGATTCGCACTTTGTAATTTTCATGAAAATGTTTCTATAGAACTCGTATTTCACATTTACGTCTCGATATTTCTTAAGGAACATTTCGTGCAAAGTTTCCAGATCCAAGGTTACATCTAGGTATTTCATTTCCTTCCCAGCATAGTGAGTTTCTTTGAGTGGGAAAGATGTGATACTGGGTACTATCAAATTTATTACATTTTCCGAAATTTTTGTTATGCATGGATTTCTTCCACACATGTCCTTTTCACATTTAGAAAGACGGTATTCCATCACTTACAACACTCAACAATAATCGTGACACCTGACGAAGTCGGCGCCAAACTACTGTTTTGTTGCGCTTTCTACACCTGCCTGCCGCAGACCAACGCCATCTAGCGTGTAGCTGGTGTAGTCAGTGGCGTAGCTATCATAGGGCTAGGCGGGGCAGTGCCCCGGGGCCCCCGAGATCAAGGGGCCCCTCGGCCTCCGTGAGCAAAGTTCGGAAAAAGGTACAGTAGACTCCCCGCCGTTTTTTATTTTTTTATTTATATTTATTTATTTATTTCCTTCCAACCCTACCGTACTTCATTCCCCCCCCCCCCCCTCCGTGAAACTAAACTTCCCACAGTAGCCGCACTGGGCCACAGGGTGATGGAACATTGCTCCTAGTGTGGCCTTTTGATAAATACATTCACTGTACAGTACTTCTTATTGGCAAGTAGAAGTGTGCAGTTCGATTATACGAGTAATCGGTTTTCCGAACATCCATGTCCCCCAATTACACTTCGGATAATCAACGTCGTACTGTACATAATATTTTAGCTGAATGAAGGATTTTCGACGTTTAACTTGTTTAACACTGCCAACAAACTTCGAACGCAGAAAGTGAAATCCAAAAATTATTCCCATCTCAGAATATAAACATAAAAAGGTATTGCTTGTCCGCTAAGACGTGCACCCTGCCGCCTGCTGAATTACTAGCAGTGGGTGACAATACTGTTCATGGTTTGATTCGCGGCAGGGGGCCATAGTTTCGTGGATGAGTAAAACTTCATTGTTCATTTTTACTAGCTTCTGCCTGCGACTTCATTCACCCGATTACGGGTATGCTCGGTCTCTCAAGCATACCTCACTGAAAATTTTGGTATTACTTTTTTTCTTTACGTTATATTTCTTGCTTGTTTTTAAATTCGACTCTCTCATTCCATTGATGGACGGTCGCTCAAGCATACCTCACTGAAAATTTTGGTATTACTTTTTTTCTTTACGTTATATTTCTTGCTTGTTATTAAATTCGACTCTCTCATTCCATTGATGGGCGACTGGCTTTTTTAATACGCCGCTGTAAAAAGATTATCTAAAACAAACAGGCAATTGAATTCGCAGGCATTAAAATTCATGTTGACATGTGAGTGAAGTCATCATTTTGTAAATAGTCCGAATGTTAACAGAATGCTGCTTGTAAGTTCAATATCGTAAACTGAAGACGGTAACCTTTAATTGTTGTATTAAGTAACTAGAAATGAAGTGGGTTTGGTACGATACGTTAAAAATGTGTATACTAATTTAACGTTTATGTATTCTCTTGGAAGTCAGTTGTCTTCAAAGAATCGTGTTAGTGTAAGTCGTTATATTTTTCATCCTGTTTATTGAATTGGTGTGTGATAAATGTTCAAATGTTTGTATAGTCTATGGGACTTAACTACGGGGTCATCAGTCCCTAAACTTACAAACTACTTATGAACTACTTACGAACTAGGACGGCACAAATATCCATGCCCGAGGGGGGATTCGAAGCCCCGATCGTAGTGGCCGTGCCTACCGTGACTGGAGCGCCTCAGTCTCCTCGGCCACCGCGGCCGGCGGCGTGTGATATAACAATGGGCTGTAAACCTATTGGTATCGATAGACATGGTATGACAGCAGAAGTGGTTATGGAGTATTTTCGTAATACTGTATAGAAAATAAATCTGCAGAAGAAAGAAGGCAGGAAGACCATCCGATGTTAGTTTTTGCGATAGTGAACACAGAATTCACAATACAGGCACGTCATTATCTGATATGCATGTCTAAGAAGATGAAAACTCTGAAAATGATTTCTGGACCTACTATAACGGAAAAACACGTTCAAATGGTCGCAAAAGCCGCCTAGTAGTCCTGAAATGTGAAATTGAAATTAATGGCTGTCAATTTCTTTACTGTATGTTAAAAAAATTACTTTTCTCCTTTAAGAGATTAAAATTGTCCTAATTAACACTAGATGAAGCAAACAGGAAGAAATACTACTAACATAAAACAAAATTTACTTTACCTTTGTATCTGGAATTGGAAAAAATAATAAAATTTAAAAAAAAATTAGAAATACATGTCGGGGGGTGGGGAGTGGGGAGGGGCTGCAGGCTGGCAACCACCTCCCCCGTATTGGAAACGCCACTGATCATACCCCAAGATTTTCAGAAATCGGTGGTATAGTTTTAGTTTAGAGAGGGCCCCAACGTCATTTTTGCCCCGGGGCCCTTGGTATAGTAGCTACGCCACTGGGTGTAGTACAAGCTCGTGACAGTAAAATCTACTGATAAGTCACTGACTTGATTCCTTTCTCCTCAGCACGTATAAAATCGACCTCATGTTATTCCAACAGGAAGAAGCCAAACATAGTTCCTTTCATCACAGTAAGGTGTATCTTGGTCTGTTTACTGCATTTATGTAAAAAAGTGAAAATCACCAAAAAGTGACTTAGTTCCTTTGTCCACCGAACGATTCAATTATTCCGAGAAAGGAATGTAACAGGGGATATGTCCACCGCAAATCTTATAAATCTCACCGACGCTTCTTATCAATCACTACCGAGGACTACGAAGGCTATTGCCGAAAGGTTCAAGAACTGGAGGAGTATTATTGGAGGCATGATGATGTCGTACAAATAGTGATTGACAAGATTGTAATTAACGCGGGTCCAGGAAGAACCACAGCCATAGTAGGTGGCGGTGGAAGCGACTGCTAGTTCCTAAGTTCTTACTCGTACCATTTCGCGTTTTATAGTTCCATAAATAATAGTTATTTTGTAGCAACTTTATAGTAATAAGCTTCCGTTTACAAACATAATTACAAGTCTCAGCACTGACAGCCACGGATGATTGTAGTGGAAGTAGCTCGAAATTTCGGTAATTTAAATTGTTCATAAATTTTTAATGATTATAAAATTGCTAGAGATTGCTTATATAATCACTAGATGTTATTAGGAGATTATTTATTGTCAATTCACAACATGATTCGGGCTTAGCCCATCATCTGGTGATCTGTCAATAAGATACATATACAGCCAATAAGTATATACACAAAATTATTTGCAATTTATAATTAAAATATGAAATATTTTTTGTAGTTTTATATAATTTTGAATTATATACCGATATTATATATATTTAGATTTGATGCATTCAAATTTATCATTTAAAATACTGTTGTTATGTATTGCCAAATACGAATAAACATTAGTTGTGATTAAGATATTATTTATATAAAAGATCTCAGAATCCCCAATAACTGTTTTTTTAATGTCCCTAGATATCACAAATTTGTAGTACACTAATATACCTATACCTGAAACCTCAGAACTAATTCAACATAATCTTATTGCACACAAAAAAGTGAAACCAGCATTTGTATCAGAACTTGTCATCTTATAGAACATTCCCTTTCAGTTAATTACTTTGTTTTTAATGGACATATATAGCGTCAACATGATGGTCTAGCAATGGGTTCAAGTCTTTCTGGTATTCTTCCAGAAATTTTTATTAATAGTCGGGAGCAAAAAGTTTTTGCTATGCAAAATGAGCTTATTAATAAAATTATACTTTACCAGCGTTATGTTGATGATATTTTTTATTATCTTTAATGGAAGTAATGAGGAGGCTGACCAACTACTACATATTTTTAACAATTTGCACCATAAGATAAAGTTCACTTGGAATTTGAAATTGAAGGCTCTCGTAATTTTTTGTACTTACAAATAAGAAGACCAAAAATTAAAATATGATATCTTCCGCTAAACCAACTACAACAGATATCATTATTGCTGCAAATTCTAATCATCCCCCATCCCAAAAGAAAGCACTTTTTCGCTCTATGTTTCACAGGATAAAAAAATTGCTCTTGATCAGGAGGCTACTGATAGAGAAATCCGTTCTATGATACAGATAGGAATAGCCAATGGTTTCAAAGAATGTCATATTAAGAAAATGGGTAAAAACATACTTTCACAATGTAACGCAAACAGCACAATAAAAACTGAAAAACATGATGTTAAATACGCTGCTATGACTTATGCAGGCCAGTTATCATTAAAAATTAGTAATGAGTTTAGAAAACATAATGCCATACTAGGATTTAACACGTGTAATCATTTACGAATATTCGTCCGCCATAGTGTTGAAAAACCTGTTAACAAATTTTGTTATGGTGGGATATACAAGATTAAATGTGGGACATGTGACAATTTCTGTATTGGGCAAACAGGAAGGGAATTTAAAATACGATACAGAGAACAAAGGTATCCCAGACATGGCAGCGCACTAAGTACCCATTTGCGTCAAAATCATCATCAACTTCTTAATATCGAAAACAATTTGCAAATTCTTCATTATGAGAATAAAAGCACATGTTTAGACATTTTGGAAGATTTTCGTGCATAGATACACCTTGCAGGATCAACTGCTTAACGAACAAGTTAGCAGCACAAGAGACTGGTTTTTCCAAAATTTGAGAGCAACATTTTTCAGTAATTAATTTTGAGAATGAAAGTCAGAAGAATCCCGATTATGTATAGGAAACATCACCATATCTCGGTGGTGTACGAATAGTGTGGATATAAGTCAGTAATGGCGGACGAGCGGACCTCTATGTTGTTCAGAATGGCGCTAGAACTGCTCAGAGGTATAGAGACCACACTCTTCGACCTTTCGTTGTGCCCTACGCTGCTGCGATAGGCGATGGGTTCCTTCTGGTGGACGATAATGCTCTTCCCCACAGAGCTGCACTGGTGGTAAACATGCTTGAAGCTGAGGGAATTGAACTAATGGAGTAGCTTGCTTGTTCATCAGACTTAAATCCAATTGAGCATGTCTGGGTTGCACTTTGCAGACGAATTGCATCCAGACCAGCACCTGCCACAACGTTTGCAGAGCTGGATATTGCACTGATGGAAGAATGGACAAATATCCCTCAAGAGATGGCTGATAACCTCATACTGTTCATGCCATGCAGGTGTGCAACTGTACAGGTCGTCCTAGGTGATCACACACCATATTAGAGGACAACGAGTATGATTTTTTCAGTATTGGGGTAGCCCTGTGGTGCCTCGCTCTAAGTAAACGCTACGTAAACCTGAAGTAAAAAGTTGGGAAAGCAAAATATCGTACTGTATCACACAAAAATTACAACTGTAACCAACATCTGAATAAAATACTTTAGCCGACCGCGGTGGCCGAACGGTCTGCGGCGCGCCAGTCACGTTCAGCACGGCCACTACGGTCGGGGGTTCGAATCCCCCCCTCGGGCATGGATATTTGTGCCGTCCTTAGTATTAGCTAGTTCATATGTAGTTTGTAAGTTTAGGGACTGATGACCCCGTAGTTAAGTCCCATAAGCTGTACAAACATTTGAACATTTTGAAAATACGTTACCATATATATATATATATATATATATATATATATATATATATATATATAGTGTATATCTCACCTGATCCCCTAATTGTTTTGAGCAGTGTATAAATATGTCGCAACATATACTGCCTGAGGAAAAATTAGTAGACCTGGAAAGACTACGTAGATTTTGATCCGATGACGGCAGATGCTATCAAGGGAATAGTAGATGTACCGATAACGGTTTGAATCTCGTCCCCAACAGACAGCGTAGCGACGTAGCTGCCACAGCGCCACATATTTTTACCTTTTAAAAGGAATTGTTTACAGCCATAAGACTCTGTGTGATTTAAAAGTGCGGAGAAAAAAGGCGCCATGCCACGCAGACGCGCTTGTGATTCTTACAGCCAACTGAGCGAGTCTGAAAGGTGCAAAATAGTGACCTTTGCAGTAGCGGGGTGGTCCTTTCGGAGAATGGGCACACAAGAAACATCGTCTGTAGAGAAGGCCTCCGCACTGGCGTGCCACGTCACGCAGAGTAGGCCGCGGTCGCGTAGCTCACTGGCTGGCCGATGGGGCGCAGCCCACCGCTTCACACCGGCCAGCCAGTGAGCTACGCGACCGCGGCCTACTCTGTGACGTGGCACGCCAGTGCGGAGGCCTTCTCTACAGACGGTGTTGACACAAGTTGGACGGGCAGCGTCAGTCGTGCAAAGGTGCTGGTTGCAATGGTCACATGAACATTCTAACATCCACAGACAAGGTTCTGCCCGTCCGCATAGCACAGACGTGAGCCAAGTATTATAAACTCAGTGGTTGCTGATCGTACAGATACCACAGAAAAGGTAACAGTGTTTATAGCCCGAGAAGCGTCAACACGTACTAGTGCTAAAACGTCGATCGAACGGAGAGCTATGATCTTCAGCGATGAAAGTAGATCTTATATATACATGTGGCGTCTGTTCCGAAAGAACAGACGTCACTTCTGATCCTGCAGTTGTTATTATTTAATATTCACAGAATATATGACATCAACTGCGATTGGGCAAAGCTGAAAATGTGTACCCAGCCGGGATTCGAACCCGGGTCTCCTGCTTTCCAGGCAGTTGCGCTGACCCCTACACCACTTTTTTTTTTTTTTTTTTTTAATTACAAACTACTTATCAACCACCTTATACTAAGGACGGCACAAATATCCATGCCCGAGGGGGATTCGAACCCCCGACCGTAGTGGCCGTGCAGACCGTAACTGGAGCGCCTCAGTCTCCTCGGCCACCGCGGCCGGCATACCACTGGGGACACAGTGATCATCGCACCTGCAAGGACTACCTAAGCACGCCTCCCGCCAGATACAAATTCCCAGCTTCGCCCTGCCCACAGTACTCAAACTCGTAGTTATGAACTAATTCCCGCAAGAGTAAGGATCAGAAGTGACGTCTGTTCTTTCGGAACAGACGCCACATGTATATATATAATATGCCGGTGACGGGCAATGATCCTATCGTTAGTGGGGAGGGGTGGGCAAGTTTGAAGCCCTTACTCTTACGGGAATTAGTTTCATAACTACTAGTTTGAGTACTGTGGGCAGTGCGAACTGGGAATTTGTATCTGACGTGAGGCGTACTTAGGTAGTCCTTGCAGGTGCGGTGATCACTGTGTCCGCAGTGGTGTAGGGGTCAGTGCAACTGCCTAGAAAGCAGGAGACCCGGGTTCGAGTCCCGGCTGGGTACACATTTTCGGCTTTGCCCAATCTCAGTTGATGTCATATATTCTGTGAATATTAAAGTAGATTTTGGCTGCACGCAAGGTATGACCGATTGCAAAACTAGGTGAACATGAAATGAATAGTGTATCCCACTACATTATGCCAAAATCAGCGCCTGCAATGCCATTAAACAGTGAAAATTAAATTTCTTGTTTGTTTGTTTGTTAAGACGAAGGTGATAACATCTCACCAATAATTTCGCGAAGAATCATTTAAGGTAAATGAGGCATGCTAAGATTTCATAAATAAATCCGCATATGGTATTTCAGCATAAATATTACAAATATAAGGGAATAAAATTAAAGGGGCGACATTTCGAAACTGATTGTCTTCCACTGTGCCTACAACACTCCTCTATAACGTCCTGCGATGGCGTTCTTAGGCTCGGCGGCGCTTCATACAACAAGGTATTGAAAAAAGAGCATGAACTCAGAATTTTATGTTATGTTTAGATGGGTTATTGGTATGACATTGTAAGAGAATTGAATTCTACTTATTCCATCTTGGTCGTTCACACTATGGCAAGATCTCCACCCTCATTTCATTCTTAGATTGACACGTCATCGGTGGACGTAAAAACCTCTAGGCTCATAGTGGAAATCACGCGGCTTTTTAATTGGTGTATGAGCAAACATTTCAGACAGACCATCAAAATATACAGAAAAAGGTCACAGACAGTCGCATAAGGCGCTTCAATGCAAGCAGACCTTCCTTTGCGTCGTTCATTCGCAACCTTTCGCAGTGAAAACTACGCTCTACACCGGAGAGAGCAAGAGGACGATGTTATTGACAAACGTTCAACGCTGCAGACGCCCGTCGAAAACTCAAGCATTCTATGTGAACTTCCTGGGTCTGAAACGCCATGTCTGAAAGAACAGACACCATTTGTTGACATTATGGGAGTACAGCATTGACACATGAGTAAATGAAACTGCAAGCGACACATGTAACACCCCCTCTTTTCAACACCCTGTGGACCTTACTTGCGCTCTTTCAAATGAGTGTTTTTTCGACAAATCAAAAATGTTCAAATGTTTGTACAGCTTATGGGACTTAACTACGGGGTCATCAGTCCCTAAACTTACAAATAACTTATGAACTAGCTAATACTAAGGACGGCATAAATATCCATGCCCGAGGGGTGATTGGAACCCCCGACCGTGGTGACCGTGCAGACCGTGACTGGCGCGCCGCAGACCGCTCGGACACCGCGGCCGGCTGTTATCGACAACCCTTGAATGCGTAGTGCTCCATTTTCTGGCCTAGCGCTTATGCGCAGGAACCATATTCGTCAATCCTGGACGTTTCTTGCCTATTAATATTTGCTAGACCAGTAATCAAGTGACACTCATCTGAAGAGTTGTCCAAAATTATTGACTTGAAAATCAGCGAGAAGGTGCACTAGTAGTACTGAAGGTGTTGCCGACTGTGGAGTGTTCCTGTGCCTTGAAACATGAGGGCAGCAAAACCTTAAACACCATTTACTACTTTGGATCGTGGTGAATATGCACTGAGTGGTTTTGTACGGCACTTAGTGGTCCCACCAGAGCCAAACGTTGCTTTGCACTTCAAAGGTGTCATATCACGTTCGGTGAGGTTGTTCCCTACGAAGTTAACAGAGAAGGATTGAGTTCTCCAGGAGGTGTCAGGAATTTCTAACGTTGTGTAGAGCGTTGGCTTATTGCTCTTTGCATCGCGGACTGCAGTTTTAGACTGAAATATGTAGGAATCAATGGTCTAAGGAAAGGTGTAATTTCATTGACGCCCTTCATGCGACCTTCTGAGGCCTTTACGTGGCGTTTCTGAGCGGCAATGTGACTGAAATGTTTGACTCAGTTACCAATGAGAAACATCGCATGATTTGTACTTTAGGCTTTGGGCTTCAGATCTCCACTGCAGATTTGTCTAACGAAGGACTGATATGTAGGTAATGATCTTCCTACAGTGTAACACGCGCACGGTGGGTTTAGAAAGCACTATTTTTATACAATTTGGTGCCATTGTAGCAGCCTTAAAATCAGTGAACTCCGTCATACAGGTCTAGGTTGGGGAAGGGGGAGATAGGTAACGACCGGCCACTGTCAACTCCACGCAAATGTGTTTAACGGATGTAGTATGGAGGGGGACGTGGACAGTGCCCTCGCATGCCGGATAGTTGCCACGACGGACAGTTGCCACACCTGACCTTTCGCCAGGTAGTTTGAATAGCGCCCCTCCCCTCCTCGTACTCCCGCTGTCTGCGGCCAGCTCGTCCCTGCTACCACTGTCCCCTTACAGCCCTTACCAAAACCACTCGGTTCTGCTCGTGTACCTCTGTCGAGCACGTTCAATTGTAAACTTTGACAACGTTTGGCTAAATAGCGCTCGTTTACTGATTTGGTGCCTATGGGTAGGAAACTACTCAGAAACTCCTGGAGTTCGCTTGACTACTGACAGGAGCTAGACCAGCAATCATGCGCAACTCAGCTGAATTGTCGTCCAAACCACTGAGTTCAAACCCCTCAAGAATATTAATGGGAAGCACGAGGCTGTTGCCCAACTCGGGAGTGTTAGTGTGATTCGAAACATGAGTGCAGAAAAACCATATACACCATTCACTACTTTGTATTACATTGAATTTTCACCAAATTGTACGGTCCCTAGTCGTTCCATTAGAGCCAAACGGTTGCAGTACACTCCAAAGGGGTTAGAATCGTTCAGTGCAGCTGTAACCCTACCAAGCTTTCAGAGAAGGTATGAATGAGCCAGGAGGTGTCAGCATTGTTGAAACTTGTAAATAAGGTAGACATACTGCTCTTTTCACTTCGGACTGAAGTGTTCGATTGAGAAATGTGTGGGAATCAATGGTGTAAGGAAAAATATGTGATTTCATTGACGCCCTTTATACCACCCTCTGAGACCTATTCATGTCAGCATTTTGTTTGTAATGTTTTATTCAGTCACCAATTAAAAGAAGTCATTTAAAATCTGATCTTCGGGCTTCAACCTCCAACAAAGTGTTATCATAGGAACGACTGAAAGGTGGGTGTCAGGGGCTGTGACGATCTTCCTATAATGTAGCACGTACACGGTAGCGTTCAGAAGCAGAATTATTATCAAGTTTAATGCCACTGTAATACCAATAACTCACCTTTAGTCACACTTGAAAGTCTGAGTTCTGGGCTTTTTTTTGCACCTTTTCAGACCTTGCTGTCAGAAACGTCATCGAGATCATTGGCACCGCCGCAGGGCGATACGATTGTTAGAAAGGATGATTGCAGACACTTTTCAGCAAAATTTCTAACTTGTACGTCGTAATGACAGACAATTACAGAGCTTCGAAGACGCGGCCCTTTAATTCTATTGTGCGGTGAAGAATAAATCGTACTGTGTCCGCGATTTTCAAAAATCAAAAATATTCAAATGTTTGTAGAACTTATGGGACTTAGCTACTGGGTCATCAGTCCTTAAGCTTACAAACTACTTATGAACTAGCTAACACTAAGGATGGTACAAATATCCATGCCCGAGGGGGGATTCGAACCCCCGACAGTAGTGGCCCTGCCGGCCGCGGTGGCCGAGGGGACTGAGGCGCTCCAGTCACGGTCTGCACGGCCACTACGGTCGGGAGTTCGAATCCCTCCCTCGGGCATGGATATTTGTGCCGTCCTTACTCTTAGCTAGTTCATAAGTAGTTTGTAAGCTTAGGGACTGATGACCCCGTAGTTAAGTCCCATAAGTTCTACAATAATAAAAAGGTAGTGGCCGTGCAGAACGTGACTGGCGCGCCGCAGACCGCTTGAGCACCGTGGCCGGCCTGCGATTTTCATTCGGTGTAAATTTTTACAACACTCAGATGCCGATTTTAACAGATCACATTAGTTTCATACATTATTTAAAAAGGACTTACCGTTCTCCAGACTCTTGCAGGTCCTGCGCAGTTAGTGATTTTGAGCAGCATGGGTCGCTAGGATGAGGCACTGGGACATCTGCCTCCGCTGCTTGGTTGGATTTCTGGTCTGGGTCGCTGCAAGCATAAATTAGCTGGTGAGTATCAGGTTACAGTGCTTCGCTAGCTTATACATTAAAACTTTAGTCTAAACGGTCATCAACGCCTTAGCTGTGTGGTCACTTTCATCACACAAAAATGTGAAGACACTTGAGCTGCTGAGAAAGAACTAAGAGCGTTTGCTGCTGCAGATTCATATTAAAGTTATCGTTGTCTCAATTATCAACATTATACGCAAAGTTAACCACAAATGTATAGGCCAATAGTTCTTATACAATGTTACATCAGTATGTTTTCCTAAATGGGGACAATACCTCTTTAAAGGTAGATATAAGATGTACATTAACAAAACGAGGGTTATGGAATGTAAGGTCAAAACACCAGGCGATGCTGAAGGAATTAGATTAGGTAATCAGACAATAAAAGAAGTAGATGAGTTTTGTTATTTGGGCAGCAAAATAGCTTCTGATGGCCGATGTATAGAAGATTCAAAATGCAGATTGGCTATGGGAAGAAAAGCGTTTCTAAAGAAGCGAAACTTGTTAACATTTTAAATTTATTATTACGCTCTACGACCGTGAAAGCTATTACGCCACGCCCTATGACGTCATTTTGATTTCTCGGCGGCGCGCGCCTCGCCTGCTGCCGACCCGTTGCGGCAGGCGAGCAGCGCGGTCGCCGAGGTGTCTGCCGACTGCCGCCGTTGTTGCGCTGTCGTTGGAGGGTAGGATTGCCAGATTGAAATCTAGGCAGGCCCGGAGACCAGACGTGCCCCCCTCCCCCTTGGCCAATGACTCACCCCCCCCCCAACAAGGATTACACGTGAATTATAAAGGGAAAAAATGCCTAATGAAACGGGACATTTTGCTTTAATTTGCTTAGTAGCTTCTCTTTAGCATAAGGCAGAAGCACATTTTTTACTAATGCCTCGCTTTTTGTTCGGCCGCATCTTACTTTCGTTGCCACTGAGGAATCTCTAAAAACATAAGGATGTAGCTTATTACCACAATATTGAGAATTGTAAGAATGGTGGTGTTTCATACCATGGTAAGTCAAAGTTAATTCCGTTGCAGTGACTTTGTCGTCTTCTGCAGAAAATTGTTTCAGCAAGAATTTAAGAAGCGACTGGTTCTTCTTTTGTGTGGTAATATTCGCTTTGTGTCTTTCTGATTGTTAATGTTTATACACAGCTTTCACTCCGTCGTTCTTAACAGTAAATAAGATATTGCAGCCGGCCGCGGTGGCCGAGGGGATTGAGGCGCTCCAGTCACGGTCTGCACGGCCACTACCGTCGGGGGTTCGAATCCCCCCTCGGGCATGGATATTTGTACCGTCCTTAGCTGTAAGTAGTTCATAAGTAGTTTGTAAGTTTAGGGACTGATGACCCCGTAGTTAAGTCCCATACACTTTACAAACATTTGAACATTTTAAGATATTGCATATTCTGCACTTACACTCATCAGTATCGACTTTTTGTAGCCACTCTTTATAATTTTCTTCCTGCAACCATTCTTCACGGAACGAACATAGATATCGTCTCTTCATTTCACTGTTATTACTCACTAATCTGAGTTAATGTAAGCTTGTCTGTTCACAAGCGATCCGAGTATTCCAAAAATTGCCGGTAAACTGATAACAAACAATGAACGAACGAACACAAATAATAGACGTCGCCAGTTGACACGTTGCCGCAACAGTGTTTGCTTAATAATGCGCTAGCCGATTACTAACGACGCAACAATGAAAAGTTTTCAGAGGAAGAATAGAAAAGTAGCGTTTGTTGCAATAAGAAATTGACATTTATATAAAGCTATTCATAATTACTAGAGAGGAGCCGGCCGGAATGGCCGAGTGCACTGAGGCGTCTTTCCACGGTGCGCGAGGCTGCTCCCGCCAGAGGTTCAACTGTTGTGTTCGCCCTTAGTTTAAGTTACGTTAAGTTCGATGTAGATCGTCGCTACATGAGCATAGTACTTAAAAAGCGTCGTAAAAAAAAAAAAAAAAGGAAAAAAAAGAAAAAAGTCAAGATGAAGGTTACATTCAAGCCCGGAGATGAGAGTCATTGGCCCGTAGACCCGGAGAATTCATTCCAAACCCGGGCACTCCGGGCGGCGCCCGGAGATCTGGCAACCCTATTGGAGGGGGAAGATGATGACGTTGCTTTGTTCCATACTAAGAGAACACGAACGCTGGTAATGCCTTTATGTAAACGTACAGCTGCCGATGGATGTTACAGGCCATTGATTATAAAATAAAAAAAAATAAAAATAAAAAAAATAGTGACGAATTTATTCAGGAGCTATTGTCGTTTAAATAAAAGACAGTTCAACTTCGTACTGAGTTCTATATCGGATGACATAAAGCCACGGCGCCTAAGAAATGCAATAACTGAAGAAGAAAAATTACATTTTACACTTGAGAAGTATGCAAAAACTCGCGCATTATTTACAATCTGCTCAACAACTGGTACGGAATACTGTACCAGCGATATGGATGTTGAAGGTGTGTTATTTTATCTCTTGATTGCTGATTTGTGTTGCACTGTGGACCCATCATTTTGTAATCAGAAACAATACGACTATTATTTTTCTTTCGATTCTCCTTTATATATCGAAAATGAACGCCGAAACTGCACTGATATGTCCAGAAAATAATTCAATATCATCATATTTGCGTCGCATAAAGGCCTTTAGTAACTTTTGGCTCTTCTCATCCCTTTCCTTTCACACTTTTAATATTGTACCATAGTTTTATTCCGTTTTCTTTTCTGTCTTGGTACATAAAATTAATCGATTGTCACCTCTCGTGTAACATGAAGTAAATAAACCTGTCCAGACCGTATTTTACACAAAAGGCTTTATTAATGTATATTATTATTTTTAAGAACACCATTTATGTAATTACCGATAGTTAACAATTTCTTAATTCTTTGAACGTAAACCACCATTTGTGTTTAGTTTTAACTTTAATAGTTGAGTATTGAGGAAACTGCACTAAGTTGCTACAAAAATGAAGCAAAACGTGTTACAAGATATTAATGAGTGTAGCTTCCTCTGAGTGTTCATTGCTATGCCACGTCAAAAATTTACAGGCATAAAATGTTCTTATGTTTGTAGAGATTATGGGACTTAACCAGGTGGTCATCAGTCCCTAAACCTAACAAATTACTCATGAATTAGCTTATACTAAAGACGGCACAAACAGCCATGCCTGAGGGGGGATTCGAACCCCCATCGGGGAACAGCCTCGCGTATCGTAGGATAGCGCCTCAATGCGCTCGGCCACTCCGCCGCGGCTCGTCAGAGTCTGAAGAACTCATTTCCCTTGGGTGTTGTCATAAAACCGGTCTTCGGCGGGGGTCGGGTCGGCGACAGCGACCCCACTGGTTCGGGACCGGACGGCCGCCGGTCGCCACTATAGGAGCAGGTATACGGCAGGAAGACAGGTGGCGCTCCGCATGGCTCGCATTGCAGACAACGGGGACCAGTGGTGCCGCCTGTCGCGGCTCAGCGACGACTGCCGCTTGCCGCCGGGTTCGGAATCGCACCTTAACAGCTACTTTAACGTAGCGCAGCTTCCGTCTCGAATATATATGCTAATATAATTGCAACTCACTGCAACAGACTATAATATGCACAGCAGGAGAGTCGTAACTCCCTCCCATTGTTGGTATCCCCCCCCCCCCCCCCCACACACACACACACATTTTTTCCATTTGTTGTTAGTGAATCCGTTACTGGGATGACTTGGGATGGGTCACTGCCCGTGACCCAATAGGTTTCTTTCTTGCTGTGTGTCCTTATTGAAATAAACTGTACATCACAAGATCAATTAATATAGCTGCAATTGTTCCTGGTAACAGCGATACTTTAAAGGCGCAAGGTGGACTTGAGAGTTTTAATAACAGAGATGTGATTGCTTATCGTACATTCCAAGTGTTTGAAGTGTTTAACAAGGATATTGGTAAATCGTATTATTCGTGTAACATGCCATTTGTTGTTAGAACTCGTAATCATCGTAGTGTTAACGAACAGGAAAAGCGCCGGTATTTGGATTAAAGGAATGGTGAATTGTAGTCAGCTTAGAGTTGTCGAAGATGAATTGTATTATTATCGTCATTAGGAGCGCTCTCGCGGTCTTTCTGGATCGGATAGACGTTCATTATGGTTCGTAGGTGTAGAATGAGGCGTTCTTCGTCTTATAGTCTTTAAGACAACAACAACAACATCATACCATGCACGACAGTATAAAGTACTAATACACTGAAGATCCAAAGAAACCTATCTAATATCGAGTGGTGCCCTCGTGAACACGCAGAAGTATATATCTCTCCAACCTACTCTATCCTGAGCAAGCTTCTTCAAAAAATGTTCAAATGTTTGTAAAGCTTATGGGACTTAACTACGGGGTCATCGGTCCCTAAACTTACAAACTACTTATGAACTACTTACGAACTAGGACGGCACAAATATCCATGCCCGAGGGGGGATTCGAACCCCCGACCGTAGTGGCCGTGCAGACCGTGACTGAAGCGCCTCAGTCCCCTCGGCCACCGCGGCCGGCCAAGCTTCTTCATCTCCTCATAAGAACGGCAACACACATCCATTTCAACCTGCTTACTCTATTCGTCTTAAATGTCTCCCGTTCTTACTCTGGTATTTTTACCCCCCCCCCCTCCCTCCCCCTCCTCCCCCCCCCCCCACACACACTCTTCCCTCCAATGCTAAATTGTTTGCTTGACGTCGCAGAATGTCTCCCACCAATAGTTAAGTCTGGAGATCTTAGAGGGAATTCACGAATTACAGTGTTGATATCAATCCATCGATTCGGGTTAAGTTGCATTAAGGTAGCTTCTTCTTATGGGGAGCTGTGAAGCAGAAGGTGTACTCCACTTCCCCGTGTTCCCTTATTTTCAAACCGCGCTGGCGAAGATGAGGTGACCTCACATACACATTGAGGGACATGTCAACAAGTGCCTCCTATCGTACAAAGCACTGCAGTGAAGCGGTGCTACCACCACCACCTAGAGAGAAGGCCGCGGCGCTCTCGTGTGACGTCAGGAAGTGTAGGTTGCGCGCGCATAGCTGATTGGCTCACTGCTTCGGCGTAGTGCGCCGTGTCCCAGCGGCTACCCAGTCAGCTATGCGCGCGACCTATTAACCAGTAGTCAACACGGATTCAGAAAGTATCACTCTTGCGAAACACAGCTTGCCCTTTATTCACTTGAAGTATTAAGTGCCATCGACAAGGGATCTCAAATCGATTCCATATTTCTGGATTTCAGGAAGGCTTTTGACACTGTACCCCACAAGCGGCTTCTTATGAAATTGCGTGCTTATGGAATATCTCCCCAATTGTGCGATTGGATTCACGATTTCCTATCAGAAAGAACACAGTTCGTTGTAATTGACGGTAAGTCATCGAGTAAAACAGAAGTGATATCTGGCGTTCCACAGGGAAGCGTTATAGGTCCATTACTCTTCCTCGTGTTTATAAATGGTTTAGGAGACAATCTGAATAGCTCCCCTAGACTGTTCGCGGACGATGCTGTCGTTTATCGGTTAGTGAAGTCAATTGAGGATCAAAAGCAACTGCAAAGCGATTTAGACAAAATTTCGGCATGGTGCGAAAATTGGAATTGACACTAAATAAAGAAAAGTGTGAAGTAATAGACATGACCACTAAAAGAAATCCGCTGAACTTTAATTACGCGATAAATCAGTCAACCCTTAAGGTCGTAGATTCTACCAAATACCTAGGAGTTACAATTACGAACAACTTTGACTGGAGAGAACACATAGAAAATATTGTGGGGAAGGCGAACCAAAGGTTACGTTTCATCGGCAGAACGCTTCGAAGATGCACCAGCTCCACAAAGAGACTGCCTACATCACACTTGTGCGGCCTCTTCTGGAGTACTGTTGCCCCTTGTGGGACCCTCACCAGGTGGGACTGACGGAAGACATTGAGAAGGTTCAGAGAAGGGCAGCTCGTTTTGTTCTATCACGTTACCGGGGGGAAAGCGTCACGGAAATGTTGCACGAATTGGGGTGGAAATCATTAAAAGAAAGACGTTATTCATTGCGGCGTGATCTGTTTGCGAAGTTTCAATCGCCGACTTTTAGTTCTGAATGTGAAAATATCTTGCTAGCACCCACCTACTTAGGGAGACATGAACATCCCAATAAAATAAGAGAAATCAGATCGAAAACGGAACGATTTAGGTGTTCTTTCTTCCCGCGCGCTATTAGAGAATGGAACGGTAGAGAAAAGATATGAAAGTGGTTAATGAACCCTCTGCCACGCACTTTAATGTGATTTGCAGAGTATCTATGTAGATGTAGATGTAGATGAACCTACTCTGCCTGACGTCTCACGAGAGCGCCGCGGCCTTCTCTCTAGGTGGTGTTTGTGCTACACGCTGCGACCCAGCTAACAGGGTGACTGCGAGAACTCGTGTCATTGCAACATGGACAGCAAAATGGAGCAACGCGTTAACATCAAGTTTCGTTTCAAATTAGCCAAACGGTGACTGAAACCCATTGCATGTTAGTGCAAGTATATTGTGTTGAAGCAGTGAGTAGTGTGTTTGATTAGTTTAAACGCTTTAGAGGGGGAAAGGAAGGTGTCGAGGATGAGCCACAATCGGGTCGACCGTCCACAATGACAGTCCCAGACAAGATCGAAAGAGTGCCACGGATGCTTGCGGATAATCGGCGGCTGTCTTTGAGAATGATAACAGACGAGTTGAAGATCAGAAAAGGTTGCGGAGATCCAACAACGCATGACCTCAGTGCTTCGTGCGATTCCACAAGAAGCGTTCGTTGACGGTTTCCAACAGCTGTGGTCCAGTCAAATTAGGGTTTCACCTCGGAATGAGAGGTAACAAGCTGAATATTTGCATGAGCCTTTGTTTTGGCATTCTAAATGATGTGTCAAAAGTCTCATAAAATCTCGTGTCCGCGTCTTAAGATAATAAAGGCCAAAGGTCACGAAAATCAGTTTTCCGCAAATATCTCGCTTCCTGTGCGTTAAATGGTATTTGCATCTCCGATAAAAGTTGTAGAGCATGAAATTATCTACAATTTTTGTTTTAAATATTTTTTTGTGGAATTCATCGTTTTTTAGATAGAGCGCGGAGAGCGCACAGGTCACAGCGCTCAGACATATAAGACCTAATGCAAGTCAACCGCGAATCCCAGTCAATGGTAGATTGTTTAAAGTTATGAAGCCAAATACTTCAAGTATATTTTAATTATATTCTAATATATCTTCATTATGTTTCACGTAGAAAAGAATACAATTAAGATATATTAGAATATAATTAAAATATACTTGAAGTATTTGGCTACATAACTTTAAACAATCTACCATTGACTGGGATTCGCGGTTGACTTGCATTAGGTCTTATATGTCTGAGCGCTGTGACCTGTGCGCTCTCCGCGCTCTATCTAAAAAACGATGAATTCCACAAAAAATATTTAAAACAAAAATTGTAGAGAATTTCATGCTCTACAACTTTTATCGGAGATGCAAATACCATTTAACGCATAGGAAGCGAGATATTTGCGAAAAACTGATTTTCGTGACCTTTGAACTTTAATATTTTAAGGCGCGGGCACGAGATTTTATGAGACTTTTGACACATCATTTAGAATGCCAAAACAAAGGCTCATGCAAATATACAGCTTGTTACCTTTCATTCCGAGGTTGACGCCTTTTTTCGGCTTATTTGACTGGACTACTGTACAACCGATGTCAGAAGTGTATTGTACCCAATGGCGATTACTTTGAAGGCCAGTTGCGGTATTTTGTTTGTAACTATTGTTTACTATATTCCCTGAGACCAATCGTCGATCTTTTCAGACACTTTGAAAACCTGTTTACCAATACAAGAACGGACAAGATGCGCAATTTGGACAAATACATTACGGGTCGTTCAAAATTCCCGAAACTTTCTGAAAACATCTCGTATTCACCAAATTTTTAAAGAAAGCCAAAAGTGATACATAAAGTGATTTAGACAGTCTCTCAGGATTATTTCTGAAAAAAATTCTATTTGTAGAATATAGAAAAAAGTTTATATTTACTTCTTGTGTCTTACCTCTTGTTGGTGTCTTCTTCTTGTGCAAATCCCATCATTTCCAAGGCCCACTGCGGCGTCCCCTTCATCATCACGTCTTCATCTGATGAGCTGTCAGAGTCGCCACTTTCCAGCCCTGATGGGATGCGGCGAGGCCATCGAGAACGTCTAGCACGCGCGTACCTGTCACACCACAACAATCTCCATTCATATTCGACGTCAACACATCTCTCTTCTCGTGAAATCCTATCATTCTTTCGCTGTTCCACAACAGCGACCACAACCTCCCATTTTCTACTTAATCCTCCATTCTAAAAACGTAAATCACTCTAATCTTATTTTTATTTATCGGTAATTAAGTACACGGCCATCTGTCATAGTGTCTGAATTCCTTAAAGTAATTCCTTTCGTCTTCCAAATAAAAACTACATGGCACTAGGGGAGACCGGGGCACATTTTCCAGAGGGGCAAGTTTTCCAAATCCGTTTATTTTCGAAACAAACCGCTAGATGTTACCACCGGCGATACTGTAGGAAGTACCAACAAAGCACGCTTCATTTGCGAAAGTTTCAGTGTTGTACCAGCAGTCACAACGTCGGCAGGGCTGTTTTCGTCATTTTTGCAAATGTGAGTAAACTTTCACGATTTTATTGAAACTTAAAATAAACATTCTAGCGTTAAACTTATTATTTTGACATTGCACACACTAAAAGTGGGTTTCTTTCTTCACGTAACTGTGCATTTGTTTTGTAAATAGCTTACACTGTTACTCATGGACGTAGTGTTTAGTTCCGGATATGGCGACGGGGCACTTTTTCCGAGTGCGTATGGGGCACATATTCCTTATTGATCGAGTCTTACGCCTAGTCTAAAGCAAATGAAAAGTGTGTACAGAGCACGAAATGGGCGCAAGGAGACTGTACGAAAGGGAATGTTCCATTTTTTGTTTGCTTACATTGTGATTCAGACAATCAGTATAAGTATTGTTAAAAATGTCTGTATTTGTCACATGAAACCATTAAATAGCATTTGTTTTTATTTAATGTGGCTATTTTTAATATCCTCTTTTGTAATGTATTGTAAATTCATGATAAAAATATGTATTCAGTGCAATCAAGATAATTATCTCTGTTTTAACATTGGAATATTTGCCCCTGTACATTTTAAGTAAGCTGGAAAACTTGCCCCTCGTACAGGGCAAATTTTCCAACGCAACATGGTCAGACATAACCATTTGCTACCAAGAATGATAATTACTGTTTTCAAAAATATCTGTACAATACTGTAAATAAAGGTGTGGGAAATATAATAATCCGCTGTTTACTGTAAAATCGATAAAAATAAGAAGTACAAAAATAAAAATGTAAAATGGTGGAAAATATGCCCCGGTCTCCCCTACTATGCAACTGTTAAGCACCGTTATACGATCGCAGTGAATCATAGACTTGGAAGAATTTCCAGTAGTATACAGACTGCCACTTCTTGAAATGTCGATAACTACTATAAAGGGTGTAAACGATGTAAGCTGCCAAAATTATAAAGAAGGAACATCTCGATGTGCTTGACAATAAAGTCTAACCAAATATTGTTGTATAATGTTCTTTATTTTTGTACTCCTAAAAAACCAATATTCTTATAACTGATAGTAGACGTATTTCTTTCTAGATTGTCAACTGACGAGAGAGGCCTGCAACTATCCGTTTCCCATCCGTGCTGCCAGCACGAGAGACGGCACACGAGAGCGCGAACGCGCGAGGGTACACTCCGAGGAGCGGAATGTAAACACTGAACGACAGTATGAAACTTCACTCTGCAGCGGAGTGTGTGCTGATATGAAACTTCCTGGCAGATTAAAATTGCGTGCCGGAACCGGAGTGTGAAGTAAAGTTGTGAGGCGGCATCGTGAGTCGTGTCGGGATAGCACAGTCGGTAGTGCGCTTGCCCGCGAAAGGCAAAGGTCCCAGGTTTGAGTCCCGGTTCCGGCACACAATTTTAATCTGCCAGGAAGTTTCATATCAGCGCACACTCCGCTGCAGAGTGAAGTTTCATTCTGGAAATATCCCTTAGGCTGTGGATAAGCCATGTCTCCACCATATCCTTTCTTCCAGGAGTGCTAGTCTTGCGTGTTTGCAGGAGAGCTTCTGTGAAGTTTGGAAAGTAGGAGACGAGGTACTGGCGGAAGTAAAGTTGTGAGGCGGCATCGTGAGTCGTGTCGGGATAGCACAATCGGTAGTGCGCTTGCCCGCGAAAGGCAAAGGTCCCAGGTTCGAGTCCCGGTTCCAGCACGCAATTTTAATCTGCCAGGAAGTTTCACTAAACGACAGTGGTTTTTTTTTATTGATGTTTTAATGCTACCCGTATTTCAGGCAGCAGGCTGGCAGCAGCTTCGGTGGCTGCTCTTCAGCCCTGAGAGATACATAAAATGACAAGTGGTAATGAACATGAAACACAGAATAAAATTTGCAGAGTTAAAATGATAGACAGGGTGAAAATTGGAGAACAGTAAAAAGACAAAGTTACAGACAAATATTTGGATGACAGAGACAAGTAAGCGGCGATAAAATACACGCATTATATTCATAAAACTATTTAGAGCCACGGTGACGATTAAAAGTACATTGATGGACACACACGCACAAAACGGAGACAGGTGAACGGTGCACGCGGTAAAAAAGTTGTCGGACGTTGTCGGCGAGGCACAGGTTAAAAACATATCAAAGATCACTGATCACGAGCACTGGAACTGGAGCACTAATTAAATAAAATGATTGCCAATCCATGGTGACAAACAGCAATCAGAATAAATATTCATTCAAATCGTCTTGATTGCAAATTTTTTATTAGTTAATGACGCGTTTCGCCCTTTAGCAGGGCATCTTCAGATTATCTGCGTGACAGAATTTACACAAAATTACAAGGCGGAATTACAAACGGTTATAATGGTACATGGGTTTATTTTGTGTTAAGAAGACAGTATAAATGGTAAACAAAGCTTACAATGCGCTCTCCGTGGTGTGACACCGTAAGTTGTTATTGCGGTGTTTCTATTTTCTTGGAATGTTTTTTTGATTTTCCTTGTGGCCGTACAAATGTTCGGGTAACAACGAATTACAATTGGAACATACTCGGTAAAGATTTAAGAAACATAAAACCGATTTTTAAGATTACCTTAATCGAAGCGGTGATCTCTGATGACACAAGATAAGCCCATGCTTACAATTGCGCTCACGGGCGGTGGGCGGGCGTGGTGTGCTGCTTCGTCGACTTGTACAGACCAAGGGAATGTGGGTAGGGAGCGACAAAGGAAGCCGATGTATAAGACGGGACGGGTGAAATCTAGCTATCTGAATACAAATGTAACGAAAGGGAGGTTATTAAGCAGGAGCGAAGTTTCTAATTTATGTTGGTATTTGTAAATGAGAGGAATTTTATTTGAACAGAGACATCATAATATCTAGGAATGTTTGATCTTTGCATGCCAACTGATCGTTTAGGAGGTGTAGGTGTCCAAAGTAAGCGCGCTTCGCTATCTCAAACTCTTCCAGTAAATTTAGCTTACGCCCCTTCTGCGCTATATGTAAGATTTTCATGTTGTCAGTGGTAGGTTGTTGATGATCGGGTGCTTTAGTGTGTTCTGCAAAAGGGGAATGTTTTTTGAGTTGGCCTTTTTTTTTAAGAAGGTGCTCAGTAAAACGTACATTAAAGATCCGGCCTGTCTGTCCTATATATTCAGCTGGGCATTCGGGACATTGTAGTTTGTAGACTCCCGAGGAAAGGTATCTGTCCTTATTGGTTTCTTCGTTGTGTGGGAGAATTTGCTGTATGCTAAAAGGTCTACTAAATACGACTTGTACATTTGTGCCACGAAAGAGTTTAGCCAGGTCATAAGAAAAAAATCCCATGAAAGGAATGGGGATACGTATAACTTCATCGTCAGGTGTTACCGAGTGAAGCTGTGGTACATCTTTAGAACGTTTTTTATTCTACATTTTGCGAACGAAGGACGGGTTGTAAACATTCATTTCGGCGATCAATGATTAACAGAATTTTTGAGATTCCCCTTTTTGAAACTTTCGTCAATAAAGAAATAAATAATCTGGAAAACAGAATTTGCAATCAAGACGGTTTGAAGGAACACTACTTAAATTGTCGAGACCCCCCATGGGGCGGGGGAGGGGGGCGAGGGGGGAAGGGATGGGAGAGGGATGGGCGAAGCGCAGGGGGGGGGGGAAGGGAGTGGTAGGGAGGGGAGGAAGGGGGAAGGGGGCGAGGGGGGAAGGGATGGGAGAGGGATGGGGGAAGCGCAGAGGAGGGGGAGGGAGTGGTAGGGAGGGGAGGAAGGGGGCGAGGGGGAAGGGATGGGAGAGGGATGGGCGAAGCGCGGGGGGGGGGAAGGGAGTGGTAGGGAGGGGAGGAAGGGGGAAGGGGGCGAGACCCTGGGGGCGGGATAGGGGCAGCCAAGTGGGGGGAAAGGAGGGGATTGGGGAGGGGGAGGGGCGCTGAAGCTACGGGCAAGGGATCAGAGTTGGTAGGAGGGGTAGATATCGGGACGAAGTTCGGTATCCGGTAAGGGAAGGGTGCGGAAGTTGCCCTGGGAAAGGAAATGTTCAAATGTTTGTAGAGTCTATGGGACTTAACTACGGGGTCATCAGTCCCTAAACTTACAAACTACTTATGAACTACTTACAACTAAGGACGGCACAAATATCCATGCCCGAGGAGGGATTCGAACCCCCGACCGTAGTGGCCGTGCGGACCGTGACTGGAGCGCCTCAATACCCTCGGCCACCGCGGCCGGCTGGGAAAGGATATCGAGTGTGTGGAGGTGAAGGCCGGGAGGGATAGTTTGGTGGAGCAAATCGCCGTTATTTTTGCAAATCTGAAACGGTGCAAGATATGAAAAAAAACATAATAGAGCGAATTTGTAGAGGATTTTCCCCTCTACCAACTAGCTTATTCAATTTTCGTGTCAGGTGAACGGTTCGTTTGCAATTAAAATTATATTACAAACGGCTTTTTTGGCATTGCTACCGTATTCTTTGTCCGAAAAATTTGAAAAAAGGTGGTTCTGGTCTCTATCGGCCCACAATTATGTCTGTAAAATTTGGTGCTGATCGGTTGACCGAATCGTCTTAAAAACGGGGAATACGTTACCGACAGCCAGACAGACAGACACCCCAAAATCGCTGTTATTTTTGCAAATATCTCTGAAACAATACGAGATATGAAAAAAATAATAATAAAAAATAAGAGAGTAAAGTTGTAGAGAATTTTTCTCCTCTACAAATTCGGTTATTCAATTTTCGTGTCAGATGAATGGTTAAGCCGTTATTTTAATTTTAATTTCGAGCTGCCAAAAGACGATCGCAAAGGCCAACTTTTAGTGTTACTACCGTAACCTAAAGTGGGCCAAAAAGGGTGGAGGGCTGTGCCTTTACTCATATTTGGAGGATTGATCCCTTTCTTTTTTTCTTTCCTCTTTCTCTCTCTCTAGGGGAGGCTGCAGCAAGGTCTGGGGTGACCTCCAGGAGGGTCTTGGGGGAGGGGGAGGGGTCTGCAGTCCGACAGCGCCCCCCCCCCCCCCCTTCCCTTGGATACGCCACTGCTGAACGTATACAACGACGCGGCACGGCAGCTAGGTGCTACTGGAACAAGCAATGTAAACAGTTTTTGGGCTGTCAAGAACGGGTCATTGATTTTTCGTAAACAACGAATGAAGTACAACCAGACGTTTTCTCTTTTACATCAATACCACTACGAAAGTCGTGACAGTAAAGAAAAGCTAACATAGAAGAAAATGTGTTTCCGTTAGTACAAAATAAACAACTACTAAGTAATTAGTTGTGTAGTACTTACAATCAACTATTTCCTCGTTTTACTACACAATCATAACGAATGTTAAATACAGATTACTTTTCCTTTTTCCAAATAACAATAACGAAAATGAAGCCCAAATTACTTTTCTTTCTCTTTCACCAGTATTACAATAAGTGTCCGAAATGCCCGCCATTCGATTCTACACGTTTCATGACAACGAACCCAGTTTCGTCACACTATTTCAAACACAGGCACATTTTCCTTAATTGTATTGAAGCATCGAAAATCCTCTTCGTAAGTTCGGCTACATTATTTACCTGCTGAGCTCAAACAATTTCCTCCGTATGGTCCCAAAAGTAAAAATCTAGTGCATTTAAATCAGGACTGCTTGGTGACCGTCAACTTGGATCAAAATGACAGCTCCATCGGCTTCGAAATCGTCAATTAGAAGATCTTCGTACTCCGTGAACAATGTGGCGTGGAGCACCATCGAGGAACAACCACATGCTATGACGTATGCCTAACGCAATATCTCTCTATATAAAAGCGAAATGACACTCATTCAGACACTCACTGACTAAACACGAAATCTCGAAAACTACTTCACATATGAAGCTGAAATTTGGCAGGAATGTAGTTCATAGGTAGGAGACGTCAGCTAAGAAAGGATTTCGCGATAGGGCCGCTAGTTCAGGAGATATGACGTCATAAACAATGAAAACTGTCCTGTATTGCGGCACGTAATAGTGTGACTTTATCAGTCCACTATTTGAGAAGGAGAAGACTTAGCTACTTGCAACAAACTTCAAACATAATTTCAAACCTTTAGGAAACTTTTTCTCGCTCACAACCCCAGCAAAACGATGAAAGGAAAAAAGTTTCTCGCTTACTACTTTTTCGGCGTCCATGAAGTAAAATTACGGAATTTGGCATGACGTTACAATTTATTACTCATAAACTATTAATTGTATTCGCCAGAAATGTTACAGACAGTATACACACATACCACTGAACGTACCTTCGAAATTTTATCATAGTACGACACACAGTTCATGAGATATGGAGCAATAAACAATTACGTTAA
Source organism: Locusta migratoria (assembly GCA_026315105.1). Lineage (NCBI taxonomy): Eukaryota > Metazoa > Arthropoda > Insecta > Orthoptera > Acrididae > Locusta > Locusta migratoria. The sequence goes on from CM048755.1 coordinate 389,611,265, forward strand.
TGAAAAACCGCCACATCACGCATGACTTCTTGATTTGTTACGTCTTTCCTACTAACTCTATTCGCGACGTATTTTGCAAACGTTTTGCATATGCACCACTGGATGTACCTTCGAAATAATATCGTATTACGACATGTAGTTCAGGTACTATGACGTCAAAGACATTGAAATACATGAACTTCGCTCTAAACAGCATGAGGTTGTAATTCACTACGTCTTTACTACCAAATCAATTTACAACACATTTCGCAGGCACTTTCCTAATATTCCTCTCTACGAACCTGGTAAATAATGTCTTTGTAGGACCCATAATTAAAAGCTAAAGGTCACTCACTCAATCACTGACGAAACACGAAATCTCTAAACTTACTGCACCTACGAAGCTGAAATTTTACCGGTATGTAGTTTAAAGGTAGAAGAAGTTAGCTAAGAAAGTATTTACGATAGGACGGAATGAAGTTGCATGGCGGAGGATACTTTTCCTACAGACTGACGAAATCTACAGTTTCATTCCAACCTTCACGAAACTTTGCAAGCTTGACCTTCAAAAGGAAGGTCACCGTCTACCTAAAGTTTCGTGCAGTGCATTGGGGAGAGTATCTTGCAAGATAAAAACGGATCCATAAGTATGTTGGTCGCGCTTGAGAACGACTCGACCAATTTCACAGACACTTTTTTTGTTGTTTTCGTTATTCTCAGAACGGGTTGTATGAAATAAAACTCGAAAATTTGAGAACAAAAAAGTGCGTTTTTCGTGACTCTGTGTTTCTGTTGCGTACAAATCTATAGTTCTGTTCCGATATTTATGAAATTTTGCACACTTCACCATAAAAACAAGAGGAATGTCACTGTCTGTGGAGGGTACTTAACATACGAACTTTGACAAAATGAATAGGTTTTCTCAGATCTTGATGAATTTTTGCACACACGACAGTTATACCAAGAGGAACGTCACAAGATACATAGAAACGTTCGGTAATTGTTTCCAGACAATCGTGCAGGTAAAACACAAGGCCAAATAAAATAATAATTGATTATAGCCAGCAAGAGTAGCCGAGCGGTCTGGAGCGCCACATTGCGGATCACGAGGCCTCCCGCGTCGGAGGTTCGAATCTTCCCTCGCGCATGGATGTGTGTGTCGTCCTTAGGTTAGTTTAACTTAGTTTAAGTAGTTTGTAAGCTACGGACTGATAGCCGCGGTGGAGTAGCCGAGCGGTCTAAAGCGTCTCGCTGCGGAGCGCGCGGTTGCTCGCCGTGGAAGTTAGAGTCCTCCCTGGGGCATGGGTGTGTGTGCTTGTCCGTAGGTTAGTTTGCCTAGGTTTAAGTAGTTTGTAAGCTATGGACTGATGACCGCGCAGTTTGGTTCAATAGATTTACAAACATTTGAACATTTGAACGGACTAATAACCACGCAGTTGAGTCCGATAGATTTACAAACATTTAAACATTTTTTTTAAATATCCAGCAACACATTTATGGAAATGCGTTTCCGAAAATATGTTGCTACTACTTGGCGAGGATCCTGTACACTCCATGAGTGCATGTTATGGAAATTAGTTATACCGTCGCGAGATAAAAGCGCTTCATCTGTGACAAATATTTTTTTATAATGTTATGCTGCGCACTTTGAAACAAAAGCCACTCCGAGAATTCTTGTCATGGAGAGAATTTTGCTCTTCCAACACTCGTAAGCATTGACTGTGGTAAGGCCGCAGACGCTCCTCTTTGAAAGTGCGATAACGACAGTTTGCGATACACACACTTGTCGGGAATTGCTTTTAGTGCTCTCAGTAGTATTTTTGAACTGGCGGGCGTCCTCGGAGTTTGACATACTAGTCCGCTATGCGGTTCTGATCGGTTACTGTTCGGAGGAAATAACTGCTATGGAAGTAGTAATCCCGCACAAATGACAGTTTGAAGGGGATACTTCGGAGCTAACAGATGGCCACATTGCAACAGGATAATGCACGATAACACGTGGCAAGCAATGTTCAATACTTCTTCTCCACCAATCGGATTATTTTGCTGCCTTGGCATTTCTTTCCTCCGGATGTCTAGCGTATCGAAAACGACTGGTCTGTGATGAAGAAACAACAGGTCCTAGCTGCACCATCCGCTCCTACGCCATATGAACTTTGGCATCATGTGCAAGAAGCATGGACTGCCATACCCCAACAACATATACAGAGCCTCTTTGATTCAATGCCGAGACATGTAGCAGCTAGCAATGACGGCTACACTAAATACTGATTTCCTCATCTTCTCTCTTCGTATGTGGCCGTTTTTCAATCACATGACCTTTGTACAACATACCTTCCTCAAAATTAACTTGGCTGTGATACTTCCGGTCTTTCTTGGGGTTGCATTTCGAATGCCTAACAGTGTCTATTTCTTACCTTGTTACTTTCCTGCAATGCCATCAGATGGATCAGTGGACAACTCTCATAATATATGGGAAAGTCAAATGAAATCGAGACAGATGAAAAGTAACTTACGTAGATTGAAACTTCTGGCAGATTAAAACTGAGGGCCAGAACCGAAATCGTAACCAGTAGCTTTGCCTTTCGGAGGCAAGCGATGATCCAACTGAGCTACACGATCACGACTCACAGCCCACTCTGAAAGATTTACGTCCTGCAGAACCTCACTTCCAACATTCCAGATTGGCAGCAGTTCCACGTAACTCGCAGGACTAGCACTACTGAAAGCAAGCGATTTTCTTAAATCCCTCTAGGCAAATTACGGGATGGTTCCTTTGCAAGGGCACGGCGGAATTTCTTCCATATCCTTCACAAAACAATCCAAGTTTGTGCTATGTCTCTGATAGCCAGGCTGTTAAACCCTAATCTTCCTTCCCTTTTGATGTACCGAGCGAGGTGGGGTAATGGTAACTCACTGGATTCGCATGCGGAAGGATGGTGGTTGAAATCGACCTCCGTACATCCAGATTTATCTTTTCCATGATTTCCCGAAATCGCTCCAGGCAACAGACTGGTGTGTTTACGGCCCACTTTAGATTTCTAGTTTTATAATTTTTTGCAAACATTTTGGACCAAAATAATAATCTAAATAATAAGTAATTAATTAATAAGAGTGTCTGAAACCCTTTTAGAAAAAGAAAGAGGTAGTGGCGGGTTCCGAACCACATACCTTTAGCGTCAAAGACCAACGCCTTGCCCACTACGCTACGGCTATCAATGAAAATATTAGCCCTTTAATGGCCGTTGTTAACTGATGCTAATATGGCATTTGTAGACACTAGATTATTATTTATCGTACGAAGAACGATGTGTTTTTGTTAATTCTTTAGTGTGTCATTGCTTTGAAATGACAACGTGTAAGTTACAATAAGAAAATCATCAAATACGCAACGCAAGATGGCGTATGCCAGAGAGAGTTGTGGGCGAGGAATGTCACGTGACATCTCCGAACGGCTGGTTTTCGTTAATTCAATGGAGGGTGTCAAATCTCCGTTATTTTTGCAAATATGTCTCAAACGATACGAGATATGAAAAAAACATAAGAGAGCTAACTTGTAGAGAATTTTCCCCTCTACCAATTAGGTTATTCAATTTTCGTGTCAGATGAACGCTTCGTTTGCAATTACAATTATATTACAAACGGCTTTTTTTTGGTTTTACTACCGTATTTTTTGTCCGAAAAATTTGAAAAAGGGAGGTTCTGGTCTCTGGCGGCCTACAATCATGTCTGTAAAATTTGGTGCTGATCGGTTGAACGATTCGTCTTAAAAACAGGGAACACGTTACGGACAGACAGACAGACGGACAGACAGACAGACAGACATACATACATACATCCCAAAATCGCCGTTATTTTTGCAAATATCTTTGAAACGCTACGAGATATGAAAAACATAAGAGAGCAAAGTTGTAGAGAATTTTCTCCTCTACAAATGCGGTTATTCCATTTTCGTGTCAGATGAATAGTTAAGCCGTTTTTTCATTTAAATTTCGAGCTGTCAAAAGACGATCGCAAAGGCCCACTTTTAGTGTTACTACCGTAACCTAAAGTGGGCCAACATTCCGAATACGTTCTCCGTCTCTGATGACCATGCTGTCGATGGAACGTTAAATCCTAATCTGTCTTAGTTTCCTCCTCATGGACTCGGACTCTCACAACTGATGTTTTATTTCTATACAAGTTGTAGATAACCTCTCGTTCTTTGTAATTTGTCCCAACTACTTTCATAATTTGTAACTCTAGAAATGTTTTAAACGCACGATTACCGTCTTGAAATTATCTTTTAAGGTCTGTTATACGCCCAGTACTGCATCGCGTGTTGCAACATTTCTCTGGAAAACGACCTGAGCTCGGAATTTTCAAGTTTTTTTTTTTCAGTTTTCTTTAAATAATTCATGGCAATATTTTGCACTCGTGACTTACGAGACTGTTAGTTTGGCAATATTTCACTCGCAAGCAAAGCACCAGCCTCTTTTGGCAGTGAAATTACAACCTTTGACAATAAAGTTCGGTGAATAGTCCTGTAACACAAACCTAGATGAACTATGAACCACAGTTATCATACTGTCCTTCGTAATAGTCACCTCCCATAACTATGCCCTGCTGATACATGTCTGGAGACTTTGCACGAAGTTTTCCTTTGGGATGGTGTTCAAAAGTCTCGTCACGTTTCGTTGGATGTCAGGAATATCGTCCAATTTCTTTCCTTTCAAAGCGAGTTTAAGGGAACTGGAATAAGTCTGGAGGACTGAGATCCGGGAGTATGGTGGAGTACGACAACGCTCGCCCACACACAGCCAATATTATCAAACAGTTCCTGTGGGAAAAAAATGGGATAGCGCAACTTGAACATCCACCATACTAGCTGCATCTCAAGGCTCCAGAATTATTTCTGTTCCATCGACTCAAACTCGCTTTGAAAGGAAAGAGATTTTACGTTATTGCTGACATTCGTCGAAACGTGACTAGGGCTTTTGAACACCATCCCAAAGGAAGACTTCGTGCAAACTTTCCATGACATGTATCGCATAGCTCAGCGGTGCTCAGTTGAGGAAGTGACTGTTACGAAGCGCAGTAAGGTAACTGTAGTTCATAGTTCATCTAGGTTAATGTTACAGGACTATTCACTGAACTTTATTGTCAAAGGTTGTACTACATTATTCTGAAGTCTGAGGGCATTTTTCTTGTCTCATATATATATCTTACATATAATGAACAAGTTTCATTACATATCTTCCAGTTCAGAGATCTTCTTCAGACAAAGAGTTTTCCGTACCCTGGCAAAGTCTTTTTTTTTTTTTTTTTTTTTTTTTTTGCCTTACTCATATCTCCCATTTCATCTTCATTTACTTCCTCCGCCCTTTCTATAATACTGCCTTCAAGCTATGTCACCTCATGTAGACACTCTATATATGTCTTGTGCCTTAAGGGCTCGCTTCTTTGCTTAATGCTGGCTTGCCTCCTGAGCTCGTAATATAAATATATTTTCCATGGCGGTTTCTTTAATCTTGATACAGGTGATCTCTACCTTTTCTTTAGTTATTCATGTTTCTCCAGACTTGCATATGTCCTCTTGCCATTCCTGTCTAACCACTTTAACAACTTTTCTCTTTGTCTCTATCACTAAAAATACATTCATCATGATGTTAATAGTAGGTTACCGCAATTATATTTTATTATTTAGTTTTAGACCTACTCCTGTGTTACTCCTATTACATTTATAGCTCTGCTCTCACGTCACCGGAAGTCGTGTACTTCCTCCCACTATGCTTTGGCAATTTCCCTACATCTGACATCAACCTATGCGTTTCTCTTTATAAATTTCTCTCATCTACCTACCAAATTTGGGATCTAACTTTCCATATTTCGATCCGCAGTCTGCCAGTTTCGTTTTTTCTAATGAACTTAACCTGAGAAGTCACAATATAGAGATACAAATAGGTACTATATTGCCTCTAGAATATGAATAGTTCCCTTTAACGACAGTGTATATCACGTTTGGGCCATTTAGAGTTATATACATAGTAACGTTCTACTTAATCTCTGGAATCGATTGCTGATATTATGACACGAGTATGATATCTGTGGAATTTTTTAAGGAACGTTCAACTGTAAGACTCCTTGGAATAACGTTGTATATCGTATCAAAATGGCCGCCATCAGATGTGTTAGCGTGTCTCCTAGTGCCTTAAATACAACAAAGAAAGTTAGGAAAAACAAAATAAACGAAGATAAGTGGTCAACAAATGCGAGGAAGAGGCTGCAGAATGCTGGAAAACCTTATAGAATGCAAAAGGCCGTAACATCGATGGAAAATCGCCATCAGATAAGGCATGTGAAAAACGTTGTACATCATTACAGACTAAAGAGTAACTTGTAGAACACATACAAAATTGTGTTTTTTAATTTATTTGATTATGTTCTACCAAGAAGCGACGGAAGAATCAGTCAATAAATAAATGAAGAGTAAGTAATTCTTAAAGAATGTGATTGCTAAAGTAATTATTCTGTGCCTTAATGTTTTCATTACTGTATTACTAAAATATGTGTTTATATAAATTCCAAAACTTATATACAACGTTTTGTAGCTTTATATACAACATTGTTCCACGGAAAGCAAACGTTTTTTCCTTAAAGCCTCTTAAATTCACTTACTTCACAATGTCTGATTCATTATACTAGTTATTTTTTGTATACATGTAAGCAATTTTATCACAAAACAGACCTGGAATACGTTTTTCAACACTACTGAAATGTTGCGAAAAGCAATATACAACGTTGTTCCGCGGGAGCATTCATATGTTACGAAAGAGCTTTCTACCATAATTTAGTAATCAGATACAACTGCCTGCCCTGAGGAAAAATAATAGCTGTAGACTCTCGTAGCTCCCAGTCATATGCAGTATCAGCACTGCGACACCATGTTGTCTAACATTACAAAGACAGATGAGTTATTGAGACTGTTATCCGTACACCCAATACTAACGATGCTTTCCATCTTGAAGCCCTATAGTTTGGTAATTTTTGAAAGCATCTTAGAGAATGAGAGCGATCTTGATATAATTGTTAAAATTAAAATTAGAAACAGTCCAGATCCCAAAATTCTTTTATTTTATTTTATGACCAGACCTTCAGATGAATACTGCTCAGCAGATCACGTTTGTGCTGCCTGATACATCTACCACCACCGCCTGCCATCGTCTTGGTATTCCTCTCAAGATCGATTTTATAAACCAAATGCGATCATGAAATAAAAAGAAGAATTTTGCGATCTGGACTGCTTTAAAATTCAATTTTTACCATACATTGGTCTCTGGCCTATCCGCAAGTATGTACCTCCTCAGTGTCGTTGCACCTACTACGCGTATCACAACAGAAACACATAAGCCACCCTCGTTGGCTAGACAAATGGGTCGTGTAGAATTATTCATATTAGGAAGTAATATTGCTAAGCAAAATAAACAGTAGAACCTGCATTTTACAACACATCGAACTTCTGGAAGCATTTTATTCCTCATGAGTACAAAATGTTCATACAGGGTGCTTCACTAAGTGTGTTTGCCTCTGTAACTTATAAAATAATAGGTGACGGGAAATTTTAATGTGGTAGGTCAACACAAGAAATGTTACACTTTCTGCAGAGCTATGGACATAGTTTATTGTATCATTTTCCAAAGAGTTACAGCACAAAGATATAATTTTTTAAATGGACCAATAGTTTTTTTCTATCGTGCATTGGATTCCTTGAAACCAGCTGTGTCCAAATCAACTTAAAATACATTCCTATCACTGTTAGTTTGGGAGCTACAACCCTTCAAAGTTTAGGGGGCGGAGGCTACGACAGCGTAGCTGACTGGCTGGTGGTCATGAGACAATGGGCAGTGCCCCAGGGGATAGCCGCTCGGCCAGTCAGCTACGCTATCGCAGCCTCTGCCCCCGGAACTTTGAGGGGTTGTAGTTCCCAAACTGACAGTGATAGGAATGTAGTTTAAATTGATTTGGACGCAGCTGGTTTAAACTAATCTAATACACGATAGAAAGAACTATTGTTCCATTTAAAAAAAATATATCTTTGTGGTCTAACTCTTTGGAAAATGATACAATAAACTATGTTCATAGCTTCGCAGAAAGTGTAACATTTCTTGTGTTGACCTACCGCATTAAAATTTCCCGTCACCTATTATTTTATAAGTTACAGAGGCAAACACACTTAGTGAAACACCCTGTATGTTTGTAAACCTATTGAACCAAACTGCTATGGCCGTTAGTCCCTAGATATGCGAACCACCTATACTAACGTCCACTAAGGACGATTTGTGCTTTCTCGACTATGTAGATCATTCGCTGAAATCCATTTTAACATTAACCCCAGTGGTATTGAGTCCACAATTTTCTAATTACAATGAAACAATCATTATAAGTGTATATTTCTATAGGAGAAACAAAAAAGGGCCTACTGAGCTGTAGTCTCCTCCACTAACAATGCAGTCTTCAACACCGTAATTCTGCTGTAAATACACAGCCTCTGCAGCTGATGTTTATGTAGTGTTGTCTGGGACTAGGTTCCGGGCATTGGAAGTGTAAGGCAGCGTGACTGGATCTCGTATAATTGTACTAAAACGCACGATTATTATTAATACTTTTAATTGTCAAGTCTTTTGTTATTATTAGAAAAAATCAAGATTTCATAGAGATTTACTGTGGTTTAGTGCATGTAACATAAACATCATTATCAGGGGAGACCAACTAAAACTTTAAACGGAGTAAAGGAGTAATAGTATACGTACTGAATTTGCAGCAGTCTTATAAACACGTACTTAAAATGCTGTAAAAGTGAAGACACAGCTTTCTATAGTTGACCAATAAACTCGTAAAATGTCTTTAACAATAAAGAGACAAGTAATGTGGGGCTTCACTACAGCTAGGTCTTGCACGAGTTTGGCAGCTTTTATAATTACAAAACGTCTTTGTATAGAGGATCACATTCATGAGGAAGACCTAAGCGCAAGTCTGGATGAGGTCCTCATATAATCCTAAACGTGCAAATCTATGCAGATTAAAAATGTCACTTTCGATTGAATGTGGGGAATATAATTCACTACGAGGAAGTGTAACAGCTGTTATGCAGCAAACGTTTCTTATTCTCATTTTAAGGTATTTGTTAATGTTTACCCATATCAGACTCACGTCGTATGCAAAAGCATCATTTTTATAATAAATACTTATTTGACATTAATGAATGTCCATCATGTAAAGGAACAGAAAATACGAATTAGAGAAATCACTAACAAAAACTAACGAAATTTTATCTCATATAAATTGTGTACTCAAACAGGAAGAAGTTAAGAGAGATTACCAGATACACGCTACACATATACTACAATAACACGAATACTGAACGTTTGACTCTACACACACTTTTCCAAATTCCTTGGTTTATGGAAACCGCAATAAAAAAAATCGCACTGACCTGTTTTACGACCCACTTTAGATTTGTAGTTTTATAAGTTTTTGCAAACATTTTGGAGCAAAATAATAATGCAAATAATAAAAAGTTAATTAATAAGAATGTCTGAAATCCTTTTAGGAAAAAAATTAGGTTCTCGTGGGTTCCTAACCACTGACCTTCAGCGTCTAATCTAATCTAATCTCGTCCAACGCCTTGCCCACTACGCTACGGCAAACAGTTATACATTATACCCCTTAATATCATACTCCTGTTGGCCGTTGTTAACTGATGCTAATATGGCATTTGTAGACACTAGATTATCATTTATGGTACGAAGAACGACGTGTTTTTGTTAATTCTTCAGTGCGCGTGCCGGCCGCGGCGGCCGAGGGGATTGAGGCGCTCCAGTCACGGTCTGCACGGCCATTACGGTCGGGGGTTCGAATCCCCCCTCGGGCATGGATATTTGTGCCGTCCTTAGTCTTAGCTAGTTCATAAGTAGTTTGTAAGTAGTTAAGTCCCATAAGCTTAACAAACATTTGAACATTTGATTCTTCAGTGCGCCATTTCTTTGAAATGACAATGTGTAAGTTACAATAAGAAAATCATCAAATACGCAATGTAAGATGGCGTATGCCAGAGAGAGTTCTGGGCGAGGAATGTCACGTGATATCTGCGAACGGCTGGTTTTCGGTAATTCAATGGTGGGTGTCAAAATTCCGTTATTTTTGCAAATATCTCTCAAACGATACGAGATATGTAAAAAAACACAAGGGAACAAAGGTGTAGAGAATTTTCGCCTCTACAAATTCGTTTATTCAATTTTCGCGTCAGATGAACGGTTTATTTGCAATTAAAATTACATTACTAACGGCTTTTTTGTATTACTAACGTATTTCTTGTCTGAAATATTTCAAAAGGCGAGGTTCTGGTCTCTGGTAGCCAACAATTATGTCTGTAAAATTTGGTGCCGATCGGTTGAACGGTTCGTCTTAAAAACAGGGAACACGTTACGGACAGACAGACAACCCAAAATCGCCGTTATTTTTGCAAATATCTCTGAAACAATACGAGATATGAAAAAAACATAACAGAGTAAGCCGTTATTTTCATTTAAATTTCAAGCTGTCAAAAGACGACCTCAAAGGTCCACTTTTAGTGTTACTACCGTAACCTAAAGTGGGCCTATACAAACACGTAGAAAGTTTCCTTAAATAGCTATAAGTAAGATAGCAGATAAAGCAACATTCATTTCATGAAATTATCCTCAGAAATAGGCACCAGATCAAACGTACAACATACTTTGGGCTGTTCAACAAATATATATGATGTCCTTTCTTCAGTGCGGACGTGTACTACGGCTGACATCTTATGGGATAATGAATAATAATGGTCAGTGTGTGGATAAGCTGAGAATTAACGTCCCACGTGATGCGTGCTAGGATAGTCCGCGAGGTAGTGGTGATCATTGTGACCCAACTACGCAGTGGTCAATGCGACAGCCCACAAAGCAAGAGACCTGGGATGGAATTCCGGCTGAGGACAAAGTTTCATCCTTCCCCATTGATTTATTCCAGTGCCCACTAGTAGCTAGTCTCAGAAATTCCTTTGTATACAGTACCTAGAACCACGAAATTACCGACAGTTTCCCTTTTGTAAAGTTAAACGACGGATTTCTAACCAACGGCAAAGTGAACAAGAAAACTAATGTCAAAGCAGACTATTGGTTGAAACCCGCGTATGCTTTAAAGAAATTTGATCAAAATATTTTAATTATCAAATTGGCTTAATTTGTGGAATTAACTGATGATTAAACTGAGAGGAGATCTAATATATAAAGCAGAGTGTCCGTATGTTTGTACGTGTTGCATACAAATCTACAGTTTTGTTCCAATCTTTATCAAATTTTGTACACGTAAGCTTCAATCCATGAGGACGGTCGCCGCAAGTGTAAGAATCACATACGATATATAGTTCACGAGATTTGACGTCATAAACAATGAAATGCGCGAATAACTGCTGTATTTTGCGACAATGCTGCTCATTTTCTCCTAAAACATTGGACCGATTTCAACCAATTTGGTACACACATTCCATACCGTGAGGTAACAATTGCTGCATGGTTAAGAATCACACACGGCACATGGTTCAAAAGATATTACGTCATAACCAATAGAAATCGCAAAAAATGCCATATAATGCGGCGAGACTTTCGAAATACACTGTATGAGAATGACAGTACTTAGCGACTTGCATCAGACTTTAAACATAATTTCAAATCTTTATTAAAATTTTTCTCGTTGGCAACCACAGTAAAATGATGAAAGAAAAAAAGTTTCTCGCTTACTACTTTTCCGCTGTTTATGGAGTAAAACTACTGCTCTCGGTATGAAGTTACAATTTGTAATTTGAACACTACAAATTGTAGCGACAGAAAATTTTACAGACAGTATACACATATATAGTTGAATGTAGCTTCTAAATTGTATCACATTCCGATACATAGTCGATGAGATATGATCACATAAACAGTAACGTTGATGGAAAACCGCCCCATCACGCACCAAGTTTTAATCTATTACTTCTTTAGTACTAATTGTATTCCCAAGAGATTTTATAGACAAACAGCCCTTATACAAATGAATATATACCTGAAAAATGTCATGAATAATTAAATAAATAAATACCCGGGCAACGCTGGGTTTTCAGCTAGTATATTACTAAATGTAAAGTTAATTATCGGTCTCTCCTGAAAGCATTGCTACCCATGTACTCCATTCAGGTCAGCGACGAAGTTTTACTCACGTAGCATCCCAGCAACCGGCGTCTCCATCAGCACTAACAATACTCCTCCACACGAGGCCGGTAAAACCCCAACCGCCAAAGAGGTTCGCACAGAAATCACACACCCTACACAGAAGTAATATTATTCTTTGGGATGGGCTTTGATCTCTTTCTGTGGAACTGCCAGTCATCTTTAACCAGCATGGATACAAGACGAAGTGCGAGCGCTAATTTTAACTGGTGTGTGCAAACTTTAACCCCTGGTTGTAACGTTGCACTATGTTTTAGGCAGGTTGCTTCCGACTTGACTGCAGATGTTCTTGTGTGGCAAGCTGCGGCATGAGTTCTCGTGTACCGCAGCGAGCATCAGGTCAGCAGTGCTAGCTCAATATGCACGTTCTATATTACTTGATGCCTTTCGTACAGTAGTTTGGCACTGGAGTCGGTCAAGGACATTCTGCAGTCTGTGACGTCTCCAACGGTGTTCAAAATGTTCAAATGTTTGTAGATCTATCGGACCAAACTGCGTGGTCATCAGTCAGTAGCTTACAAACTACTTAAACCTAGGTAGACTATCCTAAGGACAACGCAGACACCTATGCCCCAGGGAGGACTCGAACCTCCACGGCGAGCAACCGCGCGCTCCGCAGCGAAACGCTTTAGACCGCTCGGCTACTCCACCGCGGCTCCAACGGTGTGATCTTAGTGGTGGCAGTAATGTTTAAAACATTAAATAATCTCATCAGCTGGCACCACAACCCACACAGAAGGGTACTGATAGCGTACTGTGACTCTGGTGGGAAGTTCTCATGCCGCACTACGAATCTGGAGCCCTCAGAGACAGTCGAGGACACTCACAGGCCAGACTCGCCTTGGATGTTCCAAATGAGAAGATCGAATTATCAGGGCTAGCAGATAACACGAACATTAATGGCTCCACCTATTTGTTGACAATGGTCGATGGAGCTGGATTGCATTAACAATAAATTCAACCGCTAACTTGCTCCGACACTGTGCCGGTGGAATGAGTGATGCCGAATGCCTGCAACTACCGGTCGAATAGGATCACCTGTATTTCCTCTAGATGGGGATGTTATAGCAGGAGCTACGTGCCTACAAAACAGACAACACAACGAGCACGTGGCACTCAACGGAGAACTACGATTGCCTGGCAGCTGGCCTCCACACGTCGACTCGCTGAAACGTCAATCACAAACTAATATTAATCGGAGTATATAGCATATAACAACCCAGTCAACCACTGACGGTATGTCGCCACACTGCAGGGCGCTAAACTTACTCTATTACAATGTCCAACTGTGGAATTATCTCAGTGGCTCGCCTACGTTACTACGGACTTGCTGTGAAAGCCTGCCTAAAGCCTATGCCACATTTTCTCTCTATTTTGGAAAAATTGGTCCTCCGGATTCCAGGCTGCTACTCAACCCATAAACTAGTACAACAATATAATCAAAATATCCACGGGTGTACTGCTGGTCTATAGTATGCAACGGGCACAATATTTCAGCGATCATACAATGGAGACAACAGCGGCCGCGCGTACACAGAGCAAACAGCACGCTCTAGCCGGCGCTAGGCATCAGTGCTACGTCACTGCTACCACCGCTCCTCATTCGCCAGTTTCAACCAATGGCAAACATTAATATAAACACCAATCCTGGACTTCCTTTTCCACCAATAGGAAGAAATAAAGTAAACACCAATCAAAGAGAGCTGAAACCACCAATAACAACTAGCAACATTTAATATTTAAGACACCAGCTTTCCGTCACACAGCAGTAAACGTAACACCCAGAAGATGGCCGCTTGCAATAGTGGCCGAAACGTCGGTGAAGTATTTGATATATTGACGATGCGGTCCAACACCCAGAAGAGTTTTATAAACAACAAGCTCTTTATTCACACGAAGTGATGGGCGCTATCGACAAGGGTTCGCAATTCGATTCCGTATTTCTAGATTTTCAGAAAGCTTTTGACACCGTACCTCACAAACGGCTTTTAATCAAATTGCCTGGTTATGGTATATCGCCCCAGTTTTGCGATTGGATAGGGGATTTCCTGTCAGAGAGGACACAGTTCGTAGTAATCGATGGTAAGGCTTCGACTAAAACAGAAGTGATGTCGGCGTTCCACAGGGTAGTGTTATTGATCCTCTGCTGTTCCTTATTTACGTAAATGATTTAGGGGAAAATCTAAGTAGCTCTCCTAGGTTGTTTGCAGATGACGCTGTCATTTACCGTCTAGTAAAATCATCTAAAGATCAAAACCAGCTGCAGAACGATCTGAATAAGATATCACTATGTGTAAAAATTGGCAATTGACTCTAAATAGTCAGAAGTGTGAAGTCGTCAACATGAGTACGAAAAGAAATCCGTTAAACTTTGTTTACAATATAAATCAATCAAATGTGAAGGCCGTAAACTCCACAAAATACCTAGGAATTACTATTACTTCACATTTAACTGGAAAGAACACGTAGATAATGTCCTGGGAAAGGCGAACCAGAGACGGCGTTTTATTGGTAGAACCCTTAAAAGATGCAACGGAACTACTAAAGAAACTGCATACACTACGCTAGTCCGTCCGTTTTGGAGTATTGCTGCCCAGTGTGGGATCCTTATCAGGTGGTTTAGACGGAGGACATCGAAAGAGTCCAAAGAAGGGCACCTCGTTTCGCATTGTCACGATACAGGGGAGACAGCGTTACGGAAATGATACAGGATCTGGGATGGGAATCATTACAACAACGGTGCTTATCGCTGCGGCGTGGGCTACTTACGAAAATCCAATCGCCAACATTCTCCTCCGAATGCAAAAATGTATTGTTGCCCCCCACTTACATAGGTAGAAATAACCATCAGAATAAAATACGAGAAATCAGAGCTCGAACGGAGAGATTCAGGTGTTTTTTCTTCCCGCGCGCTATTCGAGAATGGAATGGGAGATAAATAGTATAATGCTGGTTCTATGAACCCTCTGTCAGGCACTTAAATGTGATTTGCAGAGTATCCCATGTAGACGTAGATGTAGATGAGAGGAGACGCCAGAGGGTGACGGGATTCTATTCTTCGGGAGACGTAAAGGAATAACATTGTCAAAGACCTACGGGGGAAAGGGAAGCGGATACGGTAAGTGAGGTGGAGGGCGTCGCGCTCAAGGATTTGGATGGACTTGTAATAAACGGGGCAAGCGGAGATCCAGGCAGGATGGAAACTGTAGAGGACGGGACGCATGAAGGTGCGGTAGGTGATAAGGTGGCGAAGGGGTTGAGTTGCTGCCATGTCTGGCAGGAAAGGCTATTTCGAAAATAATGTCTATGGGTACGAAAATTTATTCGCATGCCACAGGCGGCATCATCGTAGGTAGATCGATAGGCGAGGAGGCGCTGTGAGTAACAGTCAGGCAGCAGAGCAGACGCCCTCTTCCGAAGCAATGTTAGCAGCGGGTCACGGCGATAGGACTCTTCTTTTTGCCTTAGAGTCGCAGGTAGTTGTGGGCTCTTTACCTTTGCTCGCTGAGTAAACGGGAGAGTTCCTGAACAACCAGCAGCAATGTTTAGAGGTAGCTAGTGCCACGCAAAAAGCGGTACTTTAGCTACCGTGAGAGGCAACGACACTAGCTTTGAGCTTAGTAGATCTCTGAATTTTCAGTTAGGATTAGGTTGCTGTAGCCGCCGCTATAATGTACAACATACGCCAAAAATGAGTTGCATCACCACGATTTTAGGGGTTCATGATCACTTATATAAAATTGAATAGAAATATACAAAAACAACATTTCAGTTCATTTGATTGCCCATGAAAATTGACAAGATGTAAGATAATAACCTAGACATTCTGAATGTGTGTTCCAGATTGCAGCGTCCACCTGTACCCTTAATTCCAACCATTTAGGGGAAATATTTATTTCACTTCACGACAATGACCTCATCGAATCAACGAAATTTTGAAAACTAACTATTAATTTGCATCATCAACAACTAATGAAATATGTCGAGCTACAGTGATCAAAAAGATTCGCACCATCAAAATCGAACGTGAACTGCTTGAGAGTTACAAACTTTGTAGGACGTTCAGCTAGGCATCCAGACTTAAAGGGAACTAGGGAATCATATTGGTGCTAATGTTTACTTCATTCCTGGTCTGCGTGTTCTTACCACGTGGAACCATTGGAAAAATTCATCGTCTGAATGATTTCTTTTCATCCTCGGACTTCAAGAACAATATAGTGATTACAGTTTCTAAGAAAACAAGTGCAGACAAATGTGAAAATTTAACAAGTCATGGTTGCCAAACACTAACACGAATTATTTACAGACGAATGGCAAAACTGGTGGAATCCGACCTTTGGGAAGATCAGTTTAGATTTAGGAGAAATGTAGAAGATACGTTAAGAAAAGGGAAACGTACGTTTGTAGGATTTGTAGATTTGGAGAAATCTTTAGAAAATGTTGACTGGAATACGCTCTTTCAAATTCTGTAGGTAGCAGGAGTAAAATATAGGGAGCGAAAAGTTATACTGAATTTGTACAAAACCCAACAGCAATTATTAGAGTCGAAGGTCATTAAAGGGTCGCGGTGGTTGGGAAGGGAGTAAGACTGGGTTGTAGCCTTTCCCCAATGTAGTTCAATCTGTACCTTGAGAAAGCTGTGAAGGAATGCAAGAAGGAGTTTGGAGAGGGAATTAAAGTCCAGGGAGAGGGAATAAAAACCTTGTGGTGTGCTGATCACATAGTAATTCTTTCAGAGACAGCATAGGACTTGGACGAGCAATGAAATGAAATGGACAGTATCTTGAAAGGAAGATATAAGATGAACATTAACAAGAGTAAAACCAGGGTAATGGAATGTAGTGTTAGAAAATCAGGCGATAGGAATTAGATTAGATAATGAGACGATAAAAGTAGTAGATGAGTTTTGTTATTTGGGTAGCAAGAAAAAAAGAAGATATAAAATGCTGAATGTCTAAGAAAAGAAAAGCGTTTCTGGAGAAGCGAAATTTGCTGACATCCAATACTAGTTTAAAAGTTAAGAAGTCCTTTCTGAAAGCATTGTGTGGGAATGAAACGTGGAAGATACGGAATTCAAACAAAAAGAAGCTTTCGAAATGTGGTGTGCTATAGACGAATGATGACTGGGGAGCCGTGGAGGTTCGAGTCCTCCCTGGGGCATGGATGTGTGTGTTGTCCTTAGGTTAGTTTACCTAGGTGTAAGTAGTTTGTAAACTACGGACTGATGACCGCGCAGTTTGGTCCGATAGATCTACAAACATTTGAACATTTTGAGAATGGGGGAGAAAAGGAGTTTCTGAAATATCCTGACTAAGAGACGGAATAGGTTGGTGGTACACATTCTGAGACATCACGGAATCGTCAACTTAGTATTAGAAGGAAGTGTGTGGGGTAAAAGTCGTAGAGGGAGAATACAGTTAGCAGATTCAAAAGAATGTAGATTGCCGTTCGTTTTCTCAGATGAAGAGGAAACGGTAGCACGGACAGCTGCATCAAACCAGTATGCGGTTTTTATTCACTTACAAAATAATAGAAACCCCTGCTAGAAGAGAGGAGGTCCGATGCTGGCAACGGTCACAGCAACAGAAGGTTAACAGGCAAGTCACCTGTTAATTGGGAAGCGGAAGTCAGGCAGATTGATTTTAGTCATAATCTTGTTTCTTTTTTCCCACAACCTCTAAAATTTGTGTTTACCACGATAAGCATTTACCTCTCGCTACACGAAAGGACTTCCCGCACCGACTGAAAGTTTCAGCGTCTCCGACGGTGCACTTCAGAGAGACGTTTTATCTCGGAGAGAATGGCATTTTCACCAAATCCGTACAGCAAGTGGTGCTAGTTCACATGACCTCCGGTTCCAGTGCTCGAAAGCAACAAAAAACTAACAATGCTGTCAATCCCAGCGTGTCATCAGAGATTTCCCGATCGACCAGATGGGACGATAGGGTACTGTTCGTGATACATACGGAATTCCATTCGCATATTCGCCAGGGACAAGTTCTCATCCGTCACGACTAATGAACTGCATTATATATCCATCCCTTCTGGAGGAACTTAACTCGAATCGAGGCCCTAAAAGATTTTATTCATTCACTCGAATGGTTTCACTTCACTGCATTTTATTGACTCCATAACCAATGATTGAGTTTATTTTGTTACCATGAAAATATTTCAGCCGGAATGATTTAGTTAGATATCGTTTTCTAAAAGAATCATCCGAAATCGATTGTTTCGTAAATAATCACAGATAGAGCCAACAGACATTACACATTAATTCGACCAGAACTTGAACGTCAGGACTTAGATAATGTACTTACATGAGTATGAGAAAATATAATTTTCAGTGATTTCAAATCGCTGCGTAATATTTTATTTTTATTTAATAATGGCCATTTCGGCTACAAATCAATCATCAGGTTAACTGCAATCGTGTAATATAAAAGTTGTTAGATAATATAAAAGTCACATGGTACGATATTTACATAAATGTTGATTATACATACTTCCTGGTTTTTCCATATAAGATCGTTGTCATGCCACCAATACGGTATAGTTATAATAAATTGCTGTAACTAGCTATAATAAATTGCTTTAGCTGTCATTTGCTGGTGTATGTCAACGACATTCTATGGTTACAATAGCTTGTTTATACTTATACCAATGATATATTAAACAGGTCAAAGTGTATTAAATTTTGTCTCTGATTATGATAGGCAACGATATTGCATGCCTCCAATGGTATCTTTACCAACGATATACGAAAATAATTTAGAAGGTGCTCTTTGGTGTAATATGCGTTAAAATTTATCGTTGCCTATCATAATCAGAGACAAAATTGAATAAACTTTGACCTGTTTAATATATCATTGGTATAAGTATAAACAAGCTATTGTAACCATAGAATGTCGTTGACATACACCAGCAAATGACAGCTAAAGCAATTTGTTATAGCTAGCTACAGCAATTTATTATTACTATACCGTATTGGTGGCATGACAACGATCTTATATGGAAAAACCAGGAAGTATGTATAATCGAAATTTGTGTAAATATCGTACCATATGACTTTTATATTATTTAACGACTTTTATATTACACGATTGCAGTTAACCTGATGATTGATTTGTAGCCGAAATGGTCATTGTCAAATAAAAATAAAATATTACGCAGCAATTTGGAATCATTGAAAATTATGTCTTTAAGTGACATATTTAACGCTGCAGGACCCAAATATTACAAAATGAGAAAATACTTTCAGCACTAATTATACGGAAGCGGAAAAATCTTGGCGAGTAGGTTTAATTTCCTAAACGAACATATAAAACACCGAAGAGCAAAAGAAACTAGTATAGGCATCCGTATGCAAACATAGGCACATGTAAACACTCAGAGGACTGAGTTGCGATCGGCAACGCCTATATAAGACAACAGGTGTCTGACGCAGGCGTGAGATCGGTTACTACTGCTACAATGGCAGGTTATCGCGATTGTGAATTTGATCGTGGTGTTATAGTCAGTACACGAGAGATTGGACACGCTGGAAAAAGATCCTGCAAGAACGGAGCCAATGAGGACTGATGATAATTGTTTAGCGTGACAGAAGTGCAATTCTTCGGCAAATTGCTGCGGATTTCTTTGCTGGGCCATCAACAACTATCAGCGTGCGAACCATTCAACAGAACATCATCGATATGGACTTCAGAGGCAAAGGCCCACTCATGTATACTTGCTGATAGCGTGACAGATTAGATTAATACTTGTTCCATAGATTATATATACGACATTTCGTAATGATATGGAACGGATCAGTCTAGTAAATGTTGTCTACACTTGACAATTAATATTTTAAGGATTTCTTATGTCATTTTTTGTTGTTGATTTTATTTTTTTAATTTTTATTTATTTTTTAAGTTTTATCTAAAACTTCATCTACATTGTAGAAGGAGTTGTCATTCAGAAATTCCTTTTATTTCTCTTTAAATACTAGTTTGCTATCTGTCAGACGTTTAATACTACTTGATAAGTGACCAAAGACTTTTGTGGCAGCATATTTCACCCCTTTCTGAGCCAAACTTAGATTTAACCTTGAATAGTGAATATCATCCTTTCTCCTAGTGTTGTAGCTATGCACACTGCTATTACTTTTGAATTGGGTCGGATTGTTAATAACAAATTTCATGAGTGTATATATGTATTGTGAAGCTACAGTTAAGATCCCAAAATAAATGTCTGCAGGATGCTTTTGGGTGGGCTCCAGCAATTATTCTGATTACACGCTTTTGTGCAATGAATACTTTTTTACTCAATGTTGAATAGCCCCAGAATATGATTCCATATGAAAGCAATGAATGAAAATAGGCGTAGTAAGCTAATTTACTGAGATGTATATCACCAAATTTTGCAATGACTCTGATAGCATAAGTAGCTTAACTCAAACGTTTCAGGAGATCTTCAATATGTTTCTTTCAATTCAGTCCCTCGTCAATGCAAACACCTAAAAATTTAGAATATTCTACCTTAGCTAAGGATTTATGTTCAAAATCTAAATTTATTAATGGTGTCATGCCATTTACTGTATGAAACTGTATATACTGGGTTTAATCAAAGTTTAATGAGTGTTCATTTGTAGAGAACCATTTAATAACTTTCTGAAATATATCATTTAAAATTTCATCAGTTAATTCCTGTTTGTCAGCTGTGATAGCTATACTTGTATCATCAGCAAAAAGTACTAGCTTAGCATCTTCGTGAATGTAGAATGGCAAGTCATTACTATATATTAAGAACAGCAAGGGACCCAAGACCGAACCTTGTGGGACCCCATTTTTGATAACCCCAGTTAGGGGAATTAATTGTTTCGTATATATCATGTGAACTGCTTATTTCAACTTTCTGCACTCTTCCGGTTAAGTATGATTTAAAGCATTTGTGCACTGTCCCACTCATACCACAAAGCTTTACTCCTCACTATCACCAACATGAGACTGTTGTTGACTGGAAACATATTTTCTGGTCTGATGAGTTCGTTTCCAATTGTATCGAGCGGATGGACGTGTACGAGTGTGGAGACAATCTCATGAAATCCATGTCAGTCGAGGGTCTGTTAAAGCTAGTGGAGGCTCTGTAATGGTACGTGGCGTGTGTAATGGGAGTGATATGGGACTCCTGTTACGGCTAGGTACGAATCTGACAGGTGACACGCACGTACGCATCCTGGGTGATCCCCCTCATCCATTGGTGTCCACTGTGCATTCCGACGGACTTGGGCAGGACAATGAGACACTCTACTTGTCCAGAATTCCTGCACAGTAGCTCCATCATCACTCTTGTGAGTTTAAACAATTTTTCTGGCCACATAACTCCCGAGGCATGTACGCTATTGGGCATATCTGGGATGCCTTGCTACGTGCTGTTCAGAATATATTTATACCCCTTCGTACTCTTACGGGTTTATGGACGGACCTGCAGGTTGCATGTTCAAAATGTTCAAATGTTTGTAAATCTATCGGACCAAACTGCGTGGTCATCAGTCCATAGCTTACAAACTACTTAAACCTAGGTAAACTAAACTAAGGACAAACACACACACCCATGCCCCAGAGAGGACTCGAACCTCCACGGCGAGCAACCGCGCGCTCCGCAGCTAGACGCTTTAGACCGCTCGGCTACTCCACCGCGGCCAGGTTGCATGGTGTAGTTTCCTCCATCACAACTCCAGAGTCCATGCCACGTCCTGTTGCGGCACTTCTGCTACACGATATAATGCAGGTGTACGAATTTCTTTGACTCTTCACTGTATACGCAAAATGTGTTTATTAGAACCTGTGGTTGTCATATAGAGGAATGAAAAGCAACTTACCGTCTTTCGGGTTGCGCTTCAGCATTTTCTGTCGACAGTCCTGGAACTGCTCCAGTTTCTTCCATCGATGTATCATCCGAAGTACTGGGTCTTGCAAGCCTAGAAATACAACCATAAGTATGCGTTACGACATTATCTACTTGTGCATAAACACGTGACTATAGCGCAGAACATTTCTGTACTTCTCTGGACTCTCAAAAGAGTAGTGAGACTGTGGTTAATCTTTTAGTTTGTTGGTAGAGTTGGCATTCATACAGAGTAGCATGTCCCTTAATTTTCAGCATTATAAATGTTTGGTTTCTGCCTTTCTATCATCACTACACAAAAACAGTAATATTAAAGACCTGCGAAAAATTATATCTCAAACAAGCTACAGATAGGCACCCACTAACGAACATAAATGTATGTTATTTTCACCTGCAAGCTCATTTTTCAGATTCCATTTTTAAAGCCATTTCATCTGCCACCACTTTTAGACTTCGATATTGGAATCTGTTGACCACTGATGTGTATTTCTAGGAGCATATGACTTGCTGGATACTTTCAAAGAATTTCTGACCAGTACCTTCAAAGACGTCATCACACGGAGCGTGTATCTCAACAAGTGCAGTCAACTTGTCGAGTTCCTGACGTCACGACGTGCGAACCGCAAGTTGCGGAGGCTTTTGCAACGTGTGCGCACTATCAAGTATCCAAGAAATTTTCAACGTGCGTTTGAACGTTTACCAATAAATAGCTAGCCGGGGGAGTGGGACAGCTCCTTTCGTTAGAGAGATGTAGACACCATATTGGCCGTTTGTAGAAGCATATATTAGGTCTTATGAATATATGTCATTTCAAAGCCAGTAAATGTAACTGAGTAAAGTGAAGCTCTCTCTAAAACCGGTTAATTATTGGTAGTATTTGGTGAAATAAATAACAGAAAATGACATGTGTAATTTTACATCTACATGGGATAGGAGGTGTTTGTCGCTGATTTCCTAATCCCCACTGGGTACACTGGCTATATTTCGCACGCCTCCGACACCGGCGTCGTCATCCTCCTACGCGATTCCAGCAGAGGACGTTGTTTACCTCCACACTGCTCGCGCAATGGCCCTTACTGTATTTAGCGTGCGTATCATTAACATCTATGCACCATCCATCTCCAGCCACCGTTGAGACCGCAATACTTTCTTCGCCAAGGATGTCACGCCTCTATTCACGGGTCCACAAGATGACTTGGTATTTGGCGGGGATTTCAGCTCGACACAAGGTTCCACCGACCAACTGCCACAACATTCACCTTGTGAGGCTCTCTCTGTGTTTATCGACCGACTGCAAGTAGTTGACACTTGGACAAAGCTCTAGGGAACTCGCCCGGGCTTTACGTTTTACACCGCCCATTCCTCGACCGCCTAGATCGCATATACCTCACCCGCCCTCTCGCAGACGGTACCCGTCATGGGGAAGTGTGTCCCTTAGCCTTTTCAGGTCATGAGGCATATATCTGCGACGTTAGTCTCGCACGACAGCGTATGTGACATAGTCGTGGCCTGTAGACACTAAATGTGTCTCACCTGACCGCTCCAGACTGCCGACATATGATCGAAAATGCATGGGCACAATGTTTGCGTCGTCTTGACGCCTATAACTCCACCCTATCTTGGTGACTCTCCTGTGCAAAGCCAACACTGACCAAGACTCTGATGAATTACGGCTGAGACGTCAAGGCATGACGAACCAATACCTTGAATTTCTGTTATTCCATTCTCCGTGAATGTGTGACGATTCCTTTCCCACCAGCCAGGCGTGCGATGGTTCAGCGAACAAAGACCCAAATATCTTTGCTGATGCGCCGCCACCTGGAAGGGACTGTAGTCCGATCCCGTACAAATAATCGAATAGGTGAAGATCATCCGTCCATGTACCATCTCCTCCAGGAAAGAAAAAACGACGCGAGGCTCTGAAATACGTCCTCATTGACGCGGAAGGTCAACGGCACGATACCCAACACACTATCGGTCAAGCGTTTCATGCCCATTTCACAAGACTATATGAAGCTGTTCCGCATTCTTCAGAACTGATTTCAGAAGACGCCAAACTTACTCCAAGTAATCTCCCAGTGGACGTAGCACGTGAACTCCAGGAAGACGTGACCATGGATGAAGTACTAGAAGCGATTAAAATGTTGCATAACAATAGGTCTCCTGGACCCGACGGTATCCCCGTTGAATTTTATGAAAGTTTTGTCTATTTGTTGGCACCTACATGGACGACGATCGCGCAAGAACTAATGTCCCCGGCGACTGCGGTCCCTAACACCTTCCTTGGAGGCATAATTATCCCTGTACACAATCCGAACGGGTCATCAAGAATACACGATTATCGACCTATAACTCTGCTTATCAGCGATATGAAAATATTTACACGGTTATTGGCGTCCCGACTCAAGAACGTTGCGCGGTACGTCACATCCTGCGACCAAACGTCCTTAGGAGGAGACAACAATATCCAAACGGCTCTTTGCCGTTATCGAGACATGATAGCACTTGCCCGCTATCAACGTCTTCCTGGTGCCCTGGCTTCACTTGACTTTAGCCAGGCCTTTAACCGTGTTGATCACTCGTATTTACAGACAGTTCTCCAGCACATGGGTTTCCCTGGCGACATTGTCGCAGTAATTATGCGCCTTCTGACCGGCGCGACCTCCAAAATCATGTACAACGGCCACCTCACGTCACCCTTGGTCATAACACGATCCGTCTGACAAGATTACCCACTTTCAACTGTATTATACGCATTTGCTTTAGAACCATTGCTCCAGGGACTTCGCCAATGTTTGGAAGGTATAAGTTTACACGAGAACTGCTTCTGTTGTGCAGCTTATACCGACGACATCGTCCTTTAGCTACGCACTGAGGACAATGTATGGGCAGCCCTGACGTGGGTGGCCACCTATGGCGAGGCATCAGGCAGCTCGCTCAACGTCTCAAAATCCAATGTCTTGCTCATCGGCGAGGGCCTGCCAGAGAGAAGCATCGCTCCTCTTAAGTGTAGCCACCACCGTCAGATGTCATGGCGTAGATTTTTCAGCAGATCTCCACTGCTCAGCAGCGACAACGGTCGGCGATTGCTACAGAGAATCAGGCGAAGTCTGGCAGATCACTGGCTACGATCCCTCAACATTGTTCAACGTACACAATATGTGAACATCTACCATGCCTCCAGCATACCCCATGTGGTTCAAGTGCTACCGATCCCAGCTCTCCTGGTACGGCGTATGTTGGCTGCATTAGGCTCCTACTTCAGCTTAGGATTGATTTTCAAAGTGCAATACGACGCCCTCGCACTTCCACGAGAACGTGATGGGGTGGGACTAACACACGTGCCGACCAGAGTCACGGCGCTCTACTTCAGTTCCCAATTAAAAATCTGGCGTCGTTGCCCACAGAGTCTCACCGAAATCCTATTCAATGCCTTCGTCCCAGACTCTTTGGTAGCTCCCGTTACGCTTGCAGCAATTCCAGTTGTCTTCCATCACATCCGTCGTTTCTTCCTGGATCTTACAAGGAAAGTACTTGGGCTCGAACAAACACATATACACCAAAATCGTATGAGAGATAATGTATAGATCTCTTATTGCACTAGTGATACTTCCACATCTGCAAAACTCTGCAGTCGTCCGTTAGAGGCCTCTGCGTGTGCCTTGCCGCATTGCGCTTTGACCTGTCGGTTCGCCAGTAGGGACGGTGCAGTGTGCCTCCGAAGTTGTGTTTTGTGATGTTATTTGTGTGGTGAAGCGTCAGATGGGGCGGCGATTGCTAATCAATCCTGCTAATGTATTGCGATTAGTAGAGATGAAGTTACGAAGGACCCTTCTTCGTGAAGATGGTATTAGTGTAGAAAATGAATCATTTGCATGCTTTCTCGTATCTGTTATGGTACAGAAATATGAGCATAAATTAGATACTGTTGATACAAACTCATAATAATGATAATAGGGATGATAATGACGAACAACTCATTGCAAACGGTAGTGCTACGGTAAGTGCGGGAAGAGGCGATGGAAGCAGTGGCAGTGAATACCAATAGTCTTCCGAGGAGAAGGTTAAAGTTGCAACTATCATCGCGGCTTTTGATGACAATTCGCTAGAGAACATGTACGATGATTATTACATAAGTTATAGTTAAGATATCTGCATTACGTATGGCGTCTACAATTACATCTACAGTGCTATCTAGAGCATGGTTGCAGAGCTTTGCAGGAAAACGACACACACCAGCCCATTGAGGTGTAGGTAGAGATCCTGTAACCAAACGATCATACAGATATGTTTGTTCGAGCCCATGTACTTTCCTCGTTAGTTATGTTGTGTAGAGTGAGTGAGCTATCGTGCAGACGCGTCTGCGATCACTCCCGTTCAGAAATCTTTTCGTGATCATAAACTTCGTATATGCCACTTCACACATCGCCACCACATCCTGAACATCAAGATTGACAAGTGTATGTGATGAGAACAATTTTCGTGTGAAAAAACGTGGATCTCTAATTAAAGTAAGTGAGAACTTTCATTACTGCACTAAGAACCCATAGAGATATGCGTGTGGCGAATAAAAATCAAGACTAATACATCTTGGATAAAAATCGAGTTTTTAGACGTCTGTAGATAAACTGGGTCAGAAGCAGAACACCATATGTTACGGCTTAATTACGCGAAAAGAAGTGACAACAACACAAAAACCACTTAGGGAGCTCCCATATGACTCAAACTGCCCCCACCTTGCTTTTAGATTTCTAATAGACTAAACGTGATAAACAGTGTCCTTCTGCTTGTACATTTCGTCCGCGAGTTCACGGGAACCAAGTCCGAAAACTGGGTCACGAAGCGCACGCTACAGCTGACTGTCAAATGGGCCCAGTGGAGCAGCAGATCAGCAGATACACAGCCGCTGGCTGCAGAGCGCAGCACCTCCCGGGCTCCGCCACCCTGCCATCTCTCGGTCGCCTTGCGAACCATATAATCAATAGCGAAGAGGGTTTTTGCGAAGAGACAGTCTTCGACGTGTATTTGCGCGTCAGTCGGCGCCTGGCGGGCGCAGAGGATGGAGTGGTTACGTTCCGCCGTCACCCGGGAGCGCAGCAACAGCGACACAACACACACATCGGGCAGAACCAAAAAAGGGGGTAAGCTAGAAACACCACAACTGAACAACACCATGCAGTCTGAAGACGAGTACACACCTATGACCACCAGTCAAAAAATGGCACTCATTGAAGACATCATAAACCGTATGGCATCAGAGCTAAAATCAAAACACCAGTCGACGGCAATTCTGGCATCCTTTAAACAAAAAAATCTTTCCCCTGGCTTTTCAGCTAACCGCTGCCGAGGCAAAGGTAGAACTGCTACATAGCGAAAACGGACGATTGAGGAATGAAATTCTAAAATCAAATGGTTCGACAAAAGACCTTGAAATCTCATACCTAAAAGACAAAAATACCAAACTGGAGCAGTACAATGAGTAAGGTAAAGCAGTCAACAATCCGAAGATTGGTTTGAACACCACAGTGCTTTACTAGGCATGGTTCTGTTTGGAGGTGGTATGCCGTTGCCTTCCTCAGACCTTCGAACTGACTTACCCAGCCAGTTATAGGGGACCTATAGTTTAACGTGGGCTCCGAGCCACGGTGCTCCTCGGTATTTTTCACATGAGCAATACTGCCAGAGGTGAAAGAAGTGGAAAGTGACAGATAATGAAAGACTACAAAATGAAAATCAGGAACTACGCGCACAAATCAAAGAACTCACAACGAAATACCAACCAGGCCGAGACACGGGCGCAAACACTAAGTTACGCAGCCGCTCTCACAGCCTCCCCCAGCAAAAGAGACGATAAACGCATAGAACAGGCCAACACCAAACAAGCAACAACCCTCTTTATCAAGTCAACTAATAACCTAAATCCTGCAGCAATTCAACGAACTCTTGCCCGTAATATTAACCCCGAAAAAGAAAACTTACATATCAAATCTATGAGAACAACAAAAACTGCAGTCATCATAGAATCTGCGACCCAGCAAGACTGTCGCAAAATCATGGACAAAACAAAAACCATAGAATCGTTAGTCTGTGAGGGGCCGAGAAAGAGAAAATCATTAGTAATAGTGTATACGGTACCCGACACAATCACAGATGATAAATTCTTGGACTGCCTGTATGAGCAAAATTTGACCAACGAAATCTCCAAAGAGAAATTTGAACATGATGTTAAAATTAAATTCAGAACAGGACCAAAAGGGAAAAGTTTCAATCACCAAGTTTTAGAGGTTTCTCCCCGTTTATACACATCCCTCATTAGGCTACAGATGGTCTTCATCGACTTTGAAGCCCTCTCAGTCAAAGACTACACAGTGGTCAACCACTGCTATAAGTGCTGCGACGTCAGCCACTCAACCAAAAACTGTCCGAAGAAAAAGCCAGTCTGTGCCACCTGGGGCCAACTAGAGCACGTTCGTAGCCACTGTAGGTCAAAGGACAGAGTGGCGTGTGTACCATGTGAAAATAGAGGGAAAATTTGTAACTCCATGAGAGGAGGAGAGTGTCAAACTCACAAACTACTCAACGATAGGCTCATAGATTCAATAGATTATGGAAACTAAAAACACTTTTAAGGACAAATGCGCCTCACAAAATTATACCAGACAATACAGATCTCGACACGACTCACGATGCCGCCTCATAACTTTGCTTCCGCCAGTACCTCGCCTCCTACTTTCCAAACTTCATAGAAGCTCTCCTGCGAAACATGCAAGACTAGCACTCCTGGAAGAAAGTATATGGTGGAGACATAGCTTAGCCACAGCCTAAGGGATGTTTGCAGAATGACTTTTACTCTGCAGTGGAGTGTGCACTGATACGAAACATCCTGGCAGATTAAAATTGTGTGCCGGAACCGGGACTCGAACCTGGGACCCTTGCCTTCCGCGGGCAAGCGCTCTACCGACTGAACTATCCCGACACGACTCATGATGCCGCCTCACAACTTTACTTCTGTGAAGTTGGGAAAGTAGGAGGCGAGGTACTGGCGGAAGTAAAGTTGTGAGGCGGCATCATGAGTCGTGTCGGGATAGTTCAGTCGGTAGAGCGCTTGCCCGCGGAAGGCAAGGGTCCCAGGTTCGAGTCCCGGTTCCGGCACATAATTTTAATCTGAGAGGAAGTTTCATATCAGCGCACACTCCGCTGCAGAGTGAAAGTTTCATTCTGAATACAAATCTCCTTCCACAATCAACAGAAACTTTAGAAGAGCTATCTCTTGGCCCAGACAAATGGACCTGTTACCCAGTGACTTCACTGACTGCGATCATATCCCATCACTAACACAAAACACAATACTCATCGAGACTTACATTAATACCAATCAATATATTGACGAAATAGTGCTAGAAGGCACGATCCACCATATTGTAGCAAAAGAAATTAAAAAGCAAATAACCTATTGACTGCATTTTCAATCAGCACTGGTACAACGAGTGGAGGAATTGGAGGATGAACTCACGAATCTCGAACTAGAAAGTCAAAAAGAAATCACCATGCCAAACCTGTTAAACAATAACACACAACTAACCTGGACATACGACACTACAATATGTAAATCTTACATTAAACCTGTAACTTTTGTCTCTGGAGGAATTCTATACCCCACCAGCACCATCTCACGAAACAATGAAGAGAAAAAGAAAAATTAATCATACCAAACCCTATCCAAAGTGATGACTACGACGACGAAACATGTGAAAAATGCTCATCTTATCATATACAGTCTGATCTGATGAACACCCTCATATTGTTACCAAAACCAAACTAGGGAATGTTAAGTGAAGAGGTTTGCTCAAATCGAGCCTGTGACAGTATCGCAAATGACACCCATAAAGCCGTAAATGAAAAGAAAGTAAAATCTAATACTGACACCTCGATAACCACAACACCAACAACGACACCACTGCCAGCTCCAGCAATGCAGAGACCAGTAACAGCCAATATCAAGAGCCGGATAGAGAATCCAGACACAAACATACACAAACGAAATTACGAAAACATGGGTAAAATGCTAAATCTAAGTAGATTAAAAAGAAAAGACATTTTACAAGCAGCACAACGGATGTTAATTAGACAGACGCATCCTTGGGGCAGGTCGGTATGTTTTCCCACAACAGAGCAAACTGACCGGGTACATCACTGGACCGTACGTGATAGAATTAGATTAAGCGACCATAACGTAATTACCTTTAAACTACATAATAACACTAACACGGATGTTAGTAGGAACTCAGGTTCCTGCACGACCTAAATGAAAATCAATACGTTTCAGACCTGGGAAAAGCATAGATGACGCCATTAACCGGGCACGGAAATCGTAAACAACTCGGACAATAAATGTGTTATTGCAATAATGATTGACATGGCGGGCGCCTTTGTTAACCTTTGGTAGCCCGCTATGTTCTGGAGGTTGAAACAACTGCATGCTCCAGAGTCTCTGTATCACAGTCTATTAGACTACTGCAGAGGTAGGGTAGTGGAATTGAGGCCAGATAGCTAAAAGGTTATAAAGAAAATAACGAAAGGATGTCCACAAGCATCAATCTGTGGCCCCATTTTCTGGGACCTGGCTATTGAACGGCTCCTGCATCTACTGGATGGGGATGACAGGGTTGACGGAGTCGTCGAATACGCAGATGACCCTCTAGTGGTTGTCTCCGCCAACAACAGGACCCAGCTGGAGGAGAAGCCACGCGAAACAATGACAACAATAAAACAGTGGTGCAAACACAACAAACTCAAGATAGCAAACAACAAAACGACGTACACTCTACTCAAAGGGTCATTACAAACGAACAGTAGTCACACGCTATCTAGGTGTCCACATTGATGAAAGACAAAATTTCCACGAACACATTAAGATAACCACAGACAAAGAAGAGGAAATATTACACAAGTTGGAAAGGCTTAATTCAACCACATACAGACTGCCTCTGCCAACTATACGAACATATCACTGTGCTCTCTTCGACTCAGTGTTATGCTTTTCAGCTAGTACCTATGCTCAAAGATTGAGCCTAGTAACCAACAAAACAATTGTGAGACGCGGGCAGAGAAGTGTATTATTACAACTTACAGGTGCATTCAAATCAACACCGATAGAAACGCTATGCGTCCTCCTCGGTATCTGTCCAGTTGACATCACAGTAAGATATAGAGCTGCAGTGTACTGGCTTAAAATGGTGAATATAGACAAAGTGCACGAAATAACGGGCACACATATCGTAACAAACCGCCAACTGACAACATGGCGAACGGACACATGGCAACAGGAATGGGAGGTCTGCGACAAGGAACGTAGACTATTTTCATTGCTACCAGACATTAGAGAAATAAAAAGGATGAAGCATATCGACCCCAGCCGCGGTATGCTTCACTTCCTTACAGAACATGGTCCATATCCCACTCACCTGTTCCGCATGGGACTGGGCGACACCAACACTTGCACCTGCCGAAACACCGAAGGCTCCCCTGAACACATCGTCTTACTGTGCGGACGATACACACATGTCAGAGACACACAGCAGCTTGACTTTACAACAGACGATACGATATATGACGTAATAAGAGACGAACAAAAATGGACACAACTCAACACACTAGCAGACAAGATATCCAATGCGACCTATGAAGACTACAAAAGGACAAGGTCCCACAGGAGGCGTGCCCGTATGCCCCACAAAGTGCACAGTAGAGCCGGTCAAAACGGCCTCCACTCCCGCTCGGTTCCCGCAGCGCTCGCGCGTCGCTCTCGACGGCTGACGGCGGGTAAAGGGTTGGTAGAGGGGGAGCGATGACGTCACACTCGCGAGAGCGAGACGTTTCGGGCAGGACGAATCACGATTCTCCCGGGTTCTCGTCGCTCCCGCCGGGCCGAGCTGAGCTTGGCTGAGCCGCCTCAGCCAAGTCGGGGCACGCCGCCGGCTGCGTGTTCACAATGTGCGCCGGGCACGGCCGAGACGAAAAGAGGGGGAAAATAGACTTTTCGATTTTCTCGTTGTAAAAATTGTTGATGGTATACACGATCACGCTACATCGTTTTATGAAATTAGTTTTTCCTTACTAGCTTTGCCTTGCCTGTAAAAAAATAGAAAGGCTAATTTTCATTCCGCACGGGTTTTTAGTTCCGTAACGCTCCTCACTCGATTTTGATGAAATTATGCGTTTAAAAAATCTGATTTTTGGACACATTACAGTAAACAGCTTAGCTTTCGTATAAGACATTCACCTTTTCGTAATTCCTAACAGTCGTTTTCAAATGACGCTATTTCTCAAGTATATGCACTTGATTTACAAATCGTGTATTGAAAAAGTTAGATAGCGGACAGGTTACTGTTCTATGATTTTTAGACCATATATTACAGTGAGTGAAATGCATCTAAAAGAACAAAAGAGTTTTTGAAATGGTAATCACACTGATATCTCGCTCCTTTCACAAGTAATTGCGAGTTATCTGAGCGCCCTCGGCCCGCGAACACAAGACTACGAACTCAGCCTGTGTTGAGCGTAGCGTGAAGCACTGCAGTGCCGAAAAATCTAAATTGCTGGCTACGTTTGTCGGTCCCTCGTGATGTGTTAATGATCCATAATCAGAGAACAATAATGAACTAATTTTTCTTGGGTGGCAACCGATTAGAATGGGGAACCATCTGCTACGGTTTTACGGCAGATCATACTTGACTCTGAGAGCCATGCATCTGTTTTTTTTTTTTTTTTTTTTTTTTTTTTTTTTTTTTTTTTTTTTTTTTTTTCCACATAATACAATTCATGGAATTTATATTTCGTGTTTGGAACTAGAAGAGAAGAACAAAGTAATGTAAACTGCGACTACTCCTAAGACACAATATATACCTTTTCGCTTTTGTAGCTTTCGGAAAATGTGTTCCCACAGGGTGAAAATAATTGTATACAGTGTGTCCGACATAAATGCGGTACTTTCACGTCTGAGATGAAAGTAAGGATGAGCTGAGTTGCTTTTAGTAACCAGTCTGAGACAAACAACGTTTCTACGAACATTTTTCTGTATCATTAGAAGACAATTTTCTTTGTCTGCAAGATGGTACTTTCGAATTTTCAACATACGCTGTTTTACTTTAGCCTCAGACACTGCAGGACAGGTCAGTACAGGATGAGAAGCATCTGTCACTTTTTTTTTTTTTTTTTTTTTTTTGAGGGAAGGGTAGAGCTTGTCCCCAGCTATAAGGAATCCCAATCCACTGTCAGCAGAAGATCGATTGCTGGTCACTTCAAGAATCCAGCTAACAGTTCATTGATTTTATTATATTATATATTAAAAGAATCTACAAAAACCTAAAGTCGGTCCGACAGACTAAACTACCCAGCTGATTTCCTTCATTTTTGTGTAAAACTGAAGGTATTGATCCACTTTTTCTACACTCAAACGGGATTTCCTTCTGTATATTTCTTATGGGGATGTCCTGGCTGTAAACTAAAGTCATTCTGTCAGGCCGTTCTATCCGACCCATTTCCTTCATTTTCACTTTAAACGAAAGGTATTTATTCGCAGATTTGTCTTCAAGTATCACAATTAACTTACGTCTTACCTTCATTTACTTTTATTCAAACGCGGGATCCTTCGGTCCTTGCATTGAATATTTTAATCGGCTTGTTTTAGGACATCTTCCGTTCTAAATAAAGTACACAGTTCTCTTTGACATAACAACGCTCAAGATCTTTCATTTGTGCTTTTAAACACTTGCACGGATTGATTCTGAAGAAGGCTATGCGTGAACATTCAACTTTACTTCATGTCTTCCCAACGTTTTACTCATTCCACTAACGGTGCGAAGTATTCGCACGGGTCCTCTGTCTTTTTTATATATTAAAAGAACCTATTTTATAATTATAATTGATTTTAAATAAGTGTTTTGATATGGATTTAAGAAAACACAAGCTTATATAATATTCTGTATACTGTTACTATCTATAATAAATATTTTTAAATGATAAATATGTAATTTTATTTATTTCCATTTCACATGACTGGCCACTGATGCTACAAAGTATTTACACAGGTCGCCAAGTTTTATTACTATTGTTCTCACACTGTAGTGAACCGTCGAATTTTATGAACATAAGAAATAGGTGGTAATGCCTTCGTTCCATCCATATAGACTAACATTTAGGAGAGTATTTCCTTCCTTTAACATTCGATATCTTTAATATTCCCGGCGCGAGTCGGCGCCGGCACGAACTCATTGGGGTATGGTGTTGCTTCTGCAGCACAAGTATCACAAGTCTCCAGCCTGCTTTCAGCAGAAGCTCCTCTGCATGATTTTTTTTGAATTATACTTATGATATGTTTATTTTTCTTCTATTACTATTAATTCTGTAATATGAATTTAAAAAATTAAGAAATGTTTAGTTTTTCACATAAGGAAAAACTCTCCTAAATGTTAGTCGAAATTAATGGGATGGGTCCATACCACATATTTCTAATGTTTGATTCCATTTCCTGGAGGTGCTCCACGACCACACAATGATGAACACACCAGATGTATTTCGCAGCATTGGCCGTTAATGTTTTATTAAAAAAAAAGAAAAAAAAAACACAGATCGATTGCAATCACATAGTGATCATCTTCAGTGTCCTTCAAACGAGCATATGAGTTACATTCAGGGCATTCATATGCTCGTTTGAAGGACATTGAAGATGATCACTAGGTGACTGAAATCGATCTGTGGTTTTTTAAAATAAAACATTAACGGTCAATGCTGCGAAATACATCTGGTGTATTTCTAATGTGTTTATAATTCTATGAGTCACTACAGTGTGCAAACGATAGTAATAAAATTACAAAATCAATCAACAGTTAGCTGGCTCAAAGTAGATGGCAGTGAACAAGTACTGGTCACACCTGTGTTTCCTTCGATCTTCCACTGACAGTGGGTGACGATCCCTTTGTTGCTGGCCACAAGCCCACTAAGAACCAAAAAACAAATCACAACATGAAACAAATGACACCTGCTTCTCATCCTTTACTGATCTGCAGTGTCTGAGGCTAAACTAAATCTGCGCGTTTTCCTTTCATTTAAAGTATAAAAATCGATATGAAAGTACAATGGAGACAAGGAGAATTGTGAGATACAGGAAATGTTCATAGAAAAGCAGTTCCCATCAGACAGCTTCCTAACAAAATAAATAAAAATTCTGAGAACCGTGTAGAGTTCTTTGAAAGTGGAGATGATCTGAAACATAGTACAGCGTGTACCATATACATCTGGCACGCCTGACGTACCCCCCATGGCCATAAGTTGCAGCATCTCTTATCAGGAGGTAACTAAATGTCTTTAATTTTACTGTTATGTACTCCTACTTTAGTCTCGGTCTGAGGGATAGCGCTTTTATGTGAGACACTGTATATAAATTGTTTCACCTTGTGTTCACCTTGTGGTAGAACATTTTCTGGGAGTTATAAAAGCGATAATTAAGAGAAGGTTCAAATGTTTGTTAAGCTTAAGGGACTT
The DNA here is from genome assembly GCA_026315105.1 of Locusta migratoria. NCBI lineage: Eukaryota > Metazoa > Arthropoda > Insecta > Orthoptera > Acrididae > Locusta > Locusta migratoria. The sequence continues at coordinate 389,646,937 of CM048755.1, forward strand.
AACAGCGGCGTCATCAGTCCCTAAACTTACAAACTTCTTATCAACTACCTTACACTAAAGACGACACAAATATCCATGCCCGAGGGGGGATTCGAACTCCCGACCGTAGCGGCCGTGCAGACTGTGGCTGGCGCGCCGCAGTCCCCTCGGCCACCGCGGCCGGCTTAAGAGAAGGCTAAATAGTGTAATCTTAGGTGTAGATGCATCAATAAATGAAAGTATATTTTTGGGTTTCTTCCGTTTATTATCCTCAACTAGAAAGTCATTGAGTAGAATTTCAGAAATTTTATTTCAGTCCATCAAATTCGCAGTTTACATTAATTGTTTCTTCTCTTGTAGTTTGAAACATGAAATATGTATTCCATTAATTGTACAATGTGGGCAACACTACTTGTATACCTCTTAAGTGAAGTATTACCTTACATAAAACCATAGCAGATCATTGTTCATTGTAATCGGTTACCACCCAAGAAAAATTAGGGTATAGCTATTTTCTGGTTATGAATTATTAACACATCACGAGGGACCGAGGTCGTAGGCTTGCGAACGCGGCATGATGCCGCTCAGATAACTCACAATTACTTGTGAAAGGAGGTAGATATCAGTGCGACTACCATTTCAAAAACTTTTCTGTTCTTTTAGCTCAATTTCACTCGCTGCCCGCTATCGAACTTTTTCAATACACGATTTGTAAATCAAGTGCGCATACCTGACAAAAAGCATCATTTGCAAACGATTGTTACGAATTTTGAAAAGGTGAATGTTTTATTGGATAGCTAAGATGTTTTACTACCCTGTGTCCAAAAATCAGATTTTTTAACCGAATACTTTCATCAAAATCGAGTGAGGAGCATTACGATACTGAAAACTCGTGCGGAATGAAAAGTAGACTTTTTATTTTTTCACAGGCAAGGCAAAGCTTGTAAGGAAAAAATAAGTTGATAAAACGATGCGATGTGGTCTTATATAGCGTCAAAATTTCTTACAACTTGAAAATCGAAAAAGTTGTTCTTCCCCCTCTTTTTCGTCTTGGCACATCCCCGTTCAGCTCGGCAGTGTGAACGCACAGTCGTAGACGTGTGCCGGACGGTTGCAATAATTAACGGCGTCGTGAGGAGGGCTGGCCGTGCGCATGCGCACTGCTGTCGGCTGTCCTACATGCCAGCCGGGAGTACCGAGTCTTCTCGCTCCCGAGACTGTGTTATCGGCACGGCCGGCTCCCGGGTGTGGCGGTCTCGCTAGCCGCTCCCTCTGGCGGGAACGAGAGGGAGCCAGGCCGCGTTTGACGGCCTCTAGTGCACAGGTATAGTTGGGAACAAACAGACGAGGAAGAAGGCGATGAAACTTTCACAGATGAAGGAAGTGACACCGATGAGACTCGACGTTGACAGGGAAGCAATCTCCCACTGTCATAAACCCAGACCAGACATCCGTTAAATTAATGCGGATACTAACACCTGAGACGCAAGAAAGAAAAAAACAATATAAAGAAAAGAGACTAACATCAACAAAACAATGGAAACTGTGCTGGGTGATCGGTGGCTTGAAGGAAACATTCCAAGGTACTCAACGCACAGCACAATACAATGTAGCAAACCATAAGGACAGAAAACCCCCTTATTTTTAGATATAATTTCTTTTTTTCCTATTACATTGTTTAGGCCATAATTACAATTAACAAATTTCAGAATACATGTATAACAACCATGTAACCAATCATGTTTTTTATGTTCTCCACTACATCTAATTTATTGTAAAATGCACGAATTGTAATTTGTTATATTATAATTGTAGCAACAACTGTAAGCATTTGTATATATGTATTTACTCTTTGCTTTTATTTTTCTTCTTATCTCTATCTATCTCAAATACTTTAATTATGTAACATCACTGAACTAATGTATAACATGTAAATCTACAAATGTGCGTCCTGCTTTATATTAAAAGGTAGCAGGATTATAAAGGAGAAATAAATAAATAAATAAAAATATGTATACAAATCTTTACCACTTGCTCGTTTGTCTCAAACGAAAAGAGTATATGATCTGCTACAACAGTTTCGACCATCCAACCCAATCGAAATAAAGCATCCACAGTATGTGTGGCGGCACATATGGAAAGCTGTTTATGAACATTTTCTCGACTCAGACGTCCAATCAGCTTGGTATCTCACTGTGCACGGAAAACAAGTTCACCGACATCGCCTGCATCGGATCCATCTCGCCGATTCGTCCCTCTGCATTCATTGCGAAGTGGACGACACAGATGGCCACAGGTTCCACTGTGGTCAGGCAAACGATGTCTGGACGCTCGCGCGGCGAATTTTGGCGTTCCTTACTCGCCAAACACCCGCCCAGTTCGATAGCGACATTCTCTTATTTCCGTGGGAGACTTTCTACCACACCACCAAAACACACTCGGTAAACTGGATTCGTGGCCACACGATCTGATACCTCTTTGATTCTGACGAGAAATCAGTACTTGGATATTGGAACTTTCTCATTGAACGACACTGCGTCCTAATCTTTGACCCAAAGTATCAGCAATATTTTTCGAACTTCTTACGGAGTGCTCATGACCCGCCTTGCAGCTGGAACGTCCAAGGCATGAGAAGATAAAACTTAACACAACCCACTTGAACTGAACATAACCCACAACGGAACATACGCCCACTCAACGAGAAGACACGTTTGGATGTTTCTACCTATGCCGGCGGCAACAACATCGCGCTCCTCTTCCTATATATATCAAAAATATATTTAAAAAAAGAAGAAGAAATAAATAATAAAAACAGATAAATAAAATAAAGAATAAAGCAAAATAATTTTTCTTTAGTTAACTCTTAAAACCCATCTAAGTTATATATATATATATATATATATATATATATATATATATATATATATATATTTTAATTATTATTATTTTTCTGCTTTCTGTAGCCTATTAGCCTTTGTAGCCCCTTATTAGAAATAGGTTTGTTAGATTGGGACTAGGAGCCAACGAGTGAAGTGATCAAGTGTATTTTATTTCCTCTGAGAAGTGAATTTATTGGACTCGTTTTATAGGACATTTCGCACCTTACTTAGAGTAAAATATGCATTTTATTATTTCAGGTCTTGTATTTTACACATCCTAATGATTCTACTATTGAATAGTAACAGAGATCGAGGAAGAATGACCTTTAAGTTTTACTAAAAAGCGAGACTGTTGGAATAATATTTGTGTTATGTTTCGTTTATTGTTATTTTATATCGCACAGTTCGCCATGAAACTTTTATAAGTTCCTGCCCTTATTTACATAACATGCAACTTTTATAAGAGTCTCATGTTCATAGATATTTCATTGTTACTTATGTAGGCCTATTTCAGAAACAGGACATGACGAAAATGCAGAAATATGCGTTTTAATAGACTAAAACAGGAATTTCGGTCCTTTTATTTGCTAAACAGTGTGATTCCAAGATCTGATGCCGCCGACAACTATCGCTAGAGCGCGGTGTGGCTTGTTGAGGCACACTTCCCGTATGCACAAGTCGCTTTCAACCGCCCGTTGTATTCTGCACATTGACCGCACACATTCGGACACACGCTCCGTGTGCCGACGGCTTTAGGCAACACTTGTTGCGTATAGAGAGAGTCTGCTTGTCATTGGGAGCTCCAGTATTTGGTGAGTAATGGATCCCTTTAGACAAATTAACGGAAGGTCAGAGTTCAGTCCGTTTGCTTGCTATGGGGCCTCGACTAATACATCTAGGAGGCTCTGCTGGCGCCAACAGAGAGCGCTGGATGCTCCGCGCTGCAAATCTTTGCTCATATCGGCATCAATGACTCCTGCCGCCTGGGTTCAGAGGTCAGCATTGGTTCCTACAGGCGGATTTGAATTTGGTGAGGGCAACTACCCACGCTCAAGAAGTAAATGGCGAAGCCACCGATTATTAACATCGAATCTGGCATTGATCGCGATCCTCTGGTTAGCAGCTGAGTGGAAGCCTTAAACTAGAGGCTCCGACGATTATGTGGCTATATCGAATGCAAATTTCTTGACCTCAGTCGTAGCGTAGTTAAATGCACTATCTCGTTTTTTTGCTTTTTTTTAACTCCATTGATTCTTATGAATTCACTAAGCTACGACTTCCTAACCTACATTTACATCTATTACTAACACAAACTTCGATATATATTGTCTGTCTGTATGTTCTGTTATAACTCAAGATCCAGACAAGCAAATAACGTGAAATTTGGTACACGTACAAAAAATTACATGGGTAAGGTTCTTAAACAAGTTTCGTTCCATTTTTTGGAAAGCCAACCGGAAAATTTCAGAAAAAGTGAAAGTGCGTTTTCAATGTGTCCATGTAAATCTATATCTTCACACTGATCTTGATGAAATTTTGCACAATTGACCTTCAAAACAAGATGAAGGTTACTGTATATATAAAATTTCGTTCGGTGCAACGGGGAGAGTACTTTATTTACAGACTTCGATTGCAATCTCTATACATATAAGACGCATTTTTGTACGCTTCTACAGAAAACATTATTTTAAACCCGGGCCATGTTCCCGCACATGCAGGGTCGGCTTTGTTAAATCCGGATTTTGCGTGTGTTAATATTTACTGGGTGGCCGGATGCTCTTTCTGTAGCCACCGAATGCCTCCCGGGGGGAAATGTGTACCCCAAATGTCTGCATATAGTGTTATCTGTGTGAAAGTGTAAAGTGTTACGAAATGTTTGTGAATCGTGTAACTGAGGCAAGACTTGGGGACCAGCCCGGTATTCACATAGGGGGAGTGGGAAACAGCCTAAAAACCACATCCAGGCTGGCCGGCACTCCGACCCCCTTCGTTAATCTGCCGGGCGGATTCGAACCGGGACTGGTACGCCTCCCTGTCTCGGAAAGCGGTGCGATATACCACACGGCTAACCGTGCGGGTATATATATACATATATATTGTCTCCAGTAGAAAATGTGTGAGGGCGGTGAAACGAAGGGGGAAGCGCTGTGACGCAATGCCAACGATCACAGATGAGCTTTGGAACTAGCTGAGTGCAGCAGGGATGGCTGTACCGCAGTACGCAGTTTACACCTGATACATGTGGATGACATTACGCACGGAACAAGTTACCAGAAACCATTGCAGACCCTGTGCCTACTAGTCAGCAGCAAACATGCTGATCTGACGTGACTGAAATGCTATTCATTTCCCAAGAACATCTTAATGAACAAGTCCTGTGAAGACGAACATCTTACCTCTAGTCTTTGAAAGCGTTCTGTCGTTTTCGGAAAATGAGTGTATTACTCAATAAGTCTTTGAGTCACTTACATAATCTGGAAACCTATTCCGTATGCACTAACCTTCGGTAACAGTCTGCAGTGGGGCACCGTGTCAAACGCTATTTTTCGTACACTATGTAATCTCTCGAGATGTTCTGGATCATCAGCACCTCTGCATTTCATTACGTGTCGTGCGGCTACTTCATATCCGACTAGAGACAGTTAGGTTTTTCTGTACACGCTTTGTAACAGTGACATCCAACAATGCTACATTAACATAGTAACGAACCGGGGAAATCATTACAATTCACGAAAATAGTTCTACGTTTCGCAGAGATCCTCCCAGTTCAATCACAAGGCATGACGATTTTGGATGCTGTCGATGATGAGTGTAGTAAATAAACTATGGTTGCGCCAGGCAAAATGTGATTCCCAAAAGTAGTAGTGGTGGATGGGACCAATCATAGCGAGGTTGGGACTCACATGGCACGAGTGATGGAGCAACCAAACAGGTTTTTCAGATTCAAGTCACCGCGCATATATCAGGGCAGTGAAGGCTTAATCTGCAACGCAGAAAAATGTTCAAATGTTTGTAAAGCTTATGGGACTTAACTACAGGGTCCTCAGTCCCTAAACTTACAAACTACCTATGAACTAGCGAACACTAAAGGCGGCACAAATATCCAAGCCCGAGGGGGGATTCGAACCTCCGACCGTAGTGGCCGTGCAGACCGTGACTGGTGCGCCGCAGTCCCCTCGGCCACCGCGGCGGGCTGCAACGCAGAACGAGGGTGAAATTAATTGAAATACGAATAAGTTGAAGAGAAAGAGATTAGCCAATGAGAGAGTGGCGTAGGAGGGGAAACTGTAGAGATTCGAAAAGAATGCTTTTGGAATTGGAGAAGCATCATTGAGATCTGCAACGTAAGTCAGTATGTAAGTCAGAGAAGACAATTAAGATTGTGAGGTTCGGAATTCGATTTATCTTCTCATGACTGCGAAGAAGCATAGACGAAAATAGTCGGTTGCCGAAAGGCACCGACGACGTCTTTGGGACGTCCAGCTCTAGCTATACTGCGGGCCGATCACTTGAGCCAGTCTAAGTCGAAACACTTACCAGAATTTATACCCAGTATTGGGTTCGAATAAGCACGTGTCAATAGTTATTTCTGTAATATTAAAACTTTGTTCCTACATGAGTGAAGTTCTGAAAGTTATTAAACCTTGAATTAAAATAGGGCGATAAAAAACCAATAATATGGGTGCAGTAAGAAAGTTTTGGTCTTTTTTATCCATTATGGATGTTAAATTCGGCGGCTCTAATGAATGTGACTTTTACAGAAATGATTGCAGTCAATCGCGTTTCGTAATGATAAAACTGTCATTCACCTCTCATTTATTTCACATCCCGTAAATCTCATGGTAGTTGTTAACTGTGGCAGTGTACATGAGCTGTTGTGTAACTGACGTAACTGGAGAGCATAAACAAGATTTTCTAAAGTTACTTGTCTGCCAGGGGTACTCCTGTGGAATTAAATACCTCCACACAATGAATTGCCCCTCCGAACGTTATGTTCAAATGTTTGTAGAACTTATGGGACTTAACTACGGGGTCATCAGTCCCTAAGCTTACAAACTACTTATGAACTAGCTAAGACTAAGGACGGCACAAATATCCATGCCCGAGGGGGGATTCGAACCCCCGACCGTAGTGGCCGTGCAGACCGTGACTGGAGCGCCTCAGTCCCCTCGGCTACCGCGGCCGGCCGAAAGTTATGAATTATAATTAAGAACCATCTGATGCAGAGACTTGTGCAAATTGAAACTGGCAATGGAAACTAAAAATTCCACTGCCACCAAGGACGACTCGTTGCAGCCTTTCTAAAAACCTTTTCAAAAGTTCTTTTACTTCATTTATTGAGTTGACCGCATGTTTTTCTTTACAAGTTTTTTAATTTAATTAATAATCCCTCTAGCAAACACTAATGAAAGTCTAGTGCAACGACAACTACTGGCGTCTTAGCGAAAATAAATTAAGCATTAATATATGACACTTGTATTACGACCAAATTTATTTATTTACTTGAAGACAATTAGTTATAAAAAAAAGTTCAAATGTTTGTAATTCTGTGGGACCAAACTACGTTGGTCATCAGTCCCTAGTCTTACAAAATGCTTAAACTAAGTTAAACTAAACTAAGGACAACACAGACATCAATTCCCGAGGGAGGATTCGAACCCAGTTGGAACTATTATCCCTGTAAAATGACTTACTCAGCTGCTGTCAATTCCAGCAATAACGCAGTCTTCAGTATCGTGTCTGGGTTGCGACTGGCACCAAAATAGAAGTCAACCACTGGACCATCCATTTCCATACAACGTTTTGGGTCCCAAGCTGGAAGGCTATAAACGTAAAGTATCATGAGTCTAACTGGTCATAAATTTTCTGCAATGTACAAACATGACACATTTTTGTCCTTTAACTGTTCAACAAAGAGCCGTTAATGTAAAATACCATAAATATTCGAGACATACAGTCGTTCAATGTACACTGGTAAAAACAATTAGGTTCAAAAATGTTTTTAAAGCTTATGGGACTTAATTGTGGGGTCATCAGTCCCTAAACTTATAAACTACTTATGAACCAACTTATACTATAGACAACACAAACATCCATGCCCGAGGGAGGATTCGAACCTCCGACGCGGGAGGCCGCGCGATCCGCAACGTGTCGCTCCAGACCGCTCGGCTACTCCCGCGCGGCGAACAATTAGGGGATGAACTGAGGTATCTAGGTTCTGAAGTATTTTCATCGGCAGAATGAACTGAAATGGTTCGATGTCTTTCTGTAGGTTCTACGGTGTGGAGACAACAACATTATGGCAACAGAGATAGTGGTAAGAACAGAAAGTTGCTGCAGAGGGGTGAGGGGGGGGGGGGGGGAATTGGTGTTGACTTGCGTTTACTCTACGAAACGAATTACACAAACAGTTGGGTTCAGACAGTGTAGTGGGCAAGAAGTGCAATGCAACTACAACGTGATTTACCTGAAGCTATGGTATGGAGAACTATAGGAAGGTTGGAAACGAGGCACACAGAGAGGGAGGTGGCTGCAGCTATTGCAGTGTCCCAAAGTGTAATTTCCAGTACCTGTACGCGATTTCAGAAAAAAATATTCAAATGTTTGTATAGCTTATGGGGCTTAACTACCGGGTTATCAGTCCCTAAACTTACAAACTACTTATGAACTAACTAAGACTAAGGACGGCAGAAATATCCATGCCCGAGGGGGGATTCGAACCCCCGACCGTAGTGGCCGTGCAGACCGTGACTGGAGCGCCTCAGTCCCCTCAGCCACCGAGGCCGGCGCGATTTCAGACAACTGGAATCGTCAAAAGAAGGCAATGCCAAGGTCATCCACGGGTAACACGAGTAAGAGATGGCCGTTATATCCGGTTAACAGCCCGTCGAGACAGGAGGCTGAAAGCAACTCAGCTTCAACGCACCCTCAAGGTAGCGACCGGACGCGCAGTATCAACGCAAACAGTCCGAAATTGCCTTCGAAAATGTGGCCCTTACACACGGAGACTTATGATGTGTGTCCCATTAAAACCACGACATCGTTTAGCCCGCAGATACTGAGGGGAGCAACATAAGAAATGGAGTAGTAACTAGTGGCAGCAAGTACTTTTCACAGATGAGTCAAGATTTTGTGTTCAGCCGGACAATCGTAGTTCCCTTATCTGGAGAGGACGTGGAGCTCGGAATAATCCTACTTATGTGCAAGACACATCACCATATAATTGTGGTGGGCGAATGGTGTGGGCAGGAGTCAGTATTGGCGGACGTATGGACCTCTATGCCCCTCAGGATGGCGCTTTAACTGCTCAGAGGTAGAGAGACGAGATCCTTCGACCTTTTGTTTTGCCTTTAGCTGGTGCCATATGACATGGGGTCCTTCTGGTGGACGATAACGCTCGTCCCCAAAGAGCTGCAATAGTCAACAACATGCCGGAAGCTGAGAAAATTGAACGAATGGAGTAGCCAGCTTGTTCATTTGACTTAAACCTGATTGACCATGACTGGGATGCACTTGGCAGACGCATTGCAGCTAGTATCTGAATAAAATACGTTACCATATGTATGGTGTGTACTACATCTCACCTGATGGCCTAATTGTTTTGAGGAGTGTGTTTCACATGAAGATGTACAGCAAGAAGCATCCTAGCCATTACTACAAATATAGTCAAACTTTAAATCCGGTCAAGTATTCTGAGCACGTGTACTGCATCTGTAACACTGTACAAAACGTGGTAATTAAAAAGACGCGAAACTGTTCTCTTAAAGAGTAAAAACATCGTAAAGCCTCTACTGTAACAACAAATTAGTTGGTATGCTGATGAGTAACACGTAACAGAAGCTCAAATTTGGTGACGATCTTGAATGTTCTTTCTTAAATGATCCTAGAGACACAAGGATGAAGTAATACATTCACTCTGAGACGATCGTAAAAGCTTAATGATAAAGGAACACATTTAATACGAAAACCTGTGGCTGAGATTTTGCTTGTAGCTCTATAATCTTCCAAGGAATGCGGAAAACCATCCATATTCGGAAATGCGTCTAGTAAGTCTACGTGAAGATTATCGATTACGTAGAGAAACTTTGATACCAGAGAAACTCACAACTACACTACTAGCCATTAAAATTACTACACCAAGAAGAAATGCAGATGATAAATGGGTATTCATTGGACAAATATGTTATACTAGAACTGACATGTGATTACATTTTCACGCAATTTGGGTGCATAGATCCTGAGATATCAGTACCCAGAACAACCACCTCTGTCCGTAATAACGGCCTTGATACGCCTGGGCATTGAGTCAAACAGAGCTTGGATGGCGTGTATAGGTACAGATTCCCATGCAGCTTCAACACGATACCACAGTTCATCAAGAGTAGTGACTAGCGTTATGTGACGAGCCAGTTGCTCGGCCACGTTTTCAGTTGGTGAGAGATTTGGAGATTGTGCTGGCCAGGCCAGCAGTCGAACATTTTCCGTACCCAGAAAGGCTCGTACAGGACCTTCAACATGCGGTCGTGCATTATCCTGCTGAAATGAAGGGTTTCGCAGGGATCGAATGAAGGGTAGAGCCACGGATCGTAAAACATCTGAAATGTAACGGCCACTGTTCTAAGTGCCGTCGATGGGAACAAAAGGTGACCGAAACATGTAACCAATGGCACCCCATACCATCACACCGGGTGATACGCCAAACACGGGCGCCATACTCACGATGCTTTAAACAGAACCTGGATTCATCCAAAAAATGATGTTTTGCCATTCGTTCACACAGGTTCGTCTTTGCGTACACCATCGCAGGCGCTCCTGTCTGTGATGCAGCGTCAAGGGTAACCGCAGCCATGGTCTCCAAGCTGATAGTCCATGCTGCTGCAAACGTCGTCGAACTGTTCGTGCAGGTGGTTGTTGTCTTGCAAACGTCCCCATCTGTTCTCTCAGGGATCGAGACGTGGCTGTACGATCCGTTACAGCCATGCGGATAAGATGCCTCTCATCTCGACTGCTAGTGATACGAGGCCGTTGGGATCCAGCACGGTGTTCCGTATTGCCGTCCTGAACCCACCGATTCCATATTCTGCTAACAGTCATTGGATCGCGACCAACGCAAGCAGCAATGTCGCGATACGGTAAACTGCAATCGCGATAGGCTACAATTCGGCCTTTATCAAAGTCGGAAATATGATGGTACGCATTACTCCTCCTTACCCGAGGATTCACAACAAAGTTTCACCACGCAACGCCGGTCAACTGCTCTTTGTGTATGAGAAATCTGTTCGATACTTTCCTCATGTCAGCGCGTTGTAGGTGTCGCCACCGGCGCCAATCTTGTGTGAATGCTCTGAAAAGCTAAACATTTGCATATCACAGCATCTTTTTCCCGTCGGTTAAATTTCGCGTCTGTAGCACGTCATCTTCGTGGTGTAGCAATTTTAATGGCCAGGAGTGTAGTATCATACTAAAAATATCTGAACGACCTTAACCGCATTCCGCCTGTTGCGCTTGCATCACAAATAACGTACGTGTCTTGCGGGTACTGTAATTGTTTCGTGGTACAATCGTTAGACCAAGGTTAGCCGAACGCTGCACACTGTGCAAAGGTGCGGAAGTGCTGCACACGAGCGCAGACAGCGAACAACAAAGATATATATCTTATTAGACACGTGTACATAATGAACGGCGACGGCTCCGCTTAGAGGGACGAATACAGTAAGCAGACTCAAAACGATGTAGGTTGCCGTTCGTATTCTCAGATGAAGAGGCTTGCTCAAGGGTAGCGTGGAGAGTTGCATCACACCAGTCTGCGGACTGAAGACCACAACGACAACAGCAGGTAAATGCATAATAATGGCGTACAAGTAGAGAATTACAATCACACAAACATTTTGTGGACAGCAGCAAATGTCCTTCGTGCAGGAAGCATCTGTAGGATTGAATAAGATTGTATAAGAAGAAAGAAAGTAATTTGGATTTCATTTTCGTTAATATCATATAAAAGAAAAATAAACTGAATTCAATTTTTGAAATGGTTGTGTTGTAAAAAGAAGAAATAGGTGGTTGTAAGTAATGCGCAATTACTATGAAAATGGTTGATTGTGACCCAAGGGAAACATATTTTCTTCGATATTAGCTTTTCTTTACTACCACGACCTTCATAATGGTACTGTAAAAGAGAAAAGTCCGGTTATACTTAATTTATTATTTATGAAAAATTAATTACACATTCTTGAGAACTCAGTGGCTGTTCAAATTGCTTGTTTCAGCAGCACTTAGCCGCCGTGCCGTGTCGTTGTACGCGTCCGATGTTTATATTTCTCGTCGCGTAGTGCATTTAGACTTTTTTGTCAAGCACATCGAGATGGACCATCTGTATAATTTTGGCAGCTTATACCATTTACACCCTGTATATACAATGGGTCCTTTTGTTATTTTTCCAACACATTTCTATATAATACTAGCTGAAAACCCGGCGTTGCCCGGGTATTTATTTATTTATTCCTGCCATTTTTCAGGATATATTAATTTGTACGTCTGTGAAATCTCTTGGGAATACAATTAGTAGTAAAGAAGTAATAGATTAAAACTGGATGCATGATGGGGCGGTTTTTCATGAACGTTCCCGTTTTTGTGTTCATATCTCATGAACTACTAATCATACTGTGATACAATTTGGAAGGTACACACAACTATATGCGTGTATACTGTCTGTAAAATTTCCTGCGGCTGCAATTTATAGTGTAGAAATTATAAATTGTAACATCATACCGAAAGCCGTATTTTTAGTCCATGAACAGCAGCGTTATATGGCATTTTTTGCGATATCTATTGGTTATGACGTAAGATCTTTTGAACCATGTGCCGTATGTGATTCTTAACCATGCAGCAATTGTTACCTCACGGTAAGGAATGCGTGTACCAAATTTGGTTGCAATCTGTCCAATGGTTTAGGAGAAAATGAGCAGCATTGTCGCAGAATGCAGCAGTTATTCGCGCATCTCATTGTTTATGGCGTCATATCTCGTGAACTATATATCGTATGTGATTCTTACACTTGCGGCAACCGTCCTCATGGATTGAAACTTACGTGTACAAAATTTCATACAGATTGGAACAAAACTGTAGATTTGTCTGCAACACGTACAAATATACGGACACTCTGCTTTTTATATTAGATAAAGTATCTTGCATGACAGAAAAATGTAGCATGTTATTTCTCTGCTTTTCTCTGTATACTGGTCATTAGCCTGAAAGGTATGCAGGCTACCGACACGAGCTGGGACCGGGCGGAAACGCGAGCGAGGGAGAACCACGCCCTGGAGAACTGGCGCGTGCTTTCTCTCTATGCGCCAATGCTACAGAGGATATTAACTCCGTGAAGCCGGCCGCGGTGGCCGAGGGGACTGAGGTGCTTCAGTCACGGTCTGCACGGCCACTACGGTCGGGAGTTCGAATCCCCCCTCGGGCATGGATATTTGTGCCGTACTAGTTCGTAAGTAGTTGATAAGTAGTTTGTAAGTTTAGGGACTGATGACCCCGTAGTTAAGTCCCATAAGCTTTACAAACATTTGAACATTCGAACTCCGTGAAGCCATGTCCGCCCATTGGTCCTATTGCTCTGAGGTAATCACGAGCGGGAATTTACAGTATCGGCGGTCTGCTGGTATAACAGAATCTGTAGTTGGCCGACTGATTCTAGGCAGTGGAGAAGTACTGACACCAGAAACTACAGTGTCAACGATTGGCGAGTTTGACTCGAGCGCTACCAAAAATGATGGAGGAAGACGTTCTTTTTTTTGTAGCAAACTGTCACCCTACTCCGGAATCCACTTTTCAGGACTCTTAGATGTTCGAATGTTTGTAAATCTATGGGACTTCACTACGCTGGTCATCAGTCCCTAGGCTTACAAACTACCTGAAATAACTTACGCTAAGTGTTATCTAATATATAAAGCGGAGTGTCCGTATGTGTGTACCTGTTGCATACAAATCTACAGTTTTGTTCAAAGGTTCAAATGTTTGTATAGCTTATGGGACTTAACTACGGGGTCATCAGTCCCTAAACTTACAAACTACTTACGAACTAGCTAATACTAAGGACGGCACAAATATCCATGCCCGAGGGGGGATTGGAACCCCCGACCGTAGTGGCTGTGCAGACCGTGACTGGAGCGCCTCAGTCCCCTCGGCCACTGCGGCCGGCTCAACAGTTTTGATCCAATCTTTCTCAAATTTTATACAAGTAAGCTTCAATCCATGAGAACGGTCGCCGTAAGTCTAAGAATCACGTAAGTTATATAGTTCACGAGATATGACGTCATAAACAACGAGATGCGCAGAAAACTGCTGCATTTAGCGACAATGCTGCTCATTTTCTCATAAAACACTGGGCCGATATCAACCAAATTTGGTACACACATTCCTTACCGTGAGGTAACAATTGGTGCAAGGTTAAGAATCACATACGACACATGTTTGAGAAGATATGACGTCATATACAATAGGAATCGCAAAAAACTGGCACATAATGCGGTGAGACATTATAAATACGCTATATGAGAATGAGAGTACTTAGCGACTTGCAACAAACTTTGAACATAATTTCAAACCTTTATTAAACTCTTTCTCGCTGACATCCACAAAAAAAACTGAAAGGAAAAAAGTTTCTCGCTTACTACTTTTCCGCTGTTCTTGGTTTAAAACTACGGCATTCGGTATGGCGTTACAATTTATAATTTGTACACTACAAATAATAGCCGCAGGAAATTTTACAGACAGGATACACACATACAGTTGAATGTACCTTCAGAATTATATCACAGTAAGACACGTAGTTCACGAGATATGAGCACATAAACATTAACGTTCCGCTGTTCATGGACTAAAACTCCGCAATTCGGTATGACGTCCCAGTTTATAATTTCCACTACAAATTGTAGCCCCAGGAAATTTTACAGACAGTATTCACACATATAGTTGAATGTACCTTCTAAATTGTATCACAGTACGACACGTAGTCCATGCTATATGAGCACATAAACAGTAGCGTTCATGGAAAACCGCCCCATCACGCACCAAGTTTTAATCTATTTCTTCTTTACTACTAATTGTATTTCCAAGAGATTTTACAGACATACAGCCCATATACAAATGAATATATACGTGAAAATGGCAGGAATAAATAGATAAATACCCGGGCAACGCCGGGTTTTCAGCTAGTAGTCAATACACAACCAATCTGCAATAGTACGAATTTTATTACAACCAGTAAATTAATCCAACAATAGTATAGGTACGCTGACAGCGTTCCGTCGAGAAAGGTGTCGATCTGTAGTGGCTTTTGGAGGACTTTTCAATGTGTCGGATATCATCGGCGAAGACTAATTGCCGCTGGACGCTGGGTGGCCCTTTCGCTACGGTGAACTTGTGCAGAAGTCTGGAGCGAATGTGCTCCACAGGCGGTGGACTGCTGCAGCAGTCGAGTGCTGCCTGTGCCGCCCAGCCGGTGGACTGCTCTAGCAGTTCCGCTACATCGTAATGTAATGCTACTGAAATGTAACCTAAAGCAATTGTAAGTAAATATTATTTTACAAGCGAAATATGCGTTTATAATAATAACGTCCATATCCAACCAGAGCTGAATCCAAAACTTGGACCTTTTAGAATTTACGAAAAAATTACGCGAATTATCTGAAAGAAGGAAGAAAACTGTTTCTATTCCAAATGAATTTTCCCTAATAAATATATAGTATAAAGTTCAATAATTGCGAAAACACAGAGTGTGAAAGCAGGACAGAGTATCGCCGTGGACAGTGCGGAAAACGCGCCGTACAGCGGGCACGGCCGGGCGCGACTGGCGCTCGTCCACAGCGCACCGAGCAACAAGCACGGCGCCCCAGTCACAGAATAGGGAGCATACAGAACGGAAAGCTGGAGGCGGCGCCTTTGATCTGTATGTTACCAAGCGTTGCGCTCGACACCATATTGAAAAGCAGTAAACGCCGAACTACAGCCACTTAGTACTTTGGCTGGAAATAGAATTTTTACGAACTGCAGCTAACCTCACCGACTTTTAAAAAAGGATACAGTTTTTCATTATGCTCTCCTCTATTTTACGCCCTGTTCTTGCACCTAATTGTAAACCAACGAAAAAAAGTAGGCCTAAATTTTAAAACAACTACGAAAATGTACGATGGAATCAATGATCGTTTTATTTGGTGCTTATCTCCAGAAAAATCCCAAGTAACGCGAATTTATGTTTGGGAAATAAGTTATAAACAAGAAAGTGGCTTTACAACTGCCAGGTTTTATTTGACACGAATAAATTTGCACAAGTCAGACTTAGCAGCACAACGTGATTACACAGAACTAATGACGTCTGCGCATGTATAAAACTGTTAAATTACACACAAATGGAGGTCAGGTAGCGGAAACACAAAGCTACAAAACAAACTTACTCTGTACTTGTCATATTGTGGCACGCATTGTTTCAGTTACAGCAAAGGAAAAAAATGTTCATTTTCCTCTTAGTCTCTCTTGTCAATATGCATTCACTAGAACATTACATACCATTTGTACCTCACAGATGGGTCACTTTTATCACTTTGAAATTTTTTTCAATTTTGGTTTTACATTTCAAGTCTCTGTGAACTTCAAGAAATAGAAAATTCTCACTCCGACAAAACGTTTTTCTAAATATTGGATAATATATTTTTAAGTTATTAAGCTCTCCTTGAATTCTCAGTCCGTTTCTTAGCACTGGAAATAAATATTGCCTTTAAAACATATCTATATGTTATATTTTACTTATGGCAGTGATGTAGTTGTGTTTCAATGTTGGAAAAGTTGTATTTGCTTTAGGAGGATAATTAATTTACTGATCGGAGAAGGGCATATAGAAAAAAAAAACTGTCAACCATAGATCAGGAACAGCATCAAATAATTATTACCCTTAATCTATTTGTTCCAGTATCCGAAGAGCATTCGTTGCCAACATTAGCACACTACGCCTCCATTGCCATAAGTAAAATTTCACCTGCCTAAGCAGCGTAGAACAAGGGGAGGAGGCAGGATGAGTGTCATCGAGTTGAATGGTTCAGTTTTACTTACGGCAATGGAGGAGTAATGTTTTAATGTTGGCAACATAATGTTCGTTTTACGAGGACAATTACTTTACCGACCATAGAAAGGTAGATACAAGAAACTGCCAACCACAGAGCAAAGAGCAGCAACATTATTCCCCTTATTCCATTTGTTTGAATATCGTAACAAGGAGAGGTCGGGCGAAATCGGCGGGTCCCGATTGCCGACCTCTCCTTGTAAGACGGTCAACGGTCGTTAACATTAGCACGCTACGCCTCCATTGCCGTTAGTAAAATTTTACCTTTTGCATCAAATTATGTGAAGGTGAGCAGGTAGATGAGCCTTAAAAATTCCTGAAATATCTCGCCTATGTGGGCAATCGGAAAAGGGAACGCACGCGCAAAATGTTGAAGTCCCGCTACTTACGCACTATTCTTTGTCTTTCATTTTATATTATTCCCTGCGACGTTAAACTTATAAAATATAAATGTACTTCAACATTTCAACGCTGTTGAACTGCTACAGAAACAGCAACAGCGAGAGTTATCGACAAGAGAAGCAGCAAGGCTACTTTTAATAATTATGCACACATTGGTGTCATTCGAAACTGACAACATTTAACTTTTACCACACATATAGCAACGTTCACTAACCGTTCAACATCTTTTGGGGAAGTGAAGAAGCTTATATCCTTATTCGTATGAGAATTATTGCGGCAATTAGGTGCTGAACATCATCGGCCGCCTTTACTATTATTGCTGCTCGTAATAAAAACGGAACAGCTACACCTACTGCCACACAGTTCTTTCTTTTCATTGCACCAAATACTTGTTTGATTTTATGCGATTCAGGCAGCTAAAATATACTATTACCAAACAAAGACGGCGCATTACCACGCATTACCACGCAACTGTCTTGAGCAGTTAAACAGGCAACCCACGCGCAATGGAAATATTCTAGACCTTATAGCCACAAACAGGCCTGACCTTATTAACGATGTCTGTGTAGAGACAGGAATTAGTGATCATGATATAGTCATAGCGTCGATGGTGACCAAAGTTCATAAACCAATCAAGAAGGCTAAGGAGCGTGTTTTTGTTGGGAAGAGCCGACAAGCAAATGTTACGATCGCACTTAGAAAATGAATGGGCATCGTTTAATTCTGGGACTATGGATGTAGAGGAATTGTGGACTAAATTTAAGTGCTTTGTTAATAAAGGGTTAGAGAAATATGTGCCAGTAAAGACGATTAAGGATGGAAAAGATCCACCTTGGTATAATAATAATGTTAGAAAGCTGCTGAGAAAGCAAAGGCTGTTGCACTCTCGATTCAAAAAAGAACACGCAAATGATGACAGGCAAAAGTTAGTAGAAATTCGTGCGTCTATAAAAAGATCGATGCGTGAAGCATACAATAATTATCACAGCCATACCTTAGCAAAAGATCTTTCCGAGAACCCGAAAAAATTCTGGTCCTATGTAAAATCGATAAGTGGGTCAAAGCCCACTGTCCAGTCACTAGTTGATCATTCCGGGGCAGTAATAGAAGAAAGCAAACGGAAAGCTGAAGTTCTAAATTTAACCTTTAAGAAATCTTTCACGCAGGAGGACTGCACAAATGTATCATCATTTGATCAACGTACTAATTCCGAAATGGGGGACGTAGCAATAGGTATTTCCGGTGTAGAGAAGCAGCTGAGAGAGCTAAATACGAAAAAGTCTGCTGGTCCGGATGGAATACCAGTTCGGTTTTACAAAGACTATTCTGCGGCATTGGCCCCCTACTTAGCTTGCATTTATCGCGAATCTTTAATTCAGCGCAAAGTTCCTAGTGATTGGAAAAAAGCGCAGGTGACTCCCGTGTATAAGAAAGGAAAGAGAACTGACCCATACAATTACAGGCCAATATCGTTGACATCAGTTTCATGTAGAATTTTGGAGCATATTCTCAGTTCGAATATAGTAAATTTCCTTGAAACGGAAAAGCTTCTTTCCATGAATCAGCACGGGTTTAGGAAACATCGTTCATGTGAAACTCAGCTTGCCCTTTTCTCACATGAGATCTTGCGAACCATGGGCGAAGGGCAACAGGCGGATTGTGTTTTTCTCGACTTCAAAAAGGCGTTCGACGCGGTGCCACACTGCAGACTGCTAACGAAGATACGAGCTTATGGAATAGGTTCACAGATTTGTAACTGGCTGGAAGACTTCCTAAGTAATAGAACGCAGTACGTTGTTTTCGACGGCGAGTGTTCATCAGAGACGAGTGTATCGTCAGGCGTGCCCCAGGGGAGTGTGATAGGACCGCTATTATTTTCTATCTATATAAATGATCTGATGGACAGAGTAAGTTGTAATTTGCGGCTGTTTGCTGATGATGCTGTGGTGTATGGGAGGGTGTCGTCTGTAACTGACTGTAATAGCATACAGGTTGACTTAGACAAAATTTCTGGTTAGTGCGAAGAATGGCAGTTAGCTCTCAATGTAGAAAAATATAAGGTGATGCGCATGAGTAGAAAAAACAATCCTATAATGTTCGAATACAGCATCAGTAGTGAGCTTCTTGATGAGGTCGCGTCGTTCAAATATCTAGGCGTAACATTGCAGAGCGATATGAAATGGAACGAGCATGTAAGGGCAGTTGTGAGTAAGGCAGACAGCCGACTTCGGTTTATTGGGAGAATTTTGGGAAGATGTACTTCACCTGTAAAGGAGACCGCGTATAAAACGCTTGTACGACCACGTCTTGAGTATTGCTCAAGTATTTGGGACCCGCATCAGATCGGTTTGAAGGAAGACATGGAGGCGATTCAGAGGCGAGCAGTTAGATTTGTTACCGGTAGGTTCGACCAATGCGCGAGTGTCACGGAAATGCTCAATTGGGGATTGCTGGAAGAAAGACGACGTTCTTTTCGTGAATTTCTGTTAAGTAAATTTAGAGGGCCGGAATTTGAAGCTGAGTGTAGTACGATCTTGCTGCCGCCTACTTACATTTCGCGTAAAGATCACAAAGACAAGATAAGAGAAAATAGGGTTCGTACGGAGGCATATAGGCATTCTTTTTTTCGTTGTTCAATTTGGAAGTGGAATAGGAAAGGCAATGCCTAGTAGTGGTACAGTGTACCCTCCGCCACGCACCTTACGGTGAATTGCGGAGTATGTATGTAGATGTAGATGTACAGAGTAGGGAGTGACCACGCGTTTACTGCTTTTCAAGATGGCCGATCCCGCGCATGCGCACTAAGTTTTGGACGACACTGCAGCGGGAGTTTCCTTTCTGTATACTCCTTATTCTGTGCCCCAGTGAAAGGTTAAAAGGGTTGCCAGGGGAGCGTGGTAGAGACTCGCTTCCGATCGACCAGGAACTGAAGCGCAGGTTGGCCGGCGAGTCTGCTGATACGTCGCTGGCCTGGGCGTCTGGCCGCTTCGGTGGATAGCTCCTGAGACTGTGTTGCGGGTTGCCCGCTTTCCAGGGCGCCGCATTATGACACGCTGCGGGTACGGGGTTTACTACACTAACAAGGGGAGGCCGCCAATTGTGAAATTCAGATTCCAGTCATACTGCGCATAATAAAAGCTCATGGCCAGAGGTGTAATTTGGCAAAGCACCAAGATGCACTTCTCAGCCGTTGTCGAGAAAATCGACAGTTAGAAAAAGCCGTTGCGGTGAAATCTTCTCTACGCTCTCTCCGATAAGAAATATTGTACAGAGCCGTGGCGTAGCGGTAAGAGCTCGGTTTCGTAATCCGAAGGTCGCCGGATCGAATCTCGCTGCATGGAACTTTTTTTTATTTTTTTTAGTGTAATATATATATATATCGCACGAACCAGAATGATAGTTATCATAGAAATATGGAAAGCAGAAAACAGCACGACATCGAGCACATCTGATAAATGATGCGTTTTTACAAGAAAAATTGTTTTTTAAATTATCTGTTGGGAAATACACCTGATTGACATTATGAAAAATTTTTCTATCGTTCTTCAGGTTTGACTTACACTATACATATTCGTTTCGGAATATCGTTTATACTTCTTCCGTTAACTATACGTGGTAAAAATTATGAAGACAGTTAATAACATTTGTGAAATACAACGTTGTTTGCGGTAAACATAATGATGTTCGAAGTCGTCATTGCATACAATAAGTTGTTTGAAAGTCGTTTGTCGTGGAAAAACTGTGGCGACTTCGAACATCAAATGTTATTAATCATGTGTACATTTAAATTACAAAAAAGAAATAATAAAAAAAGTTGCCTGCCTCGAAATTCGATACGGCGACCCTTGGATTACGAACCCGAGCGCTTACCGCTACGCTACGCCTCTGTACAATATTACTCATCGTAGAGAGTCTTTAACCGCAACGGATTTTTTTAATTGTCGATTTTCTCGACGACGGCAGAGAAGTGCATCTTGGTCCTTTGCCAAATTACACCTCTGGCCATGAGCTTTCATTATGCGCAGTATGAATCGAATCTGAATTTCACAATTGGCGGCCTCCCCTTGTAAGAACAACACAAACACCCATGCCCGAGGAAGGACTCGAACCCCCGACAGCGAACGGCCGCACACTCCACAGCAAGGCGCCTTACTGTGCACGGCTATTCTGCCGCTGCTTGCACCACTCTCTCTCAACTGCTGGCATCGGAGACGGTTCATATGCTCTCGTTCAAATGTTCAAATGTTTGTTAAGCTTATTGGACTTAACTACGGGGTCATCAGTCCCTAAACTTACAAACTACTTATCAACTACCTTATACTAAGGACGGCACAAATATCCATGCCCGAGGGGTATTCGAACCCCCGGCCCTAGTGGCCGTGCAGACCGTGACTGACGCGCCTCAGTCTCCTCGGCCACCGCGGCCGGCTATGCTCTCGTCTTCCACACTTTATGCCTGTGTGCATTTGTGCTGTGAAACAAATATTTGTTTGGTTCACCATCAGATATGATCTCTGAAAATGAACAGTGACCGACTGTAGTTTGATGATCCACATATGGAGCTTCACTTCAGGGGCGCGTAAATAAGAGTCTAACTGAGGATCAAGCCACTTTGTCACCTTTTGAATTTCATTTAGTATTAGGCAGTTGAGAAACATTGGTTTTGATTTCAATGGACGCAAACCGCCGTCCTCATTAATGTAAATCTTTTGCATTTGGTTTTGTCGGTTCCTTATTTCACCGCAGGGCTGGTTTAGATCGCCATGATAAACATCGTGGTCTGTAACCAACAAATGTTGAAATGTTTGTAAATCTATCGGACCAAACTGCGTGGTCATCAGTCCGTAACTTACAAACTACTTAAACTAAGGTAAACTAACCTAAGCACAACACACACACACACCCATGCCCTAGGGAGGACTCAAGCCTCCACGGCGAGCAACCGTGCGCTCTGCAGCGAGGCCCTTAGACCGCTCGGCTACTCCACCGCAGCAACCTGTAGCCACAGATCAAACTATCAACGGGCTGCAACGATGCCATCAAGACCGCCGAAGTAAGGAAGGCAACATGCGCTCTGTCAATTAAGGATTTTAAATGTCTGTCTGCACTTCACTTAAAAATTCAACTTCATAATTCATGCACACTTCTTCGCTTTATTATTTCTCATAATTAACGACTGCACATTCACGGCGTAATTGACTTTGTATCCTCCCTTTAATGAACTGTTTCCACGATAGGATTTCCCCTCGTGCATTCTTAACAGTCACTCTGACCACTGTAGTAACTTGTTTCTTAATTAATGTTTCAATTTAAGTTGCTGATGTTCATAATGACTGCTTAAAACGCATTTTTCTTATAGTAGAACTAGGTTACCCATGATGACAAGCAATTTGAATATCGGTAAAAAGGTGCTTAATGTAGTGGCTTCTCTTTTCAGAGAACTCTCGCTTGTATGCCGAAGTCAAATCATGAGGACGCAGAAACATTAAGCACCAAATTGCCAGGGTTGGGGTTTTAAGGCCTAAATAAATCAGTTATTGGTTAATAATGAATTAAATTAGCTTAAATACGTTGCTCAAGAAAAATAAACTAAACCACCCCCTTTGCAAGCCATTCTGCATTTTATATCTTCTTTAGTTTGTGTCTTCGTACAGAAATGTATGAAACAATATAGCCGAAAATATACGCACTGGATGAATGCTGCAGTTCTACAGCTGAGTACTGAGCAACTTGAATCTTCCGTGTTCCAAATAACACTGTCAGGAAAATCAAAAGCGTCTCATGCAACTGGAAATATAGCTTTGTGGCAGGCATACTTGACCATGTTGTTGAATATGGGCGCAATGAACTGATCATGGATGAGTGCACGAAGTTTAATGATAGGCTTGTGACTGTGGAATTCAATACCAATTTTTTCGAGTAAAATCGCTCACAAAAATGTTAACGAATTTTTTTCCGGTGGCGAAAGAAGTATACTGTATATCGAAAGGTTGAACACGGTACGTTATGAATTGGTTATTACCCTTATGTGTATAACTGGAACTACTAACAGATTCTGTTTATGGAGTGAAAATGAATCCATAACGAGAGAACATCGTGTTCAACGTTGGGAGAAAGACTGTTATCTCTCCATTGTTCATTGTTCAAGATTGCGCCTCTCCATTTTGCCTGATTTTGAAGCCGTTATGTATACGTTCGGAGAATGGCTCACGTTCTTTTTTACAAGGGGATATAATGTACCACTTGGTTCACGTAAGACAATATTTAACAGAGAAAGAAGTCTGCCTTCCATGGAAATAATTTTCTGAATTCATTCATTCATGTGACATTCGAGAAGCTGATTTCACTCCCATAATCGAATTTCTTACACCCATACTGGATAGTCACAAAAAAAAATGTTCAAATGTTTGTAAAGCTTATGGGACTTAACTACGGGGTCATCAGTCCCTAAACTTACAAACTACTTATGAACTACTTACGAACTAGGACGGCACAAATATCTATGCCCGAGGGGGGATTCGAACCCCCGACCGTAGTGTCCGTGCAGACCGTGACTGAAGCGCCCCAGTCTCCTCGGCCACCGCGGCCGGCGTTCGTAGTCACAATGAATATCATAATTCTATACAGATTGGTAGGTATTACGAATTTCAGCTACTGAATGATTAGGAACTGTAGTGTTCTTGAATTCAATTACCCGCTCGGTGTAACGCACCTCTTTCCGAGACGGGGAGGCGTACCGGCCGCGGTTTGAATCCGCCCTGCGATTTAACGAATGGGGATCGGAGTGCCGGCCAGCCGCCTCAGTTACACGATTCACAAACATTTCCTAACATTTTACACATTCACACATATAACTCTATACGCAGACATTTGGTGTACACATTTCCTCCCGGGGTGCATGGGGTAGCGACAGGAAGGGCATCCGGCCACCCCGTAAATATTAACACGCCAAATGCAGATTTAACAAAGTCGACCCTGCATGTGCGGAAACATGGCCAAAGAGAAAGAGAAAGAATGAAAGAAAGTGTTCCTGAATTCAGTAACAAATGCAACTGCGAAATTCTCTTTCAAAAAATGTTTTTAGAGCTTATGGGACTTAACTACGGGGTCATCAGTCCCTAAACGTACAAACTTCTTATGAACTAGCTAATACTAAGGACGGCACAAATATCTATGCCCGAGGGGGATTCGAAGCCCCGGTCGTAGTGGCCGCGCAGACTGTGATTGGCGCGCCGGATACCAGTCGGCCACGGAAACCGGCGAAATTCTCTTTCTTTTATATGGTTTGAGCATGCTTGTACGTTACAATATGCGTGATTTTGCGACTCACAACCTCGTGAACTACCTTAAACTTCCACATCCAGGTAGGTTCAGATTTGAAATCAGTCAGTCCGCCGCGGTGGAGTATCCGAGCGGTCTAAAGCGTCTCGCTGCGGAGCGCGCGGTTGCTCGCCGTGGAGGTTCGAGTCCTCCCTGGGGCATGGATGTGTGTGTTTGTCCTTAGGTTAGTTTAAGTAGTTTTTAAGCTACGGACTGATGACCACGCAGTTTGGTCCGATAGATTTACAAACATTTGAACATTTTGAATCAGTCAGTCCAAGCGCCCTAGCATGCCCAATGGCTTATATCAACATTATGCGCAGCCATGAAATTAGCCCTTGCATCTTGAATAGTGTACCAAACCCACTGCGATATGACCTTGAGCTTCTCACGTTTAATTCTTTGATGTTCATAAAACCTCTCATAACGAGATAGGTAGATCCTGTCCCTGACTCCTCTGAAGTGATGCATAGTTGCTTTCAACGACCAATCTTCCATTTTCACTTCAATTACCTTCTTGACATACTGGAAAGGAACTTATTCATTATCTACATCATTATTAAAATACTAATATTAATGGAATATTCCGTCGGTGCTTGGAGGAACAGAGACATATAAAAAACTTAAATACGTAGTATTTTTGTTCCACAATATTATTTATTTGCTTGTTATTAGCAGCTTTCGGCTTCTTAGGCCATCGTCAGATAACTTCATACTAAACAGATAGTCCACACGTAACATTGAGGTTACATACACAAAGATGGTTTTTCAGAGATATGTGAGACTGCTAACCATTGCAGTTTAGTCCCTTAGAAAAACCAACAACCAACCAGAGATATGTGAACTGCAAATTAATTATGTCTATGAATCGATACTACATAACAAACGTACTCCTACAAAACAAATGGATTTTAAATGAACATATTTTGGGCTACAATGGTATTACAATATTAAAACTGTGTAATTTTATGTAACCTCAATGTTACGTGTGGAATATCTGTTTAGTATGACGTTATCTGACGATGGCCTAAGAAGCCGAAAGCTGCTAGTAACAAGCAAATAAATAATATTGTGAAACAAAAATACTACGTATTTAAGTTTTTAATAGACTCATAAATTGGTTCGACAGCAGTAACGTCCTTGAAAGGCATTTGCACCAGTTTTTCATTCTCCAGGATGTCAATGATAGTGGTATCTTCAAGTTTCTTGATAAAACCGAAGAGAGCATTTGCAAAGTCGCAATGTCTCTCTCTTCTTCATGTACTTCACGTGCTGAAGACGGCAGTCCAACCTGTGTAAAAGTTCAACACCTTGTCTGCGCAATTCTCATTGTGTACGATAAAAAAACAAATACAAAATGCCCACTTACAGTGCATTATATCACTCACACACCAATACGATACAGTGAGAATATACTTCTGTGCCACCGTCAAGGCACTATACTTACGCGCGCAGGGATCTACATCTACATCCATACTCCGCAAGACACCTGACGGTGTGTGGCGGATGGTACCTCGGGTACCACTATCGGTTCTCCCTCCTATTCCAGTCTCGTACTGTTCGCACAAAGAAAGATTGTCGGTATGCCTCTGTGTGGGCTCTAATCTCTCTGATTGCGAGATATACGTAGGAGGTAGCAATATAACGCTTGACTCCTCGGTAAAGGTATGTTCTAGAAACTTCGACAAAGGCCCGTACCGAGCTACAAAGCGTCTGTCTTGCAGAGTCTTCGATTGGATTACTTGAAAAAGGCGGATTGTTACTCACTATTTAGCACTTGCGTTACTGCCATCCAGTGGATCGGTTTTGCCTACCTTCCAAACATGGGGTCAATGCTCGCGAGACATTTCGCAAATGTGCCTTGTTAGTCTTCCTGTATGCTAGTTGTGATTATCCCAGCAGGAACTCCAGGCTCGACAGAATTGTTTGCAGAAGTATAATTCAACACAAATGTACAAACCACTTAACCCTGCTGAGAAAACAGCATTTGTACTATTTTCGTCTGTGGGTTTGAGTCTTCTGCAGTTCAAAACTGGATTCAAATGATGTTTCAGGTCTTGAATTTCTCAGGCAGAATACAATAAAGGTAAAGCAGTCTACAAACCAAAGATTTGTTTGAACACCAGAGTGCTTTACTAGGAATGGAACTGTTCTGAGGTGGTACGGTGTAGACTTACTTCAACTTTTGAAATAACTACCCCAGTCAGATATAGGGGGAGCTACATTTTTACGTAGATTCCGAGCTTTCGTACAACTCAGCATTTTCTTTTTAATCAAAACACTGTCAGACGGGAAAGAAATGATAAGTAACGGATAAAAATCCTAGTATTGAGCGGGAATCAATCCGACGATCTTTGGATTCACAGTGTACCACTCCGCCGTCGTGTCACACACGAAAACACAACATACCCAGTGCGAAAGTGCAAACATTAGTGAAACATATTGAGAGGTAACACGTTTTTGATTTTAAGAAAATCTTCTTACTTACATATAGTGATTGCGTTTTCCTTCTCCATTTTTTTGAATTTTTGAAATCGTACAGATTTGGCCTAACAGAGAGTGAGAGAGTTACGATTTATTCTGTATGATAAATACTTTACTGGAAGGTACATCTTTTTTAACCTCAAGAAGCAACAAACTTTAAGATATACTCTTCCCGATATAGTTCAGATGAACAGTCCCTCGTCGCCTTAGTTTTGAGTTTTGATTTTTCAAGATGTACAGGCCTACAGCTGCGCAGCATGGATACACAACAAACGAAGTCTTCCAATTGGATTATAACATTCAACGATGCAAAATACTGACAATACCTCTACCAAATTTACAGTAGTTGGTATGAACGACTTCTTATTTAACCCTTAGACTACCATTTTTTCGTACAACGTAAAATTAATTCCAACATATTGTAAACGTTGTTCGTGCATGGTCATACCCACATTAGTCATTCTTAGCTTGTTCTGTAGTTTTTGACGATAATTGCGGAAGCTACATCTGTAGTTTCTGAAGATTACGGCTGGGTACACATTTTCAGCTTTGCCCATTCGCAGTTGAAGTCATATATTCTGTGAATATGAAAACAATAACAACTGCAGGATCAGAAGTGGCGTCTGTTCTATCGGAATGACGCCACACGTATATGTATAATATGCCAGTGACAGGCAATGATCCTTTCGTTAGTGGGGAGGGGTGGGCAAGTTTGGAGCCCTACTCTTACGGGAATTAGTACATAATGACTACGAGTTTGAGTACTGTGGACAGGGTAAAGTTGGAAATTTGTGTCTGACGGAAGGCGTGCTTAGGTAGTCCTTGCAGGTGCGGTGATCCCTGTGTCCCCAGTGGGGTCAGCGCAACTGCCTAGAAAGCAGGAGACGCGGGTTCGAATCCCGGCTGGGTACACATTTTCAGCTCTGCCCATTCGCATTTGAAGTCTTATATTCTGTGAATATGAACTGCAGAAGAATTACTAAACATAAGAGAATGACCATATAACAGTGGACAGACTATTTTTTGACGTTTGTAAAACTCGCACAGTTAGTGCACAATATCTGCTTGGTTTGTAATGTGGCAAACCTCAATGCGTGCTTGCAGATGGTTGACAAAGTGTGTCTGGGAAAGCCGCCAGCCCGCTTTGCATAACTGGTAATTAGGTTGCCTGCCTACAGGCGCCAAATAAGTGTTTATGGCAACATGGAGAAATGTTCAATTGTTTGTAGAGCTTCGGGGACTTAACTACGGGGCCATCAGTCCCTAAAATTACATACTACTTATGAACTAGCTAATACTAAGGACGACACAAATATCCATGCTCGAGGGGGGATTCGAACCCCCGACCGTAGACCCCCGTGTAGACTATAACAGGCGCGCCGCAGCCAGCTCGGCCACCGCGGCCGGCCCAACATGGAGAAGAGGTTAGCAATGAATCATGACAATAGCAGCAATTACATGTGCAATCTCAATTTTAAGTATCATGCAAACCGTCAGTAGACTTCCCTTCACCACTCTCGGTGATGCATAGCAGTAATAAGAAGAAAATCGCGATTGGTTGTCTTACAACCTCAGTGGCGCGGGTGCTTCAGATGACTGGGGGTTCACTTTTGGAGTGCCGGCTCTTGCTAGTTGCGCCCCTCCAACCCCCTGCCGGCCGCGGGGACTGAGGCGCTCCAGTCACGGTCTGCACGGCCACTACGGTCGGGGGTTCGAATCCCCCCTCGAGCATGGATATTTGTGCCGTCCTTAGTATAAGGTAGTTGGTAAGTAGTTTGTAAGTTTAGGGACTGATGATCCAGTAGTTAAGTCCCATAAGCTTAACAGACATTTGAACATTTTGATTTCCAACCCCCTCCCTCGGCGCCACCGTCTGCCCACGCCCTCGCTCGGCGTCCAAAGAGACAATTTGGAGCACCTCTGTGACTGGCGCTGGCGGAAAGCGCCCTGGTTTGCCGCGCTTTAGATACGAGGCGCGTCCAGAAAGTAAGTTCCGTTTGGTAATAAAATGAAATTGTACACAGATACAGAAGAAATTTTTATTGCTCACATTTCTACAACTCTTAAACTACTTTTCCACATAACTGCCGAAATTTTGCAGGTATTTGTCATAGCGTGACACCAGGTTTTGTATGCCTTCTTCATAGAAATCTGCCGCCTGTGTCTTCAACCAGTTCTTTCAGCTCGTCGTCATTGGTGAAGTGATCACCGCCAAGGAAAGACTTGAGATGTAAGAGCAGATGAAAGTCTCTAGGAGCGAGGTCAGGGCTGTACGGAAGACGGTCAAACACGTCCCAGCCAATTCCCTGTAGGAGGTTTTTCGTCACATTTGCAGTGTGTGGTCGAGCCGATTTCAGCATAACGGGTCAAAAATTCAAGTGCACTACCCATCCGTTGTGTTTTGTGTTGCTCAATGAGAATCTTTGGTACCCAACGTGAGCAAAGTTTACGGAATTTCAGTTGTTTGGTAACAATTTCATGCATCAGTGATGGTGAAATTTTGGGGAAGTCCATAGCAAGAGCACTAATTGTAAACCTACGGTTTTCCTGGATCTTGTCATCAATCGCGTGAACCAGTTGTTCTGTAACCAAAGGTGGACGCCCACTTCGTTCTTCATCGTGCTCGTCACTGCCATTGAACTGTCGGACCCATCTTCTCACCATCGAATCACTCATCGCATTTGGTCCGTAAACATCGCAAATTTGCCGATAAATTTCACTTGGTTTCACTTTCCTCGCATTCAGAAACCGAATCACCGACCTGTTTTCACAGGCGGCGGGATTTTCAATCATCGCCGACATTTCAAACAAGCACAACAAAGCGTACGTAACTGACAGCGATCTCCAAATGGCGCACGTTCTTCTCCTCGGTACACGTCGTCTACAGCGCATGTGCGGAACTGCAACCGCAGCGCTGCAGCGGAGATAAATTGAAACGGGACTTACTTTCTGGGCGCGCCTCGTATATTTTCGTTAAAAGATAAAAGATCTGCAGAATATCTTACTTCGACTTTTTTGCGCTTGCTTCAGCTCGAGCTGAGGCGTCGGCCAATGAAGCTTCTTTATTTCACATTTTTGTTCCAAGTTTAATGCTGAGTAATTTGTTTCTAAGAAATACTGAACGTTGTTCATTTTTATTTGATAATAAACACCAAGAACATATGAAATGTACATGAACACTAAAACACAGTAACTGATTACACTGTTGAGTGACTGTAACAAAATGAATCTGTTACGATGGAGAGACAAGCTACCTTCGGGTCACATGACACTGTAAGCAGCACCCTCTCATAACCTTACGAATGCGAAAAGGCTCCTCTCCCCCACATCTTATCAAACAGTTTTACGTTACGTAGGCTTCCGCGGCCAGAGTCAGATGACATAAAAGTTTTCTGGGTGTTGTACCGCGTCAAAGGACTATACGCATCAGGAGTATACAAGGTGGAATGCGAGTGTGGGGAAGTATACATAGGTGAGACAGGGAGGGCAGTGGCAACGCGAACATGAACGCTACATTCGATTAGGCCAACACAATAAATCTGCAGTAGCCGAACACCAGCAAGATCGCAGCAAAAAGATAAAATTTAACTATGCCAGAATACTCACCAAGCAATCAGGGATGGTAAAACGCAAGATAACGAAGCCATCGAAATTGTAAAACACCATAATAACATGAACACAGAAGATGGTCTAAAGCGCCTCGCTGCGGAGCGCGCGGTTGCTCGCCGTGGAGGTTCGAGTCCTCCCTGGGGCATGGGTGTGTGTGTTTGACGTTAGGTTAGTTTACCTAGGTTTAAGTAGTTTGTAAGCTACGGACTGATGACCACGCAGTTTGGTCCGATAGATTTACAGACATTTGAACATTTTGAAGAGAAGATGGACTCAGGCTTGCCCCCTCTTGGCTACCAGCCATCACAGCGAAATAGGCCGCACTGACAACACAACACGCGAGCGTCACTAGTAAGCAACTGCCGCCACGGCCAGCAGGAGAGAAACGGAAGCCCTCACCCATGCGCCTATGAACGCGAAACATGTCTCGCTATGCAAGAAGCAATAGGCAACGTCTAACCCCCAATCCCTCCACCTCAGCATCCTATCATAATAAAGTTTCCATTCTTCCACCAATAACATCGCTGATTTAAAAAAAAAAATTATGACGCAATGTCTAATTGAAAGTAAATATAAAGTGTAGTAACAAGCAGCTCACATCAGTATACCCAGATGAAGGCCACTGTAACGTTGGCCGAAACGTCGGTTATTTAAGTAATAGCCTTCTTACATCATGACGCGGTACAACACCAAGAAAACTTTTATGTCAGTTTAATATTTGTTACAATGAAGAGTATGCATGTCATTTACCCTGAAAATCGCGGCGCATTTGCTAAAATGTCCAAAGATATGTGGCCGGTAACAAAACGAAAGTCACTGCTGTTCCAGTATGTTAAAAAGAAGATTGGGTTTAAAAAATTGTTTGTTGGCGGTCTCGAACCCACTACCTTCGACGGCGCAACGCAATGCCGCCAACCACACGGCTATTCTTGCTAGATGGAGAATAATGACTTCATTATTATTCATGATCGGATATTCTGAAGGCTTTTACAGTTGATGCGTCTTTAATTTATATTATATTTTACGAAACATGACGTGTTTTTTATGAATCTTCAAAGCATCTAAAACAAAGATGAAGGGCTGTTGTTGCCTTAATGGAGGATTCGCCGATGCGAAAAGCGAGGTGCGCAGTAGTTCCATTGTCTTCGCTTCTGGACCATTCGTGCTTCCGCCAGAGTTCGATTCACCAGGAGCTGGTGTCTCTACCAGCCCCAACGCCAATGTTAAAAGCGGCGTTTACCCTCGCCTCTCCTTGCCTCCAGGGGGGTCAGAAGAGAAATTGAACCTCAACCGTGCATGCGCATCGCAACGCTGCGGCCGCTGCCGCCTATGTTAAGCGGCCGCGCTACGACTCGTAAACACCCTGTCTCCGCGACGTAAAACGTTGCTCATGCGATACAAAATACTTTGAATGTGCATATAAAATGATCTGATTGAAGAACGAAATGATGAACGGTATTTTAAAAACACTTTTAATTTAATTTATTTATTTACTTTCTTTTCACGACGAGCTTTTTTTCGGGGGTGCACTGAACCAGTGAAGACATAGCACGCGCCGCCATTGGACAACCTATCGTGGGATACATGTTTCGTTGGTAGTCAACGGGCTAAGTGAGGAGTAGGGTGGCTCTCATTTTAAAGTTTCATTTCTTTCTTTATGTTGCACCACCGTGCGAAAGAGCTAGTTGTTTGTAATGTGAAAAGTGGTGCTCCCACGCCTCTATATTTAGAAAATTGGAAAGATTAAACTTTTTTCACATGAATCACCGGTGTATAAATGACCCCATGACGTTTTTCACCTCAGTTTATAAGATTCGTATCTTTCGGAGACGCGAGCAGTAAAAGTGCAAACGAGAACTACAGTGACGTTATAAACAAACGCGTTCAAACAGTACTCACGTGCTGTTTTTTTTTTATTGTGACTTCCAAAGACAAATATCGGCAGAAAGCCATGGGAGTACGCAGAATGTGTATGGGGAAGCATATCTCTCGAAAACATCCATTGCGAAATGTGGACGATGTTCCGTGAAGATTGTGATTCAAAGGAAGACACTGGTCGATCTGGCGATGCGCAGATGTTAGGCCTCTTCCTGATCTCACCCCATGTCTTGGGTCCCTTTAAGAAGGCCCTAAAGGTTGAATGAGGATGAGCTGCAGACAGCCACGAGCTTGTTCAAAAATTCAAATGTTCAAATTTTTGTATAGTTTATGGGACTTAACTACGGGGTCATCAGTCCCTAAACTTACAAACTACTTATGAACTACTTACGAACTAGGACGGCACAAATATCCATGCCCGAGGGGGCATTCGAACCCCCGACCGTAGCGGCCGTGTAGACCGTGACTGGAGCGCCTCAGTCCCCTCGGCGAGCTTGTTCATACTGCAGGACTTGGTCATTTACAAAACAGGTTTCTTCAACGTAGTGTGTCAGTGGGATGATTGCCTCAATGGTCACGGTAGTTTTACCTGATATGAACTTGGAATAGTAGCTTTCTGATCGCCCCGAATATTTTTATTATATAAAATGATTATCATCATTCTAAAAGTTTAACATGATTCTTTAATTATAAGAAATAACAGACGCTATTCTGAGTATTTTTGTAAGGTTACTTGCTGTCATTATTTATGTATAGTATATAAAAAATCTTGACTTACATGAACTATGAAAGTGATATGTATGAAATTTAATTGATAATTTGGCTTTATTGCGACAAATATAATATTATGTAAGACCATAATTTGAGCCAATATCTCCTACTACCTTTGATAAATCACTTCATTTATTTCAACAATCCAAAGTAATGATAAATGTTATAAGTATTTTGTACAGAATTAAATAAAACATACCGTCTTTTCCTTGTTTTCTCGGCAGACACAGGTGTTGGATCTTGGAAGGATCGTGCTGGAGACTCTAGATAATAATCTTGCTCATTCTCTTCCATTTCTCCCGGTTCTGCAGCCCTGGAATTATGAACTGAATTTAGACAAACTGACTTGAGTGTACGCTACACACTATTTCTGATTAATTAGACGGCAATGCAAAAAAGGCTGTGAGAATGTTATATGATTTTGTAATATTATGAACTTACGCCGCAATAGACAGAGCTTAGTAGTAGTTTTTTCTTGTTTTTAATACAGTTTTACTAGTCATATACAAAGACTTTCTTTTATTCGTTCATCAGGACATGATGTTTTCTCAGAATAAATTGCTGTTAAATTTAATCAAAAGTGGTGTAGAAGCTCTAGCTAACTGCTCAGAGAAAGTTTAATGCAATTCCCGCATTGAACAAAATAAAACAAACATCCTAGCATAGCCATTTAACTTATGGAAATTCATTTGAAATATATTAACAATATTTACGTTTATCAATGAGTTAAACATCTGTCAAGATGTTCTGAACGATCTGGACTACTGTTTTCATTGTGGTATTGTGTTTCTGTAAAAACTTTTAATAAAGACAATAATTAGATGCACTTTATAATGGTACATCGGACTGCAAACCAAGTAACGAAATCTAGAGTTTATACTGATATGGAAACAACGTGCTGATACTTCCAAAATTTGTGCGAATATTTTCGTAAATCCTCCGAAAAACTAATTATTTCAGATGCAATACATAACATTCGTTGGGACTGGAAAGTACTGTACCATCCACCATACTCACAGGACCTAAGTCCTTGTGACTTTTGATTTGATTCCGAAGATGAAAGAACCACTTCTCGGCATTCGTTTCAGAACTGTTCCAGCTATCTGACACGCAGCAGACCGCTTCATTCTTACCATCAACAGAACTGACTTTGCCAACGATATACTACGCCTTCTGCATCGTTGCCAACGGTTTCTACAAATCGCTGGTGACTACTTTGAAAGATAGTAACAAGTGCAAACATGTAACTCTTTTGTATCGGTTGTGAATAAGTAGTTGCCACTATTTAAGTTCCAACCCACGTATATTCCAAAACTCTAGAACAGCCTGACGTCACAGATGTGGGCCTATAGTTTTACGCTTCTGTTCGACGACCACCTTAGAAAGATATACTTTTTCCCAGTCATTAGGGACGCTTCGCTCACTCTGTGTAGACTCGAATTTGCACCCCGTCATGTCCAGTCGCCTTTCCTCTAGTGAGCGATTTCAGTTGCTTTGCTGCTTGTTTACCACTTATCTCTAAATCTGTAATTTTGTCGTTCGTGCGACGGTTTTGTGGAGAAACAACAGTACGATCTGCCTTTGCGAAACAGCTTTCGAAAAGACGTTTAATATTTCGCCCTTTGTCATCTTATGTTTGAACACAGAGTTAGCTCCAGATACTCATTTAGCATAAAACAAAAGATCTGAGGAATTCTGTGTATAGAATTCGTTGAAGGCCTTTCGTAAGATAATTTTAGCTTCGACTGAGTTTAGCTTATCTGCCATATTTTGGTATTGTTTAAATTTTCAGTGCGTCGTTTCTGCTTTCGTAGCAGTTTTCTAACTCGTTTGTTGAGCATGTTTGAAAGAACAGACGCCGCAATTTTTAATTGTAATCTACGTTGTCGAGGTATGATACTTATGTCAGTGCGGAATCACTTGTGCGGAAAACAGGACTTGCTGTGAGCCATGGAGTACAGTGGTGGAAGTAGGAAGACATCGGACAGGATGTGTACTGGGCTGTGTGAAGTCCGTGTGGTTAAGGTTACGCACAGGCTTAGTGCAGCTGTCTAATAAACAGCGGGTCCCGTGTTCGAGTCCCGACCTCCGCACATTTTTTTCGTATATCCACGTTGTGTGATACAACTACTAGCAGCTTAGACGCAAAAACTCCAGTCAAAATAGACTATTTTTCATATAATTTGAAATGTTTATGTATTTCGTCCATAATTCCATTCTATTTTACAGTACCACATTTTTCTGTGAGAGCGAAAGATGGAAAGAAATGACATAGGAACGGATTTGAACAGGGGATGCCAAATTTTTAAACATCCCGATAGTTGTTCTGCTAGAAAGTAATTTTCGTACGTGATGCTCTAATCAACAAATCAGCTTCAAAACTCCGAAAGTCATTTTTCTTCTGAAATATTAGTAAACCGAAATAGATGTCTTACTATGTTCATTCTTCTTTAGCTTCCCAAGTTTGGAATTAATCAAACAAGATTTTTATTATCAAATAGCACAAAAATGTGTATCCCAACTGTAACTGCATAGGTCGCCAGTTACAGTGTAATTTATACTGTGACCAATAATAACATAGTTCATTTGAAAGCAAAACGCATTTCGTTGGAAAGCGAAGACTGAATCCGTTAAGGAAACCTTGCTGACACACACACACAAGTACGGTGTACAATAGTTTGTGCCTGCAATCATTCTTTCGACACAAACAAGCAGCAATTAACTCTAAATGTAGGTATATTTTCCTAAAAACCCAATTTTTAAGTGTCTTATTTCCACAATATAAAAATATGGTTTGTTTCTCTAAAACTAAGTGCTATAAATGCATGAACTTTTGGATGGTTTCCACTATCAGCCTTCACAAAATAATTTACAATGTTACTAATCAAGAATGCATCTTCTATCTCTAAATACCTAAACTGTTAGCAGAAGAAGTACTGAAACGCTAGAAACTTGGGCTTATCCTAATCATTGACGTCAACGTAGCTTCATGCAGTAACAGAGCATTTTAGATTACGTGAGTAAATCTTCTAATTGAATTATTTTGAGCGTTAAAGCCAACAGATGCTTTGTGAGAATATTGACCGAAAATACTAATTAAATGTTATAGTCATTCAGAATAACATCAATCCAAGAATCCGAACCATATTTTAACATTAGAAAATAGCCTATCTTACTCGTCACGTACTTGTCTGAAGTGTATTGTAGGATGCTCCTGAACTATTGTCAGTGCAGGAGATGCAATTTTCGTGTTGATTTGTAAGGTACTCTGCACTCTGTCTCTTGTCACTCTTATTAGAAAGAAAGATATTCCTACCATATATAAATATGATGAACAAATTTAGAAGAGGTGGATAGTTTCAAGTACTTAGGATTGATTTTCTCACAGGAATGTAACATAGTCAAGGAAATAGACTCAAGGGGTAGCAAAGTTAATGCAATGGGCACTCAGCTACGTTTTATTCTCTTCAAGAAGGAAGTCAGTACCAAGACTAAGTTAGCAGTGCACTGTTCCATCCCTCGACAAACTTTCTTGTATGGGAGTAAATGCTTAGCTTATTAGTCAGGTTGGGGTTGGAGATATGATTGATTGATTGATTTTTCCAGGAAAGCCAAAACAGTCTTGGACCAACCCGCCACTGCCCGCATCGAAACTAAGTTTATTGTGCGGTATCGCTCCCTGTATATCTAGTTAAGCCAACCAATGCCCTTGAACATTGCAAGGAGTCCCTTTACCAGTTCTTTATTAGACACAATTTCTTCGGGTCTGGTTGTCCCAAATATTCTGTGCCTTTTATTCTCCAATGCAATGCATTCGAAGATTAGATGTGATGCAGTTTCATCACCGTCATCACAGAGCCTACATTTAGGGTCCTCTTCTGTTATTCCCATTGTACGGCCGGCTGCGGTGGCCGAGGTGACTGAGGCGCTCCAGTCACGGTCCGCACGGCCACTACGGTCGGGGGTTCGAATCCACCCTCGGGCATGGATATTTGTGCCGTCCTAGTTCGTAAGCAGTTCATAAGTAGTTTGTAAGTTTAGGGACTGATGACCCCGTAGTTAAGTCCCATAAGCTTAACAAACATTTGAACCATTTGAACCCATTGTAAGTAGGTGTTTTTTGAAATTCCCATGGCCTGTCAGCAATCCAACCATGAGTCTAATCTCTCTCCTGTTCAGACCCAGGATTGTAGAGCTTCTATTAAAACATGGCTTTGGTATCATTACCTTGCCATGTTTTTGTTGATGGAGTTTGGTCCAATGTTCTACGTGCTGTCTTCTGAGCCAGTTACGTAGCTCCAATTTGATCATTGCCTTGGTGGTTGTCAGGACAGGTTCCAGTCCAATAAATGGAGACTCTGCCCCCATCCTGGATAATCTGTCGGCATGTTCGTTGCCACTGATCCCCGAGTGGCCAGGGACCCACAATAGGTTTACTCTATTGTTTTCCCCTAGCTCCACCAGAACCCTGTGACATTCTGCAACAATTTTAGATCTTGTTGCAGGAGCTGCCAGTGATCTCAGAGCTGCCTGGCTGTCTGAATAGATATAGATGCTACGATCTTTGTAGCACCTACGCAAATTCTTCTCCACACACGCCCTGATGGCTGTGATTTCGGCCTGGAATACTGAGGCCAGTTTTCCTAGAGAGATGACGCCCTCCAGTCTTGGCTGCACCCCATATACCCCGGCCCCAACACCTTGGTCTGATTTTGACCCGTCAGTGAACCAGACAATATCCCCCGTACGGTGTCGAACTATTTTCTCCCACTGCCCCCTACTTCCAATTGTTATATTGAAAGGCTTGTTGAAGCAGTATGGGGTTATAATATAGTCGGCTGGCATTTCCCCAACCTTTCCTATATTTACCTCACTCACTATTTTAGTGTGTGATGGAGATATGATAGTAGCAAGGATGATTGCAGGTACTAATTGTTGTTGATGTTGGTTTTAAGGGGACTAAACAGCGATGTCATCAGTCCCCAGGTACTAATAGACGGAAACAGTGGCAGGAGGATGTCCATAATGAGGAAATGAAAGAAAAAATATGAAGCGGTTAGAGTGAACAAGCTTAGACGGTGGGGTCATGTTACACGCATGAGAGAAGCAAAATTAGGCTACCTAAGAGACTAATGGGTTCGGCAGTAAAGGGTAAGAGGAATGGAGATAGAACAAGGAGAAACATAGGCGGATCCAAGGGGGGGGGGGGGGCGGGAGGCGAAGGGTCGTTCGCCCTCCCCCCCCCTCTCCGACCAAAGCTTTGTGTGTGTGCGAAGCTGCACCGAGTCTTCAAAACTGTGAGACTTTTGTTTGATTGGACGTGGTGTAAAAGGGGTGGCCAGTACTAGAGTCTTTCTACTGAGCCAGAGTTTAGCTGACGATGAGAATTCTCTCACCGACCGTCCCCCCCCCCCCCCCCCGCCCGCCCCTGGGGAGAAAGTACTTAGATTCGTTCAAGAATGAATTTGAAATAACAGGCTTAACACCAGACGAAGCATTGAAATTAACACTGAATAGAAGATCATGGAGGAATTTTATAAGGGGTACTATGCTCCAGAATGAACGCTGATAAACATAATCAGTCTTAAATAATGATGATTATTCTAAATTTTTCGCGCACTCCTGTTTACAGCTGTATACATCGATGCTGTAACGGCTTTATGATCACTGATTTCTTGTTCTGCGCTGACAGGGTCGAAAAATTCTGGTCTGTTTATCATGTTTATCATCATAGTACCTCCACGTGTAGGTTCTCAATTTAATTATTCAAAATAATTTTCGTGTAAAGCATGTAGAATAGATTCTGTTGTTAGTGAAACTGATGATCCCGCTCTGTACTTGTTGGGTGTACTTTTGCACCCTGATAGCGCAGCAGATGCACCAAAACACTAGCTGAGAATTCAACAATGGCAACAGACATTTCTGATTACGTAATTTCTCTCAGATACAACTCTATCCACCTTGCACAAGATTTTTCAAGCTTTCTTGGCTAGAAACTTCTTTCTTGCTCCCTATTACAATCCTAAATATCCACACATTAAATCTGTAAATTTAACTTCCTCCTAGTCTCAGAGTAAAATTTCTAGTTGGAGACAGTATACCCTATTAATAAAATGATTGTACTGAGGGCTTCCTACGTTCCCCCCGATTCTTCTGAGATAATTTTCAGAATGTCGTTCGCATTCGTGATAACTATCTACATCGTACTTCCAATCAAGGATGGTAACCAATGGCTTAATGCTTAGCGCCGAAATCGTTAGGCCACAGATGGAGTTTTGAGGGAAACCTTTTCTAATGCGATGGCTTGCCATTAGCTGTTCAGCTTGTCACGCATTAGTTAGTCCTTTACAGCGTCCAGCAGATGTTTACAGGGGAATTCTGGGACTTGCAGATTTCTTCATCCATGAACCTCACAGGCTACCACAGATTGGCAAACGTACCTACAATGTCCACCGCTATAATTGCATCGCCGCTGGGGAGCGGCCGAGCGCATTGAGGCGCTAAGCTGCGATTCGTGAGGCCGTTCCCCGTCGGGGGTTCAAATCCCCCCTCGAGCATGGATATTTGTGTCGTCTTTAGTATAAGGTAGTTCATATTTGGTTTGTAAGTTTAGTGACTGATGACCCCGCAGTTAAGTCCCTTAAGCTTTACAAACATTTGAACATATAGTTGCATCATATTTCTTGGAGGAACAATATTCGTTACGCCATCAATAAATTACTCCTTTCTGAATCTAAACTGATGCGAAGTTACCAGTTTGCGTAAAATCAGTCATCTACATCTACATCCATAATCCGCAAGCCACCCGACGGTGTGTGGCGGAGGGTACCTTGAGTACCACTATCGGTTCTCCGTCCTATTTCAGTCACGTATTGTTCGCGTAAAGTAAGATTGCCGGTATGCCTCTGTGTGGGCTCTAATCTCTCTGATTTTATCCTCACGATCTCTTCGCGAGATATACGTAGGAGGGAGCAATATACTGCTAGACTCCTCAGTAAAGGTAAGTTCTCGAAACTTCGACAAAAGTCCGTACGAGCGACAGAGCGTCTCTCCTGCAGAGTCTTCCACTGGAGTTTAGCGATCATATCCGTAACGCTTTCACGATTACCAAATGATCCTGTAACGAAGTGCGCTGCTCTCCGTTGGATCTTTTCCACTTCCTCTATCAACCCAACCTGGTACGGATCCCATACCGGTGAGCAGTATTCAAACTGTGGGCGAACAAGTGTACTGTAATCTACTTCCTTTGTTTTCAGACTGCATTTCCTTAGGATTCTTCAAATATATCTAAATCTGGCATTTGCTTTACCGACGATTGATGTTATATGGTCGTTCCATTTTAAATCACTCCTAATGCCTACTCCCAGATAATTTATGGAATTAACTGCTTCCAGTTGCTGACCTGCTATAGTGTAGCTAAATGATAAAGGAACTTTCTTTCTATGTATTCGCAGCACATTACACTTGTCTACTTTGAGATTAAATTGCCATTCCCTGCACCATGCGTCAATTCTTTGCAGATCCTTCTGAATTTCAATACAATTTTCCATTGTTACAATCTCTCTATATACTACAGCATCATCCGCAAAAAGCCTCAGTGAACTTCCGATGTTGTCCGCAATGTCATTGTGAACAGCAACGGACATACTGCATTATGTTACCTAGGAACTCCTCAATCCGATCACACAATTGGTCTGAGAGATCATATGTTCTTACTTTGTTCATTAAACGTCTGTGGGGAACTGTATCAAACGCCTTGCGGAAGTCAAGAAACACAGCATCTACCTGAGAACCCGTGTCTATGGCCCTCTGTGTCTCGTGGACGAATAGCGCGAGCTGGGTTTCACACGATCGCCTTTTTCGAAATCCATGCTGATTCCTACAGAGTAGATTTCTAGTCTCCAGAAATGTCATTATACTCGAACATAATAGATGTTCTAAAATTCTGCAACTGACCGACGTTAGAGATACAGGCCTATAGTTCTGCACATCTGTTCGACGTCCCTTCTTGAAAACGGGGATGACCTGCGCCATTTTCCAATCCTTTGGAACGCTACGCTCTTCTAGAGACCTACGGTACATCTCTCCAAGAAGGGGGACAAGATGCTTCGCGTACTCTGTGTAAAAACGAACTGGTATCCCATCAGGTCCTGTGGCCTTTCCTCTTTTGAGCGATTTTAATTGTTTTTCTATCCCTCTGTCAATTATTTCGATATCTGCCATTTTGTAATCTGTGCGGCAATCTAGAGAACGAACTACAGTGCAATCTTCCTCTGTGAAACAGCTTTGGAAAAAGTCATTTAGTAATTCAGCCTTTAGAGTGTCATCCTTTGTTTCAATACCATTTTCGTCACAGAGTGTCTAGAGATTTTGTTTTGATCCACCTACCGCTTTGACATAAGACCAAAATTTCTTAGGATTTTCAGCCAAGTCAGTATGAACCACGTATGAATCTCTCCAAGAGTCTGTTGTCAGTGCTTATCGTATATACGGATCTATAGCTATAGGGGTTCATGCTCTTTGATTGTCACACTTTGTTATAATTACTGTTCATCTTTTCGTAGAGCCTGATTCACCTTAATATGATTACGTCCTTCAGAAAAAATGTTAAAGGAGGCAGTATTTGCGAAACCTAATGGAACAAGATCTCTGGAAATGTATTGTAAAATCCTAAGAATTTCCCTTCTTTCATCTTGGAGATTACTGACGCTACTTACTCCGGCAGGTAATTCTTTTGTATCATGGTAAGCAGATTCCTATTACACTGCTTCACGAACGCTAAAATCTATTGTTACTTAAAGTGGTGCTTCATGATTAAAAACGATATACCAACTCCTCTCTAGTAGGAAGTCTTTCACTCAACAACTTATTTATTGTACTACTCCATATACGCAACTTTTATTTCCATCGATAAATGTATCTCGTTGTAAAACGCTATCCTGAAACTGGTTTGTTTGCACGATCGTATTAAAAACCAAACTCAGTTTGGAACGACAAATCAGTCGCGAAATGCAGGTACATTTTTCCTTCATTGTTCGTTTCTGACCTAGAAATTTTTCAAGTCTCAGATCTTTTGTTTACACTAACCAAGCATTAGTCTGACGTACACATGTATTACAGTGAAGAGCGGACGAAACTGGCACACCTACCTAATATCGTGTAGCCCCTCACCCCCCACCCCCCTCTGCTTACGCAGAAATTCCGCAGACGACATGGTATGGCCTGGAATACTGTCTGAAGTAGTGCTGAGACCTGCAGGGAAATACATAAATTCTTAAGAGTAAAAAGAGGTGAAGACCTCTTCTGAACAGCACGTTGCAAGTCCTCCCAGATATCAATGTAAAAACAAATAAACAATCCCTGAGAGAGATTTTCGTCTCGAATATATCAAAGACATTAAAGATAAATCTGACGCATTGAATAAAAATTTGTGATGTGACCTGGAATCGAACCCAGACCTCCATGCTTAGTAGGCAGACGTCTTACCGCTTTTTTTACTAGGCAGACGTTTTACCGCTTTTTTATTTTTTTATTTTATTAATTTTTTTTTACGGGCCTCCATCCACCCCTTTACATCTACATCTACATACATACTCCGCAATTCACCGTAAGGTGCGTGGCGGAGGTTACACTGTACCACTACTAGGCATTTCCTTTCCTATTCCACTCCCAAATTGAACGAGGAAAAAAAGAATGCCTATATGCCTCCGTACGAGCCCTAATTTCTCTTATCTTGTCTTTGTGATCTTTACGCGAAATGTAAGTAGGCGGCAACAAGATCGTACTACACTCAGCTTCAAATTCCGGCCCTCTAAATTTACTTAACAGAAATTCACGAAAAGAACGTCGTCTTTCTTCCAGCGATCCCCAATTGAGTTGCCGGAGCATTTCCGTGACACTCACGCATTGGTCGAACCTACCGGTAACAAATCTAGCTGCTCGCCTCTGAACCGCCTCTATGTCTTCCTTCAAACCGCTGCTGCGGGTCCCAAATACTTGAGCAATACTCAAGAAGTGGTCGTACAAGCGTTTTATACGCGGTCTCCTTTACAGGTGAAGTACATCTTCCCAAAATTCTCCCAATAAACCGAAGTCGGCTGTCTGCCTTACTCACAACTGTCCTTACATGCTCGTTCCATTTCATATCGCTCTGCAATGTTACGCCTAGATATTTGAACGACGCGACAGCATCAAGAAGCTCACTACTAATGCTGTATTCGAACATTATAGGATTGTTTTTTCTACTCATGCGCATCACCTTACATTTTTCTACATTGAGAGCTAGCTGCTGTTCTTCGCACCAACTAGAAATTTTGTCTAAGTCATCCTGTATGCTATTACAGTCAGATACAGACGCCACCCTCCCATACACCACAGCATCATCAGCAAACAGCCGCAAATTACAACTTACTCTGTCCATCAGATCATTTATATAGATATCCCGGCCTTGCGCTCGCCATCGGTCGCCTTCTTCGGCGTCGGCGTCACTGGCCTTTTATTTTCAACAGAAAAAAGAGAGAAATTTATTTCTCTCAAGTGTAGTAATGTACTTAATCTCTTGCTTCTGTACCCATTTTGATTAAGTATGTTGTTGTAATGCACTCTTCTTTCCGTCTTGTGCGGCAGAGATGCTCGGTGCATCTCAAGCTGCAAATTTTTCTTTTTCTACGACGTGTTTTTGCATCGATATGAAAACCAAAATTAAATAAGTATAAAAATAAATAGCCATTTTCTTGGCGTAAAATGAAATAAAAAGATAATAAAAATATACCTAAATGAAACTGTATCGTTTAATTTTCTCTCCCGTTGGTCTATATTAATTTGCGTACTTCTCTTTATATTTTCTGTGACGTTCAAGCTTCTGATGTTCTATCAGCAGGTACATCCAATATTCTTCTTTATTCTTTGTCTTGTTTGTTAAAATGTACTGAACAGTCTGGCCTTTGACCCAGTTGATGCTCTTCGTCTGGTATTAGGGAACGGTACGTCATCAGGATTAAGTACTTGTGCCGATGTTATTGTGTTTGGTGATGTGCGGAGAATAAATGCCAGTTCTTTCCTGAATAGAACCCACACATCTTTCGCATCTTCACACACAAAACGATGTTCTTCGGTGTCAAGTAGGTTGTAGTGGGCACAGATTGGTTCGGCTGCCAGATGTATTTTGTGCAATTTTGAGTTGGTGGGGATTTTTCTATTGACGGCCAAGTACCTTTCGACCTCACATTGGATGATAAGTGGGTGTCAGATATGTTTGCCCATATATTGTTCCAGTTGTTATGTTTAAACTTTTTTTCTATTTGATTACTCTGTTTGCCTTCCATCAAAGTGCTGTAGATCTCCTTTACTGTGTACATTCCTTTCTCCGGGGTTCTGTGACGTATGTAGCTGTACTCCACTAGGAAGTGTTTGAGGTGGTACAGCTAGTGTGAGATGTGGTGCACGTCTATTGGTGGAGCCCTGCTAACCGGTGTGATTTCGTTCAAAAGAT
Source organism: Locusta migratoria (assembly GCA_026315105.1). NCBI lineage: Eukaryota > Metazoa > Arthropoda > Insecta > Orthoptera > Acrididae > Locusta > Locusta migratoria. The sequence goes on from CM048755.1 coordinate 389,691,869, forward strand.
GAGATACTAAGGTCGTTGGTGATCGTTTCCATTGTTTATATGTTTTACTGACATATAGTGCTTGCGCTTTCAGGTATATATCTGTCAGTTTTAAACCGCCTTTGTGTGTCGGTAGCGTCAAGGTGTCATATGCAACCTTAAATATCTGACCTCTACTAACAAGATAACCAATCGTTGCTTGTATTTTTCGTGCTATGGTTCTGGGCAAGGGCAGCACTTGAGCAACATAGTTGATTTTGGATGTAATATACGTGTTGACTAGCTGCACTTTCTGAATGGCGTTTAAATTGCGTAAGCTGTGTTGTTGTATGCATGCTCGTAATTTTGTAAGTAATGTTCTGTAATTGAGAGCGGCCGTGCGGTGAATACTACCGCTAGACCACGGCATTATTAGCGATTAATGCGCCTCGTAATAGTCTAAACACGATTTACTTCACGTCACAAACTTTAAATCAGCTTCTGTGTTCCATAGAACATTTCCACTACTGCCAAGGCTCTCCATGCTGAATTAAAGTTTGTGACTTGAAGGAAATCGTGTTTAGACAATTCCGAGGCGCCTTAATCGCTAGTGATGCGGTGGTCTAGCGATAAGACGTCTGCCTAGTAAGCATGGAGATCTGGGTTCGATTCCCAGTCGCATCACAAATTTTAAATCAATGCTTCAGATTGATCATTAATGCCTCCCAGATAGCTCACTAAATTTCTTGTATGGGGAGTTTGCTAGCCAGTGGCGGTGTTTTCAAACTCAGAAGAGTGTTCCTTCAGCCACTCTGTAGAAATTCTGGATGTGTGCGGTGTCGCATTGTGCTGCTGGAATTGCCCAAGTAAGTCGGAATGCACAACGCACATGAATGGATGCAGGTGATCAGCCAGGATACATACGTACGTGTCGCCTATCAGAGTCGTTTCTAGATGTATCAGGGGTCCCACATCACTCGAACTGCACAAGCTTCACGCCATTACAGCGTCTTAAGCAGTGCACAGACCCGTGCTCACATGCAGGGTCCGTGGATTCATAAGGTTGTCTCCATATCTCTACACGTCCATCCGCTGGATAAAACTGGAAACGAGACTTCTGTGAAGTTTGTAAAGTAGGAGGCGAGGTACTGGCTGAATTGAAGTTGTGAGGAGGGACCGTGAGTCGTATCGGGATAGCTCCATGATAGCGCGGTTGCCCGTGAAAGGCAAAGGTCCCAGGTTCGAGTACCGGTTCCGGCACACAATTTTAATCTGCCTGGAAGTTTCACAACAGTGACGTGTACTGTGAGACACTCCGTAGCCTACGCAAATCTGTAGAGCGCAAACTGCCTGTGATGCTCGTGGAGGGAGTGAAGAGTCTCTAGCAAAGGAACTTAGCATATCATTATCGATGAAGATAAGTCATCTGGTTTCTGGCATGCATCAGGGGAGTATTATAGGACCGTTACTTTTGACAATATATATGTATGTCCTCCTGGATAACATTGGTAGTTCTATGAGGCTCTTCGCAGATACTGCTGTAGTTTTTCTAGAAGTCCCAATGCTAGAAAATTGTAGCGAAATGCGGAAGTATCTGCAGCGTATAGATGCTTTGTGCAGGCAGTGGCAATTGACTCTCAAGGTAAACAAATCTAACGCAGTGCGAGTACACAGAAAAAGAAAGATCGTTTACTGTATGACTACACAGTTGCAGAACAATCACTGCAACCTGTTGCCTCCGTTCAAATATGTTCAAATGCTTGTATAGCTTACGGGACTCAACTACGGGGTCATCAGTCCCTAAACTTACAAACTACTTATGAACTAGCTACTCCTAAGGACGGCACAAATATCCATGCCCGAGGGGAGATTCGAACCCCCGACCGTAGTGGCCGTGGAGACCGTGACTGGAGCGCCTCAGTCCCCTCGGCCACCGCGGCCGACGTTGCCTTCGTAAAATATCTCGGAGTGTGCATTGGAAACCATTTGATGTAGAATCAACACATAGATTTTATCAAGCTTGATTCAATTGTGGCTCTTGTGCTCAAATACTCTTGATTTGAAGAAAATTGTCAGTAATCAGTCGTAAATATATTTCATTTAGTTTAACCGTAGGGTAAAGTGGTACAATTTCGATCATTTCGGAGAAATGTTGTTGTTACTGGAAATATGTTGAGAAAAGAAATAATTTTAACTATGGCACTTGTTCTTGGATGTTTAACGAATATATAACACAAATATTAGACCATTAGAAAGGTTAGTGTAAACACAAGAAAAAAGGTTACAGAACTGTGAAAAATTGATCGAAAATGTACCACACTAGGTACAATTATGATCACTTCCTCGTAAAATTTTTATCACTGGCTCCTTCCACATAAAAAGCACTTGTTCCTTCGTGCACCAACGCATACTTCGTAGTACCAAACATTGCAATAACATAAAGTTTACAAGCGCGTGGAAACTAGAAAATTTGTAAGAGCGCGTCCGACAAAGTTGCTGCACGTGTCTCTTAACAGAAAAAAATTTATATCTCCGTAGCGCGAAGTGGTGTATTCTTGGAAAAGGCAGGAGGAGCTGTAGAAACCTGCTACACTACAACGCCACACAAAGGCAAGTGCTACCAACACTACGAGACTGACAAATTATGTTGATCGGAATTGTACCTATATCGAATTTGTACCACCTTACCCTACTAAAGGCAGAATCCAGACTGAGATTAATTGGAAGAATCACAGAAATTGTAGTCCATCAGAAACAGAAAGGTGCCTGCAATACACTCCTTCGGGCCATGCTTGAGTTTTGCTCATCAGTGCAGTAGATGCGAAAGCATCAATAAACTCCAGTGGCAGGCGATGCAGTATCACGGCTTTCTGTTAAAGTTCCAATAGCATACAATTCTTGAAAATTCGAACAATATTTTGTTTCCGCCAACGTAAATCACGCGAAAAGTCCATGAAGATCTACATCTACATAGATACTCTGCAAATCACATTAAAGTGCCCGGCAGAGGGTTCATTAACCACTTTCACAACTTTTCTCTACCGTTCCATTCTCTAATAGCGCGCGGGAAGAAAGAAATCATTCCGTTTTCGATCTGATTTCTCTTATTTTATTGGGATGGTCATGTCTCCCTAAGTAGGTGGGTGCTAGCAAAATATTTTCACATTCAGAACTAATAGTCGGTGATTGAAACTTCGCAAACAGATCACGCCGCAATGAATAACGTCTTTCTTTTAATGATTTCCACCCCAATTCTTGCAACATTTCCGTGACGCTTTCCCCCCCGTAACGTGATAAAACAAAACGAGCTGCCCTTCTCTGAACCTTCTCAATGTCTTCCGTCAGTCCCACCTGGCCGGCCGCGGTGGCCGAGGGGACTGAGACGCTTCAGTCACGGTCTGCACGGCCACTACGGTCGGGGGTTCGAATCCCCCCTCGGGCATGGATATTTGTGCCGTCCTAGTTCGTAAGTAGTTTGTAAGTTTAGGGACTGATGACCCCGTAGTTAAGTCCCATAAGCTTTGCAAACATTTGAACATTTTTTGAGTCCCACCTGGTGAGGGTCCCACAAGGGGCAACAGTACTCCAGGAGAGGATGCACAAGTGTGATGTAGGCAGTCTCTGGCAGATAAAATTAACATACGAGTGCTTACTGGGATTAGTGTTTTTTCCATGACTTAAATAGGAAAAGGAGGAAGAGGCAACGATACACACGAAGTACCGTCCGCCCCAACGTAGGTGGTTTGCGGAGTATCGATGTATATGTTACAGCCAAAGTCCGAAGAGCGGCCAGATCGCGAATTAGCCGGCCATTTCGCACTTTGACCGAGTGGATTGGCCAAAGTTCGGTTACTTGGAAGAACTGACGTATATCCGACTTTGGCCAGCCAGTTCGCGACTTGGCCGGAGGTTCCTGGCCAGAACGTGATGTGACTGCACACATGTCGAGGAATCTGCGTCTAAATAGCACTGGGTGCTGTCATGTGTGTGATAGGCAGCTGATGTCTTGCACGTGGTGGCTACTGGTTTTCGGCCTACGCCTTGTTTTCCCTTATGACAAATTGGATTAAATGCGAGTACCGTTACGTTTTGAGGCATTTTTCTTTCTGGTACTATTGCATCTTTCAGATGAGGCAAGGAAACGTCGGTTGATTACGTGAGCAGCTTCTTCGTATATCTGTTATTATTATTATTACTGCCCCCACTTTCCCCTAAATCAGTAATCGAACATACCGATACTAATTATTCGTTTCTAGGCTGCTCCCACGTAATGGCATTCGATTTCAATTTTTTGGATCATTCTTCCGCAGGCAAATCCACGGCTACGCCACACGGTGACAATATTCACGATGAAGGTGATATTCATGCAGGCACGGAAACGACATTTGATACGAAAACAAGATTCCTGGATACTTTGCGTGCGTTGCTGCAAAAAAAAGCAAATAATAGCGGAATAATCACCAGAGATAGGCCTAGATACTGTTCTTTTATAGAGGACGTCAAACAAGCCAAAGCAAAGCAGATAAAAGATAATGTTAACTATTGTCGACTAAGAAAGTACAGGGTGTCCAGAAAAGGACTCCCTGATTTCAAAAATAAATATCTCGAAAACAAAGATCGATAGAGGAATTCAGTAAACGGTATGTTTATTGTGAAAGCTGTAAGAAGCTTATACAGCAGTTTGAAATAATAGTTACAAAAGCTGCTAACAGATGGCGTTGTAATAGCAAAATTTCAACGAACAGGCAGCGTAACTGATGATCTAGCAAACCGCAGTTACGCCTGAAAATATCGCCACAGTTTCTGGAATTATTCAGCGAAATCCAATGTCATCCGTCCGCAGAATTGCATCTGAGACTGGTTTGAAGCGTTCCAGCACGCAGAAAATACTGATAAAGAACCTACACATGTTTCTATTCAAAATTCAAACGCACCAGGCCATACCCGTACGAGCTGTGCAACAAAGGGTTGCCTTTGCTAATCAGATGCTCACAATGATTGATAGTGAAGGATTTGATGTTGGCTGCATCTGGTTTACAGATGAAGCACACTTACACATGAATGGATACGTGAATAAGCAGAACTGGGGATTTTGGGGTTCCGAAAAGCCATATTGGTGTGAAGCGAAACCCCTGTATTCTCCTACAGTTACTGTGTGGGCTGCAGTATGCAGCAGAGGCATTATTGGCCCCTTTTTTCATTCGAGAAACGGTCACTGGTACACGTTACGTTGCAATTTTGGAACAATTTGTCGCCACACAGCAAGCGTTAGAGGATCGACCAGGTACTGAATGGTCTATGCAAGATGGAGCCCGATCACATCGGACCGAACAAGTGTTTCGCTTTCTTGAGGAATACTTCGGGAATCGAGTCATTGCTTTGGAATATCCCAAATTTACTGGTGCAGGCATGGATTTGCCTCCATATTCGCCGGATTTGACTCCAAGGGACCTTTTTTGTGGGGCACAGTGAAAGACATTGTCTACCCGAAGCATCCCGCCATGCTGGATGAGCTTGAATCGGCGATCTCTATGGCATGTGAATCCATTTTGGTTGAGACACTACGAAATGTGATGGTGAATTTCATTCTTCATTTGCGCTACCTCTGTAGTGCCAATGGTGAACATTTTGAAAACATTGTGAAGTGATTGTTTGCAAAGAGTGTTTTCATATGATTATTTCACTTATGTATGCTGATATGACATGTACAGTGTACAGCACCATCTGTTAGCAGCTTTTGTAACTATTATTTCAAACTGCTGTATAAACTTCTTACAGCTTTCACAATAAACATACCATTTACTGCATTCCTCTATCGATCTTTGTTTTCGAGATATTTAATTTTGAAATCAGGGAGCCCTTTTCTGGACACCCTGTATGACGTTATTGAAGTTGACGGAAAAGAAAAACTTATTTAACCAGTAACAGGAGACAACAGCGCTATTTTGCGCTATGCCCATACGGAAGAACTGTTCGATTACTGGACGATAGTTACTTGAAGATAGGACATGGAGACCACTCACTGATGGAAAAGCAACTGCACTTTAAGTACAATAATGTTACCACTATTTCTTTGCTTTTTCAAACCTTTTCGGACTAAATTATCTAATCCAAAGCAAGATTTATTTTCCAGACCTCTAATATTTAAAGAATTTAATTCAAGATGCCACGTAGATGTGATAGGCATGCAAACTAGCTCTGACGGGGAGTGAAAGTTCATATTCAACTATTAAGATCACTTAATTAAATTTATACTATTGCGGCCCCTCAAAAGCAAAAGAATGAAAGTCGCTTACAACTTGCTTGACATATTTACCACTATAGGTCTTCCAAGTATGCTACAGTCAGGTAATGGTAGAGAGTTTTCGGACCCCTTTATAAATGAGCTGAATAACATGTGGCCTGAACTGAAATTAGTACATGAAAAACCCAGGCATAGCCAAAACCAAGGTTCTATCGAACGGGCCAACCAGGATGTAGAGAATATGAAAATAACATGGATGCAAACAAATAACTCAGCACATTGCGCTCAAAGTCTTCGGTTCATTCAATTCATGAAAAAGAGTGGAATTCAGCAGTCCCCACACGAGGAAAAGTTTGGCTGTAAAGAAAAAGTGGGACAAAGTTCTTAATATCTGCCTAAATAAGTTCTTGATAACATAGTGATAGAGGAAGACCTTGAGAAAGTCGAAAGAGAAATGAATGACGCTATAAATGTAGGGACTACTACAAACAAAATTGACGCCTTAGAGATCGAACTATAAGTCAAGATCGCTTACCTGACAATAACAAGCCGAAAATATAGTGTGTAGTTTGCGAAGAAGAGTGTAGTGCAGCTCATTGTATATTCTGCGGCAAACGTGTGCATGCAATTTATGGAAGAGGTATTGAAGCAGAGGAAGGATATGGAGGAAACGTTATAATAAACAAGAAATTAGGAAGAAGAGGGTTTGAGCTCACGACAATTTGCAAGCACAAGGTGGTAAGGAGCTTAAAAATTCAGATGCAAACTCCCCACCTGCAAAAGTTGGAGGCAATGTTCGCATCCGTATACCACATGTTGATATAGGTCGCGGAGATTCCAGAAGCGTTCTTGCCGTTGTGATGAATTTCGAAGGCACTTTCTACAGATGATTCCCTCTCCCTAGTGTTCCATATTAACCAGACGAACTCACCAATCATACGTCTACACATACATCCATACTCCGAAGCCAAGTCACGGTGTGTTGCGGAGTGAACTTTTTTCTATCATTGTCATCACTTTCTCCTCGTTATCCAATCACGTATGGTTCGCGCGAAAAGCGATTGTCGGTATGCCTACGTGTGTGCCCTAATCTCTCTGGTTTTATCCTTCGTAGGAGGAAGCAAAATACTGGTTGTCTCCTCGAGAAACGTATGCTCTCGGAAACTTTGACAGGAGGCCGTACTGCGATACAGGACAGCGTCTGGGACTGGAGCTTGCCCGTCATCTGCGTGACCTGTAAAGGGTACTGGTTCTTCTCTACCCACGCCACCTGATACCACACTGATGAGCCACACTCATGCATTAGCCGAACGAGTGTTTTATAACTAGAGACCGGATTATATGCAACTTAAAAAGCTCAAAATTGCATGCAATTTATAACCCACTTTCTTTGCTGACGGACTACAGTTCCTGAGGAATCTTCGATACTATCTCAGTCTGGGATCTGCCACACCCACGATTAATTTCATATGTTCGTTCCATTTGAAACTTCCATTTATGTCTACTTCCAGATGTTTCATGGAAGTAACTGCGCCGCGGCGGAGCGGCCGAGCGCATTGAGGCGCTATGCTACGATGCGCGAGGCAGTTCCCAGTCGGGGGTTCGAATCCCCCCTCGTGCATGGCTGTTTGTGTCGTCTTTAGTGTAAGGTAGTTCATAAGTAGTTTGTAAGTTTAGGGACTGATGAACCCGCAGTTAAGTCCCATAAGCTTGACAAACATTTGAACATTTTGAAGTAACTGCTCCCAGTGTTTGTCCTGCTGTCGAGCAATAATACAATATAGGATCTTTCTTTCAATGTTCAGAATTGCAATGAGTACGGGATCATCCAGATAGCACGTAAGTCAATGGAAAAGTCTCCTGTGGCGGGGTGAATCAAATTCCTTGTTACATCAGGCCGACGATCACGATCTATCCTCCATAGAAGGACTCGCAATGAAAGCGATTCACATCTGTCTCCGGCCATTCAGATTTTGAAAAGGAAAGATGGAAGCTTAGGGTTTAACGTCCCGTCGACAACGTGGTCATTAGATACGGATCTCAAGCTCGGATTTTTGGATAAGGCTGGGGAAGGAAATGGGCCGTGGCCTTTTGAAGGTTCCATCCGGCATATGCCTGGAATTATTCAAGGAAATCACGGAAACCCTAAATCTGGATGTTCGGATTTGGGTTCGAAGCAACGATCCACATCGATGTTTTCCGTGATTTACCTAAACGGCTCCAGGTAAAAGCCGGTATTAATTTGGACAACATTATCAAAGGAAGCACAGCGATATACATTAGAGGTATTTATGTTGAAAAACATTCTTGATCGCAGAAGGTTATTTTATTTAACCGGTTTCGACCTTTTATCATGCCACTTTCAGAAGATAAATACAGCCAATGTGGCTGGTGCTGATATCTCCAGGGCTGCTGTGGCTGCACTCTATGGCTGTACGTTTGTAACTGCAGCAGTCGAAACCGGATAAATAAAACCTTCTGCGATCAAGACTGTAATTCAACCTAAATGCCTGGATGGTTTCATTTTAAAGGGCACGGCCGATTTCCTTCGTCATCTTTAACAAAATTATCCGAACTTGTACTCCATCTCGAATGACCACGTTGTCAACGGGACTTTCTTTTTTTTATCATCCAAATGAATGGCTACATAATGCAGATATCACTAACACAGCTATGGGCAGCATTATGCTATGTGAGACGTTATACCTGCGCCTCCGTGGAACTTGTGGTGGTAATTGCAAGCATCATGAAAGCTAATGCCTACGTGAACTGTTGGCCACCTGTCTGTCTCCATGCAGTATGCTATTCCAAAACAATAATTGTTTACTATCTACAGACAACTTTCGCAATTACAAAAAGCTGCATGATGTGTGGAGTCATAGTGAAATGCAGGAACAGTAGTGGGAGTAAGTTCTGTCAGCCAGAGACATCGTGTTGCACGCATGTTTCTAACTGTAACAAGCTAGTACTTGTAGTTGCGCGAACCTTACCTTAAATCATCCAGCAGGATTTCATCTCGTGAACAAGTCGCCTGGGAAGTGTTGGCTGCACCGAGGGCACCTTGTGCAGGTGGCTGTGGGTCACCCTGCTGCTCAGCCCTCTGAACACTGCTTGTCTGTGGATGCATAGCTGGGCCACCTCCAGTCACACTGTAACATCAAGCACATTAGGCTTCAATAATATTTGTATACTTCTACTGCACCGAGGGCACCGTGTGCAGGTGGCTGTGGGTCACCCTGCTGCTCAGCCCTCTGAACACTGCTTGTCTGTGGATGCATAGCTGGGCCACCTCCAGTCACACTGTAACATCAAGCACATTAGGCTTCAATAATATTTGTATACTTCTACAGCACCGAGGGCACCGTGTGCAGGTGGCTGTGGGTCACCCTGCTGTTCAGCTCTCTGAACACTGCTTCTCTGTGGATGCATAGCTGGGCCACCTCCAGTCACACTGTAACATCAAGCACATTAGGCTTCAATAATATTTGTATACTTCTACAGCACCGAGGGCACCGTGTGCAGGTGGCTGTGGGTCACCCTGCTGCTCAGCCCTCTGAACACTGCTTGTCTGTGGATGCATAGCTGGGCCACCTCCAGTCACACTGTAACATCAAGCACATTAGGCTTCAATAATATTTGTATACTTCTACAGCACCGAGGGCACCGTGTGCAGGTGGCTGTGGGTCACCCTGCTGCTCAGCCCTCTGAACACTGCTTGTCTGTGGATGCATAGCTGGGCCACCTCCAGTCACACTGTAACATCAAGCACATTAGGCTTCAATAATATTTGTATACTTCTACAGCACCGAGGGCACCGTGTGCAGGTGGCTGTGTGTCACCCTGCTGCTCAGCCCTCTGAACACTGCTTGTCTGTGGATGCATAGCTGGGCCACCTCCAGTCACACTGTAACATCAAGCACATTAGGCTTCAATAATATTTGTATACTTCTACTGCACCAAGGGCACCGTGTGCAGGTGGCTGTGGGTCACCCTGCTGCTCAGCCCTCTGAACACTGCTTGTCTGTGGATGCATAGCTGGGCCACCTCCAGTCACACTGTAACATCAAGCACATTAGGCTTCAATAATATTTGTATACTTCTACAGCACCGAGGGCACCGTGTGCAGGTGGCTGTGGGTCACCCTGCTGCTCAGCCCTCTGAACACTGCTTGTCTGTGGATGCATAGCTGGGCCACCTCCAGTCACACTGTAACATCAAGCATATTAGGCTTCAATAATATTTGTATACTTCTACAGCACCGAGGGCACCGTGTGCAGGTGGCTGTGGGTCACCCTGCTGCTCAGCCCTCTGAACACTGCTTGTCTGTGGATGCATAGCTGGGCCACCTCCAGTCACACTGTAACATCAAGCACATTAGGCTTCAATAATATTTGTATACTTCTACAGCACCGAGGGCACCGTGTGCAGGTGGCTGTGGGTCACCCTGCTGCTCAGCCCTCTGAACACTGCTTGTCTGATGCATAGCTGGGCCACCTCCAGTCACACTGTAACATCAAGCACATTAGGCTTCAATAATATTTGTATACTTCTACAGCACCGAGGGCACCGTGTGCAGGTGGCTGTGGGTCACCCTGCTGCTCAGCCCTCTGAACACTGCTTGTCTGTGGATGCATAGCTGGGCCACCTCCAGTCACACTGTAACATCAAGCACATTAGGCTTCAATAATATTTGTATACTTCTACAGCACCGAGGGCACCGTGTGCAGGTGGCTGTGGGTCACCCTGCTGCTCAGCCCTCTGAACACTGCTTGTCTGATGCATAGCTGGGCCACCTCCAGTCACACTGTAACATCAAGCACATTAGGCTTCAATAATATTTGTATACTTCTACTGCACCGAGGGCACCGTGTGCAGGTGGCTGTGGGTCACCCTGCTGCTCAGCCCTCTGAACACTGCTTGTCTGTGGATGCATAGCTGGGCCACCTCCAGTCTCACTGTAACATCAAGCACATTAGGCTTCAATAATATTTGTATACTTCTACTGCACCGAGGGCACCGTGTGCAGGTGGCTGTGGGTCACCCTGCTGCTCAGCCCTCTGAACACTGCTTGTCTGTGGATGCATAGCTGGGCCACCTCCAGTCACAATGTAACATCAAGCATATTAGGCTTCAATAATATTTGTATACTTCTACAGCACCGAGGGCACCGTGTGCAGGTGGCTGTGGGTCACCCTGCTGCTCAGCTCTCTGAACACTGCTTGTCTGTGGGTGCATAGCTGGGCCACCTCCAGTCACACTGTAGCATCAAGCACATTAGGCTTCAATAATATTTGTATACTTCTACTGCACCGAGGGCACCGTGTGCAGGTGGCTGTGGGTCACCCTGCTGCTCAGCCCTCTGAACACTGCTTGTCTGTGGATGCATAGCTGGGCCACCTCCAGTCACACTGTAACATTAAGCACATTAGGCTTCAATAATATTTGTATACTTCTACAGCACCGAGCGCACCGTGTGCAGGTGGCTGTGGGTCACCCTGCTGTGCAGCCCTCTGAACACTGCTTGTCTGATGCATAGCTGGGCCACCTCCAGTCACACTGTAACATCAAGCACATTAGGCTTCAATAATATTTGTATACTTCTACAGCACCGAGGGCACCGTGTGCAGGTGGCTGTGGGTCACCCTGCTGCTCAGCCCTCTGAACACTGCTTGTCTGTGGATGCATAGCTGGGCCACCTCCAGTCACACTGTAACATCAAGCATATTAGGCTTCAATAATATTTTTATACTTCTACAGCACCGAGGGCACCGTGTGCAGGTGGCTGTGGGTCACCCTGCTGTTCAGCTCTCTGAACACTGCTTGTCTGTGGGTGCATAGCTGGGCCACCTCCAGTCACACTGTAGCATCAAGCACATTAGGCTTCAATAATATTTGTATACTTCTACAGCACCGAGGGCACCGTGTGCAGGTGGCTGTGGGTCACCCTGCTGCTCAGCCCTCTGAACACTGCTTGTCTGTGGATGCATAGCTGGGCCACCTCCAGTCACACTGTAACATCAAGCATATTAGGCTTCAATAATATTTGTATACTTCTACAGCACCGAGGGCACCGTGTGCAGGTGGCTGTGGGTCACCCTGCTGCTCAGCTCTCTGAACACTGCTTGTCTGTGGGTGCATAGCTGGGCCACCTCCAGTCACACTGTAGCATCAAGCACATTAGGCTTCAATAATATTTGTATACTTCCACAGCACCGAGGGCACCGTGTGCAGGTGGCTGTGGGTCACCCTGCTGCTCAGCCCTCTGAACACTGCTTGTCTGTGGATGCATAGCTGGGCCACCTCCAGTCACACTGTAACATCAAGCATATTAGGCTTCAATAATATTTGTATACTTCTACAGCACCGAGGGCACCGTGTGCAGGTGGCTGTGGGTCACCCTGCTGCTCAGCTCTCTGAACACTGCTTGTCTGTGGGTGCATAGCTGGGCCACCTCCAGTCACACTGTAGCATCAAGCACATTAGGCTTCAATAATATTTGTATACTTCTACAGCACCGAGGGCACCGTGTGCAGGTGGCTGTGGGTCACCCTGCTGCTCAGCCCTCTGAACACTGCTTGTCTGTGGATGCATAGCTGGGCCACCTCCAGTCACACTGTAACATCAAGCACATTAGGCTTCAATAATATTTGTATACTTCTACAGCACCGAGGGCACCGTGTGCAGGTGGCTGTGGGTCACCCTGCTGCTCAGCCCTCTGAACACTGCTTGTCTGATGCATAGCTGGGCCACCTCCAGTCACACTGTAACATCAAGCACATTAGGCTTCAATAATATTTGTATACTTCTACAGCACCGAGGGCACCGTGTGCAGGTGGCTGTGGGTCACCCTGCTGCTCAGCCCTCTGAACACTGCTTGTCTGTGGATGCATAGCTGGGCCACCTCCAGTCACACTGTAACATCAAGCATATTAGGCTTCAATAATATTTGTATTCTTCTACTGCACCGAGGGCACCGTGTGCAGGTGGCTGTGGGTCACCCTGCTGCTCAGCTCTCTGAACACTGCTTGTCTGTGGATGCATAGCTGGGCCACCTCCAGTCACACTGTAACATCAAGCACATTAGGCTTCAATAATATTTGTATACTTCTACAGCACCGAGGGCAACGTGTGCAGGTGGCTGTGGGTCACCCTGCTGCTCAGCCCTCTGAACACTGCTTGTCTGTGGATGCATAGCTGGGCCACCTCCAGTCACACTGTAACATCAAGCACATTAGGCTTCAATAATATTTGTATACTTCTACAGCACCGAGGGCACCGTGTGCAGGTGGCTGTGGGTCACCCTGCTGCTCAGCCCTCTGAACACTGCTTCTCTGTGGATGCATAGCTGGGCCACCTCCAGTCACACTGTAACATCAAGCACATTAGGCTTCAATAATATTTGTATACTTCTACAGCACCGAGGGCACCGTGTGCAGGTGGCTGTGGGTCACCCTGCTGCTCAGCCCTCTGAACACTGCTTGTCTGTGGATGCATAGCTGGGCCACCTCCAGTCACACTGTAACATCAAGCACATTAGGCTTCAATAATATTTGTATACTTCTACAGCACCGAGGGCACCGTGTGCAGGTGGCTGTGGGTCACCCTGCTGCTCAGCCCTCTGAACACTGCTTGTCTGTGGATGCATAGCTGGGCCACCTCCAGTCACACTGTAACATCAAGCACATTAGGCTTCAATAATATTTGTATACTTCTACAGCACCGAGGGCACCGTGTGCAGGTGGCTGTGTGTCACCCTGCTGCTCAGCCCTCTGAACACTGCTTGTCTGTGGATGCATAGCTGGGCCACCTCCAGTCACACTGTAACATCAAGCACATTAGGCTTCAATAATATTTGTATACTTCTACTGCACCAAGGGCACCGTGTGCAGGTGGCTGTGGGTCACCCTGCTGCTCAGCCCTCTGAACACTGCTTGTCTGTGGATGCATAGCTGGGCCACCTCCAGTCACACTGTAACATCAAGCACATTAGGCTTCAATAATATTTGTATACTTCTACAGCACCGAGGGCACCGTGTGCAGGTGGCTGTGGGTCACCCTGCTGCTCAGCCCTCTGAACACTGCTTGTCTGTGGATGCATAGCTGGGCCACCTCCAGTCACACTGTAACATCAAGCATATTAGGCTTCAATAATATTTGTATACTTCTACAGCACCGAGGGCACCGTGTGCAGGTGGCTGTGGGTCACCCTGCTGCTCAGCCCTCTGAACACTGCTTGTCTGTGGATGCATAGCTGGGCCACCTCCAGTCACACTGTAACATCAAGCACATTAGGCTTCAATAATATTTGTATACTTCTACAGCACCGAGGGCACCGTGTGCAGGTGGCTGTGGGTCACCCTGCTGCTCAGCCCTCTGAACACTGCTTGTCTGATGCATAGCTGGGCCACCTCCAGTCACACTGTAACATCAAGCACATTAGGCTTCAATAATATTTGTATACTTCTACAGCACCGAGGGCACCGTGTGCAGGTGGCTGTGGGTCACCCTGCTGCTCAGCCCTCTGAACACTGCTTGTCTGTGGATGCATAGCTGGGCCACCTCCAGTCACACTGTAACATCAAGCACATTAGGCTTCAATAATATTTGTATACTTCTACAGCACCGAGGGCACCGTGTGCAGGTGGCTGTGGGTCACCCTGCTGCTCAGCCCTCTGAACACTGCTTGTCTGATGCATAGCTGGGCCACCTCCAGTCACACTGTAACATCAAGCACATTAGGCTTCAATAATATTTGTATACTTCTACTGCACCGAGGGCACCGTGTGCAGGTGGCTGTGGGTCACCCTGCTGCTCAGCCCTCTGAACACTGCTTGTCTGTGGATGCATAGCTGGGCCACCTCCAGTCTCACTGTAACATCAAGCACATTAGGCTTCAATAATATTTGTATACTTCTACTGCACCGAGGGCACCGTGTGCAGGTGGCTGTGGGTCACCCTGCTGCTCAGCCCTCTGAACACTGCTTGTCTGTGGATGCATAGCTGGGCCACCTCCAGTCACAATGTAACATCAAGCATATTAGGCTTCAATAATATTTGTATACTTCTACAGCACCGAGGGCACCGTGTGCAGGTGGCTGTGGGTCACCCTGCTGCTCAGCTCTCTGAACACTGCTTGTCTGTGGGTGCATAGCTGGGCCACCTCCAGTCACACTGTAGCATCAAGCACATTAGGCTTCAATAATATTTGTATACTTCTACTGCACCGAGGGCACCGTGTGCAGGTGGCTGTGGGTCACCCTGCTGCTCAGCCCTCTGAACACTGCTTGTCTGTGGATGCATAGCTGGGCCACCTCCAGTCACACTGTAACATTAAGCACATTAGGCTTCAATAATATTTGTATACTTCTACAGCACCGAGCGCACCGTGTGCAGGTGGCTGTGGGTCACCCTGCTGTGCAGCCCTCTGAACACTGCTTGTCTGATGCATAGCTGGGCCACCTCCAGTCACACTGTAACATCAAGCACATTAGGCTTCAATAATATTTGTATACTTCTACAGCACCGAGGGCACCGTGTGCAGGTGGCTGTGGGTCACCCTGCTGCTCAGCCCTCTGAACACTGCTTGTCTGTGGATGCATAGCTGGGCCACCTCCAGTCACACTGTAACATCAAGCATATTAGGCTTCAATAATATTTGTATACTTCTACAGCACCGAGGGCACCGTGTGCAGGTGGCTGTGGGTCACCCTGCTGTTCAGCTCTCTGAACACTGCTTGTCTGTGGGTGCATAGCTGGGCCACCTCCAGTCACACTGTAGCATCAAGCACATTAGGCTTCAATAATATTTGTATACTTCTACAGCACCGAGGGCACCGTGTGCAGGTGGCTGTGGGTCACCCTGCTGCTCAGCCCTCTGAACACTGCTTGTCTGTGGATGCATAGCTGGGCCACCTCCAGTCACACTGTAACATCAAGCATATTAGGCTTCAATAATATTTGTATACTTCTACAGCACCGAGGGCACCGTGTGCAGGTGGCTGTGGGTCACCCTGCTGCTCAGCTCTCTGAACACTGCTTGTCTGTGGGTGCATAGCTGGGCCACCTCCAGTCACACTGTAGCATCAAGCACATTAGGCTTCAATAATATTTGTATACTTCCACAGCACCGAGGGCACCGTGTGCAGGTGGCTGTGGGTCACCCTGCTGCTCAGCCCTCTGAACACTGCTTGTCTGTGGATGCATAGCTGGGCCACCTCCAGTCACACTGTAACATCAAGCATATTAGGCTTCAATAATATTTGTATACTTCTACAGCACCGAGGGCACCGTGTGCAGGTGGCTGTGGGTCACCCTGCTGCTCAGCTCTCTGAACACTGCTTGTCTGTGGGTGCATAGCTGGGCCACCTCCAGTCACACTGTAGCATCAAGCACATTAGGCTTCAATAATATTTGTATACTTCTACAGCACCGAGGGCACCGTGTGCAGGTGGCTGTGGGTCACCCTGCTGCTCAGCCCTCTGAACACTGCTTGTCTGTGGATGCATAGCTGGGCCACCTCCAGTCACACTGTAACATCAAGCACATTAGGCTTCAATAATATTTGTATACTTCTACAGCACCGAGGGCACCGTGTGCAGGTGGCTGTGGGTCACCCTGCTGCTCAGCCCTCTGAACACTGCTTGTCTGATGCATAGCTGGGCCACCTCCAGTCACACTGTAACATCAAGCACATTAGGCTTCAATAATATTTGTATACTTCTACAGCACCGAGGGCACCGTGTGCAGGTGGCTGTGGGTCACCCTGCTGCTCAGCCCTCTGAACACTGCTTGTCTGTGGATGCATAGCTGGGCCACCTCCAGTCACACTGTAACATCAAGCATATTAGGCTTCAATAATATTTGTATTCTTCTACTGCACCGAGGGCACCGTGTGCAGGTGGCTGTGGGTCACCCTGCTGCTCAGCTCTCTGAACACTGCTTGTCTGTGGATGCATAGCTGGGCCACCTCCAGTCACACTGTAACATCAAGCACATTAGGCTTCAATAATATTTGTATACTTCTACAGCACCGAGGGCAACGTGTGCAGGTGGCTGTGGGTCACCCTGCTGCTCAGCCCTCTGAACACTGCTTGTCTGTGGATGCATAGCTGGGCCACCTCCAGTCACACTGTAACATCAAGCACATTAGGCTTCAATAATATTTGTATACTTCTACAGCACCGAGGGCACCGTGTGCAGGTGGCTGTGGGTCACCCTGCTGCTCAGCCCTCTGAACACTGCTTGTCTGTGGATGCATAGCTGGGCCACCTCCAGTCACACTGTAACATCAAGCACATTAGGCTTCAATAATATTTGTATACTTCTACAGCACCGAGCGCACCGTGTGCAGGTGGCTGTGGGTTACCCTGCTGCTCAGCCCTCTGAACACTGCTTGTCTGTGGATGCATAGCTGGGCCACCTCCAGTCACACTGTAACATCAAGCATATTAGGCTTCAATAATATTTGTATAATTCTACAGCACCGAGGGCACCGTGTGCAGGTGGCTGTGGGTCACCCTGCTGCTCAGCCCTCTGAACACTGCTTGTCTGTGGATGCATAGCTGGGCCACCTCCAGTCACACTGTAACATCAAGCATATTAGGCTTCAATAATATTTGTATACTTCTACAGCACCGAGGGCAACGTGTGCAGGTGGCTGTGGGTCACCCTGCTGCTCAGCCCTCTGAACACTGCTTGTCTGTGGATGCATAGCTGGGCCACCTCCAGTCACACTGTAACATCAAGCACATTAGGCTTCAATAATATTTGTATACTTCTACGCAGAGTTTAACTGCATATTGTGTGAATTCCTAATGCTTAAAAAGTCTTCTTCCATAAACGACATACTAATTCACTTAAATTTGTATCTCGCATTATAGGTTTAAACAAACTTTATACACCCGTGTGACTATTTTAGTTGTTGACAACTGCCGTGCTGCAGAAAGGGTGCTTTTGTACGCATATTGAATGTGGGAGTTCGCCGTGTCGCATTGTCGGGCTTGTCGTTGCCGTATAGCTCGATTATCGACAAGGCAGGTGATATCGGGGGATACAGCAGTGGCCAACACCTCAGTGCCCAACGAAAGGGGACATCATATCTCAGCCGGCCGCGGTGGCCGAGAGGTCTGCGGCGCGCAAGTACAGTCTGCACGGCCGCTACGGTCGGGGGTTTGAATCCCCACTCGGGCGTGTCTGTTTGCGTCCTCTTTAGTAGAAGGTAGTTCATAAGTAGTTTGATGACCCCGCAGTTAAGTCCCTTAAGCTTAACAAACATTTTAACATTTTGAAACATCACATCTCAGAAACGGAGTAGAGACAGGAGCATAGTTTGGAGGGTGCACCGTGACCACGTGGAAGAGGTATTTCACTAGTCGACGTCTGCTACCGCGGATTGTAACTACTAATATACAGACTACAATGAAGTATTTCAGTCAGTAATGGCAACTTCTAATTAGCCATATCACCCATACCACACCGCAGATTGTGACTACAGATATACAGGCAACATTCGAACAATTGGACAATAATCAAAAGCCAACAACAGTTCATAGCATATACCGTCTGTGCCATGTCGGTGATCGAGAGTACTGATACGTAAGTAACATTGTAATAATTTCATCAGTCCAGTGCTCACAGAAACTTGTAATGAGCCAACATCATCCATACAGTACTGCAAATTATAAATTCGTGCCGGCCGCGGTGGCCGAGGGGACTAAGGCGCTCCAGTCACGGTCCGCACGGTCACTACGGTCGGGGGTTCGAATCCCCCCTCGGGCATGGATATTTGTGTCGTCCTAGTTCGTAAGTAGTTCATAAGTAGTTTGTAAGTTTAGGGACTGATAGCCCCGTAGTTAAGTCCCATAGACTTTACAAACATTTGAACATTTATAAATTCGCATGTAATTTGGGCACAAATCCTATATCACCAAGAACTGATTATCAGTCATGTCATCCATACTATATCGCCAACTTTACCTACGGATACATGGGTCACGTTGTAGCAATTCAATAAAAAAATTAATTTTATCAACAGCTGATGATCAGCTATTGAAACAACTATTATAGTCAGTGTGTAATATGACACATTTATGTTCGATCTCTGTAGTTTTCTAATGTTTGTTTCAAATACAGACAGACTCTCCGGCCTGCGGCTGTTCTGTGTTTTGCGATAACACGTCTCTGGCTTATGCGGCAGGCCAGTTCCCGCTGCTTCGAAGCCACATTCTGTGTGATCGGCACCATATAATAACTGACACACTGTATTTTTACGTTGTTTCTATTTTCGTAGTTCTGTGGTTTTATCTGGAATCCCATAAAATTGTCCTTGCTTATCACCTGGTTCATTTCTCATTTGTTGTCCAGTGTTATGTTGATAGGTGTTTATAAAAAGCTGAAAATATATTCTAAAACACCAGTGGGATAGTAATTTAGTAAAAGAAAATACCTCGAAATTAATTAAAAAGAAGTGTTATCTTCTTTTAAAACAGTAAATGAATCATCCGCCAAATGCATGTCTGAATGCCAGGAATTGCGTAATACAAGCAACATATGCCTCAGAAAAGTGAAATGTATGTTCATCTTAAAACTACGTAATTCCTTGTTTAACATCGGTCTGTATTGGATAGAACGTACATATTTCTATAATAAAAACAAAAATTGTGCACAATATAAAACACAGTAATGTATAATAATATAGTTACGAGTTTGTTATAAGAAGTCGCCTAAAGAGAAGAAATTTAAATATTTTGTCTTCCATATCACAAGCATAGTTTTTATTACGGTTCTGGAGGGGTAGGAGGCGTTCACCAGACATTTTATTACTTCTAAGCGGGTCACGTATTCAGATACGTTCAGAAACACAGTCTTAGATAAAGTTTCTTAGTTGGTGTGATGAATGGCAACTATCTTTAAATGTAGAACAATGTTAAGTCCCTACAGACGAGTAGAAAAAAAAACCACTTCCATATTGTTTGAATTCAGCATTAGTAGTGTGCTGCTTGACAATGCCACGTCCGTTAAATATCAGTGATATGACTTGGAACAAGCGTGTAAGAGCGGTCAGGGGAAAGCGAATGTTCGATATCGGTTGGGGAAGAGGTGGTTCACCTGTAAAGAAAATGGAACATAGAACACTAGTGCCCCCTTCCATTCTTTAGTAGGGCTCGAGGACAACCAGGTCGGTTGAAAGAAAAGCATAGGATCAATTCAAATGCTAGTTGCTAAAAATATTGCTGGTAGATTCGACCGTTAGGCGCGTATTACGGAGATGCTACCAGAACAGAGAAGTTGACTGCAGACGGATTCTACTATTGCGAACTTACATTTCGCGTAATGACCTGAAGAATAAGATAAGAGAAATTAAAGCTCGTACGGAGGCATACAGAAAGCCTTGACAGAAACGACATTACGACGTAGATGAATGTCGTGGCCCTTACTTGGCCTATATGAAACAAGAAGGAAGAAAAGTCCATACGCAAACATACCGGGATTTGTATTTTTACCGCGACTTTAATAGGGAAAGGAGGAAGTGACAACGGTACACAAAGTGGTTTGCGGAATACAGATGTACGAGGCGCGTCCAGAAAGTAAGTTCCGTTTGGTAATAAAATGAAATTGTACACAGATACAGAAGAAATTTTTATTGCACAAAATTCTACAATTCTTAAACTACTTTTCCACATAACTGCTGAAATTTTGCAGGCATTTTTCATAGGGTGGCACCAGGTTTTGTATACCTTCTTCATAGAAATCTGCCGCCTGTGTCTTCAACCAGTTGGAAACATCAGTGATCGTGAAATTTGCGGGAAGTCCATAGCGAGAGCACTAATTGTAAACCTACGGTTTTCCTGGATCTTGTCATCAACCGCGTGAACCAGTTCTTCTGTAACCAAAGGTGGACGCCCACTTCGTTCTTCATCGTACACATCACTACGCCCGCCATTGAACTGTCGGACCCATCTTCTCATCAT
Organism: Locusta migratoria; assembly: GCA_026315105.1. NCBI lineage: Eukaryota > Metazoa > Arthropoda > Insecta > Orthoptera > Acrididae > Locusta > Locusta migratoria. The sequence continues at coordinate 389,713,040 of CM048755.1, forward strand.
CGAATCCACTCATCGCATTTGGTACGTAAACATCGCAAAGTTGCCGATAAATTTCACTTGGTTTCACTTTCCTCGCATTTAGAAACCGAATCACCGACCTGATTTCACGGGCGCCGGGATTTTCAGTCAACACCGACATTTCAAACAAGCACAACAAAGCGTACCTAACAGACAGCGATCTCCAAATGGCGCACGTTCTCCTTGATACACATCGTCTACAGCCCATCTGGGGAACTGCAATCGCAGCGCTGCAGCGGAGATAAATTGAAACGGAACTTACTTTCTGGAAGCGCCTCGTATATGTAGAATTGCCAGAGGAATATGCACTGATGAGCCAGCACTTTATGAGTACTTCCGCCGCGAAACTGAATACCACTTGGAGGTGTTTGTGTTAGGTAGCACGCAAAGCAATGTTTAAAGGTGAAACAGAGACCAATGGCATTTACTCATCCGAACGACGACAAGTATCGCACATTGAGAAATCCACTGACGCAAGCGACGTTCATTAAAGGTCAGATTATTAAGGCGCTGTGCCTAGAGATGAACATCTCGGAAACGACAAAGCTAGTCGACTGTTCGCGCGTCTATAGGTTGCATCTACGGGAAGTTAGTGAAGGACATTGAGACTAGAAAGAGACAGCAAGTTATTGTGTGTACACTTTAATCACAAAACAAGGAGCTCGAAGACTGGCCAGTCTTTTAAAGCATTGTAAGCGGCAAACTGCGGAAAATGCCTGTTGCCTCCGCAGCAGATTCCCTCTCCCAAGTGTTACATATTAACCAGATGAACGTACCAACTATACGTCTACACGTACATCCATACTCCGTAAGCCACGTCACGGTGTCTTGCGGAGTGTACTTTTTTCTATCATTGTCATCACTTCCTCCTCGTAATCCAATCACGTGAGGTTCGTGGGATAAACGATTGTAGATATGCCTCCACGTGTGCACCAACCTCTCCAGTTTCATCCATGTGGTCTTTTAACGAGATGTACGTAGGAGGAAGCTATATATTGTTTGTCTCCTCGAGAAACTATTTGGAACTTTGACAGGAGGCCGTGCCGCGATACGGGATGTCTCTGTTTACACGACTGCGACTAGTTGCCGTTTATCTCCGTGACGCTTTCGCGCTTAGCAAATTAACCAGTAACGAAGGGTGCTGAGTCTTCTGTACCGCCGGCCGTAGTGGCCGAGTGGACTGGAGAGTCACGGTCTGCACGGTCACTACGGTCGGGGGTTCGAATCCCCCCTCGGGCATGGATATTTGTGTCTTCCCTAGTCTTAGTTAGTTCATAAGTAGTTTGTAAGTGCACACGTGCACACGTGACCAGCAGCAGCTCTACATTGTACGGTAACCGGCTTCTTAATAGAAGCGACTTATTTACATTTCGTGTGTACTTTCTCTTGCAGCTCTTTATACTTTAGTGTGCTCGCGTGTTTGTTTATTAAGAATCGCGTTTATTTGTCAGCTCAGTTACTGCATTTTTTATTTATTAGCTCGCGTATATATTTTTCAGATTCGCCGTTAATAAACAGTTCAGCGTTAGGTCTATACTTTACAAAGCTCACTGTTTATCAAACTACTGAGTCCTCTGACGTACTTACTTGGAAGAAACAAAGGTTTTTAGAATGGCTAGGAACTGTGACTGCTGCGAACGGATGGAGGCAGAGTTGGTGACTCTTCGCTCGCAGCTTCAGGCGGCGTTGGCTTCGCTTGAGACTGCGGTGGGTGGGCGCCGCTGTTGTGGGCCGCTCGCGGGGGTACAGCAGACGCCCTGTGCGTCTGTTGTGCCCTCCGATCGGCCTGCGGCTGTGGCCAGCCCGCTCACTGCCCGCGAGGAGGTAGCCCCCCAATCCGTGGTGGATTGGGAGGTCCCCTCAGCGCGTGTCAGGCGGCGTAAGACTTCCCGGGGGACCGAAGTGGAGGCCTCCCCGGTTAGTCTTGCCAACAGATTCGAGGCGCTGTCTGTGGCAGGGGATGTTCCTGATGCGGATGGTGTCGCTTGTCCTGTACTCGCCCCTTTGCCTTCAAGATCCGGGCACTCACAGAGGGTGGGTTTGTTGGTAGTTGGGAGCTCCAACGTTAGGCGGGTAATGGAGCCCCTTAGGAAAATGGCTACTAGGGAGGGGAAGAATTCCAATGTGCACCCCGTGTGCATACCGGGGGTGTCATTCCGGATGTGGAACGGCTCCTTCCGGATGCCATGAAGAGCACAGGGTGCAGCCAACTGCAGGTGGTGGCTCATGTTGGGACCAATGATGTGTGTCGCTTTGGATCGGAAGAGATCCTCTCTGGTTTTGAGCGGCTATCAGAAGTGGTTAAGACTGCCAGTCTTGCTTGCAAGATGAAAGCGGAGCTCACCATCTGCAGCATTGTCGACAGGACTGACTGCGGACCTTTGGTTCAGAGCCGAGTGGAGGGTCTGAATCAGAGGCTCAGACGGTTCTGCGACCGTGTCGGCTGCAGATTCCTCGACTTGCGCCAAAGGGTGGTGGGTTTTCGGGTTCCGCTAAATAGGTCAGGAGTCCACTACACTCAGGAAGCGACTACACGGGTAGCGGGGGCTGTGTGGCGTGGACTGGGCGGTTTTTTTTAGGTTAGATGGCCTCGGGAATACACAAAATGGATTTCAGTCTCAAAGGGGGCAGGTCAGACACGGGAAGAAAGTAGACATAAAAACCATTGGTGTAACAGTTGTAAATTGTCGTAGATGTGTTGGGAAAACTCCAGAGCTCCAAGCGCTGATAGAAAGTACTGAGGCACAAATCGTTATAGGTTCTGAAAGCTGGCTGACGCCTGAGATAAATTCGGCCAAAATTTTTTCAAAGGGCCAAATGGTCTTCAGAAAGGATAGAATAAATAAAACAGGGGGTGGCGTGTTTATTGCTGTTACAAACGGTTTATCCTGCAACGAAATTGAGGCAGATACTTCCTGTGAATTGGTCTGGGTAGAGGTTATACCTGACCACCGAAATAAATTAATAATTGGATCTTTTTATCGGCCCCCTGACTCAGACGATGCGGTTGCAGAAATGTTCAAAGAAAGCTTGAATCATATTTCAAATAGGTATCCGAAGCATACTGTTATAATCGGTGGCGACTTTAATTTACCCTCGATATGTTGGCATAATTACGTATTCAAAACCGGGGGCAAATATAAAACATCGTCCGAACTAGTTCTGAATGCTTTTTCTGAGAACTACTTCGAACAGTTAGTTCATGAACCCACTAGAATAGTACGTGGTTGCGAAAATACTCTTGATCTCCTAGCAACAAATAATCCCGAGATAGTAAAGAGCATCAAAACAGATACAGGGATTAGCGAACATCGAGTTGTAGTAGCGAGACTGAATATCGAAATTCCCAAATGCACCAAAAATAAACGAAAAATATATCTATTCAATAAAGCAGATAAAAATTCGCTTCACGCTTTCCTGAGTGATAGTCTCCAGTCCTTCAAAACTAAAAATGCGAGTGTAGATCAGTTGTGGCTTACATTCAAAGACATAATATCAGTAGCAATCGAGAGATTTATACCAAATAAATTAATAAAAGAGGGGGCTGACCCCCCGTGGTACACAAAACAGGTCAGATCACTGTTGCAAAAACAAAGGAAAACGCATGCAAAATTTAAAAAGACACAGAATCCGCAAGACTGCCAATCTTTTACTGAAACTCGCAACCTAGCGCGGACTTCAATGCGAGAATCTTATAGTTGTTTCCACAACGAAATCCTGTCTCGTAATCTTGCAGAAAATCCAAAGAAATTCTGGTCATATGTGAAGTACACTAGCGGCAAAACACAAACAATACCTTCACTACGCGATAGCAATGGTAATACTACCGACGACAGTACTGCTAAGGCAGAATTACTAAACACAGCTTTCCGAAATTCTTTCACCAAAGAAGACGAAGTGAACACTCCAGTATTCAATCCAAGAACAGCTGCCAGCATGCGAAACTTAGAAGTAGATGTTCCTGGAGTAGTAAAACAACTTAAGTCACTAAACAAAAATAAATCTTCCGGGCCAGATTGTATACCAACTAGATTCCTCTCAGAGTATGCTGATGAAATAGCTCCGTACTTAGCTATAATTTACAACCGATCACTCAGCGAAAGATCCGTACCCAAAGACTGGAAAGTTGCCCAAATTACTCCAATATTCAAGAAAGGCAATAGGAGTGATCCCCAAAATTACAGGCCTATCTCATTGACGTCGATTTGCAGTAGGATTTTGGAACATATACTTTGTTCGAATATTATGTACTACCTCGAAGAGAACGACCTATTAACCAATAGTCAGCACGGATTCAGAAAGTATCGCTCTTGCGAAACACAGCTTGCCCTTTATTCACATGAAGTGTTAAGTGCCATCGACAAGGGATCTCAAATCGATTCCATATTTCTGGATTTCCGGAAGGCTTTTGATACTGTACCCCCCAAGCGGCTTCTAATGAAATTGCGTGCTTATGGAATATCTCCCCAATTGTGCGATTGGATTCACGATTTCCTATCAGAAAGGACACAGTTCGTTGTAATTGACGGTAAGTCATCGAGTAAAACAGAAGTGATATCTGGCGTTCCACAGGGAAGCGTTATTGGTCCCCTACTCTTCCTCGTGTTTATAAACGATTTAGGAGATAATCTGAATAGCTCCCTTAGACTGTTCGCGGATGATGCTGTCGTTTATCGGTTAGTGAAGTCAACAGAGGATCAAAAGCAACTGCAAAGCGATTTAGACAAAATTTCTACTTGGTGCGAAAATTGGCAATTGACACTAAATAAAGAAAAGTGTGAAGTAATACACATGACCACTAAAAGAAATCCGCTGAACTTCAATTACGCGATAAATCAGTCAAACCTTAAGGTCGTAAATTCTACCAAATACCTAGGAGTTACAATTACGAACAACTTTGACTGGAGAGAACACATAGAAAATATTGTGGGGAAGGCGAACCAAAGGTTACGTTTCATTGGCAGAACGCTTAGACGATGCACCAGCTCCACCAAAGAGACTGCCTACATCACACTTGTGCGTCCTCTCTTGGAGTACTGTTGCCCCTTGTGGCACCCTCACCAGGTGGGACTGACGGAAGATATTGAGAAGGTTCAGAGAAGGGCAGCTCGTTTTGTTGTATCACGTTACGGGGAGGAAAGCGTCACGGAAATGTTGCACGAATTGGGGTGGAAATCATTAAAAGAAAGACGTTATTCATTGCGGCGTGATCTGTTTGCGAAGTTTCAATCACCGACTTTTAGTTCTGAATGTGAAAATATTTTGCTAGCACCCACCTACTTAGGGAGACATGACCATCCCAATAAAATAAGAGAAATCAGATCGAAAACGGAACGATTTAGGTGTTCTTTCTTCTCGCGCGCTATTAGAGAATGGAACGGTAGAGAAAAGTTATGAAGGTGGTTAATGAACCCTCTGCCAGGCACTTAAATGTGATTTGCAGAGTATCGATGTAGATGTAGATGTAGATTAAGTCCCATAAGCTATACAAACATTTTTTTTCTTCTGTACCCACCCTACCTGGTACGGATACCACACAAATGAGCCACACCAATTGTTTTACAACCCACTTCCTTTGCTGAAGGAATACAGTTCCTGAGGAATCTTTGAAATTATCTGAATCTGCGATCTGCCTGACCCACAATTAATTTCATGTGGTCTTTCCACTTCACATTGCTCCTCTATGTCTACATCCAGATGTTTTATGGAAGTAACTGCTTCCAGTATTTGTCCTGCTATAGAGTAATAATACAATATAGGATATTTCTATGTTCAGAATTGAAGTGGGTACGGGGTCAACGAGATAGCACGTAAGTTTGTAGAAAAGACTCCGGTGGCGGGGTGAACCAAATTCCTTGTTACATCAGGCCGACCACGGCGACCTATCCTCCACAGAGGAGGTAACGGCGTTATGAGAACAGTGGACTCGTAGTCGCAATGAAGGCGATTCAGATCTGTCTCCGGCCATTCAGATTTTGAAAAGGAAAGATGGAAGCTTAGGGTTTAACGTCCCGTCAACAACGTGGTCATTAGATACGGAACTCGAGCCCGAATTTTTTGATAAGGCTGGGGAAGGAAACGGGCCGTGGCCTTTTGAAGGATCCATCCGGCATTTGCCTAAAATGATACAAGGAGATCACGGAAACCCTCAATCTGGATTTTTCGCAGTTTGATTTGAAGCAACGATCCACATCTAGGTTTTCCGTGAATTACCTAACTGCTCCAGGCAAAAGCCGATTTTAATTTGGACAGCCGGTCGCGGTGGCTGAGCGCTCTGCAGCGCACCAGTCACGGTCCGCACGGCCACTACGGTCGGGGGTTCGAATCCCCCTTCGGGCATGGATATTTGTGCCGTCCTTAGTATTAGCTAGTTCATAAGTAGTTTGTAAGTTTAGGGACTGATGACCCCTTAGTTAAGTCCCATAAGCTCTACAAACATTTGAACATTTGATTTTTAATTCGGTCAACATTATCAAAGTGGCGATCTTCTTTAGAGGTATTTATGTTGAGAAACAGTATTGATCGCAGAAGGTTATTTTATTTAACCGGTTTCGACCTTTTATTATGCCGCCTTCAGAAGATAAATACAGCCCATGTGGCTGGACATCTCCAGGGCAGCCGTGGCTGCTCTCTATGGCTGCACGTTTGTAACTGCAGCAGTCGAAACCGGTTAGAGAAAATAACCTTCTGCTATCAAGACTGTAATTCGACATAAATGCCTGGATGGTTCCTTTTAAAAGACACGGCCGAATTCCTTCCACGTCTTTTAACAAAATTATCCGTACATGTACTCCGTCTCAAATGACCACGTCGTCGACGAGACGTTCTTATCTTTTTATCATCCAAATGAATCGCTACTAGGAAAATTGGAGGCATCTTGGAAGCTACTGCCTACGTGAACATAGCTGTTGGCCACCTTCCTGCCTCCATGCAGGATGCTATCCCAAAACAATTGTTTACTGTCTACTGAAAGTTTCGCACTTCCAAGAAGCCGCATTATTTGTGGAGTGATAGAGAACTGCATGAGCAGTAGTGGAAGGGTGTTCCCGTAAGGCAGAAACGTCCTGTTGCACGCATTGTTTATAACAAGCTGTCATTTGCAGTTGCGCGACCCTTACCTTCCATCATTCCGCTGGGTCTCATCGTGTGGACAAGTCGCCTGGGCAGTGTTTGCTGAACCGCTGCCACCTTGTGCCTGGGGCTGAGGGTCACCCTGGTGCTCAGACCGCTCAACATTCCTTGACTCTGGATCCATGATTGGCCCACCTTCGGTCATACTGCAACATCAAGCATGTCAGCATTCGTTAATATTTGTATACTCCTTGCTAGACATTATCGTAATACAGAAATCTAAGTTTGCTGCGAACAATATTTATTAAGCTTGTGCAAATTGACTCCACTACAAGCTTGTTTCGGCTTAAGCCATTTTCAAGTGTACCTAGTAATGTATAATAAAATAATTAACAACGTTTGCAATATACAATTTTGTATTAAGAAATTTAAAAGAAAATGTTTCATTACATATTCACTTACGTTTAAGTTGGATTGACGTCCACAAAGCGTATTAGAGTTAGTGTCTTTTTGTGACAAGATGGTATAGTCACGTTTTATCTCTTATCTTATATCTTGTCACAAAAAGACACCAACTCTAATATGCTTTATGGACGTCAATCCAACTTAAACGTAAATGAATTTGTAATGAAAATGTTTTTTTTAATTTTTTATACAAAATTGTATATTGCAAACGTAGGTAATTATTTTATTATATATCACCAGGTCCACTTGAAAATGGCATAAGCCGAAACAAGCTTGTAGTGGAGTAAATTTTCACAAGCTTAATAAATAATGTTAGCCGCAAACTTGGATTTTATATTACGATAATGTCATATTTTGACTTTGTAGAAAAGAAACTCCTTGATAGAGTTTAACTGCATATGGTATTAATTCCTAATGATTAAAAAGGCATCTTTCATAAAAGACTTACAAAGATACGTAAAGTTGAATCTCACATAATAGGCTTAAAATAATTTTATACACCCGTATGAATATTTTCGTTATAAACAACTGCTGTGGTGCCGTATGCGCGCTCTTGTCCGCAAATTGAATGTGAGAGGTCGCCGTGTCGCGTAATCAGCCCTTGTGATCTTTCCACGAGGAAGCAATATGTTGGGTGACTCCTCGAGATACGTATGATGTCGGGAACTTTGGTGCACAGAATGGCAGCTAGCTCTAAATGTAGAAAAATGTAAGGTGATGCGCATGAGTAGGAAAAACAATGCTATAATGTTCAAATACAGTATTAGTAGTGAGGTTCTTGATGCAGTCGCGTCGTTCAAATATCTACGCGTAGCATTGCAGAGCTATGTGAAATGGAACGAAATGTAAGGGCAGTTGTGAGTAAGGCGGACAGCCGACTTCGGTTTATTGGGAGGATTTTGGGAAGATGTACTTTATCTGTAAAGAAGACCACGTATGAAACGCTCGAACGACCCTGTCTTGAGTATTGCTCAAGTGTTTGGGACCCGCAGCAGATCAGTTTAAAGGAAGGTATAGAAGCAGTTCAGAGAGCCCCTCGGTTAGCCGTGTGGTTTAACGCAGCGCTTTCCGAGACGGGAAGGCGTAGCGGCCCCGGTTCGAATCCGCCCGGCGGATTAACGAAAGGTGTCGGAGTGCCGGCCAGCCGGGATGCGGTTTTTAGGCGGTTTTCCACATCCCCTAAGTGAATACCGGGTGGTCTCCAAGTCCCGCCTCAGCTAAACGATTCGCAAACATTTCGTAACACACTTTCTTTTGTGTCCCAGCCTCGTCGCCGCTTTTGTGTCTCGTTTCCGTCGTAGGTGTTGGTGGCCGAGTAGAATGAGACCGACACAGGAATAAAGGATGCACACTTGTGCGGTATGGAGGTGACCAGCCAGTGGGACAGCAGAAACTAGAAACACTAGAGTAAATTAGAACGAGATATATATTTCTTAGAGACTTAGTAACACTTAACTTTTACATAGCTCAGTACTGCAGAATGCTGATACATAGTTGAGCTAGAGGCCTGCCTAGTGCCTATCCGATAGCCAAGTCTTCACTGGTGCCTATCTGATTCCGAAGTGTTAGCTGGTTCCTATCTCAGTCCCAAGTGAACGATGTCGTTCAGTGGTGGCCACGAGCGGAGTTGTAGCAGAGGGCGCTCGTGGCTGTCGTCGTAAGAACGCCGCGCCGTGCGTGCATGGCGGCGCGCGGCGAAAGTAGGTGTCGGGCACTTCAGACTTGTGCGACACCACACTTTCACACACATATAACGCTATACGCAGACATTTGGGGTCACATTTCCTCCTGGGGGGCATGGGGAGGCGGCAGGAAGGGCATCCGGCCACCCTGTAAAATTAACACATGCCATGTCCGCGATTCACACAGTGCCGACCCTGGAGGTGCGGGAGAAGGGCCAAAGAGAAACAACAACATAGAAGCAGTTCAGAGGCGAGAAGCTAGGTTTGTTACTGGTAGGTTCGACCAATGAACGAGTGTCACAGAAATGCCCCGGGAACTCAAATGGAAATCGCTGGAGGAAAGACGACGTTCTTTTCCAGAAATTATGTTGAGGAAATTTAGAGTGCCGGAATTTGAAGCAGAGTGTAGAACGATCTTCCTGCTGCCGACTTACATTTCGCGTATTGATCACAAAGACAAGAGAAATAACGGCTCGCCGGTCGCAGTGACCGAGTGGTCTGCGGCGCGCCAGTCACTGTCTGCACGTCTGCTACGATCGGGGGTTCGAATCCTCCCTCGGGCATGGATATTTGTGTCGTCTTTAGTATAAGGTAGTTCATAAGCAGTTTGTAAGTTTAGGGACTGATGACCCCACAGTTAAGTCCCTTAAGCTTAACAAACATTTGAACATTTGAAATAACGGCTCGTATGGAGGCATATAGACATTCTTTTTTCCCTCGTTCTATTTGGGAGTGGAATACGAAAGGAAATGCCTAATAATGTTTCAGTGTGCCCTCCGCCACGAACTTTACGGTGGATTGCGGAGTATATATGTAAATGTAGAGGAGGCCATACCGCGATACAGGACATGTCTCTTCGCCCGTCTGCGACTGGAGTTTGCCGGTCATCTCCGTGACGCCTTCGCGCTTACCAAATTAACCAGTAACAAAGGGTGCTGGATCTTCTCTACCTACGTTACCTGGTATGGATACCACACAGATGTGCCACATTCAAGCGTCGGTCGAACGAGAGTTTTATAACCCACTTCCTTTGCTGACGCACTACAGTTCCCGAGGAATCTGCCTTACCCACGACTGATTTTATATGGTCATTCCATTTCAAACCGCTCCTCATGTCTACTCCCAGATATTTCAGGGAAGTAAATGCTTCCAGTGTTTGTCCTGCTATCGAGTAATAATACAATATAGGATCTTCTTTTTATGTAACGAATTGCAATGAACATGGGAGCACCGAGAAAGCACGTATATCAGTGGAAAAGTCTCCGGTGGTAGGGTGAATCAAATTTCTTATTACTCCAGGCCAGGTTCGCATGGCGGAAGTTTTTGTTTTTGGGGTGGGGTAAATCGTAAATCTAATTTCACCTAGTGTGACTATATATGATTAGTTACACGAGGCGCGTCCAGAAAGTAAGTTCCGTTTGGTTATATAAAACGAACGGCTACAGATACAGAAAAAATATTGATTGTACAAAAATCTACAACTGTTAAACTACTTTTCTACATAGCTTCCGAAATTTTGTTGGCAATTGTCATAGCATGGCACAAGGTTTTGTGTGCCTTTTTCATAGAATGTTGCCGCCTATGTATTCAACCATGTGGTAACATATTCTTTCAGGTCGTCGTCATCGTTGAAGTGTTGTCCACCAAGGACAGATTTTAGGTGTAAGAAAAGGATTACTGTCAAAAGATTTTTTTCACGATAATGCCTGACCTCACACACCGAATGTGACCAAACAATTCTTACGGAAATTTCAATGGGACCTGTTTGATCATCCTCCATACAGCTCGGACCTCTCTCCTAGTAACTTTCATCTCTTCTTACACCTAAAATCTGTCCTTGGTGCTCAACACTTCAACGATGATAAAGAGCTGTTACCACATGGTTGAATACACAGGCGGCAACCTTCTGTGAAGGATGCATAGAAAAACTTGTGGAACGCTATGACAAGTGCCTACAAAATTTCGGCAGTTATGTGGAAAAGTAGTTTAAGTGTTGTAGAATTTTGTGCAATAAAAATTTATTCTGTATCTGTGTACAATTTCATTTTATACCAAACGGAACTTACTTTCTGGACGCGCCTCGTATTTATATCAATTAAACTACTTGTATAAATTATATTATTTACATAATTTATTATTTATAACAATTATATTTTGTATATTTACATCAGCCGCGTGGAAGTAGCCGAGTGGTCTGGAGCGCCAAGTTACGGATCGCGAAGCCTCCCGCGTCAGAGGTTCGAATCCTCCCTTGGGCATGGATGTGTGTGTGTTGTCCGTGGGTTAGTTTAACTTAGTTTAAGTAATTTGTAAGTCTAGGGACTTATGACCAAGTAGTTTGGTCCCATAGCATTACAAACATTTGAACAGTTTTACTTACATCAATCGTATTGATCACTGAGGATGTGATTGGCACATACAAAAGGCAATCAAGCACAAACAAATTCGCTCACAACCAAGGGCGCATACAGGATTATTTTTCAGAGGGGGGCGGGTCAAGTCGGAATGCTAATTATAACTTCTATGAGTGCTTACATTGTAAAGGTAAAACAGTCAACAATCCGAAGATTGGTTTGAACACCACAGTGCTTTACTAGGCATGGTCCTGTTTGGAGGTGGTATGCCGTTGCCTTCCTCCGACCTTCGAACTGACTTACCCAGCCAGTAATAAGGGGACCTACAGTTTAACGTGGACTCCGAATCACGGTGCTACTCGGTATTTTTCACATGAGCAATACTGACAGAGGTGAAAGAAGTGGAAAGTGACAGATAAAAATCCTAGGACCTGGCTTACATTGTAATGTAAGTACATATCCGATTTAAACTTTTTACAGGTCAGATAGGTGGGCAAGAACTGATTTGCCTTAAATGGCCCGCATACGTGTTAGTATCTCCAATATCTGCAAAAGTAATAGTTAAATATTTATTTAATGTACAGGCTCAATGTAACTGGAGAGTCAGTTGAAAAACAAGTACAGTAAAGAATTAAAGAAACTTACAGAAGATTTAATACTTCCTTTTGTCCTAATATGACATATTATGAAACAGAACATTTGACAGAAAAATTTAATGCGGCAAATAACAGTACTTTATGGTCACGGACTATAGAACTAACGGTCAGAGATATTATGTAACAAAAGTAAAATTATACGTAAGTAATATTGTTCTTATGATTCCGCTCTATGAATGTGCGCCCTTTTCCTATTTTTTGGGCTGAACCATTAAAGTAGGCATAAATTGTTCTTTTTGTTTCTCCATAGTTTGGTTGTGTAATATTTATCATCACAATATATGTTTAAAGGTTCATCCTAATTTTCATTTCATAGTAGTTTAAATCATCCTGTATTATTTGTTCACAAGTGTACTTAATTTCAGGTAGTAATCTTATCGTGAACTATCCTTACAATAATGTCTCTATGTAATTACTATTACTGTCAGATTAATTTTTAAAGCCTTACTGCTTATTTCTTTCCGAATAAACAGTTTTACTTATTCACATAACTTCGGTAAGGCGTTATCTGTATTAAATTAAGCTGAGGAATGTAACTAGTATTTTATGAGGAAGAAAGCCCCTCAATTTTCCACCACCCTAAAAATTTACAAGACAAACTTTCCTATTTTAAGTGATTTTACATCAGTGTAAAATTAACCACAGTTCTAATATTTCAGTCTCTCACCGACGTAAAATAATAAAATAAACCTGTTGATTGAAATAACTCGAAATCCTTCATAATATTCATTTTTTATAGTTACGTTTTTTTATATCTATCAGTCTCAAATGCATGATTATTAGTCCGTAACTTACAAACTGCTTAAACAAAGTTAAACTAACCTAAGGACAACACGCACATCATGCCCGAGGGAGGATTCGAACCCCCGACGTGGGAGGCCGCGCGATCCGTCACGTGGCGCTCCAGACCGCTCAGATACTCCCGCGCGGCGTTTATTGTTACAAAAGTTACAAAGAAAAGGGATCGAGCGATCATATCCATTATGTTGTCTGGGTTCTCTCTTCCTTTATTGTCGAGCGCGAGTAAGTTTCCAGACGACGCAGGCAGCTGTTTCGACTACATACTTCGCCTTGTGACTCTGATCAATATTTTCCAATTTCTTCTTCCACCTCTCGAATTCACCTCTTACAACACTTTCTGAACTTGGGAGGTCATTACTGTAGGTGCGAATAGTGGACTGTATATCTGAAAAGTTGACGTTTTTAATGAATTTTGGTATAATGTGTTGCAACTTAAGACACTCGTTCTGATGTCTGGAAAAAGTTCTTTTATTCACTGTGCAACATCTTAATGTCCGGAATGTATATGTTAATAAAGAAGTATTCCTCAGGTGCTGCAAGACAAGTGTTCTCACGGTGTTGTCTCCCAATCAGACGTGGCAGTCGTATGTCGACATGAAGCTCTTCACAGAGCTCTGCAACCTATTGAAATTGTTGGTGAAATGCATCCACAGCATTACACACATTATAGAATGCAATAAATAAACAAGAAATATTTATAAGAAAACACATATGCTTACACAAGACGTTAGGCATCCCTCTGCTTCATTCCTGAATATTATTCTGCTTGTTAACGAACTTCGATTATTTTAGATACATTCTGGTCGGTCGGGAGACAAGTATTGGAAGGTGGAAAATAATGCCACCCTATAACTTATTTGATTACTGCGTTTATTTAAATAGTTAATAGAGAAAGGCTGCGTTATTTTACCTGTTTATAATTTATAACTTTCTCATTGTGACTCAGAATTAACATACGGACATAAACCAGTTATAACTTACGAGTTAACAATTCACTCTACCACCACTCGCAAATGACCTGTCTGCAACATTCTGTGTACCGGTAGCACTAATATTATGATTTACATAAAGCTCCAAGGCGAGACAAGTTTGGTTTAACTGGTCGAAAGGAAACAATAAAAAAGAACGTACTACAGTAATTGTCATATTAGTTGCATCATTGGACTAACTACGTTACCCCGATTTTTTCCACGTGCTGTTACTTTGAAACAAATATACCGCGACAAACGGAATACATGTATCGCCAGTAATGTTTGAGAATTGTAGTTTGACCTTTAGTCATGAATTACAGGTGGAGTTATGGTTACAATATTTTACTATTTCATAACGAACTTCAGTGATAATAAATCATTACAAATAACATTACACTGAAATCGGGGCTTGCAAATACACTGCCCATATTTCGTTGAAAAATCCAACTGATCAACAAAATATCTCCCAAAGAGCAGTGGTTGCGTGACTTATAAAAAAATCTACTATTAACATCTCACAACGCGACATATTGCACAATCTAGCCATCCTGAGCTAGTCATCTGCATCACTGTATGTAGTTCACTATTTATTTAGTTCTTATTTGCTTATCGATGGTAGAATTGAAGCATGCGTTCTGCTCTCGCTAAGTTGTTTACTCTACATGAAAATATCTGAAACAAGTACGTAAAGCTGCACTTAAATTTCTCCCTTCTCGAACCTCGTTAGCTAATGCGCTTTGTCAGTTCTATAAGAGGAACACTTTCACTTGTACTAATAATTAAGCTAGGTCTATGTGCAATGAATTACCCAGGACGTGCCCCTTGTATAGTTATCATTTGATAATTTAATGTAGCCAAACTAGATGGCGAAACAGCGGAAACACTACTTAAATAAATTTATTGGTGCTAATGTTGTTTGTAAACGTGGAGAAGATAAATTTGTCGACATCGAATATTAATAAAAGTGTTAGGAGAGCTTTTTTGAAGGCATTTGACAGGAGTGTGGCCTTGGACGGGAGTGAAACGTTGGCAATAAACAGTTCACACAAGAAGAGGATAGAAGATTTGAAATTCGGTGCTACAGGAGAATGCTGAAGATTAGATAGGTAGAACTCGTAACCAATGAAGCGGTACTGAACAGAACTGGAGAGAAAAGAGATTACTGGCATCTTTCTTTCTCTTTGGCCATGTTTCCGCACATGTAGGATCGGCTTCGTTAAATCCGGATTTGGCGTGATAATATTTACGGGGTGGCCGGATGCCCTTCGTGTAGCCAACCCATGCCCACCGGCGGAAATTTGTATCCCAAATGTCTGCGTTATATGTGTGAAAGTGTAGTGTTGACGAAATTTTTGCGAATCGTGTAACTGAGGCGGGACTTGGGAACCAGCCCGGTATTCACCTGGTAAAACGTGGAAAATCGCCTAAAAACCATTTCCAGGCTGGCCGGCACTCCGATCCCCTTTGTTAATCCGCTGGACGGATTCGACCCGGAGCCGGTACGCCTCCCCGTCTCGCAAAGCGGTACGTTAGACCACACGGATAATCGAGCGGGCTATTTCTGGCATATCTTGACAAAAAGAAGGGTGCCATTAGTAGCACACAGTACATTTAGTACTGGCGTTAAAACAGCAGAGGTAGACCGCGAGACGATTACAGTAAGCAGATTTATAGGGATGTGGGTTGCCATTTTCAGAGATGAAGAGACAGAGAGCTGCATCAAACCAGTCTACGGTCTGAAGACCACAACAATCTGTAATTATGAAAAAATAGTTATGATTCAGAATTGAGAGGTATAATTGAAATCATTGAGTTCCAAGCAGAATTCAATCTATGCTACTCATCTTATACTCAGAAGCAATATTAAATAATAAAGAAAAATTTTGGTACTTGAAAATTTCTTTTTTATCCAGTGTAAGCCCAAACATTTCGGGGGGGGGGGGGGGGGTTGCACCCTGCGTGCGTCCTTGCAGCAGGCCGACAATCGCGACATATCCTCCACAAACCGAGCGAGATAACGCAGTGATTAGCACAGTGCACTCGTATTCGGAATGACGGCGATTCAGATCTGTCTCTGGCCACTGCGAATTTGAAAAAGAAGGAAGGAAGCTTAGGGTTCAACTCCTAGTCGACGACGTGGTAACTAGATACGGAACTCAAGTTCGGAATTTTGGATGAGGGTGGGGAAGGAAATCGGCCGTGGCCTTTTAAAAACCATCCGGCACTTGGCTGGAACGATTTAAGGAAATCACGGAAACACTAAATCTGGATTTTCGGAGTTGGATTTGAACCAACGATCCACATAAAGGTTTTCCGTGATTTACCTCAATGGCTCCAGGTAATAGCCTGGAATAATTTCGACAACATTTCCAAAGGAGGCATAGTGATCTTCAAACTTAAACTGGAAAGAACAAGTAGATAGTGTCGTGGGAAAGGCGAACCACAGACTGAGTTTTATTGGCAGAACCCTTAAAAGATGCAACAGAACTACAAAAGAAACTGCATACATTACGCTTGTCCGTCCATTTTTGGAGTATTGCTGCCCAGTGTGGGATCCTTATCAGGTGGGTTTGACGAAGGACATCGAAAGAGTCCAGAGAAAGGCAGCTCGTTTCGTATTGTCACGATACAGGGGAGACAGCGTTACGGAAATGATACAGGATCTGGGATGGAAATCATTACAACAATGGCGCTTATCGCTGCGGCGTGGGCTACTTACGAAACGCCAATCGCCAACGTTCTCCTCCGAATGCAAAAATATATTGTTGACTCCCACTTACATAGGTACAAATGACCATCAGAATAAAATACGAGAAATCAGAGCTCAAACGGAGAGATTCAAGTGTTCTTTCTTCCCGCGTGCTATACGAGAATGGAATGGGAGATAAATAGTACAATGGTGGTTCGATGAACCCTCTGCCAGGCACTTAAATGTGATTTGCAGAGTATCCCATGTAGATGTAGACCTTCTTTTGAATATTAATGTTGAAAAAATGTCTTGATCGCAGAAGGTTATTTTATTTAACCAGTTTCGACCTTTTATTATGCCACTGTCAGAACATAAATACAGCCAATGTGGCTGGTGCTGATATCTCCAGGGTTGACGTGGCTGCACTTTGGCAACTGCAGCAGTCGAAACCGGTTAAATAAAATAACCTTCTGCAATCGAGACTATTATTCAACATAAATACCTACATGGTTCCTTTTTAGGGCACGGCCGAATTCCTTCCCTATATTTAACAAAATTTCGTCTTGAATGACCACGTTCTCGACGGGACGTTCTTATTTTTTTTATCGTCTAAATCAATGGCTACTAGGAAAATACACATATCACTAACAAATAGTGCAGCATTATGCTATGTGAGACGTCACCTGCGCCTCCATGGAACCTGTGATAGTAATTGGAGGCATCTTGAAAGCTACTGCATACGTGAACATAGCTGTTGGCCACCTTCTTGCCTCCATGCAGGATGCTATCCCAAAACAACAATTGTTTACTGTCTACTGAAAGTTTCGCACATCCAAAAAGCCGCATTAATTGTGGAGTGATAGAGAACTGCATGAACAGTAGTGGAAGGATGTTCCTGCAAGGCAGAGACGCCCTGTTGCACGCATTGCTTGTAACAAGTTCTCATTTGCAGTTGCGCGAACCTTACCTTGCATCATTCCTCTGGGTCTCATCCTGTGGGCGAGTCGCCAGGGCAGTGTTGTCTGAACCGCTGCCACCTTGTGCCTGGGGCTGAGGGTCACCCTGGTGCTCACACCGCTCAACATTCCTTGACTCTGGATCCATGCTTGGCCCACGTCCAGTCATACTGTAACATCAAGCACATCAGCATTCGTTAATATTTGTATACTCCTAGACAGAGTTTAACTGCACATCGTGTGAATTCTTCGTGCGTAAAAAGACATCTTTCATAAATGATACACTAAGTTATATAAACTTGTACCTCGCATTGTACGCTTAAAATAACATTACACACCCGTATGAATATTTTAGTAATAGACAACTGCTGTGCTGCCGAATACGAGCTCCTGTCCGCATACTGAATGTGAGAGTTCGCCGTATCACGTTGTCGGATCTTGCAGTGGCCGTCTCACTTGATTATCGAGTGCGTGAAGACAAGGCAGGCAACATAGGCGCATACAGCTGTGGCCAACACACGCGTGCCCGACGAATGGGACATCAGATGACAGAAACAGAATGGAAAATTGTATTGAGATGCAGGAGGATCTGCATCGAATTGACGCATGGTGCAGGGAATGGCAATTAAAGCTCAATGTAGACAAGTGTAATGTGCTGCGAATACACAGAAAGAAAGATCCTTTATCATTTAGCTACACTATAGCAGGTTAGCAACTGGAAGCAGTTAATTCCATAAATTATCTGGGAGTAGACATTAGGAGGGATTTAAAATGGAACGACCATATAAAATCAATCGTCGGTAAAGCAGATGCCAGACTTAGATTCATTGGGAGAATTCTAAGGAAATGCAGTCCGAAAACAAAGGAAGTAGGTTACAGTACACTTGTTCGCCCACAGCTTGAATACTGCTCACCGGTGTGGGATCCGTACCAGGTGGGATTGATAGAGGAAGTGGAGAAGATCCAACGGAGAGCAGCGCGCTTCGTTACAGGATCATTTGGTAATCATGAAAGCGTTACGGAGATGATCGCTAAACTCCAGTGGAAGACTCTGCAGGAGAAACGCTCTGTCACTCGGTACGGGCTTTTGTCGAAGTTTCGAGAACTTACCTTTACTGAGGAGTCTAGTAGTATATTGCTCCCTCCTATGTATGTCTCGCGAAGAGATCGTGAGGATAAAATCAGAGAGATTAGAGCCCACACAGGGGCATACCGACAATCCTCCTTTCCGCGGACAATACGTGACTGGAATAAGAGGGAAAATCGCCACACACCGTCGGGTGGCTTGCGGAGTATGGTTTTAGATGTAGATGTAGAGACAGGAGCGTAAGTAGGAGGATGCACCGTGACCACCACGAAGGGGTAATTCAGGAGTCGACGTCTACGCTACCACGGATTGTAACTACTAATAAACAGACCACAATGACGTACTTCAGTCACTAATGGCAACTACAACAAATAATTAGCAATATCTCCAATACCACACTGTGGATTGTTATTAGAGATATATGGCCAACATTACAACAATTGGAGAGCAATCCAAAGCCAACAATTTGTGATAACATATCCCTTCTGAACCAAGTCGATGATTGCGAATACTGATACGAAACTAACATTGCAATAATTTTAACATCAGTCTTGTGCTCACAGCATCCGGTGATGAGCCAAATCATCCACACAATAGTGCAGAGTGTACAGTCGCATATAATTCTGTCACAAATCCTTTATCAACAAGAACTGATTATCGGCCATGTCATCCATATCATATTGCTAACTATACCTACGGATACATTTTAGAAATTCAACCAAAAATCAAATTTTATTAAGAACACATGATCAGGTATATCATCTCTTTTATATTATTGATTATAACTGTGAACATATGGCTAACACAATAAACTGTCAAAAAAATCTGACAAGCATGGTGAGTAGCAAACTATGCCCATTTACTAATTCTGTTGTGGTGTACGAGAAGTTACTTTTGAGTGAGTGCAAGTGGATACAAGATGTGCTGTCAGCTTAACCCCTAACAAGCTGGCATCACGCCACGAACCCAAGCGCGATGAGGAAGCCGATTCCATCGCTAACAGGCGTTATACTGCGACAGACACGCGACTGTAAATAAACAGGGTATTCTCGAACCTAATTTGGACCTTCTCTTACGGAGGTCGCGAATTATTCCTACGCCGGCTCGTGATCGGGCGGTGGTCGCCTTTTAGGGACCAGCCAGGCGACTCGGAGTCAGTCTCGCATCCACCAACCAAACGATAGCTTCGTGGAAGACTCTGAAGAAGAAGAAGCCTGCTACGGAAGAAGTCACCGAAAATCGTTCGACGCCATACCGAGGAACCACACCGGCTGCTCCAAAGGACTTCTGTAACCACCTTCTCAGTAGCGACCATTGTAAATAGTGTAGAAGAAGTTTAGTTGTAATAAATTAGTTCTTCAAAAAGAAGACATTCAAATGTTTGTAAATCTATGGGACTTAACTGTGTTGGTTATTAGTCCTTAGGCTTACAAACTACTTAAACTATCAATAAAATTCTTCTGGGTGTGAAACCACGTCGTCATTTTATAAATTCCACCGACGTTTCGGCCGCTGTTGCAGGCGGCCTTCATCAGGGTCTGTGTCTGACTGCTGAATATACGATATCTTGGGATTTATATAGCTGCGGATGAGTAAAGGAAGGGGAACGTTGGTTTGCCTTTATTGGTGGTTATATTATTTCACGCCATTGGTGGAAATCGGCAATGATGATTGGTGTTTTAGGGGCCAGTTTTCCATGTGATTGGAGGTTACATTCTTCCCCCTTATTGGTCAAGATGGACGTTTCTGATTGGCTTTTGTATTAGAAGTTGCTATTGGCGGAATGGACCTGAGAGTACGGACGGCGGTTGTGGTGTGCCGCTGTTGACGTCGCCTGGCGCAGACGGCGGCGGGCCGGTGCTCTGCGTGTTCGCGGCCGCTGTGGTCTCCGGGGCAGTCTGCGCGAGTCCCTCCGCGCGCGGTGCCGTCACGTAGCGTTGCGACTGCTGGCATCCAAGACGCCGGCAGCCTGTAGCCATCCTCCCTGTTCATATTGGCGGGACGCTTCGCTATTTCTATAGCCTCTCTAATCTTCCTCCTCGCTGAGAATGGTTGTTTCGCCAGCACGCGAGCCTCGCTGAAAGATAACTGTTTTCCGCACTGATTGTGATGCTGAGAATCCGCTGACTTTGTGTGCTGTCCAAGCCGTATGTATCTTTCATGTTCTGAAAGCCTCGTGGAGATTGCTCGCCCGGTCTCTCCTATATAAACCAGCCCACACTCGCAGCTTATTTCATACACGCCGGCATTGCTCAGTTTGTCAACTGCGTCCTTAGTTGAACCTAGGACATCCTTGGTCTTATTGGTGCTACGGAAGACTGGCTGGTTTATATAGGAGAGACCGGGCGAGCAATCTCCACGAGGCTTTCAGAACATGAAAGATACATACGGCTTGGACAGCACACAAAGTCAGCGGTTTCTGAGCATCACAATCAGTGCGGAAAACAGTTATATTTCAGCGAGGCCCGCGTGCTGGCGAAACAACCATTCTCAGCGAGGAGGAAGATTAGAGAGGCTATAGAAATAGCGAAGCAACTTCTAATACAAAAGCCAATCGGAAACGTCCATCTTGACCAATAAGGGGGAAGAATGTAACCTCCAATCACATGGAAAACTAGCCCCTAAAACACCAATCATCATTGCCGATTTCCACCAATGGCGTGAAATAATATAACCACCAATAAAGGCAAACCAACGTTCCCCTTCCTTTCACTCATCCGCAGCTATATAAATCCCAAGATATCGTATATTCAGCAGTCAGACACAGACCCTGATGAAGGCCGCCTGCAACAGCGGCCGAAACGTCGGTGGAATTTATAAAATGACGACGCGGTTTCACACCCAGAAGAATTTTATTGATAGTGACAACAGCCGCGGAAGCCTACGTTTGCATTTACTTAAACTAAGTTAAACTAGCCTAAGGAAAACACACATCCCCATGCCCCAGGGAGGACTCGAACGTCCGACGGCAGGCAACCGCAAGAAAATGATTGTGTTCACAATACAAGATGGCTAACTTGAGCGTTTCTCGACAGGTAGGTTGCAACCCATAGGTGGTCACGGGCTGTGTACAGGAGAGAGAGAGGGGGGGGGGGAGGGGGCGGGGGTGCCTGAATTGTCTAAATTTCATGTTAATTTTCTGGTACATACATAAACGCAATAAATTGCTAAGCTACAAGTAAATATTACACATGAAATGTAAAGAGACTTTCTTTGTAACTATTATAGTCAGTATGTAATATGACACAATTTTGTTGGAACTTTTTAGTTTTGTAATGTTTGTTTCAAATCTATTATAAAATATATAACAAACATAAGTGCAAACAGATTCTCCAGCCTGCGGCTGTTCTGTGTTCTGGGATAACACGTCGCTGGCTTGTGCGGTAGGCCACTTTCTGCTGCTTCGAAGCCACATATAATAATTGAAACACTGTATGTTGACGTTGATTCTATTTTCGTAGTTCTGGGACTTTATCTGGATTCTCGTAAAATCGTCCTTGCTTATCACCTGCCTGGTTTATTTCTCATTTGTTGTCCAGTGTTGTGTTGATAGAGCTTTATAAAATAGCTGAAAGATATTCTAAAAGACCAGGGGAAAGGTAATTAAGTGAAACAAGATATCTCGCAATTAGTTGAAAAAGATGTGTTGTCTCCTTTTCAAACAGTTAATGAAGCATTCGCCAAATGCATGTCCGACTGCTAGGGATTCCGTAATACAAACAACATATGTCTCAGAAAATTGAAATATATGTTCATCTTAAAACTGCGTAATGCCTCGTTTAACATCGGTTCTGGATTGGTTAGTACGTATATATTTCAACAATAAACCCAAAAATATTGCACAATTTAGAAGATACTAAAGTAATGTATAATAATATAGTTACGAGTTTGTTATAAGAAGTTGTCTAAAGAGAAGAAATTTCAATATATTGTCTTTCATATCACAAGCGTAGTTTGTATTATGCTTCTAACGGGGAGGGGCGGGGGTCGCCAGACATTTCATTACTTCGTAGGTAAAGTTTGTAGTTGGTGAACCGATGGCAACTAGCTTTAAAGTAGGAGAATGTCAAGACATTACAGAATTAAATATCAGGGAGAAACGTTACTCGGCGATATGACACGTAACAAGCATGTAAGAGCAGTCGTGGGGAAAGCGAATGTTCCATATCGGTATATTGGGAGAATTTTTGGGAAGAGGTGGTTCATCTGTAAAGGAGATGGAATATAGAACACTAGTGCCGCCTCCCCCCTCACCCAGTACCCATTCTTTAGTAGACCTCGATCAGGACGGTTTAAACGAAAGCATAGAAACAATTAAAAGGCTAGTTGCTAAATATATTGCTGGTAGATCCGATCATCAAGAGAGTATTACGGAGATGCTACTAGAACAGACGTTGACTGCAAATGGAATCTACTATTGCCAACTTACATTTCGCGTACCGACCAGAAAAATAAGAGAAATAGGAGTTCGTACGGAGACATACAGAAAGCCATGACACAAAAATCTTTACGAGATTAGTTGCCAGCAGGCAATGAATTGAATCAATGGGGAAAGCTGAAAATTTATTCCCCGTCTCGATTCGAAACTATGTGTCCTGCTAAATAGGCATTTGCGCTGAGGACTATACCAATGGGACACAGTCGTCACTACGTACTATCCTAGCACGCCTCCCGCAAGCCACAAATCTTCATCTTATGCATACTTTACTAATGGTCCTTGACCATTTCAGGTATTACTCGTGGCTTTTCATCGAGTGCATCCGCACTGAAGAAAGGAACGTTGGTAGTCTTCGCTTTGATTCCATGTATACAGAGGTAGGATAAAACAATGTGAACATCCTTGGCGATGTAAAACATGCAGATTCTGAGTCAATCGAATCAAAGTTTACAGTTGTTGATGTTACATATTTTTATCCTCACAAACCTACTTATGAAAACCTATAGCGTACTTACCGTACACATAGACTCTTTAACTTTGACAAGAAGCAAAGCTTTGCATTGCAAGTATAGGGAAAAATCCAAAATTTGTCACGATTTAATAAATATATACTTTTTTTTTGTTATTACAAACGTACATAGCATTCGTAGTCTGTGAAAAGTCTCAGGAACTACCGTATTGTAAGGCTTTTAATCTGGTTTTGAGTAATAAATAGTTATTCACAAGGAATACTTGTGCATATAATTTACGAATATGTCATATTAATTAGCTGAGCTAAAGGAAGCCCCCTGAGCTGTGAAAATATCGCTTTTCCTCACAAATGAGGTGGAAAACATTAAAAGAACGCCGTTATTCTCTTTGCGAAATTTCAATCACCGACTTTTACTTCTGAATGTGAAAATATTTTCCTAGCACCCACGTACATAGGGAGACATGACCATCCCAATAAAATAAGAAAAATCAGATCGAAAACGGAACGATTTAGGTGTTCTTTCTTCCCGCCAGCTGTTAGAGAATGGAACGGTGGAGAAAGGTTATGAAAGTGGTTAAAGAACCTTCTGCCAGGCACTTAAATGTGATTTGCAGATTATCTATGGGAATTTGTAGATGTAGATGAAACCTGAGTTTTAATACTCTTGCGGAAATAAATGCTCATAAAATTAAGTTGTTTATTACAGTTGTTGGGCATATTGTTTTCTTACATCAGAAAATACCTCGATGTTTAAATGTTTCAAATATTTTACTTATAGGAATGTTAATAAAATTAGATATTACAATTTAATCTCTATTTCTAGTTTTTGTTGTTGTTTCGGTCTAATTTTATTTGTTTTATGGCAGTAGAATCATCTACCGAAAGAAATGCCTATACTGTTTATTTTCAGGATTTAAATTTATCTAATGCGTTAAGTGTATATTAGGGTGTTATTTATTTGTCCATAAATGAAATACTTATATTGAGAAAATGTGGTATTTTAAAATTATATTGCTAATTTGTCATCATTTTTTATTTAAAATGAAATATTTTGCGTTATTTTTCAATACTGATTAGTAAAGTAGATTTATAAGTCAATTCTAGATATATCTGGTTTTTATTTATTAATTATTACTTTTTTACGCTTCATCTGTAGTAAAGTATGGTTTAATTCGTACTCTTCCTGTTACCCCATTCGCTAGTAAAAGAGCTCAATATAGTTACAATTCCTTTAAATATATGTGTCGTACTTCTTCACTCTGGTGGTAAGGCCCGGAAGGACATTCATCCCTGGTCGTACCATCCATATCATGTGGCAGATAGTACCTATGGATATATGAATCACATTGCAGTAATTCAATCACCAGTCAAATGTCAACAACTGGTGATCAACTGCACCATCCAGCTATATTTTGGATTGTAACAATAAAAATACAGGTAATGTCTCAGTATTTCAAACATAAGTATGTTAATAAGAATTGGTAATCTGCCATATTATGTGAAAAATACAGCAACACAATATTCGGATCAACTTGCAGCAATTTAATAATCAATTCAACGTCAACAACAATTAATAATGTTCAACCGTACTGTCCATTTTATGTCGCAGATTGTACCTATAGATATATGGGTCACAATGCAGTAATTCCGTTGCCAATACAATGCCAACAACAACTGGTGATGTGTCACATCGTCCGTACTGTATCCTGGATTGTAACTTAAATGTTGTTAAGCTTAAGGGACTTAACTACGTGGTCATCAGTCCCTAAACTTACAAACTACTTATGAACTACTTACGAACTAGGACGGCACAAATATCCATGCCCGAGGGGGGATTTGAACCCCCGACCGTAGTGGCCGTGCTGACCGTGACTGGAGCGCCTCAGTCACCTCGGCCACCGCGGCCGGCGGATTGTAACTGCTCACCAAACTCTTATCAGCAACTGGTGATCATATTGCAAGTAATATAACTTATCAGAGATCACAATGGTCATGGAATAAGCAGTCAGAGTCTCAAAACCCATATCACAAATAAATTAAGTGTATGGTTTCAATATCATATTTCTCAACTAAGTTAAAAATGATACCACAAACATACGACATATGCAGCTACCCTAAGTGTGACATACAGACCTTAGAAATTCTACTGGAACAATCAGAAACTCGCAGACTATACGACAAACTGGTGACGAGTGCGGTAAACATTTCACATCGTTTTAACGTAATGACAGAGTAAGATACGATATAAAAAGATAGCGCCTATAATTCAGAAACAGACCCAACTCCACCTGTTTGTGGTTTCCTTTGTCCCATATACTGCTTACCGTGTGCACAAGAAAGAGGTAAATATACATTACGTGACAGTAGAGATGAATGTAGATTGCTGGAACCAATTATAAATGGTAATCTGTCGGGTAAAACTATCATATGCAATTTACATTCGCACTTTAACGAACACTTGTGCATAGAATCTAAGAGACGTACGCAACAAGCTACTATATCTTGAAGCCACTTTTCCGTACCTCGTACTAAAAACATGTGGTTGTTGTACCGCCAACAGAATTACATTATTACTGTGACAGAGAAATATAAGCTAATTTTAAGAAAATACGGGAATGTATTTTCTTAGAAATCAGGTCTCACAATAGGAAATTGTACACATTGTGACTGAGGAGTTATAATAGATATTTTTGGAGGTGATAGTGTAAACGAATTCCAGTAAAAAGTCGTATAAGATGGGACCAGTTTTTTAGTACAGAGCTACTGATCCAAATAAACTAAAAAAAAAGCAAATTAGGACATTTTCAGTGTTTCTCCCGTCGTTTCTTGGTTGATCATTATCGTACATAATTAAAGGCACGATTATGTGTATAGTCTACAAGTTTATTTTTATTTAATTAATTGCTTTTTGTTTTATAAGACCATCTTCAGACTGTAAACCATCATAATTTTTTAATAGAGATTGAACTTCGTTTCTTGGAAGTTTATGTATAGGGTGTCCGTAAATTCCGATAAACCTAGGATATCGGAAATAAAATACCGCCCACTGCAACTTCGAGTAATCGAAAGTTTAGGTTAGTTGTATTATTATACAATATAGATCCCATACGGGGTAGTTCGGCCACCGTGGTGTCAGTCTTTTTACTTGCCGCGTCTTGCGCGCCTAGCGTGCCGATGATGATTAGAACAGCACACAACACGTAGTCCCTTGCCGGGAATCGAACCCGGGCCCCCTGCGTGGTAGTCAGCGACGCTATCGTCTGAACTACGAAGGCGGACAATAATTTTGGTTCTACATTATTCCAATTTTGAGAAATACGCATCGTGATGTAAATGAACGTCTTTTCTAGACGATGCCCATATTACGTGATTATGTTCATCAATGAGAAGCATAGCACAAAAAACATATTTTACAATTTATAGTTAATTTCTACTCTGTCTGCTATGCTATCGCCAGTGGAGAACAACAATAAATGCAATTAACGTTTATTAGCAAAACTTTCAGTTATCAGCTTGTTACAAAGAAGCTACTGAAAAATACATTCTTCACATTGCTGTGAAACGTACATCATATGGATAATCGCTTGACAGTAGGCTATTGACAGTAAAATTAATTTATTCACAAAATGTTGAAATGTTTGTAAATCTAAGGGACTTAACTTCGTAGGTCATCAGTCCATAGACTTACAAACTACTTAAACTAAGTTAAACTAACCTCAGGGCAACACTTACATCCATGTCCAAGGGAGAATTCAAACCTCCGACGCGGGAGGCCGCGCGATCCTTAACGTAGCGCACCATACCGCTCGGCTACTCCCGCGCAGCACCCTTAAATCGTTTAGCTTCGATTATGTTAAATCGACGGTCTATTGCGCTTGCAGGTTCGAGTAGAAGATGTAACTATTTCTGTATGTTTCAGTATTCAGCAGAGTATGAATGTAGCTAATGCCGGGCGTTGATATCAGCACGTCGTTCAACTTACCCAAGCAACAATAATTGCCGCTGGTTGGATATTCTGGGTAGGCGTGCGATTATGCTCTGCCGCAGTGAGTAATGCCGCATCGTCATCTTGCCTTCCAAACTGGGAAGGGAACGGGCTGTCGTCCGCTGCTTGGACTGTGATCGTCATTCCAGAGTGTGATTCGTTGGTATCAGCGTCCATTCGCTACTGTGTCTTGTGAAAGCGAAGTTCAGCCTTTGGAGCAATGACACTCCGGCCAAAATACTGACAGTCTGTCATACCTGTGTTTGTATTTACAGTCGCTAATTTCATCATCTACGCATCTAAGGTCCTCAATACAGTGACGGTATCTTCTTTGCGTGGTAAGATTAATTAATATTGAAACTAGATTTTGCTTTCGAAATCATAGGCTTAATAAAAATCTAATTTATATTTTATTCCTTATTCATTCGTAAATAGTATGTTAAGTGGGGGAAGTAGCTTTCATGTTTAGGAAATCGAAAATCATAAGAGAAAAATACGCTACATTACAAGTAAAGATATTGTATAGGTTCGTTCACAATAAAAGTGGTAAAATCACACGTTAGCGAGGCAATTTACTCATGAAATGGTATTTCCTTCGATTTCGCGTCACAATCAGAACGATTCGTACACATAAACACCACACAAGTCACCATAATAGTGCAAAATTCTTTGGAAAACCAGCGACATGCATACGCATACATTAGTGGATCAAGATGGCTACTGTTGGCTTGACAGCTGTGGCATCAGAGCGCCTTATCTCCATGGTGACCATCCTCTCCTTCAGCCCAACCTCTCAGTCCAATTCCTGTCAGCCCTTCCTCTGCATATCTCCTCCCCTAGCCTGCCCGCCATTTCTTCATGCCCTCTCCTATCTCTTTCTCTGTTCACCTCCTGCTCCCCCTCTCTGACTGTCCAGCTCCTCGTTTCCTGTGCACCTTACCCCCTCATTCTTGCTGTCCACGTCATCCTCCTCTTCTGTCACTGTTTCTTGCCCCTGACAAGTAGCCTGCCCTGGACAGCAGGTCGATAAGGCAGGCAGGTACTACTCCCACACAATACACTGGTTGCGCAGGGCAGCCTATACAGCAGTCCGGAAAACACACATTTCCTCTACCTCAACTCTTGTGGAAGCTAGGAGGTTATAAGCACCACAGTGCTGATTCTCGCGTTCCGAGCAGTACGTGTACCAAATGTGGTTGAAATAGTATTGTGCTATGAATGGGACAGCGTACAAATGGTTTAAATCATACCTAACAGGAAGAGTGAAGAATGTTGACATACTTAATTCACATAATATGCAAAAAACAGCTGATTACTCAAACTGGGGAAGCAATAAAAATGGGGTGCCACAAGGTTCGGTCTTGGGCCCTTTGCTGTTCTTAATATATATTAATGACTTGCCATTATATATCCATGAAGATGCAGAGCTGGTTATTTTTGCTGATGATACAAGTATAGTTATCAAGCCTGACAGACAAGAACTATCTGAGAAATTGTAAACGAAGTCTTTCAGAAAATCATCAAGTGATTTTCAGGAAATGGACTATCATTAAATTTTGATAAAACACAGTACATACAGTTCCGTACAGTAAATGGAATGACACCATTAATAAATATAGACTTTGATCAGAAATCTGTAGCAAAGGTAGAATATTCAAAAATTTTAGGTGTATACGTTGATGAGGAATTGCACTGGAAAAAAAAAACCACATGAAGTTCTACTGAAACATTTGAGTTCAGCTACTTATGCTATTAGGGTAATTGCAAATTTTGGTGATTTACATCTCAGTAAATTAGCTTACTATGCCTATTTTCATTCTTTACTTTCGTATGCATCATTTTCTGGGGTAATTCGTCATTGAGTAAAAAAGTATTCATTGCACAAAAGCGTGTAGTCAGAATAATTGCTGGAGCCCATCCAAGATCATCCTGCAGACACTTATTTAAAGAGCTACGGATCTTCACAGTAGCTTCGCAGTATATATATATATATATATATATATATATATATATATATATATATATATATATATATATATATATATTTACTTATGAAATTTGTTATCACCAATCCCACCAAATTCAAAAGCAATAGCAGTGTACATAACTACAACACTAGAAGAAAAAATGATCTTCACTATTCAAGGTTAAATCTAGATTTGGCACAGAAAGGGGTGAATTATGCTGCCACAAAAGTCTTTGGTCACCTATCAAACAGCATCAAAAGCCTGACAGATAGCCAACTAGCATTTAAAAATAAATTAAAAGAATTTCTGAATGGCAACTCCTTCTACACTATATATAGATGAATTTTTAGATATAAATTAGTAAAGCTGAAAAAAATTAAAAATAAATTAAAAAATAGAAGTATAAAGTAATAATTTGTAAAGACACCTTTCATTAACCTGACACGTTCCACATCATTACGAAGTGTCGTATTCATGATCTATGGAACAAGTACTAATTTAATCTAATTTAATCTGATCCAGTATTTTCTGAGGAGATATGGACATACATACACACATACAGTCATGTTTATATTATACAGGGTGTTTCTAAATGATACCGACAAACTTCGTGGGGTGGTAGAGGGTGGCTTGAGGAACAACATGAAGTAGCGAATCCATGTCTGGAAATGTCACCCAACGGCGTACCGAGCGTCAAAATTATATGTCCTGGCCTATCACGGAAAGAGAGCATTGCATTCGTAGGAAACAGGGATTGCCCATACAGCTGCTAGCTCCATCTTCTGTACCGGCGGTCGTTGCAATCACTCGCATACCCCGCATATCAAAAACCACATGTTACAGACCTTCCGCGGTCTGTGTGTGCATAGTACGACGCGTTCGCGATGAGGATTGAATAAGCATAATATGCATTGTTTATAACCATGTTACGTAGAAGATGGTAACGAATAAAATACACACATCGATTTTTATAGGTATAGAATATAAATTCCACCCGTGCGAAGATGGACGGGTCGCTAGTGATACATAATTTTATACAGCTTGAGTTTTGTTACTTGCAGTATGTCATAAATAAAAACCTAAATCGCTACATCACGTATGTTTCACTCACAGTTATTTGGATTATTAGTGTTTCTCTGTAGCATTACTTGCATGTTATATGGACGAGTTTATTGGCATTTTAATTTCCAGTCGATTGATTTCATTGGCGTAAACATCAAAGTCTTTTTATAGTGTGAACAAAGTTGCGGTCAAAATATAGTTTACCTTTGTAAAGAGCTGTCTTTCAAGCCCCATTCAAAAGCTATAGTACCTGTAAGTGTGAAGGAAATCGAAGAGGGGCAAGCTAAAAACTCTTTTCAATGTTTAGTGTCTGGCATTAACAGCGCCAAGATACTGTACGTTTCGTCAAAATATACACTGAAATCGAAAGCACTTTATGAAGGGATTGTTCAGGAGTAGAATGCACCCAAGTGCTGAAACATTGTTTTGTGAGCGAAGACATTTTAGTAACTGTTGTGTTATGGTCTTCAGTCCGGAGACTGGTTTGATGCAGCTCTCCATAATACCCTATCCTGAGCAAGCCTCTTCATCTCCACATAAGAACGGCAACCTACATCTGTCTGAATCTTCTTACTGTATCCATCTCTTGGTCTTCCTCTGCGGTTTTTACCCCACACACTTCCCTCCAACGCTAAATTCACAATTCCTTGATGTCTAAGAATGTGCCCTATCAATCTATCCCTTCTTTTAGTCAAGGTATGCCAGAAATTTCTTTTCTCCCCAATTCTGTTCAGTACCTCCTCATTAGTTACGCGATCCACCCACTTAATCTTCAGCATTCTTCTGTAGCACCACATTTCAAAAGCCTCAATCCTCTTCCTGTCCGCACTGTTTATCGTCCATGTTTCATTCCCATACAAGACAACACTCCATACAAATGCCTTCAGAAAGGACTTCCTTAGGCTTAAATCAATATTCGTCGTTAACAAATTTCTCTTTTTCAAAAACGCTTTTCTTCCCATTGCCATTCTGCATTTTATATCCTCTGTACTGCGACCAGGGCCGGCGCAAGCCCAAATGCCGCCCCGTGCGAACTGCTAAATTGCCGCCCCCCCCTCCCGTTTTTTTTTCCTTTACAGACCGATTGTCGAATATTATTTAAACAAATCTGTAGAGAATACCAGCAATCAATCGAAATTTTTGTTTTTACTTTTCCGATCTACCTAGGTTTCTGCCAATGAGTGGCCAGTCTCAAAGTTCCATCTAACTGTCATGTTTACAGTTACGTTCTCCGGCCGCGGTGGCCGAGCGGTCTGCGGCGTGTCAGTCACGGTCTGCACGACCGCTCTGGTCGGGGTTCGAATCCCCGTCAGGCATGGATGGAACTACCTAGTTCATAGGTAAGTTTGTAAGTTTAGGGACTGATGACCCCGTAGTTAAGTCCCATAAGCTCTACAAACAATTGAACCTTTTACAATTACGTTCAGCATGACGGTATAGATGTAAACATAACTCAAAGCATTGAGAATAGCCACACTGTGCCCGAAATCCATGAGGATCTGGAAAATAAAAACAAAAATTGCGACTGATTGGTGACATTCTCTTCAGATTTGTACGAAACAGTCGCTGGGCACCAGCTCAAAAATGGATACAAACCTGATTAAAGAAATATAGATAATTTTAATAAGCCTTGTGAATTTACAAAAATATTCAAATGTGTGTGTGAAATCTTATATTACTGTAAGATACACTGTACAGGAGTTGAAGTCATTAGAATTGAGCCACGTGAAATTGCATTTCAGACCGAATTTCACTACAAACGCAGGTGAAACGGCCAAAGAGTGGGGCGGAAGACATTGGAGAGAGGAAGAATAAGGAGATGGAGTAACATATAATGCAATAAATACACACCCGGGCATCGACGAGTACTGATGCTAGTCGAAATATGTTAACTTACTGCACTGCGGTTGTTCATTTCAAAGAACTGACAATCGACACCTGACGTAATTTCTAGGTGTCAGTTCTTTCGTTTCTGATTATGGAATAAGGGGCAAAATATTAGTAATCGCCGTATCACTTCACTTTTCTGCGCTTTATTTTCATTCTAGCTATTGAGACGACGCGCGCTTATTTGCCAACTTGCTAATTTTTGAAGTAACAGATCATCAGAAAAATAAATTTTCGTATTCTGCAATCTGGAAGGAGAAAAATTCTAATCTATGAGTAATATGCATGCGCAATACTAATTGTACGTTATATGAAAAGCATTTATCTATTACATCTCAAGTTGCAAGAAATTCGGACGCACCAATTCTTCTGTTCTTACGAAATGCAATGAAAGTGCTTCTGACCAATCTTGACTCTCTCGGCCATCACCGAAACGAATTCTGTAGTTTTCGTTGTAGAGAACGCAACAATGAACAATACCTATCGCCTGGAAAGGCGAAGTGGTGACGCGGCAGTGCCAGGAACTAGGTCACGTGACGAGGTACAGCGAGGCTACGGTTAAAGTAGCGCCCAAGAATAAGGCGCAAGAAGCTCGCAATAAGTATGTGACCGATTATATGGATAAATGTATTATCAGGCAGCAATTTCTATGGTATTACGAACAATAGAAAGAAACATGATCTTTGTGAAAACTGCACCAATTTTGTAAAACAGAAAAGCATCAAAGCTAGCACGGAAACCCTTAGAAGCAATGTTCTGACAATGGATTTTGGTTTTACAAGGTGTCAAAATTAACGTTTTGTTTTGTGCGGACGAGAGGGCATTGTTGCTAAAAGACCATACTTTCTCAGGTTTTCATCAGAATCAAAGCGACCAGTAGTTGACTTACAAGGAAAGTACTTGGGCTCGACAAACACATATACACCAAAACAGCATGGGAGATAATGTAAAGATCCACACTGTAGCACAGCAGAAGCAAAGTGAGAACCTCATACAGCAGATACATCAGACTTGAAAAGGAGTCTCCAGTTGCCGGATGCGCAAAGTTATTGCCAGTCTCTCTTTGGTAGATATAGCCGTCCGTAGTGAAGAAAGACACAAATTGTAGCGCGCTCAGTGTGGACCCGCGAGCCAAGATTGCGAGTGCGGCATTTATTGTGCTGTACCATCACTTAAGGAAGAATCGTCGTCATTGGGTAACCCCAGTACGGTGGAAATGATCTTTTCAGTGAACTAGTTGCAGACGACAGGAGACAGTTCGAAAACCTTTGTCGAATATCCTTCAGCCGGCCGCGGTGGCCGAGGGGACTGAGGCGCTCCAATCACGGTCTGCAAAGCCACTACGGTCGGGCATAGATATTTGTGCCGTCCTAGTTCGTAAGTAGTTCATAAGTAGTTTGTAAGTTTAGGGACTGATGACCCCGTAGTTAATTCCCATAAGCTACAGAAACATTTGAACATTTTTCGACAACAGCCGGAAGACTGCGCGGCGCGGCGCGGTTCGACGTCCGTACTGGACGCGCACTCCCGCGCACTCCGGTTTTGCGTCGTTGCCCACAGAGTCTCACCGAAATCCTATTCAATGCCTTCGTCCCAGACTCTTTGGTAGCTCCCGTTACGCTTGCAGCAATTCCAGTTGTCTTCCATCACATCCGTCGTTTCTTCCTGGATCTTACAAGGAAAGTACTTGGGCTCGAACAAACACATATACGCCAAAATCGTATGAGAGATAATGTATAGATCTCT
Source organism: Locusta migratoria (assembly GCA_026315105.1). Taxonomy (NCBI): domain Eukaryota; kingdom Metazoa; phylum Arthropoda; class Insecta; order Orthoptera; family Acrididae; genus Locusta; species Locusta migratoria. The sequence continues at coordinate 389,747,347 of CM048755.1, forward strand.
TATTGCACTAGTGATACTTCCACATCTGCAAAACTCTGCAGTCGTCCGTTAGAGGCCTCTGCGTGTGCCATGCCGCATTGCACTTTGAACTGTCGGTTAGCCAGTAGGCACGGTGCAGTGTGCCTCCGAAGTCACGTTTTGTGACGTTATTTGTGTAGTGAAGCGTCAGTTCGGGTGGCGATTGGTAATTAATCCTGCTAATGTATTGCGATTGATTGAGATGAAGTTACGAAGAACCCTTCTTCTTGTAGATGGTATTAGTGTAGAAGATGAATCATTCGGATGCTTTCTCGTATCTGTTATGGTACAGAAATATGAGCATAAGTTACTGTTGTTAAAAACTCATAATAATGATAATAGGGATGATAATGACGAACAACTCATTGCAAGCGGTAGTGCTACGGTAAGTGCGGGAAGAGGCGATGGAAGCAGTGGCAGTGAATACCAACAGTATTTCGGGAAGAAGGTTAAAGTTGCAACTATCATCACGGCTTTTCATGACAATACGCTAGACAACATGTACGATGATTATTACATAAGTTATAGTTAAGATATCTGCATTACGTTTGGCGTCTACAATTACATCTATAGTGCTATCTGGAGCATCATTGCAGAGTTTTGCATAAAAACGACACCCACCAGCACATTGAGGTCTACGTAGAGATCCTGTAACCAAATGTTCATACAGATATGTTTGCTCGAGCCCATGTACTTTCCTTGTTAGTTCAAAGTGTTCAAATATTTGTACAGCCTATGGGACTCAACTACGGGGTCATCAGTCCCTAAACTTACAAACTACTTATCTACTTATGAACTACCTAACACTAAGGACGGCACAAATATCCATGCTTGAGGGGGGATTCGAACCCCCGACCGTAGTGGCCGTGCAGACCGTGACTGGAGCGCCTCAGTCCCCTTGGCCACCGCGGCCGGACTTTCCTTGTTAGATGAAACGTGGATTCACACGCATTATACAGTAAATAAATGTTGGCGAAGTGATAATGTGCGAGTAGTATTGTCAAATAAAACGGCCGGTCAGAGTTTGTTGTTCATGCAGGCGGAGACAGGTGTTTCATGGCTCAAAAACCAAAACGTCCGACCACCACTCAGAAACTGATAGAAAAAAATGTTCAAAAATACGTCGAAACCCCACCTGTGCCAGGCTTACTACTAATGTCTTTATCCCTTGTAATTACTCGCAGCGTATTTACTCATTCGGAATACTTCTAGCCATTGTAGGTGTTGGACATGTTTGACTGTAGTAATGTTCAACCATTTTTTTTCCATAATGCGGGGAGTATGAAACACGCGGAAACTGTCATTGAAGGGCTTAGCAAAATTGTTTCAGACTTAACATGAAACCGAAGTATCAAACATTGCATTCGAATTTACAAATTAGATTTAATCTTCTGCAAAATTAGTTGTGAGTAAACGGACGGCGCGTAACAGGCTGGCAGCGCTCCACTCATAAGAATACTGGCATTTACGCCAGACTGCTTCCCCCCTCTGTTCCTCCGTCGTAAACAAGGCGGCGCTGCCACAGTGGCGAGGAAGAAATCAGTCCTCCTCCCTCCCCTTGTTCAAAAGCAGCGGCCGGCAGGTAGTCGAGGCGCCGTGCCACAGTTCCCGAAGCCGCTCCCTCAGAGGTTAGGTTTCGAATCCCCTCTTGGGCATGAATGTTGAGTTTGTCCTGAAAAGTAAAAAAAAAAAAAAAAAAAAAAGGCTGGGCGGCAGATTTGCCGCCCCGTGCGGCCGCACGTTTCGCACGTTCCTTGCGCCGGCCCTGACTGCGACCATCATTTGTTATTTTACTGCCCAAGTAACAAAACTCATCTACCTCCTTTATTGCTTCGTTTCCCAATCTAATTACTTCAGCATCACCTGATTTTCTTAGACTGCACTGCATTACCCTAGTTTTGCTCTTGTTAATGTTCATCTTATATGCACCTTTCAGCACACTGTACATTCCGTTCAATTGCTCCTTCAGGTCCTTTGCTGTATCTGACAGAATTACTATGTCGTCGGCAAAACGCAATGTTTTTAATTCTTCCCCCTGAACTTTAATTCCTTCACCAAATTTCTCCTTGCTTTCCTTTATAGCTTGCTCAATGTACAAATTGAATAACATTGGAGAAAGGCTACAACCCTGTCTTACTCCCTTTCCAACCACTGCATCCCTTTTATGCCCTTCAACTCTGACAACCGCTGTCTGGTTTTTGTACAAATTGTAAATAACCTTACGCTCCCTATATTTTACTCCTGCTTGCTTAAGAAGTTGAAAGAGTTTATTCAATCAACATTGTCAAAAGCCTTCTCCAAATCTACAAAAGCTAAAAATGTAGGTTTGCCTTTTCTTAATCTATCTTCTGGGTTAAGCCGTAAAGTGAGTATTGCCTCCCGAGTTCCTACATTTCTCCTGAACCCAAACTGATCTTCACCGAGATCTTCTACCAGCTTTTCCATCCTCCTTGTAAGATGATATAAATATCAATTTAAATATAGATTGAGAAACCCTGAGACGGTTTTTCGTCTCGAATATGTCCAAGACATAAAAGATAAACGTGAAGCAACGAATTAAAATTTGTGGTGCGGCCGGGAATCGAACCCGTGACAATTATCTATGGAACTCAGAAGCAGAATTAAAATTTGTGACGTGGAGGGAAGTCGTACTTAGACTATTCCGATCGCACCATAAATTTTAATTCGTTGCTTCACGTTTATCTTTCATGTCTTGGACATATTCGAGACGAAAAACCGTCTCAGGGTTTCTCAATCTATATTTAAATTGATATTTATATTAGCAAATGATAAAGGAAGGGAAGGTAGAAGGAGAGGAAAGTAAGGATTGACAATGGCCGCATTTGGGCATTGATATATCATCTTAGCACGAATGCTCCACTACGTCCATTGCCGAGGTACTGTTCCGCTGCATGGAGGGCCTTGGCAGTAGTGACAATTATCTATGGAACACAGAAGCAGAATTAAAATTACAGACTATCTTCATAATAACAGTTAAATTGGCTTTATATGTTTGGAGATGGGGCCCAAGACGGCCGCGGTGGCCGAGGGGACTGAGGCGCTCCAGTCACGGTCTGCACGGCCAGTACGGTCGGGGGTTCGAATCCCCCCTCGGGCATGGATATTCGTGCCGTCTTTAGTCTTAGGTAGTTCATAAGTAGTTTTTAAGCTTAGGGACTCATGACCCCGTAGTTAAGTCCCATAAGTTCTACAAACATTTGAACATTTTTTTGATGGGGCCCAATCCCATATTTAGCCCTGAGGCCAGTGCCGCCTCTCCGCGGCCATGCTGGAAACACGTCTTCGGTATAGTGCAAGAAGCATCTTCGTGACTGGAAAGACCTAGAAGCTGATCTGATATGACACTCCAAAGTAAATTTTAGTACATTTGATAGTGGGATTTACTGAAGTTTGGTAGCAAGTTGAACAGGTCTTCTGGTCAGGTGAATAAAGAGTTATTAATACATGCGGTGCGGGGTATGGCCGTACGGTTTGGGGCGTCACGTCATGGATTGCGCGGCCGCTCACGTCTAAGTTTCTGGTCTTCTATTCGGTATGTGTGTGTGTGTGTGTTTTCCTTAGTTTAACTTAAAGTAGTTTGTAAGGGATCGATGACCATAACAGTTTGGTCCCATACGTTTAGAAACATTTCAACATTTATTAATACAAAATCAGAGGTCAGTAATGCAGGAGTAATTGTAACAGTGTATAGGAAAACAGGAATGCATGGAAGTAATATTAACAGCATAGTATCTGACCAAAATAGGGAGCCTTGATGTAGTGATGAAGGCGACTTAACGTCTTCCTTCGGTCGTATCCTATAACCGGCAGCAAGTAGGTTCTGGAAACCGTGCGCCATTGCAGTGCCCGGCAGCGTCTGTGGTGGGGGAAGTCGGCCAGCTCGATACAGCATGGGCGTGTCCACCCACGCCACGTCGTCGTATCGGCTGGCGACAGACGCAGTCGGCTGCCAGCACCCGTCATTACACAATGCCGGCCGCGGTGGCCGAGGGGACTGAGGCGCTCCAGTCGCGGTCTGCACGGCCACTACGGTCTAGGGTTCGAATCCCCCCCCCCTCGGGCATGGATATTTGTGCCGTCCTTAGTATTAGCTAGTTCATAAGTAGTTTGTAAGTTTAGGGACTGATGACCCCGTAGTTAAGTCCCATAAGCTTAACAAACATTTGAACATTTGAATTACACAATGCCTCTCGCAGCAACATTCCAACAGTGGCTCCTCAGCCCAACTGAAACACGACCGCCAAGACCCGCTCCCTATATAATGACAGTATTTATTAACTTGAAATGAACTTTAGAGTCATTGACCACTAATTTAAATTTATTGAGGCCTTACGCGTTTCCACGTTCCGTCATTATCGAAGGCTACAGCAAGACAATGGAATTAATATTCATCAAACATTTCGATAAAACGTAAATGAGAACACAATCATCACACTCACCATATCTTTTAAAACTTATTAAAAAGTGAAACTAAACATTCCTTTTAAAAAATGACTGTCAAAGACATATGTCAAACATAAAATAAATTTAAACTTTAAAATTCCCCCCAGAACATCCTTGTAGTATGGTCAAGTGCATACTAAATTCAGCAAAGCGCTCAGTTATTAAGTGGAGAATCCGCCATTGGCGATGTTGTCATTGTACTTCTCTCTCACTCATATATTGCGCACTCACTCCCTCACCTTAAACCTGCACAACATTTTGTTAGTGTCAAGTTACACAATTATAAACTTACAACTATGCCAGCAATGTGTCACTAAACACTATCTTTCCTAACGATGTCAAAATATAGTATGGAAAAATTTGGTGCAGCACTTATATAATTGTATAATGTAAAAGAAAAGTTTTGTACACAGTGATTATAAAGTTTTATAGTTGTAAGTTTATAATTGTATAACTTGACAGTAACAAAATATTGTGCAAAGGTATTATTATTATTAAAAAAATAAAAATAAAAATAAAAAAATAAAAAAAAACATAGGAAGTGAGTGCGCATATGTGAGTGAGAGAGAAGTAGAATGCCAACATCGCCATGTGGCGGATTCTCCACTTAATAACTGACCGCTTTGCTGAATTTAGTATGCACTTGAACATCGTACAAGGATGTTCTGGGGGGAATTTTAAATTTATTTTATGTTAGACATATCTCTTTGACAGTCATTTTTTAAAAGGAATGTTTAGTTTCACTTTTTAATAAGTTTTAAAAGATATGGCGAGTGTGAGCATTGTGTTCTCATTTATGTTTTATCGAAATGTTTGATGAATATTAATTCCATTGTCTTGCTGTAGCCTTCGATAATGACGGAACGTGGAAACGCGTAAGGCCTCAATAAATTTAAATTAGTGGTTAAGACTCTAAAGTTTATTTCAAGTGCATCAAAATGGCCACGTCTCACAAACGTCTAATGGAGACAGCAAGGAGTATTTATAAAGCAACAAGAGCGCCGTAAGATCACTCGACGCGTTCGCTCCGCTGTATAATCTCAAGCCGTACAAGACAAATAACCGGTTACTCCCGTTACGTATGACGAAAAATGGGTATCGGAGAACAAACAAGTTTTACTTACAAACAGTTTGATGAAAAGGGAAAAATGAAGAAAAAAAAATCTGCATCTAAAGGGGTGCGTATTCGAAAGATTTATGTCGCGGTCACTGTGACTTCGATATCGGCGGATTCCACTGACGAACGACAAAAAGACGACAGCACAAGAAAACAGTAATTTTGTTCAAATCTGTACTCCAATACAGCCGACGTCACGATGTCGCTGACCTAATCCTCCGAACATGCAGACCTTGGACAACAATCGGTCACATTATTTTCAGATGTTTGTAAATCTATGGGACTTAACTGTTCGGTTATTAGTCCCTAGCTTACAAATTGCTTAAACTAAGTTAAACTAACCTAAGGACAACACATACACCCATGCCCGAAGGAGGACTCGAACCTCCGACGGCGGGTCACATTATGATCAGTTTGTTTTCTTCTCTCACACTGAATAAGTGTTCAAATGTTTGTAAATCTATCGGACCAAACTGTGTGGTCATCAGTCCGTGGCCTACAAACTACTTAAACCTAGGTAAATTAACCTAAGGACGACACACACACCCATGCCCCAGGGAGGACTCGAACCTCCACGGCGAGCAACGGCGCGCTCCGCAGCGAGACGCTTTAGACTGAATAAGTACTGATCGAAAGAAAGAACATAACTCAAAGAAAGGAAGAGTTTCGGCATCCTGAGGTAGAAAAATATCATAACCAAGATATAGTTCCTAATCTATGGACTGACCCCAGGGATAAACCACAAGTATTCAAAAACTTTTATAGGAAAATTTAAGCGTAAATTATAATCCCAAAACATAATTTGTTCATGTGAGAAGAGAGACTTACTTTATGTTTAAATTACTGTGGTGGTTGTTTTCGACTTATGGTATGTGGGCATTGGTGTCTACAAATTATTACTGTTTACTGGCGTTTGATGGCAATAGGTTGGCGATTCTGTTATATGAATTGGTTTGCAAACGTGGTGTTCTGTGTGTTACTATTTTTCAGAGCTATATTGCGCAAAGCATATTATTCTAAGTACTGAGTTTCCTCTTTCAATGTATTCTGAAAGACAGCCACCGAAGACGAATTTAACTTAATTTTGTCATCTTAATCAACTTTTTTGTAATGGCTGTAACTGTGTCCATGCAAACATATTTGATTGTTTTTTGTGTATATTTTGTTATGAAACCTTTGTCCATTTTTTTGGATATTTTATCTGATGAATCGTTTCAACTTTTTTTCTGATACATGTAGAAAATATTCTTCAAAAATTTATTTCAAGTACTTGTTATATTAATATCTGTCACTTTATTTTACTTCATATGAATTATTTCTATTATACAGGGTGAATCACGTAACACTTGCACCGCAAATATTGCGGAAAAGTTAGCAAAAGTTAAAATCACGCAACCACAGACACACACTTTACAACAGCAACAACATATCAAAATATTTATTCAACAGTGAAGATAAACTACAACCCTAACTTAAAGTGGTGTATTACGTATATGTTAGTCAGTTAGGCAGTGGCAGTTACGTTATCAGAATATGAGATAAGCTGGAGGTCAAACAACCATCTCATATCAGAAAACAAACCCTATGATATAGATTGTGAAGTTATTACATTCCATAAACCAATGTAGAAAGATGACCCTGCAGGAAATATTTGAAATTACCAAACGTATGACAGGATATCAGCTCAGTATTAAATGAGCAGTCCTAATTTCCGTATTGCCGTCTCTTAAATTAAGTCTGTCTAAGTAATAAATGATATATTTTATCAGTTTTAAAATACATCAAGATAAAAAAAAATTATGTTTTCCACTTTTTAGTTAGTAAAACTATTTCTGTAAGCATTTAATTTAATACAGTCCAGTGTCAACAAGTGTATCTTCTGTCTTAATACCTTTGTTGTAAGTCATATAATTTATGTATGTCTACGACATTTAGTTGTCAGTCACCTGAAGATGACCTAGGAATCCGAAAACCGGTTAGTGACAGAGAAATAAATAAATATTATTTGCAGAATATTTGGAAGTGTTTGCCTTTCGTAACATTTTATCATGTTCTGTCAACCACCGACGGAAAAGTCAATTAATTACAATAATGTTCTTTCAAGAAACCTACAACAAATTTCTCAAGTTTGTGATCTGCACTCTGCATCACCACGAGCATTAACAATCGATCTCGCTCCTATAGTCAGCTTTGTGTGTTTAAAAATCTAGGTACTTTTGGGTTCCTCGCGATAAGCTGGTTCTTCATTTTCTCTTTCAGAAAACTGCTAGCTCATTTTTGTGCTTTTTGATTCTGTCTAAATACATTTTAGCCAATACTACACACCTATAAAACCACTAGAGGCAATGAACTGTTCACCTTTGTTCGCTTACTATTAAAGAGAAAGGACTACTGAAGTTCTCTCTTTATTGTTAAATGACAATTAAAGAATCATGGTGTGTGAGTTTTTCGTCCCTGCAGATGAAGGGATAACTTCAGCAGTCCTTCCTCAGTAGGAGAAAGTGGATAAATTTGAACAGTTCATTGCTACTATAGTTATTTTGAAGTGTAGGTACAAGACTAAGAAGTATTCAGATGAAATCAAGTCTGCCTTAAAAGGAAGTAGGACCTTCTCGGAATCGGTTTTAATGCTCGTAGTGGTGTAGGTTCCCACTTAAGAAATTTATTTCTGGTTTAGAGAGTCTAGATTATTTAATTGTAGTTGTTAATAAGGTGAACATCCGAGTAAGCATACTAATGTACCTAATGATGAAATTTCTGAATACCTGAGCGGTGGGTCTCCAGACGAATTAACGAGGTAATTAATATTCTATCTTTGATTATGAGCTATGACTATTTTAAATCTGGTTTTCAAATAACGAGCGGCAAAAGGAAGTGGCTACTGGTTTCCCGTTTGCATGTATTTTGGCCAACATATTCATATCTCAATACAGTAAGCAGGTTCAAAAGGAAGTAGGTTGCCGTTCTTATTCAGAGATGAAGAGGCTTGCACAGGACAGGTTAGCGTGGAGAGATGCATCAAACCAGCCTCCGGACTGAAGACCACAACAACAACAATTCATGTCGCATTTTGAGTACAGCTATGTTAACGGTCTTACGCCGAAAGCGCTAAGTTGACGATGCTTCTGTTCGCTATGGGTCTAGTAAAAAAAATAAGCCGTTTTAAGCAAGGCTTTACTTTCCATTGCCAGTCTACATTAAATACCCATTCTACTTAGGTTTTCGTAAGTTATTTTGCTGCCCAGGTTGCAAAACTTGTCTACTGTTGTCACTGTCTTGTTCATTAGGGTAAGGTGGTACAAATTCGATATAGGTGCAATTCCGATCAACATAAGTTTTCAGTCTCGTAGTGTTGGTAGCACTTGCCTTTGTGTGGCGTTGTAGTGTAGCAGGTTTTGTACAGCTTCTCCGACTTTTCCAAGAATACACCACTTTGTGCTACGGAGATATAAATTTTTTCCTGTAAACATGTACGTGGAACTGCTTCGTCTAACGCGCTCTTATAAATTTTCTAGTGTCCGCGCGCTTGTAAATTCATTATTGTGCAACGTTTGGTATCACGAAGTATGCGTTGGTGCCCGAAGGAAAAAGTGATTTTCATGTGGAAAAAGTCAGTGATCATAATTGTACGAGGAAGTGATCATAATTGTACCTAGTGTGGTACATTTTCGATCGATTTTTCTCAATTCTGTAACCTTTTTTTGTGGTCCTACCAACATTTGTAATTGTCTAACATTTGTGTTACATATTCATTAAACATTCAAGAACAAGTGCCATAGTTAAAATTATTTCTTTTCTCGATATATTTGCAGTTACAATAACATTTCCCCGAAATGATCGAAAATGTACCACTTTACCCTATTCTAATCGCCAGAAACGACACTTAGTTCCACGTTAACCTGTAGCTCCCCTTTCCCCTGTCCAACATCTGGAGTTGGTTCGTGACAGGCAAGTAGCCGAAATGACGTCTAGTTGAAAGACTTGCATCTCGCCACTGAGATACATGAAATTGTTATAATTACTTTCGTTTTCCTTTTGTGAATGTTTAACTTACATCCTTCAGTCATGACACTGTCTTTTCAGCTACACTTCGGGGAGTGTGTCAGACTCAAATCTTCAGCGATGAAAGATTTTCTCAAGACACTTGATGAGAGATGTGAGTTAAACTTATTATTTGCCAAATGTGGGCACGCTCAGATGCTGGTGGGGTGAAGGAGTTATTTACATTTGGGATTTCTGTAAATAGTTTTAGATTTGATGTTCAGTCAGAACGATTAAATATATGAAAGTTGGTTTTGTTGACTATTCTACTGTTTTTTTATTGTTTTGTCCAGTTTTATCAAATATTTTAAAATATATTTTTTATCCCACCTTTTTTCTGGAGGCACATATTTTAACCCCATTTTCTTTAGCTCCATTTTACGTGTTTTTTCTTGTGAATTTTCGTTTTAAAATAGAAAAAAAACAGATATTAATCGTCGTTTTTTATCAACCTTCTGGTGGTCTGGCCTTCTGATTTGGCGTGAGAGGGCGCACCGCGGCATTTACACCGCAATTCCGTCCTCACATTTTATGGCCAAATAAGAGGGTAAAATTGTAATAAAGCAACTTGTCATTGTGTCAATTATTTATTTGAAGTGAAAATATAAAAAAACAGTCAACATAATTTAGAAAATATGTTGATAAACATCTTCAATCTGAACAAATTCCCATCTGCTGATCATTAGAATCACAGGAGAAACACGCATCATTCTGACGAGAATGCTTCTTGCAATTATTGTTTTCACAATAATCGGACTATGTCTTCGTACTTTTATTTTCGCGTCGTTCTCACATATGTCAAATTCAAGGCTTAGGAATAATGCTGCAAAAAGTGTCCGAATTTTTTCCACTATAATGTTCTTACAATCGCGAGCTCGAGGGTAGTTGATATCAATGCCATCTGTTTGTAAAAGCTGTGATGCCTTCTACCATGTTTTCATTGATTAACAGGTGAAATTCTTCTAATTGAGTAAGTGTATTTCTGACACTCCCTTTTGGCCCAGGTAAATTTTTTCTGTCATTTGAGGCTGACTAATTCACAAAGTTTCGCTGTCTTTCCCGATATAAATTTTGCAGTTACCGAGCATAACTTCAAGTAGAACAGTTTCCTGACTCTCATCTCCCAAATGCAACAATCTCGTTTCAATAATTTCCTCTTTCATACCAGTATCGTCATATATGTAAGATTGCCTGGAAGTGATTTTTTATTTGAATATGGAGAGTAAAGTAATTCACAGAGAGGAATGCAGACGAAGTTGTGTCTATTGAATTCGCAGAATCATAAATTAAATAAATATCCAGCATTAGAGAGAAAAATTAGCAAGGAAAATTTTACGCGTAATATGAAACATAGAAGCTTGGAAATTAAGAAGTGACCGGAAAGTATCATAGCATACACGTAATAATGATAATAAGATCTACTTTTATATAGACACAGACATATGGGATAATACGAGGGGAAAGCGTTTCGATCCCGAGCTTTGAGCGAGGCCAAAGTTAGCTACCTCCTTCTGCATTTTGCTCTCGTAACACCGGCCAGGGTGAAATCGGTTCGGCCTTACGTAACAGGCTGTAAGAAAGCTTTAAATATCACCTCGAAAAATCAATTGTATAGCGCAAGTCAAATAAGGATAAAAAGGACACATTTTGACATAAATATACAGGGTGAATTCCCATTGGCTAAGATAATATGGGCGTGGCAAGGGCGTGGCTAGGGCGTGGCCTGGGCGGGGCCAAAGCGATCTACCCCTGCAGCATTCTGCTCCCCCGGCACCGACTAGAGTGAAATCGTCTCGGTCACGCGTTATATGCTGCCATAAGGGTTATATATCGACGAGAAAAAATCAATACTATAGCATAAACCAAATAAGGACAAAAAGGTAAATTTTGACATATATATATAGAACGATTCCCTATTGGCTAAGATAATGAAGGCGTGGCGGGGGTGTGTCGAGGGCGTGGCCTGGGCGGGGCCAAAGCTATCTGCCTCCTACGCATTCTGCGCCCCTGGCACCGACTAGGGTGAAGTCGTGTCGGTCACACGTTAGTTATACGCTGTCATAAGGGCTGTATATCGACGAGAAAAATCAATACTATAGCATAAACCAAATAAGGACAAAAAGGTAAATGTTGACATATATATATATAGAACGATTCCCTATTGGCTGAGATAATGAAGGCGTGGCGGGGGTGTGTCGACCGCGTGGTCTGGGCGGGGCTAAAGCTTCTTGCCTCCTGCAGCACGCTGCTATCCTGACTTCGACCAGGGAGAAATCGGCTGAGTCACGCGTTATATTCTGCCCTAAAGGGTTTAAATATCAACTAGAAAAATCAATACAGCGTAAACCAAATAAGAACAAAAAGGTACATTTTGACATATATATACAGAATGAATGCCTATTGGCTAAGATAATATAGGCGTGGCAGGGGTGTGTCGAGGGCGTGGTCTGGGTGGGGCTAAAGGTACTTGCGTCCCCCAGCAAGCTGCTATCCTCACACCGAACAGAGTAAAATCGGCTGGACTACATGTCGTAAAATTTTTAATATCACCTCGAAAAATCAATAGTGCAGTACAAACCAAATAAGGATAAAAAGACGCATTTGAATATATATCCTTCAGAATTCTGGTTTCCTAACACGGGCCAGGGAACAATCGGCTCAGTCATACGTCACTCAGATGTTTGTAAAGCTTATGGAACGTAACTACTGGGTTATCAGTCCATAAACGTACAAACTACTTATAAACTAACATATACTAAAGACGGCACAAACATCCATGCCAGATGGAGGAGTCGAACCCCCGAGTCGGGAGTCCTCGGCATACGTCACTGTCACAGTGAAAAAATTTGAATCATCAGCTCAAAAAATAAAATGACATAATTCATTTATTATTCACTTCTCTGCAGTCTTTGGACACACTGATATTTTACAACTGTACCATATCACGCTGCAAGAAGAACCTAAAAAATATGTGTAACGCTCTGTTATCGTGCAGCATCGTGCGGTATTTCTTTGTCGACGGCAGCCAAGTCATCTGAGGCACAAAGATTTAAGTTCGCATGTTTACACTCATATTTACACGTTACGTTGCGTCAAAAGAAAGTAAATTAGAAGGAACTTCTAGGAATAAATAAAAAATTTTCAATACGACCGCGGCAGAGTGGCCGAGCGCAATGAGGCGCTATGCTCTGGTGCGCGAGGCCGTTCCTCGAACGGGGTTCGAATCCCCCTTAGGCATGGATGTTTGTGCTGTCTTTAGTGTAAGTTAATTTATAAGTAGTTTGTAAGTTTAGGGACTGATGACCGCGCTGTTAAGTCCGAAAAGCTTAACAAACGTCTTTTTTTAATTTCATGCAATACGTGCAAATATATTTGAAAACCAAGAAAGGTACAAATCCTTCATAGTATTGTGTAAGGCAGGGTCGAATAATGATTTTTTTCTATGGTGGGCGGATGGTACAAGGACCAGTAGGACTGACGTGTCCTTACTGGCTTTGTGGGACGAACACGCTTCGCTGCACAAACGCAAAACGAGTGTAGTCTGCCACCCATCTCATGTTAGAACGATGCTACCAAAGCAGAGACCTTTACTGTAAATTTAAACGTAGCCGAAACCTTACTGACAAACGAAAGCTAAAAGAAATAAAAAAAAGCGTAATAAGATCCATTTGAGACGCATTTAACTAACTCAGAAGTACACTCGTATTTTGTTGTTGTTATGGTCTTCAGTCCGGAGACTGGTTTGATGCAGCTCTCCACCCTACTCTATCCTGAGAAAGCCTTTTCATCTCCTCATAAGAACGACAACCCACATCCACTTGAATCTGCTTACTATACGCGTCTCTTGGTCTCCCTCTGCGATTTTTACCCCACACACTTCCCTCCAATGCTAAATTTACGATTCCTCGATGTCTAAGAATGTGTCCTACCAAGCGATCTCTTCTTTTAGTCAGGGTATGCCAAAACTTCCTTTACTCACCAATTCTGTTCAGTACCTCTTCATTAGCTATGCGATCTATCCACCTAATCTTCAGCATTCTTCTGTAGCACCACATTTCAAAAGCCTCTATCCTCTTCCTGTCCGCACTGTTTATCGTCCATGTTTCACTCCCGTACAACACTCCACACAAATTCCTTCAGAAAAGACTTCCTTACACTTAAACATTGAAACATTTTCATTGGCTGTTTGTTCATTTTTTTTTTAAACTCGTATTTTAAAAATGAACAAACAGCCAATGAAAATGTTTAAATGTTTGTAGAGCTTATGGGACTTAACTACGGGTCATCAGTCCATAAACTTACAAACTACTTATGAACTAGCTAATAGTAAAGACGGCACAAATATCCATGCCCCAGGGGGATTCGAACCCCCGACGGTAGTGGCCGTTCAGAACGTGACTGGCGCGCCGCAGACCGCTCGGCCACCGCGGCCGGCAAACAGATAATAAAGTTTTGGTTTTATCGTAAATAAATAAGCTACGTGGGTATGGCCGTGGGTTCTGCGACGTCATGTTACGGATTACGCGGCCACACTCGTTGGAGGTTCGAGTCCTCCCTTGGGCATGTTTATGTGTGTGTGTGTGTTTTCCTTCACATAATTTAGTTTGAGTAGTTATTAAGTCTAGAGACCCTGAGAATTTGGTGCCTTAGGATGACAAACATTTGAAATAAAATAAATGAACAGAGAACTTTGCGCTTCATATATTTTACTCCTATTACCTTCAGAATTTTAAAGTGTATTCGAGTCGACATTGTCAAAGCTGTCTCCAAACCTACAAAAGATATAAATCTAGGTTTTCTAAGACAGAAAAAGACAATCATCATTTAGTAAGAAAGTATTCATTGCCCAAAAGCGGGTCATCAGAATAATTACTGGAGCCCACCCAAGATCATCCTGCAGACATTTGTTTAAGGATCTAGGAATCTTCACAGTAGCTTCACAATATACATATTCACTTATGAAATTTGTTATTAACAATCCAACTGAATTCAAATGTAACAGCAGTGTGCATAGCTACAACACTAGGAGAAAGGGTGACCTACACTATTCAAGGTTAAATTTAGCTCTGTCACAGAAAGGGGTTAATTATTCTGCCATCTTTGGTCACTTACCTAGTAGTATCAAAATTCTGACAGACAGCCAACTAGCATTTAAAAATAAATTAAGAGAATTTCTGAATGGCAATTCCTTCTACACATTAGATGAATTTCTAGATAAAAGTTAGTACTTTAGGAAAAACTTTAAAAAAAAATAAAAAAAAATTTAAAAAAAAATTCAAATATTGAGTGTCATGTAATATTATGTATAGACACACTTCATTTAACTGACACGTTCCACATCATTACGAAGTGTCGTATTCATGATCTATGGAACAAGTATTAATCTAATCTAACTTCAGGTGGTGTGCCGTTCGGGCGTGAAGAGCAAGCCGGTCAGTTCGTGTGACGGCAGGCGAGAGCTGTGCGCTGCGGAGTTGCCTACATAAAGGGGACAGGGAGTACGCAACTTCAGGCCTCTGTCAGCTGTAGCGCTCTCGACGATAACAACGTAGCAAATACAAGCAAAACAGAACAAGCAATTTTTTGTATCTGCGTAGGAAAATCTATTTCTGTTTGTGTAATGCGCTGAAGTGTAACAGAGGAGTACGAAGTGTCAAGAAAACTAATTCACAGCGTCTACATCTACACGGGATACTCTGCAAATCACATTTAAGTGTCTGACAGAGGGTTCATCGAACCACCGTCTTACTATTTATCTCCCATTCCATTCTCGAACAGCGCGCGGGAAGAAAGAACACCTGAATCTCTCCGTTCGAGCTCTGATTTCTCGTATTTTATTCTGATGATCATTTCTACCTATGTAAGTGGGAGTCAACAATATATTTTCGCATTCGGAGGAGAATGTTGGCGATTGGAATTTCGTAAGTAGCCCACGCCGCAGCGATAAGCGTCGTTGTTGTAACGATTCCCATCCCAGATCCTGTATCATTTCCGTAACGCTGTCTCCCCTGTATCGTGACAATACGAAACGAACTGCCCTTCTTTGGACTCTTTCGATGTCCTCCGTCAGACCCACCTGATAAGGATCCCACACTGGGCAGCAATACCCAATAAATGGACGGAAAAGCGTATTGTATGCAGTTTATTTTGTAGTTCTGTTGCATCTTTTAAAGGTTCTGCCAATAAAACGCAGTCTTTGGTTCGCCTTTCCCACGACATTATTTATGTGTTCTTTCCAGTTTAAGTCTGAAGTAATATTAATTCCTACGTATTTTGTGGAGTTTACGGCCTTCACTTTTGATTGACTTATCTTGTAAACAAAGTTGAACGGATGTATTTTCGTACTCATGCGGACGACTTCACACTTCTCATTATTTAGGGTTAATTGCCAATTTTTACAAAATAGTGATATCTTATTAAGGTCATTCAGCAGTTGGTTTTGATCTTCAGATGATTTTACTAGACGGTAAATGACGGCGTCATCTGCAAACAATCTAAGAGAGCTACATATGTTTTCCCCTAAATCGTTTATGTAAATAAGGAACAGCAGAGGACCAATAACATTACTCTGTGGAACGCCCGATATCACCTCTGTTTTAGTCGATGCCTTACCATCGATTACTACGAACTGTGACCTGTCTGATAGTAAATCCCCTATCCAATCGGAAATTTGGGGCGATATACCATAACCACGCAATTTGATTAAAAGCCGTTTGTGAGGTACGGTGTCAAAATCCTTCTGGAAATCAAGAAATACGGCATCGATTTGCGAACCCACGCAAATAAGTATGAAAAATTTTAAGGGGAAGAACGTGTCGCCTTAACATCGGAACTAAAGGAACATGCTTATGTGAAGGACTGTCAGAGTAGCGGGACGTCTGAGCAACCGAATAGCTCTAAATATCTCTGTATGTCCATCTCTAAGGAAACTGGTGAGGCACCGCAGCTGTCCTGTTAACCCTTTCGTGGTTTTTACTCATTTTTTAGAATATCTTAAGTTATCTCAGCTGTTACAAAGTCTGATTTGGGTCAGGATTACAAATATGACACTCAAAAAATTTTAGCACATTCCATTTTTCCTAAAAAAAAGGTGGGACACATATGTCCCACTGATCATTTCTGACACCGAATTACCTAAGACTTTTTAAAATAATTTCTTAAGTTATCCTGTCATAGGGTCTAAACAAGTACATGATTCAAAAATTTGTAATCCACACAATATTAAAAAAAAACGAGAGAGAGAGCTGTCTCGCAGCTTCTATAATAGAAAATGTAGATAATAGTAAACCACGTACTGTGTTTCATTAGCGCAAAAATTTTCAGAAAAACTATTTTTCTTTGAAATATGAGTACTATAATATCGCAACATAAAGGCACTATAGGGCTACACAATGGTCACTGGGACAAATGCGTCCCACTAATTGTACATTCACTGAAAAAAACTTTTGAAGTAAAATGAGATTTAGAAAGCGTAATTGTTGTTTGTAAACTTCTAAGAAACCTAAAATAGCAAATATACTTACTTCGGACATTTTCGGTAGCGAGAAAACGACGAAAACCGATTCAAGGCACAATAAACAATGGTTACGGCGCGAAAATTCACGCGGCAGCCCATATAAACAGTCACAGCTTTCTATTCCACACTGTAAGAATTTCAGTGCCTCGATTTTTTTCCGCGTTCTGAAGGGCCACCAACAGACGGCAGCACTATGCAGAAATACGCAAATCGCCACCTTGTGGTACAAATGAGGTCCGAAGTTAGTGGGACGTATATGTCCCAACAACCACGAAAGGGTTAAGTTACAAGGTGTACAAATTTGCTTCCGCCGGTTGCCGATAGTTGGCGACAACGGTAAGTAGCGGTCGAAAGAAACAGATTGCAGACGGCAGGAAGTTAGCTAGGACCTTGGTCAACATAACTCATTCAAAAATTAGTCGATTTTTGTCTGCATCATAAAGTTGTTCTTGATTGAAAATATCAGTTTACGATCTTATTCTCGCCACTTGAGGGAGTTGTTACTGTTTTGTTTCAATATGAAGAAAACAGCGGCTGAGTCTCATGTACGTATGGTAAGGATGCTATTAGTGAATAAAAGTGAGCTATGCTTCCACGTCGACGGCCAAACCGAATATTCACGGTTCCAAGATCAAGCTCTGAATTTTTCTTTCCTATCTACTCTTAAACAGACCAAGAAAAAAACGACTGCCTCTATGCCTCCTGCGAGCCTTAATTTCTCTATATCTCATGTTGACGGTCCTTGCGTGAAATGTACGTTGGCGGCAGAAGTATTCTTCTTGCAGTCATTTTCAAATAGTGGCCCTCTAAATTTACTTACTAAATAGTGTTAGTCGAAAGGGACGTCTTCTTCTAGCCAGGAATTCACATTTGTGCTCGCGAACCATCACCAAAACACTCGCATGTTTATAGAACCTACAATTAACATAAGTAGGTGGTCGCCTCGGAATTGCTTTCTATGTCTTCCTTTATACCGAACTTGAAACCACTTTGTTTACAAGATAAATCAATCGAAAGTGAAGGCCGTAAACTCCACAACATACCTAGGAATTACTATTACTTCAGACTTAAACTGGAAAGAACACGTAGATAATGTCGTGGGAAAGGCGAACCAGAGACTGCGTTTTATTGGCCGAACCCTTAAAAGACGCAACAAAAGAAACTGCATACACTACGCTTGTCCGTCCATTTTTGGAGTATTGCTGCCCAGTGTGGGATCCTTATCAGGTGGGTTTGACGGAGGACATCGAAAGAGTCCAAAGAAGGGCAGCTCGTTTCGTATTGTCACGATACAGGGGAGACAGCGTTACGGAAATGATACAGGATCTGGGATGGGAATCATTACAACAACGGCGCTTATCGCTGCGGCGTGGGCTACTTACGAAACTCCAGTCACCAAGATTCTCCTCCGAATGCGAAAATATATGTTGACTCCCACCTACATAGATAGAAAAGATCATCAGAATAAAATACAAGAAATCAGAGCTCGAACGGAGAGATTCAGGTATTATTTCTTCCTGCGGGCTATACGAGAATGGAATGGGAGATAAATAGTATAAATGTGGTTCGATGAACCCTCTCCCGGGCACTTAAATGTGATTTGCAGAGTATCCCATGTAGATGTAACACTGCCCAAAAACTTCGCATGGTGGTACAGTATCAATACTACAGTGTTGGTCTTATGACTGTAGAAATGATTGTATTTTGGACTACTTCATGTGAAACGTGTGAAAACGAGTCGATTTTGGTGCAAAGTTCAGAACATTCCCATGATTTGCACATTTTACAGTCAAGTATCCCTGAAGACAAAACTTGCAAATTCATTTTGCCCCGTAGTCTGTCAAGTGACAACATATTGTCATATCTGTCATACCGTACATCATTGACTGGTTCAGGGATGCTGTTTCATTTTTCTTTTGGACTTATTGTCCATTTTATTGTGGTCTACTAGGCCTCCTCTTCCCAGTAAATATAAGTCCATTTTCAGTCTCCCACATAAGAATTCTTCACCAATTTTCTCCAATAACTGAACTTCATGGCTTCCTCTTTCCCTCTTGACTCCCACTTACATAGGTAGAAATGAACATCAGATGAACATCAGAATAAAATACGGGAAATCACAGCTCGAACGGAGAGATTCAGTTGTTCTTTCTAACCCGCGCTATTCGAGAATGGAATGGGAGATACATAGTATAATGGTGGTTCGATGAACCCTCTGCCAGGCACCTAAATGTGATTTGCAGAGTATCCCATGTAGATGTAGAGCAGTACTAACGAATGGGTCGTTATAGTGTTCTATACGCGTCCTCGTTTGCAGGTGAATCGCATCTTCCCGTACTTCTCCCAGTAAACATAAGTCTGCCCTCAACTTTCCCCACAACTGTCCTTACATGCTCGTTCCATTTCTTATTGCCTAAATATTTAATCGACGAACCTGTCAATTAGCACCGTACAAATACTTTAGTCGACATCATGGTACTGTTTTTCAAACTCATCTTCATCACCTTATACATATCTACATTTAGACTGATCTGCCATTCATTACACCAACTAGCGATTTTGTATATGTTATCTTGTATTCTCCTGTCACTCAGCAGCGAAACTTTCCCGTATCCACAGCATCATCAGCAAATGGCCGAAGATTACTATTCATCCTGCCTATCCGATCATTCTCCTCACTCACATCTTGTAACACAATATGTCAATCCCCTATTAATTTTACTGCATTTATATTTTCGGAAACATATTTGTCGATTCTAGCAGTAAGGATTGTATGTACAATAATGTCTGTACTAAACTCTTTGCTATGTGTTTGATGTGTTAATTTTATGTATGGAATTATTTTTTATCTTTTGTAAATTTATAACTATGAAAATGTATATTGTGAAATTGATATAATTTTGAAACTTGTTTTATATTTTATTGCAATAATCTGATTCACAGATAGGGCTTGTAAAAAGGAATGAATGTAAATGTTTAGAAATTCAATTTCAATGACACTGCAAGAAAGATTATTCTGTAGTACCGTATATTAATTTAGTTATGACAGCTAGACTACCTGTCTTTAATGAAGATAAGTTGATGTTGGTTTATCTCTTGCAATTTGGAAAACAAGTGCAGTAAAAATTGCAGTTAGGTTTTTATTAACAAAATTCTAGATCAAGGGCAGTTACATGTAGATGCAAGTCTAAATATCTACAATAAAAAAGCGTTATTGAAATTAAAATCAGTCGTGATTACATTGAGTATTTTTTATGCGAGTTGTTAATGTAAGTTGATGAACATATAAGAACATAAAACTGATATAAACTAAGGCTTCCGCGGCCGTTGTCACTGTCAATAAAATTCTTCAGGGTTTTTGGCCGCATTGTCAATTTATAAAATCCGACGTTTCGGCCAATGTTGCAAGTGGCCTTTGTCAAGGTGGCCGAAACGTTGGATTTTATAAATTGACAATGCGGCCAATTACTCTGAAAAATTTTATTGACATAAAACTGATTGTTTACTATTTGATACAACTGCAACAAAGATTAGGTTGGCATGAATTCAGAACAGAAACCCTTAATTTGCTACATGGTTATCTGTGGCTATCTGTATAAAATGTTACTACTTCTAAGCAGATATACAGTGTGTAGGAGTCTATTTTTGCTACCATCAATTTCCAAAAAGTTTTATGAGATAGAGAGATTTAATAGCAGTTTAACTTATAATTGTAGCATCAGATTTTTTGTTTATATATGCTTTCCTTTTGTGCAAAATAAATTTACATCATCATTTCTGTCAGTAATAATTTAGTGAGCAAAATATGTTACATTGCTATTTCACAGTATAAAAGAAAAGTTATAGTATTTATTCCATATATTTCCAATATTCACCCAATTACACGACTGTGAAAACATTTCAGACTATAAACGTAAAGCAATGAATTAAAAATTGTGGTGCGGGGGGGGAATCGAACCCGGACTTTTACACTTACTACGCAGACGTCTTACCGTTGGACCACCGCACCTCTAACAATTAAGGCGCCTCGGAATAGTCTAAGTACGACTTCCCTCCACGTCACAAATTTTAATTCAGCTTCTGTGTTCCATAGATAATTGCCACTACTGCCAAGGCTCTCCATGCAACGGAATAGCACCTCGGCAATGGACGTAGTGGAACATTCCTGCTAAGATGATATAAATATCAATTTAAATATAGATTGAGAAACCCTGAGACGGTTTTTCGTCTCGAATATGTCCAAGACATGAAAGATAAACGTGAAGCAACGAATTAAAACTTGTAGTGCGGCCGGGAATCGAACCGGGTCCTCCATGCTTACTAGACAGACTTTTTTTTTTTTTTTTTTTTCAGTCGGTGTAAGCGACGGCTTTTACGTTGCCTATTTTATTTTTATTTTTAATTTATTTATTTCGGGTCTCCTTCCTGCCCTTCAACCCGTCCTTGCTCTCGCCAATTATTGCCTTCTCGGCCCGGCTTTATTGCCTTTAAACTGAATATTTCCTGAAAGAAAAACTAAACTTCCTCTTCTGCGGTGATTACCCGCATCAGTGTGAGGGGACCACTTTTTTATTTTTTTTTATTTTTTTTTATTGTATATACAACCAAATCTGCTTGCAAGGTGTCGGGACAGTCTGTACACTTAGTAGCTGTCTCTCTTTGCCTGTAATGAACTAAAAGTGTGGAACGTTCTTCTTAGGGTGAAAAACTAAAGAGAAGTAAGGGAAATAAAGAAATCCTCTCCGCGGTTAGTTCAGTCACATGGAAGCCTCCAGAGTTCGTCTTCTCGAATTAGTCTTGCAAGTGGTCCGTTTCAGTTACAACTTTTACTGTTTCCGACGTGTAGTTTTGAATGCGTCTTCTCATAACTGTGATGGCTCCATGGCTTTAATAGCCGCGTTTCTGTGAGCACTAAAGTCCATAACTTGATACTATCTGTAATATCTTTATATCTTCACCATAATTTTTAACATATTTCCGTATGTGTTCGTGTAATCAGTTTGTAGTCTTATTTTGTCATGCTCGTATTCCAAGTAAGCGCGATAATCGGCAAGTGTTGCTGAACGGTTATAGATGGCATAGACAGCGGTGTGGCCCAAAAGCAAAATCGCTGCATTGTTCTCCTTACGGCGGTACCGCAGTTTTTCTGGTGGTAATAACTCTAAAATATCTATGTTTTGCGGAACCGTTCGGTCGATAATGGCCAATCTGCATCGCATGAATTCCACGATCAACTCAGTTGTACCGCATGTGAGTCTGTGAATTAGTGTGTCCATGTATCCACAGTTTGTACAGGCGGGTGTTGGGGTCAGGTGAATGTTGTTAAGTTTCTCGTTAGTCGGCACTTTGTCATTAACAATTATGTACCACAGTGATTTGATACGTGACGGTAGTATAGGACTGTACACGTTTCTCCAGATCGTATTCCATTTTGAATGTGGGTATTTGTTTCTTATCCGGTTTTCTCTGCCATTTGTTGTTAAGAAATTGTAGATTTTCTTATTCGTATAGGGCGGGTTGATGTCATCAGCGTGCTTTATATAACTGAATTCTCTGTAGTAAAGTCTGATGGCGAAAAGTTAAAGGTATTGCAGCTTCATAAATTGGTGGCATCAAACTGCTCGGCTTCCAGTGTGATATTAACCATTGGGTTAGGCTCGGCGACTGTTTATTTATAATTTTACTAATGCGACCGATTAGTAAAGTCCGGCATTTATATATGGCGTGAATTAAACCAAGCCCTCCGCGTTCATGAGGTAAGGTTAAGGTGTCAAAGCAGACTTTAAAAATATGGCCCCTTAGAACGTACCAGCAGAACGCCTTCTGGATACTCTCTGCTAGGTGATTTGACACCGGTATGATCTAGCCCAAATAAAACATCCTGCTCGCTATCGATATCCTGACTGTGTGCACTCTTTGCAAGAAATCTAAATCTCTGTCAGAATAAAGACGAGTTGTGGCTCGGATCTTATGCAACATGTCTGTCCAATTCTTTGTTGCCATGGCATCTGGTGTCGCGCTCCAGTAGACTCCAAGCGATTTATGTTGCACTTTCGTTTCACACCAGTCTAGGTAGGCGGTGTTGCCGATGCCTCTTCCTATGTGGAGCAGTGTTGTTTTCCTCGTATTCAACTTCGCTCCAGTTGCTATGTTAAAAGTAGTAATTACTTCCCTCACTTTCGCCAGATCGTCCGTGGATGTTATTGCTAAACATACGTCATCGGCGTATGCTATGCAAGCAGTTTTCCACATTCCCATACTGATTCCCGCTGTCGCGCGTGTTATGCTTGCCAGCAAAGGCTCGACAGCTATGGCGTATAAAGCCATTGACAGGGGACAACCTTGCCGAATAGATCTCCTTACTGGTAGTGTGTCAGTCATGTGACCGTTAATCAACACACGTGATGTAGCATTAGAAACACAGTTCTGTAGCAGGTGGAGAAAACGTTGCCGAAACCCCATCCTCGACATTGCCTTGAATAGATAGTCGTGGCTTATACGATCATAGGCCTTTTCAAAATCTAAAAATAGTAGGGCGCCGGGTTTATTATTGTCTGCTAGGGTACATATAATATCCCGTAATTCGCAGGCGGCTGATATCACACTGCGTCCCGGTAATGCGCTGTACTGATATTCGCCTAGTATCTTATGTAACACTGTTTTCATCCGCTTCTTGATTTTAAAATTCGCATTTAATAGCGTAATAGGGCGAAATTCCTGGATCTTCTTGCTGTTTCCTTTCTTCTTCAGCGGCACAATAAAACCTTCTTTCAGTTCATTCGCGATTGTTTGAAGTAGGTACATTTCGTTTGCAATTTGTGTTAAGGTTGTGCCAAAGCTGTGCCAGTAGTGTTGATATAATTCAGAACATAGTCCATCGGGTGCGGGAGACTTCCGTTATGCTGCATTGTGTACTGCCTCTTGAATATCCTCCTCGGTGAAAGGAGCTTCGAGGCCCTCGTTGTCTTCGTCTGAGAAGAGGGAGACTATTTCGTCAGTGACGTCATGAGATGATCTATCATTTGTCTCGTGCATGTCATAGAGGTCCTTATAATAGCTGTATACCCGTTGTAGATATGTTCCCTGCACCATCATCTACCTCTTCAATTATTTTTGCTTCTTGACGTCGCAGTGTCCGTAGGGTGTGGTACAGCGTCGCCGTTTCCTCCGTTGCAATGTCTTTCGGCTGGGAACGTATTATTGCGCCCTCCAGTTGTTTGCGGTACAAATTTGTTATCTTTGCCTTGTACTTTTTGATGCGCCGGTAAGTATGCTCAACTCTGACATCCGCGGAATGATAGAGATCCCGAAGGCAAGATAAATAGAATTCTATGGTCCGTTTATTCCAATAGGACTTTTGGTAAGCATAACTCTTTATCGTTGAACGAATTTTGGGTTTCGCTCTACGTAACCACCATTCAACAGTTGATCTGTATTGGGTTCGGGAGCGCTGTACGTGCTCCCACACTCGCTGGATTTCCTCATCCAGCTGTTTGTCCCGTAATAGGCTAACGTTCATCTTCCAATAGCCTCTCCCACGAAATACTTGGGGGCGGTGGAGGTTTATATAACATTGGTGGACACTGTGATCCGAGAAGCCAACGGGTGCGATGTCACTGTTCACTACATTGGGAGCGAGAGTTTCGGAAACATAGATACGATCAATCCGGCTGGCCGAATTACTCGTTATGGGTATACTCGATGTGGTTTCCATGTATTTTTTCCCAGGTGTCTATCAAATTGATCCCACGGACTAGGTGGTCAAGTTCTAAGCACTTGTTGAAATGTGGTGTCTGATCTTTGGCTGAGATTACACAATTAAAATCTCCCCCAATAATACAGTTCGTGGCACATTCGTTAATTAAAAAAGGCACATCATGTTTATAGAAGGAGGAGCGTTCCCGTCGGCGGATGCTGCCCGACGGCGCGTACAAATTTATAAGTTGAACGCCATTAATTTTACAGGCTATGCCACGACCATTTGTAAGTCGAACGATATGCGAGTGAGGAATGCCATCTCGTAGCAAGATTGCCGTTCCAGTGTGATCCTCTTCACTGATGTTCGTGAGTGTGACAATCCCCTCTACGTTTGGCTCCACGCAAACTTCCTGAAGGAGCCCAATATCTACGTTCGTGTTATATAAGAAGTCCTTAAGCGTTCTAAATTTTAACTCACTCTGGATTCTACAGATATTGATAGTTGTTATATTATACGTGAAATTACCATTCATTTATGGGGAAAGATTCAAGTAAACTATATACTTCTATATCAACACCAAAAACACATATTATTATAAAAGTTATGTTTGTTACTTGTTAGTATCCATTCCGTCATCTTGCGGAGACGGTTCAGCCAAAAGTTTTTGTAAACATGCACCATGTTCAAATGTTCAAATGTTTGTAGAGCTTATGGGACTTAACTACGGGATCGTCAGTCCCTAAACTTACAAACAACTTATGAACTAGCTACAACTAAGGACGGCACAAATATCTATGCCCGAGGGAGGATTCGAACCTCCGACCGTAGTGGCCGTGCAGACCGTGACTGAAGCGCATGCACCATGATCTGTTCTATCTGCGGAAGTGGTGGCGGGTGCTCCTAGGTTTCCAAGTTGCTGATTTTTTAATTTTGCATCAACTTGTTGCGCTACAGGCCTCAACTGATTAGCAACATCAGAAGCACCCCCACGAGCAACCCGTATTTTTTTTTAGGGGAAGTTTGCCCATTAACTTCTTTCTGCGATTCCAATGGCGAATTTTTACAAATTTTTTTTTTTTTTTTTTTTTTTTTTTTTTTTTTTTTTTTTTTTTTTTTTTTTTTTTTTTTTTTTTTTTTTTTGCGCTAGAGAGCGGTCTATCACTAGTCATCGAAGGTTTGTCAAGGGTTCCATGGGAGTCTGTTACGTCTTCGTCGAGTTGTTCGATCTGTTGTGGAGTATTGCCGTTGATGGTTGCAGGTACACACGGAGAATCAGTTGGAGAGGTGTCAAGAGTCGCGCTTGTCGTGTCCGACGGTGCATCGGGCGCGCACTCTTTCTCTCCGAGAACATCCTTCAAAACTGTGTCGCTCGCTAGGTTACACGTGACAGAACTCAGTTCGGAAACAGCACTTAATTGTGGGGTCGGTTCGTTGCCTTCACGAGCCTCCGACATTTCAACATCATCGCTCCACGACAGTGCATTTGTCGGCGGTATTACAGAGTTTGCTGCCGCGGCAGCTAGAGCTACGTCATCGGTAGGGGTGGCGTCGCGCTCCGTTCCAGTAAACAAACGGCTGACGACTGAGGCATACTGAGGGCGCGGTGCCGACCGCGGTGGCCAATGAGACTGAGGCGCTTCAGTCACGGTCTGCACGGCCACTACGGTCGGGGTTCAAATCCCCCCTCGGGCATGGATATTTGTGCCGTCTTTAGCATAAGGGGATTTCTTGTCAGAGAGGACACAGTTCGTAGTAATCGATGGTAAGGCATCGACTAAAACAGAGGTGATATCGGGCGTTCCACAAGGTAGTGTTATTGGTCCTCTGTTATTCCTTATTTACATAAACAATTTAGGGGAAAATCTAAGTAGCTCTCTTAGGTTGTTTGCAGATGACGCCGTCATTTACCGTCTAGTAAAATCATCTGAAGATCAAAACCAACTGCAGAACGATCTGAATAAGATATCAGTATGGTGTAAAACTTGGCAATTGGCTCTAAATAATAAGTGTGAAGTCGTCCACATGAGTACGAAAAGAAATCCGTTTCATTCTGGAAATCCGTTAAACTTTGTTTACAACGTAAATCAATCAAATGTGAAGGCCGTAAACTCCACAAAATACCTAGGAATTACTATTACTTCAGACCTAAACTGGAAAGAACACGTAGATAATATCGTGGGAAAGGCGAACCAGAGACTTCGTTTTATTGGCAGAACCCTCAAAAGATGCATCAGAACTACTAAAGAAACTGCATACACTGCGCTTGTCCGTCCATTTTTGGAGTATTGCAGCCCAGTGTGGGATCCTTATCAGGTGGGTTTGACGGAGGACATCGAAAGAGTCCAAAGAAGGGCAGCTCGCCTCGTATTGTCACGATATAGGGGAGACAGCGTTACGGAAATGATACAGGATCTGGGATGGGAATCACTACAACAACGGCGCTTATCGCTGCGGCGTGGGCTACTTGCGAAACTCCAATCACCAACATTCTCCTCCGAATGCGAAAATATATTGTTGACTCCCACTTACATAGGTAGAAATTATCATCAGAATAAAATACGAGAAATCAGAGCTCGAACAGAGAGATTCAGGTGTTCTTTGTTCCCGCGCGCTATTCGAGAATGGAATGGGAGATAAATAGTATAATTGTGGTTCGATGAACCCTCTGCCAGGCACTTAAATGTGATTTGCAGAGTATCCCATGTAGATGTAGATGTAGGTAGTTCATAAGTAGTTTCTAAGTTTAGGGACTGATGACCCCGTAGTTAAGTCCCATGAACTGGTGCGCGCCTGCGTGGACATTCCGCTCTAAGGTGTCCAGGCAGATTACAAGCGGAGCAAGTACGTGGTTGTCCCTCATATACCACGAGAGCCCTGAAGCCACATACATTAATGAAGGACGGTATGTGTGACTGAAGGTCAATTTTAACTGTTCTCACACCATTATCGACCTTATAATGCATGTTACCGCCCCAACGATCAGCAGTCACTGCATATACTGTTCCAAACTTCGATAGCGCCTGTTTTGATATGCGTAAATTCAACTTCAAACGGTAGCAGGTGCACTTTAACATTCCTGAGACCCAAACCGGCGTAAGAAATGGAATCTCGACTCACCTCGCCTGTGCTGCTCTTGTACTCGGCTGTCCCGTTCGTTTTGTCCATTATCCTTTGGCACCATTCGTCGTTCCGCAGCTTCACGATGTACTCGTTACTTAGAAAATCGTATGCCATCCCAAGAACATCCTCTTCTGGTACTTGAAAACATCCGCTGAACCAATCATGAAATTCGTATATCTTAGGTCGTGCAACACCGAAAACGAAACTGAACTTCAATGTATACTTCCGAAAATGCGACTCCATTTCAGTCACTAAGTCACAGAATAAGGAGTATACAGAAACGAAACTCCCGCTGGAGTCTGTCGTCCAAACTTTAGTGCGCATGCGCGGAATCGGCCATCTTGAAAAGCAGTAAACGTGTGATCCATCCCTACTCCGTGGCGTGGTAATGCGCCGTCTTTGTTTGTTAATTGTGTATTTTAACTGCCTGAATCGCATAAAAGTAAACAAGTATTTTGTACAGTGAAAAGAAAGAACTGTGTGTCAGTAGTTGGAGCTGTTCCGTTTTTATTATGAGCAGCAATAAAAGAAAAGGCGGTCGATGGTGTTCAGCACCTAATTGCCGCAATAATTCGAATACAAATAAGGATATAAGCTTCTTCACCTTCCCAGAAGATGTTGAGCAGTAAGTAAACGTCGCTATATATGTAGTGAAAGTTAAATGTTATCAGTTTCGAATGAGAGCAATGTGTGTATAATTATTAAAAGTAGCCTTGCTTCTTCTCTTGACGATAACTCTCGCTGTTGCTGTTGCTGCACCAGTTGAACAGCATCGAAATGTTGATGTCCATTTATATTTTATAAGTTTAACGTTGCAGGGAATAATATAAAATGAATGACAAAGAATAGTGCGTAAGTAGGCAGGTAAAATTTTACTTACGGCATTGGATTCGTAGTGTGCTAATGTTGGTAACGAATGCTCTTCGGATACTCAAATAAATAGATTAAGGGGAATAATTATTTTATGCTGTTCCTGTTCTGTGGTTGACAGATTCCTCTATATGCCCTTCTCCGATCAGTAAATTAATGATACTCCTAAAGCAAATACAACTTTTATATATGCCCAGACGTCATTAGTTCTGTGTAATCATGTTTACTGCTAAGTCTGACTGAATATTTTGTGCAAATTTATTCGAGTCAAATAAAACCTGGCAGTTGAAAAGTCGCTTTCTTGTTTATAACTAATTTCCCAATCATAACTCCGCGTTATTTGGGATTTTTCTAGAGAAAAGCACCAAATAAAACCATCATTGATTTTACCGTACATTTTCGTAGTTGTATTAAAATTTACGCCTCTCTTTTTTCGTTGGATTACAATTTGGTGCAAGAAGAGGGCGCAAAACAGATGAGAGCATAATGAAAAGCCGTTTCCTTTCGTAAAAGTCGGTGAAATTAGCTGCACTTCGTAAAAAGTCAATTTCCAGGCAAAGTACTAAGTGGCAATAGTTCCGCGTTTACTGCTTTTCAATATGGCGTCGAGCGCAACGCTAGGTAACACACAGATGAAAGGCGCCGCCCCCAGCTTTCCCTTCTGTATTCTCCCTATTCTGTGACAAAGTATCACACAGCGCGCGCGAAGTAAACAAGCAGCGGTGGCACCGAAGACCGCAGCAAGCACACCTACCGACCGCTACGGCGGTCTGGCCGCGAATGGTTAAAACTTGTAGTGCGGCCGGGAATCGAACCCGGACCTCCATGCTTACAAGACAGACGTCTTTCCGTTGGACCACCGCACCTCTAACGACTAAAGCGACTCGGAATAATCTAAGTACGACTTCCCTCCACGTCACAAATTTTAATTCTGCTTTTGTGTTCCATAGATAATTGTCACGGGTTCGATACCCGGACGCACCACAAATTTTAATTCGTCGCTTCACGTTTATCTTTCATGTCTTGGACATATTCGAGACGAAAAACCGTCTCAGGGTTTCTCAATCTATATTTAAATTGATATTTATATCACCTTAGCAGGAATGTTCCACTACGTCCATTGCCGCTGTGCTATTCCGCTGCATGGAGAACCTTGGCAGTAGTGACAATTATCTATGGAACACAGAAGCAGAATTAAAATTTGTGACGTGGAGGGAAGTCGTACTTAGACTATTCCGAGGCGCCTTAATTGTTAGAGGTGCGGTGGTCTAACGGTAAGACGTCTGCGTAGTACGTGTAAAAGTCCGGGTTCGATTCCCCGCCGCACCACAATTTTTAATTCATTGCTTTACGTTTATAGTCTGAAATGTTTTCACAGTCATGTAATTGGGTGAATATTGGAAATCCACAAGAATAGTCACTTGCTTGAAATATAGAGAAAAATATAATTTCTTATGAAACAGAAAAGATATGTTCACAAATGCAATTTATACCACGATAATACACATTGCACGAGTTATTACCGGCAAAAATCGAGAAATCTAACGGTAGTTTATGGCGCAGTTGACTGAATCTATCAATAGTACTGCGCTGTATTACACAGCCCGTAAACATTCGATGAAATTATGCAGATTTGTAATGTCATTGCATTATATTTAAAAAGTAGAACCCGCCAAATTAAACGGACAGTGTTTCGACGCAGATACTAATTTTATATTGTGATGTATCAAAATAACTGTTTCTAACTTTCTGTTGTCATGGAGAAACGAATATAAACATTACTTATCAATAAAACTGTATCTTCCATCAAAAGGCAGCTTTAATAACTCTGACTTTTTTAAACTGTTCCTCTTATCACACAAACGATAAACTACCGAAGATAGTTTGTTATTCACAAAATATCGTCTGTATAATTTGTTGCCGGTTTTGAAATACATTACATTGTTTTTGTACAAAAGTGCGGAAAGATAGACATACTAGTTACAGAACTTACACAGCATGTTATATTTCCTGCTTGCAGTAGGGGGCCTATGTTTGTTTGTTTGTTTGTTTGTTTTTTTTTTTTTTTTTTTTTTTTTTTTTTTTTTTTTTTTTGCGAGTTTATTTTCGGTATTCACACATCTGACTTCCACATACCTTTGCATTTTTAATTACAATAGTTAGTCTTATCTATAAATTAAAATAACATTTGTAGATATGTTTGCAATTTTCAATGTATTTAAGTATAATTATGTCGTAGAAGGAAAACATTTTGTAGCATACTTATACGATTAGGTTATCGTACTAAGATCACGTTCTTCTAAATTTCATACTGGTTTTACAATGAAGTCCTTTGAGCAATCTTTCTTTTAAAATATATACTTCCTTCATATAATTGTAATTCAAAACGATCGATTTATGGGTGTTGCTTAATTACGAAAAATGTGAATTTTTCTACTCCCTATTGTATGAGAGAAAGGGGAATAGTTTTTGTTATACACATTATATAGTAATCTATTAGATTCGAAAGAAGCTAGAATGTAGTGAATCAAGCAAATTAAAACCATGTCACAAATTTCCCGCGGACGTAGAGGCGTGCTATCAGGCATCACGTTACTGACTTGGTGCGACATTATTTCTTGCCTTCAGAGATTTATCTCAGAAAATAGGAGAGTCCAATGACGGAAATTTTCTTGGAGTATTAGAGCCCTTGAGTCACTGTGATCCTGTTCTTGCAAAACATCACGCCAGAGAAAAAACAAGGATGGGATATTCATTATTGCAGCTTACTGACATTCGTCAGTGTCTAAATCATTGAAAGCGTTGTGAAAGTAAAATTCAGTCAACTTATAAAATAAAATTAAATGGACTGTACATATAGTAGCCCTACAAAAAAGTGAAACAACTCAAAAAACAGCAATTGTGAGGTTCCTTGAGATATATTTATGAGATACCCCAATGAGCTGGAAAATCTTAATATCTTCATCTCGCCATATATCCACCTGGGGATAGTCATACTAGTTTTATTGCAAGTGAAAACAGTGGCGCTTCAGTGTTCCTACTGAAAGATTTTAATGAATCAATCAAAAGGAACGGTATATTTTCAGTTGTCACCTTTCTTGCCGGGGTCGATATGTTACAACAATCAATTATTGAGTAACTCCTGAAGTAAAACTTCTAAACTCATTTATCTCTCTTGCCGTGAAGGTCATGGTCGAGGTATAATCCAGTTTCCTCGATACAGCTATCCTTGAAGGATTTATAGCGGTGATATTCTTTTATTATTTTTTTTTTAACACTCGTTCAAGCGATTTGCGTGTTAGTTCTTTCAAAGACACAGTGGGGAATTTGAAAATGTTTGTAAACCTATTAGACCAACTAAGGACAACACACACATCCATGCCTGAGGGAGGACTCGAGCTTCGTCAATACACAGACGAACTGTAAAAATAGAGATTTTGATGTATTTTATACAGGCATATTTTGGTTTTTATATCAGTAGCGATGTAGGATATAGCAGGATATGAAAATAATTACACAAAATTAAAACTTGTTTTATTCAGACAAAAGAAAATTATAAATATAATAATAATGAAACATATGATGTATAATAACACATCAACAAAATGTTCAAAAACGAAATAAATATTTTAAAGTCTTTACAAATCTCTAAACAAATCAAAGGTAGAGATCTGCAGCTGCTCAGAACTACAATGTTCATTATAGTTACCAAACTTTCACTCATTAACTGTACTATTCGAAAGATACACTTCTTAACAACTTAACACCTTTGAAAATAGGAAATTAATGTAACATAACGTGAGAAATTAAAATTCTCATACTCAACAATCTTTAAAGTGTATTAACAAATGTTATCATTGTTTACAGATTTAGTGTCAAAAATATAGTTATCAACATGTTGCGACAATATTTCGATAACAATACAGAAAAGATATAAGACAAAATACTTTTAAGTATAAAGAAAATATTGTCGATTTATTACATGCAAATATGCTTAAACTGTCAACTGTAGCTAATATTACTAGATTATAATTTCGACGAGTAGTTAAAAAATGGTATTCTGCAGATTGTATTATTCGCAAATATGAGAGTATAGTTAATGTATACCAAATATTCTTGATGCGTCATGTTAGGCACATATTTTTTGTAGACTGCTGTTCTGAATTTAAGATGCTTTGTCGTATTAGTGAAGAGATGTAATCAAGTGGTATACGCAACTGCATTATCTGAAAAATTGAATTGTTTATAATAAAGTAAAAATTAAAAAATGCAGTGTTTCTTAAAATTATCATTTTAATTAGTGTCACATTATACAATATTTGGCTGTACACCTCTAAAAATATTTTCTATATTTATTTAAGGAAGAAGTGAAGACAATGTGGAGCACCTTCTGAATAAACCTTTGTTATGTCATATACTTGTATTATGTCATTTAACCCACTAATTGTCTACAAAAGAAACGAAGAGTTATTTGAGACTCGGAAAAATACAATCCAAGAATATTTTCAAGGCACAAGTGTCTGTAAAACTACTAGAAAATGTTTTGTAGAAGTTGCCACTACATCACAAAGGCTATATATGGGAGCTAATGTATTCAGAAATTGTACAGAGAAATAAATTAAGAAAAACAAACGATATCTGCTATCAAGTTACGTAAATGCAGGTTCTAACAATTACTGTCTGATTGCCAGTAATATTGGTGGTATTTATGAAGAAGGAAACCTTTCTGATTAGCCAGTCAAGTCAGACAGAGACTGTTATGAGTGCAGAAGCAGATATGCGTATTTCATTGTAGAAGTAAGGACTTTTATGGCTCAACTTTCCATTGATAATGATATCATTACAGATGGATTACACGCTCAGATTGGGGGAAAATGTGGAAGGAGAAGCTCCTGTGCTCGTTCAAAGAATTCTTCCTGGTATCTGTCTTAAAACATTTAGGCTAATTACACAAAATCAAATCTGAATATATGGATGTAGATTTAATCTATAGTCGTATCAAATAAAAGTCGAGTGTCACCACTTCGGTCCATTTTCTCAGTTGTATCTGATGTATACTATGTAAGTCACATAAACTTTGAGAACAAGTCTAGATAGAGTTTCCAGGTTGTCGAGCCTTTTCTTAGATATATTTCACAAACTTCAAGCATAACTGATTTAATATAACCAATACAAAGAATTGTACACTGAAATGTATAGGACAATAAGGATACTTGCTTTTTCATTGCCATTCCATCCTTATCACCATTATTGGTAAACATTTCCTAGGGAAAGTATAATGATCTAATTTACAATTATTGGCAAACATCATGCCTCCAACATCTTGTTCATAGCATATATCCTTTGAATTTTGTCAGAATGTGGTGTTAATGTGGTGTTACAAATATTCAAATAGAGTTCATAATTGTAAAATAGAACAATATAAATTCATGGAATTTGTTGCCATTAATGGTATAGGACACAACAGTCATTTAAATAAATTGATTAGTATATTCCAATTGTTTTCAATAAATATCGCTAATACCTGACAGTTTTGTTATTGAGTGAAGTAGTATTGCCGGCCGCGGTGGCCGAGGGGACTGAGGCGCTTCAGTCACGGTCTGCACGGCCACTAAGGTCGGGGCATGGATATTTGTGCCGTCCTTAGTTGTAGCTAGTTCATAAGTAGTTTGTAGGTTTAGGGACTGATAACTCCGTAGTTAAGTCCCATAAGCTCTACAATCATTTGAACATTTTTGAAGTAGTATTAGGGTGTCATAGAATGAGGGTATTAGAGCAAAGCACAAGCTAGGATAAACGGAGGATGGGATACTAAATGGGCTATGACCTTTTCAAATGAGATACGCAAATATCTGAGATGCGTGGTTTAAGGGACATATGAAAACCTATGTCTGGAAGGCTAGACGGTGATTGGAACTGTATTTTCGCTGAATTAGTGTGCAACATCTGGATCAATGCTTCATCTTTCTCGCTTTATGGTACTGCACAGCTGGTGCCTCTGACATATTTGCTATCGTTTCCAAATAGCAATAACCTTATTATCTTCGAAAATGTCTGAATGTTCTCAAGGGTCAAGTGTTGAGTCCGTGTGGTTGTTCACCTTCCAGTATCTGGGTGAAATTAAAGTGATTTGAAACTATTACACTGTCGCCTTCTACATTTTCATACTCGTTCTGAGACCGGTAATATGATTTGGGGTGACATTGGATTTCCCCCCTCCCCATCCCTTCCGCCTAGCACTCATTACCGGTACTCTAACCAGACAGGTTACAGGTATTATGAGTTGGAATCTGTTATTCTCCCATACCTTTGGATCTTGACGGCGGCCACATTGCAACAGGATAATAGCGAGCGCACGTGACTTGCAATGTTGAAGACTTCTTCGTCGTCCTGGCCTCCGTTTTCTCCAGATCTCTCGCCTATCGAAAACGTCTGGTCAAAGTTTACGGGACGACTGGTCCAGGATACACCACTTACTACTACACCAGATCAACATTGGCAATATGTGCAAGTAGCATGGGCTCTTATGCCCCAACTATACACCACAACCTTTGCTATAACGGTGCCATTCCTAGGCGTGTAGCAGCGGTAGAAATATCTACATCTACATCTACATCGATACTCTGCAAATCACATTTAAGTGCCTGGCAGAGGGTTCATTAACCACCTTCATAACTTTTCTCTACCGTTCCATTCTCTAATAGCGCGCGGGAAGAAAGAACACCTAAATCGTTCCGTTTTCGATCTGATTTCTCTTATTTTATTGGGATGGTCATGTCTCCCTAAGTAGGTGGGTGCTAGCAAAATATTTTCACATTCAGAACTAAAAGTCGGTGATTGAAACTTCGCAAACAGATCACGCCGCAATGAATAACGTCTTTCTTTTAATGATTTCCACCCCAATTCGTGCAACATTTCCGTGACGCTTTCCCCTTTGGTTCGCCTTCCTCACAATATTTTCTATGTGTTCTCTCCAGTCAAAGTTGTTCGTAATTGTAACTCCTAGGTATTTGGTAGAATTTAAGACCTTAAGGTTTGACTGATTTATCGCGTAATTAAAGTTCAGCGGATTTCTTTTAGTGGTCATGTGTATTACTTCACACTTTTCTTTATTTAGTGTCAATTGCCAATTTTCGCACCAAGTAGAAATTTTGTCTAAATCGCTTTGCAGTTGCTTTTGATCCTCTGTTGACTTCACTAACCGATAAACGACAGCATCATCCGCGAACAGTCTAAGGGAGCTATTCAGATTATCTCCTAAATCGTTTATAAACACGAGGAAGAGTAGGGGACCAATAACGCTTCCCTGTGGAACGCCAGATATCACTTCTGTTTTACTCGATGACTTACTGCCAATTACAACGAACTGTGTCCTTTCTGATAGGAAATCGTGAATCCAATCGCACAATTGGGGAGATATTCCATAAGCACGCAATTTCATTAGAAGCCGCTTGTGGGGTACAGTATCAAAAGCCTTCCGGAAATCCAAAAATATGGAATCGATTTGAGATCCCTTGTCGATGGCACTTAACACTTCATGTGAATAAAGGGCAAGCTGTGTTTCGCAAGAGCGATACTTTCTGAATCCGTGCTGACTATTGGTTAATAGGTCGTTCTCTTCGAGGTAGTACATAATATTCGAACAAAGTATATGTTCCAAAATCCTACTGCAAATCGACGTCAATGAGATAGGCCTGTAATTTTGGGGATCACTCCTATTGCCTTTCTTGAATATTGGAGTAATTTGGGCAACTTTCCAGTCTTTGGGTACGGATCTTTCGCTGAGTGATCGGTTGTAAATTATAGCTAAGTACGGAGCTATTTCATCAGCATACTCTGAGAGGAATCTAGTTGGTATACAATCTGGCCCGGAAGATTTATTTTTGTTTAGTGACTTAAGTTGTTTTACTACTCCAGGAACATCTACTTCTAAGTTTCGCATGCTGGCAGCTGTTCTTGGATTGAATACTGGAGTGTTCACTTCGTCTTCTTAACACTCTATATTCATTTCATCATTTTCTATAATTCACTGGGGGCTATATTGCCAATAATGTGATTTTACACAACGTGTTATCTCCTAAAACAATTGATTGTGATACCTCCGATCCTTTTGATTGTGCACTTTGGATTGCCAACAGTGTTCAAGAAGTGCACAAAAATATAACAACACCAAAAAATACGTACCTAGGAAACCGATTGTCATTCGAAATAGCGATCAGTCCTCTCCGAATAGATAAATACCGGTCCTTTACTGATTTCAAGTGCATCTTACGAGGCGCGTCCAGAAAGTAAGTTCCGTTTCAATATATCTCCGCTGTAGCGATGCGACTGCAGTTCCGCACATGTGCTGTAGACGGTGTGTATCACGGAGAAGAACGTGTGCCATTTGGAGATCGCTGTCAGTTACGTACGCTTTGTTGTGCTTGTTTGAAATGTCGGCGTTGATTGAAAATCCCGCCGCCTGTGAAATCAGGTCGGTGATTCGTTTCTGAATGCGAGGATAGTGAAACCAAGTGAAATTTATCGGCAAATTTGCGATGTTTACGGACCAAATGCGATGAGTGATTCGATGGTGAGAAGATGGGCCCGACAGTTCAATTGCGGGCGTAGTGATGTGCACGATGAAGAACGAAGTGGGCGTCCACCTTTGTTTACAGAAGAACTGGTTCACGCGATTGATGATAAGATCCAGGACAGCTCAAGTCTTTCCTTGGCCGTTATCACTTCACCAATGACGATGAGCTGAAAGAAACTGTTTCCAACTGGTTGAAGACACAGGCGGCAGATTTCTATGAAGAAGGTATACAAAACCTGGTGCCACGCTATGACAAATGTCTGCAAAATTTCGGCAGTTATGTGGAAAAGTAGTTTAAGAGTTGTAGAATTTTGTGCAATAAAAATTTCTTCTGTATCTGTGTACAATTTAATTTTATTACCAAACGGAACTTACTTTCTGGACGCACCTCGTATACCATTCTTACTGCACAATAGTTACAAGCTCACGTATCAATGATGGAGGTGCGTAGCGATCACGCACCCTTCTCTCCAAAGCAGACCACGAATGCTCAATAATATTGATGTTTGTGACTGTGGTAACCAGGATAGATGCGGCATCCCTTCCTCATGCTCACAAAATCAGTTCTGGATGTTTCGTGCTGTGTGAATAAGGGCCCGGACATCTTGCAAAACAGCCTAATAGTCTTCCAAGAAATTACTTTCTCCACGTATTACGGTTTCAGCACCATGGTTTCCTGTTACGTGCATTTGGACAACTGATAGATAGTTTTGAAAATCCAGCTTACCCTGCATCCGCGAGTGCGGCATAGGTTTGTCGTGACTGTCGTTTTCTTTGTATTGGTCCCATTCGTCTTCAGTAACTGTCGCGATCAGTGTTCTACAGTGTTTTAACTTAGTTTGTATTGGTTTTCCGCTCTTCCTGTATGCAGTATAAATCTTCGATGTAGTACATCTTGAAACACAAACAGTTCGGCCGTCTTGTTAAGGAAGCACCCACCATACGAGCACAACTTTCGAATGTTCTTAGGTCCTAAATAATACAGGGGTAACTACACATGACACTGTTCTGATACCAGTAACATATTGTGGACGTTTCGCAGGTATCCTTTGTGCCAAATATTGGTTTAGCTAACACCTACATTTATCGTCAAACATGCGTTTCTAGCAGCGTTTCCCTATTTTACCCCGAGCTATGTATCTGCTATTCTGTCCTAGCTCTTCATAGATACATGTCACTGCATTGATTCCGGATTCCCTATTGTACATGCCCATAATTTCTATATGTCGGTGGTAGTGTCTCGTTTTCATACATTTACCGCTTTCGAAAGCGACTGATTTGCTCATTTAATGCGAGGACAAATATTTTGTCCCGTGATCCTATGTACATTTGACAGGCTATACCATACACTTCAATCGGATCTTGCTCTATTCGTGAAAGAGACCCAGCATGGAGTAGATACAGGCTTGCTATCAGATGCCGGGTTCCTTGATTTCCGTAAGACGTTCGGCAAGTTCCGCACTGTGTCTTTATAAATATATGTTCAGTAAAAACACAGCACCTTGAAAGGCTAGTGATAAGTGCATATTCACAGGGTATGTGCATTAGTATGTTTTGGGGAAACGATTAGCATTCAAACTATATCGGCACGCGGGTTCAAGGTCAAGATCAACATCAACTATCGGTAATATGTTCCAGCGGCTTTCGTTGTCGCTATAAACCGAGGGTAATGGATCAGTATGACTTCGGCCAACGCGGTTTGATGCCTCGCAGACGTATTCGCGAGGCGTTCTGTCAAATCAGTGTGTTCCAAAGAGGGCGCATTATTGGCATGAGAGAGTTTGGTGCATTCATTCGAAACATTGCCACTCATGCGGGACCAAGTGTTCCTTCAGTGCAACGGCTGTTTGTAGAAAAGATGTAATAGTCATTGCGGGCCATCCATATATGTTCTGCAATTTTTATGCTGAATGAATCCGTCACACAAGTAATTACAGAGACCCTTTATTTTTCACAATCGTTCACGACAGGTTTCGGGATACAGATCCCATCCTTAAATACTGATTGAGTATTCAATGTTGCCACCAGTGCAGTGGACTGCACTGCAGTTGCATTATGCGCACTGTCAGTAAATGAGAAAATTTCGCCGGCCGCGGTGGCCGAGGGGACTGAGGCGCTTCAGTCACGGTCTGCACGGCCACTACGGTCGGGGGTTCGAATCCCCCCTCGGGCATGGATATTTGTGCCGTCCTAGTTCGTAAGTAGTTCATATGTAGTTTGTAAGTTTACGGACTGATGACTCCGTAGTTAAGTCCCATAAGCTTTACAAACATTTGAACATTTTTTGAGAAAATTTTTATAATGCACTCGGTTTTTCATTTGGACCCTGTTAACTGGCGAATTCAAAGCTCCACACGTCTCACCCAGATGGATTCTTAACATGATATTTTATGACTGTTGTAATGTGACTTGCGGGATCCTTGGATAGTCAATCGGTACTTGAAGATGGGATCTATATCCCGAAACTGGCTGTGAGTGAAAATTTGTATTAAATAATCTCTGTATTTACACCTTGAACGGATTCATTCACCACGAAAAAGTGCGCAGAAAGGTTCACGAAAGGCCGTAGAAAAACAGGTTGTACCACCCAGATAACTTTACGTGAAGATCGACACATCATTCGACTGGCATTACAGGAGAGATCTGTGTCCTCCTCGGCTCTGGTGGGACACAATGTACACTACCATGGGTGACAGTACTAGGCGTTTATTACAGCATGGCTACGTGCGCGTCGGCCACTTCTCCGTATACCTTTGACTAATGTGCAGAAACATGCTACACGGCAACGGTATGGGAAATGACGTCACTGGATACAGTAATAGCATCAGATAGTGTTTTCGGACGAATACAGTTTCTGTATGTTTGAAAATGATGGTCGCATATTGGTTCACCGTAGACAGAGGGGACCACATCACAGCGACTGAATTCGCACGAAACACAAGTATCAACTCAAAGCCATATGGTGCGGGTGCTATTGTGTACAGCCACCAATAACAAATGGAGCGTTTCCAGAGTAATGTGACCAGTTTGACCTACGTCAAAGACATCCTGTGACATGTAGCTATACCCTTTCTGCACGACATCATAGACGCAATTTTTCAGTAATACAATGCACGAGCACATGTTACTCTACCAGCACGTGCCTTCTTGGTGCCACATGACGTCAGCTATTAGCCCTGGGTCGCCAGATCACCAGACTTATTGCCAATCGAAAAAAATGTACCATATGTTAAAAAGACGGGAGTAGCACTGTGGCCCAAGGCCAACCACCACAGACGAAATTTGGAACCAGGTGATTGTAGCAGGGCAGCTCCACCATGGAACGCCAATGGTGTCTTATACACGTCGATGCCATTACGAAACAAGATATTAGGACCCATGGCGGATTCTGTACGTACCAGGCAAAAGGATATATGCAGAAGAGAGGTGAATAAAACGCATTTCATTTGTTCAGAACATACTAATGAACATGTCCTGTGAATATATCTCTTGTCATTCAAGGTGCTATGTTTTTCCTGAACATGAGGGTACAAGGGTTGGATAAAACGCAATGACAATTAATGTTTTTCTCTGGAATGACATTATTGATAGAGGTACTTATACTTACACACACACACTATAATCATCCCCGCTATTCACGAACTTTTACGAAATATCCAGAAGGCGTCGGGTACTATTTGCGCGTCCATTCCTCCTGATGTCTTTTATTGACCCCCCTTTGACATCGATGGTGTCATCTCTAGTGTTGTACCGGGTCCAACGTAGTGGTTCTTTCACTTTCGCAAAGAGGTCGTGGCCACAGGGCTTCATGTCCGATGGATCTTCCAGAATCTCCCGCTGCCAGCGGCGCAAGCGATCCTGGACAGCATTGGCGGTGTAGCTTCGTGGAGTGTCAAGCAGAGTTATTGTCAGCTGTGCCATGAAATACTGTCCTTTTTGCCTGAGCGCCGGATGAAGGTGAAGTTGCAGGAGCGTGAAGTGGTAGGCAGCGTCTACCGTCACCATTGGTGGTAGAGCGTGGTGCAATATTATTCCTTTCATGTCATACACTATAATGAATATCACATTCACAACACGTGGTGTACCGGGAACTTCATGTAGACGAGGACAAAAATGATTCCTCCATTCAGTGTACTGACTTTTCAAGTTTGGTTTGCACGAGTTTCACCATGTTTCGCATTAGTGACAATGCACCAGAATAAGTCGTTAGCTTCCCTTTGGTACCGGCCCAACACATGCTGTGCGACATCACAGCGTTTCACTTTGAACATTTCTTGAGGTTTCCAACACGCTGCAATTTTGCAATAACCCATAATATTGCTAAGTGTGGTGTCGCACAAGTCTGAAGTGCGCGCCACGTACTTTCGCCGCGCGCCGCCATGCAAGCACGGCGCGGGGTTCTTACTACGTCAGCCATGAGCGTCCTCTGCTGCAACTCCGCTCGTGGCCACCACTGAACTGGATCGGTCACTTGGGATTAGGACAGGCACTAGGACTCATCAGTAGGCAGGCGTCTATCTGGTTAAACTATGTATCTGCATTCCACTAGTCTGCCGCCCTCCAAGTTAGGTACTGTATTATTTCTACGAAATATATATCTACCCGCACACGCGTGCATCCTATTTCCCTGTGTCGGTCTCTCTACTCGGCCACCGACACCTAGGACAACCGGCGGAAACGAGACACAAAACTAAGAACATGGAACCTGGTTTTTTGGCAGTCTCTGACTGCAGCTAACGCACGTCCAGCCCACCGACGATCAACGTCCAAGAAGGAAGAAAGGAGTTGTGGATTATGATGATGTGTCATTTTCAACCCAGATGGTATCCTAGCAAGGAGCTGAACTGCATTAATCTCGACGTGAGGTTTTCGTCTGCGAGGGTGATTCTTCTCA
This sequence comes from Locusta migratoria, assembly GCA_026315105.1. Taxonomy (NCBI): domain Eukaryota; kingdom Metazoa; phylum Arthropoda; class Insecta; order Orthoptera; family Acrididae; genus Locusta; species Locusta migratoria. The sequence continues at coordinate 389,789,661 of CM048755.1, forward strand.
GCAGGTCTACTTGTGCATGTCTGCCTGATCTGAGCGTTTTAGCACGCCATTCCACTGTGCTGTATGGTAAGACTGTGTCACCAGATACTTCACGCAGTCCCTGCAAACATTCCTGTCTATTGTAACCGCGTAATACTTCAGTTTTGAGCGAAGAGCGTTGATCTTCATAATCATGATGTTCAACAGATTCACACAGCAGTAGATTGACAGAGTACTGCCCCTTCTCGCTTTATAAACTCGTCTCACAGATGGCACTGGTCTGGTCTGACAATACACCAATGTTACGATTAATTTGTATCCAACCCTTGTAAAATACGATCGTACGGAATATCAGGCCAACTGTGTGATTGGACTGAAAATCTTTTAGCAATCATAATATGGCGCGTCATTCTCAACGGAGGAAAGTCTTCTGACATGTGTTGAGGGATCATGAACTAGTTGATGAGGTCGGAAGTTCGATGAGGCTATTTGTAGATAGTGCAGTAGTACAGTATAGAGAGCAGTCGCGACACTAAAAATCTGCAGTCATATGCAGCAATATCAGCAGTGTACCGTCACTTGATGCATCAGCGGTACCGAGTAATATATTCAGATTACAAAGAAATAAAGACTTTTTACAGTATGAATACACTATGTTGCAAAACAATCAATGGAAACAGTTACTTTTATAACATATCTGGGAGTACTTATACATAGCATTTTAAAGCGTAACGGGCACATAAAATTAATCTCTAGCTAAGGCAGATACCAGATTGAGATACATTGGAAAGATGCACAGGAAATGCAGTCGTTAACACGGGAGGTAGGTTACAAAACACCTGATGGAACAGGACCTGAATATTACTCTTTTCACTGTGGGATCTGTACCAAATAGGATTTGATTGAGTAAAGAGTGAAGATACAAAGAAGAGCCTCTTTACGGTTACAATTAGTAAGTGCCACAGAGACGTCTTCTGCATCGGAGTATTGGCTACTGTCAATGTTTCAGGAAAAATCAACCAATATATTGTTTTTCTTTGCTATGGGCCTCCTTTCTCCGCAGTTGCAGTTATACAATTTGTATAGGTTAGGTAACCGTCTTATGCAAGTGTAAATTAGTCTAATTTAGACCAGACTTTATTCTAAAGCATCTTCAGTGGTCACCTGTACTGGAAATGTTTTGTTTTACATTATTTGCTTGATTAAATTCGATCGAAAACAGTTCTCATGCAACAGGATTATTTTGACTTTGAATAAAATGGTGTAGGTGTGGGTTCCTGTAGTCATGTCCTAGCTCATGAACCACGAGCAACGTATGAGTGGCCAAGTAAGTGGTCCTGACAGTTGGGATACCAGTTACTCTGGAATAAGGTTGGGCATCTCGGACATATTCTGAGTCGTGGCCACCTTTGTGCTCAGACGGCAAAGACTACCAAATCCACCGGTTAGTCGCTCAACCGTTAGGGGTAAAACACAGTGGGGCCTCGGGCAAGTAAGGCTAGCAACCTGTTTCCCAGGTACTTCAATATCATGCTGGCAACAATCAGAGCAAAATGCCTCGGATCTTTGGAGGTGATGGAGTCCCGATACGACTCCTCCGATACGACTTGGCAAACGACCTGGAATGAGATGGGGAGCTATTAATATCAATGGGGATTACTAGGAAGAAGGTAGAGCTGGCGGAGGCTTCAAGTAAGATGGGGTTAGATGTCTTAGCTGTTAGTGACGTTAGAGTAAGGGAAGAATACAAGGTCAATCGAACCCAACATAATTGCAATAAGGTATGTAAATGAACGACTGATGTGAATAGATTTGGCTATCTCCAACAAGAAAATTAGGATTGTGGCAGTATATTCACCCTGTGAAGGGACAGATCAAGATGAGATGGACAGATTTTACAATGCACTTAGTGATGTAGTTGTTAGAGTGAAGGATAAGGATAGTGTTTTACTCATGGTTGATTTCAACGCCAGGATAGGAAATCGAACAGAAGGTTATGAAAAGGTTATGGGTAAGTTTGGAGAGGATATGAAGGCCAACAGGAACGGAAAACAGCTCTTGGATTTCTGTTCCAGTATGGGCTTAGTTATCACAAACTCCTTCTTTAAGCATAAGGACATTCACCGCTATACTTGGGAAGGAAGGGGAACCAGATCTGTCATTGACTATATAATAACAGACCAGGAATTCAGGAAGACAGTCAAGGACACACGTGTTTTCAGGGGGTTCTTTGACAATACTGATCATTATTTAATCTGCAGTGAAATTGGTTTTGTGAGGCCAAAAGAGCAGAAAGTCAAGTCCATGTGTAGAAGGATAAAAGTGGAAAAGCTTCAAGACAAGGAAATTAGGCAGAAATACATAGCAATGATCTCGGAAAGGTACCAGTTAGTTGATTGTAATGATTTACAGTCACTGGAAGAGGAATGGTCAAGGTACAGGGACACACTACTGGAAGCAGCCACAGAATGTCTTGGAACAGTAGTGTGTAAAGGTAGAAAGAAGCAGACAGCCTGGTGGAATGACACAGTCAAGGCAGCCTGTAAAAAGAAAAAGAAGGCATTTCAAAAATGGCTCCATACTAGAAATCAGGCAGACATAGAAAGTTATGTTGAAGAAAGAAACAAAGCCAAACGGATAATTGCAGACTCCAATTAGAAATCATGGGAAGACTTTGGAAACAAGCTAGAAACTTTGGGTCAAGCCGCGGGAAAACCATTTTGGAGCGTAATTAGCAATCTTCGAAAGGGAGGGAAGAAGGAATTAACAAGTGTTTTGGACAGGTCAGGAAAGCTGCTAGTCAGTCCTGTGGATGCCTTGAGCAGATGGAGGGAATATTGTGAAGAATTGCTCAATGAAGGTGAAACGTTCAATGATGTGTCAGATTTTCAGGTAGAATGGGATAGGAACGACGATGGAAACAGGATCTCATTTGAGGAAGTGGAGAAAATGGTGAGTAAATTTCAGTGCAATAAAGCGGCTGTGGTGGATGCAATTAAACCGGAACTCGTCAAATACAGTGGAATATCAGGTCTCAAATGGTTACACAGGATAATTGAGAAGGCGTGGGAATCGGGACAGGTTCCGTCTGACTGGACGAAACCGGTAATCACGCCAATTTTCAAACATGGAAACAGAAAAGATTGTAACAACTATCGAGGTATCTCTTTAATTAGCGTTGTAGGCAAAATATTCTCAGGTATTGTTGAAAGGAGAGTGCGAGTATTAATTGAGGACAAGTTAGATGAAAATCAGTGTGGGTTTAGGCCTCTTAGAGGCTGTCAGGACCAGATCTTTAGCTTACGGCAGGTAATGGAAAAGTGGTACGAGTGGAACAGGGAATTGTATCTATGTTTTGCAGATCTAGAAAAGGCTTCTGACCGTGTTCCTAGGAGGAAGCTACTGTCAGTTCTACAAGATTATGGTGTAGGAGGCAAACTTCTGCAGGCAATTAAAGGGCTCTACGAAGAATGTCAGGCAGCAGTTAGAGTAGATGGCAAATTAAGCTCATGGTTCAGGGTAGTTTCAGGGGTAAGACAAGGCTGTAACCTGTTACCACTGTTGTTCATAGTATTCATGGATCATATGTTGAAAACAGTAGACTGGCAGGGCGAGATAAAAATAAGTGAAAACAAAATAAGCAGTCTCGCATATGCGAATGACTTAGTTGTAATGGCCGATTCAATTGAAAGGTTGCAAACTAATATTTCAGAGCTCGATCAGAGGTGCAAGGATTATGATATGAAGATCAGCATCTCCAAAACGAAAGTAATGTCAGTGGGTAAGAGATTTAAACAGATTGAGTGCCAAATAGGAGGAACAAAGTTATAACAGGTAGACAGTTTCAAGCACCTGAGATGTATTTTCTCACAGGATGGCAACATAGTGAAAGAACTGGAATCGAGGTGCAGCAAAGTTAATGCAGTGAGTGCTCAGCTAAGATCTACTCTCTTCTGCAAGAAGGAAGTAAGTACCATGACTAAGTTAGCAGTGCACCGCTCTATCTTTCGACCAACTTTGTTGTATGGTAGTGAAAGTTGGGTGGATACAGGTTACCTTATTCACAAGGTAGAGGTTACAGATATGAAAGTAGCAAGAATGATTGCAGGTACTAATAGATGGGAACAATGGCAGGAGAGTGTTCATAATTAGGAAATCAAAGAAAAACTGGGAATGAACACCATAGATGAATCAGTTAGAGCGAACAGACTGAGATGGCGGGGCCATGTTACACACATGGGAGAAGCAAGGTTACCTAAGACACTCATGAGCTCGGCAGCGGAGGGTAAGACGAGTCGAGGTAGACCAATAAGAAAGTACTTAGATTCGGTGCAGAATGATTTTGAAGTAAAAGGCATAACATCAGACGAGGCATCAATATTAGCATTGAGTAGGGGATCATGGAGGAATTTTATTAGAGGTACTATGCTCCAGACTGAACGCTGAAAGGCATAATCAGTCTCTAATGATGATGATGATGATGATAAATAAAATGGACTACTAACATTACTCACGTATTTTTACGTTGTCCTCTTCATGTGTCTAAAACACAATGTAAACACAAAAGTAAACGAGTATTATGTTGAAAATTTGATAATAGAAACTTAAAATATCCTGTCTCAAGAACAGAAAAAGGAAACAAGCTCCATAAACATAGGCCTAACAAGAGGATTAATAGGTCAAGAAATTAAAAACATTATTGATTTAAGACACCAACACAATAAAACAAGTCAATTTACCACAGAAATTAAATCCCTGAAAAGCCTTAGATGAAAACTACACAGAGAATACATAATCATAACTAAAGCAGACAAGGGAAGATCAGTGGTCCTTATGGAAATGGAAGAATATAATAACAAGACGGAAGAATACATTTCAGAAAATTAAATAACAAAACTAAAATCAGACACAACAAACAGATTCCATACAAAAATGAAAAACACACTAAAACTGTAGAATACATACTGGATAACAAACAAAAAGCTCGTGTGACATGTATGAAACCTAATGTACCAAAATTCCGGAGACAACCAAAGCTCCACAAAATAAATAACCCAATGAGAGTAATTGTAAATTACAGAAGAGAACCTGCATACACCCAGACATATGCTAAATGTACTCACACAACAATATAAAGCACATAATGACAGAACAATCAAAAACACAGTGGAAATATGTTGATATCATTTGATGTTGAAAACATGTACTCCACAATTCCAGTCAAAGAAAGAATCAAAATAATAAAACAAGACCTAGAGACCTTCAATCATTTATCACAAGAACACATAACAGAGATAAGTACATTCCTACACCTCATCACAGAACAAAATTATTTTGAATTCAATAAAGAGTTATACCCACAAGCAGATGAGCTACCAATGGGATCTCCAATTTTAGGGAATTTAGCAAACATTTTCATGAACAGAATAGAAAAAAGAGTATTTGAAGAAATAGTACCAGGCAAATACAGTATAATATACTGGTGCAGATACATGGATGATATCCTCTGCTTGATAGATGAACCGGAAAATAAAATAGACCAACTACACACAGAGAAAAACACAATACACAAGAACATAAAGTTCACTCTAGAGAAGGAAGAAGCAGGCCAAATTAATTTCCTGGACATATCCATCACAAAGAAAAATAACTCACACTCATGCAGGATCTGCAGAAAAACTACTGCTTCAGACATTATATTACACCAGTCTTCGAACCACCCGCAGGCCCAAAAGAAATCAGCTCTTAGATCCATGTTACACAGATTAAACACAATACCACTAGACAGACACAATTACAACAAGAAGCTGGACACAATAATTCAGATAGCAAAGAGTAATGGATACCGAGAAACCCTCATTACAAAACTGAATAAAAGAATCCAAAATAAAATAAAGGAACAAAACACACAAAACCGAGGTCTCAGAATACTCACAACTACCCTCCAAAACAACAACACAAACGAAGGACATAACACATAAACTCAACAGACAAACAGGTACACACTTACTTATGGAAATAAACTGGCACACCGAATTAGAAACATCCTCAAGAGACAAGCAATAAAAATAGCATATCAAAGCCATAACACATTACAGAAATGGCTAACAAAAACAGAAATAACTGACATCTACCAACAATCTGGTATTTACCAATTCAAATGCAACAGTTGTGTGTGCCCTATACTTAGGACAGACCAGCAGGACATTTGAAACACGATATAAAGAAAACAAACGATCATGGAAATATGGCAACAGCCATTCAACATTTGCAGAACGCCTTAGGCGAGAAAACCAGTATACCACAACCATAGAAGCCGACATGAAAATAGTCAGATTTAACAATAATAAACACCTCCTAACCTTCCAAGAGAATTTCCAAATTCAAAAAGCATTAATAGAAAAGAAACACAAATGACCAAGTAAACATCAGCAACCAAACATTATTTAAACTAGTAGAACACGTAGTAGACAAAGACAAACCTCCCCATCCCTCAAACCCACCACATAATACAACCACATGAAACAACAACAACAAAATCCTACTCACACACACACACCTACAGAAAATCAGAATATCTCCCTCTCTTTCTCACATACACACAAACACACAGAAGTTCGCTAGAGAAACTAAAATCGTATTTATAAATACGCACACAACACTGTCAGAACATCACATACAAAGTTGCTAGCAGCCAACTTTTTTGACAGAGACGAAACTAAAACACATCTCACAGTACGAACCAAAGAGCTTGTAAGCAAATAAAACACACAGACACACACACACACACACACACACACACACACACACACACACACAGAGGAAAACAAAACAAACGACATACAAAGCCAACCAAGCCATAGAAAAGGATTTTTCAGAAACTTTTATGAGAAAGTGAAAATGTAAGTATTGTAATTATTAACAGTGAAGTCAAGTGGCAATGTGGTACAAAAGGCACATGAAGAGGACAACATAAAATACGTGAATAATGTTAGTAGTCCATTTTATTCAGAATCAAAATTATCCTATTGCATCAGAACTTTTTTCGACCGAATTTAATCAAACAAATAATGTAAAAAAAAAAAAAAAAAAAAAAAAAAAAAAAAAAAAAAAAATTCCTCTACAGTTGATCACTGAAGATGCTTTAGAATAAAGCGAAACGCATCTGGTCTAAATTAGACTAATTTAAAGTTGCATAAGACGGTTACCTGACCTATACAAAATATATTGTTCCTTCTAGGTATAAGAAGATGAAATTAGTCCGCACCGATCTTATCAGCAATCATTCATCCAGCAAACCATACACAACTGGAACAGGAGAGGAGGAAATAACAGTAGTACACAAAGAACCTCTGCTCTACATAGTAATGTTGCTTGCAGAGTGGAAATGTGTTTGTAAAGTGGCATCATAGCCAAAACAGTACTTTAGTAAAAAAGAGGGGATGAAATGTCATTCTAATCCCATTACAGCCAGAGAGGCAGGACACTGTCATTCAAGATTATTGTTCTAAACTTGTGCCATAGTTTCTGAACATGCTTCTAGCCATTCTGACTCGTTTAGACTTGGTTCACTTCTACACTTTCACACACACATAAGAGAGTAGTACAGACATACGTTAAGGCCTATAAACTTAATTAAGGAGTAGAAATACTTACGGTCTGTAAGAAATTTTGTTGTATCAAAGGCGCTGATATATAAAAAATTATTTATTAATTATGACGGGCCTGTTTCATCACAAATGCCATCTTCAGGTTTACTTTAAATAGAAATTGATAAACCTTGAGACTGTTTTTCCACTCGAACCTGTCAAAGACATTAAACATGAAGGTGAAGCATTGAATTAAAATTTGTGATGCGGCCAGGTATCGAATCCGGACCTCCATGTTTAGGTGTCTTACCACTTTTTTTTCCGTCTCCATCCTCCCCTACAACGCCGATATAGCAGTCAGCGGCTAGCTTCATTACCTGTAACACTGTGTTTGAATTCGTAGTAAGAGAAATTAACAGCTTCTTCTTCTTCATAAGTAAATGTGACTTCTCTTAAAGAAATGACATCTTTTAGAAGATTTCTTCTGTTGGAGTCTCCATAAAGGAAAGGAAAATTTTTTGTAAAAGAAATTTGAAAACTTCGTCTTCGAAGCAGTTATATCATCACCTTCGGAAACAAAATAAAAGTAAACTGAAAGTCTTCCTCTGAAACAAAAATTAAAAATTAAAAAAACAAATGATTAAAAAAAGTCAAACAACTTCTTCGCTTCTCCTATACTTCCGTGGATGGACATGAGTTGTTTTGGCGTGCCGAGTACTTCAAGGTTGTCTTCTCGTGTATCCTGCTAGTGGAGTTGATTCCGTTTGTCTCGTGTTTCTTCATCTTCCAGTATATTTTTTCTTCCATGTGACTTTTCGTGGACCATGAAGTATCAGTCAGCAACGTCTCTGCGCCACCCCTAGAATATTACAGGAGTTTACGCCATATCCAGGACGTAAAAATAAAACTTCTATGGGTGGTACCCGTGTGATATTTCTATATTAAAGTTCTGAGTAGAAAATTATTCATTCGTTTTAATTGTTCATGTTCTGTCAGAAGATGCACCCAGTAGTCTTCTTTACTCGTTGTCTTTTTCTGATAAAATATAATACACCGTTTATCCTTCAAGCCAACTGACTGCTCGTCGTTTTGCGAATGAGTAGGGAACTTCATCGGGGTGGAGAAGTCAAGCTGGTGTAATCGTTTTCGGAGATGTTCTAAGTATGCTTGCTAGTTTTGTTGTACAGAGGAGCCAAATGTCTTTCACTGCGTTGCATGTGAAACGATGTTCCTCTGTGTCTATTAAGTCACAATTAATGCAGTTTTGGAGTCTCTGCTCGCTGAATGGCATGTAACTTTGAATTGGTAGGAATTTTCCTGTTAACCGCCATATACCAAACTGAAAGCACTTTTGACGGTAAGTGAGGGTCTCGAATATTTTCCCAGATTTTTTCTCAGTTATATTCTTTGTACTTTTCTCCTTTATTTCTCCTCTTCCTTTTCATTGTGTTGTTGTAAACTTCTTTAACCGCGTATCGGTCCTTCTCAGGAATATATCTTTGAACGTAGCTAAATTCTACGAGAAAGTGCTTGAAATGACAGAATGCGCTTGGAATTTGATGCACATCTATTGGTAGGTCCGTACTAGCCGGTGCTATTCCGTTTAATATGTGAGCTGTTAGTGTATCGGATGATCTATGTCACTGTTTGTAAAACTTGCTGACGAACAGAGCGTGTGATTTGTTGTAAATGTCTGTTAACGTAAGGCCTCCTTTCTCCACAGGTAGTGTCATAATATCGTACTGGACTTTAAAAATTGGCCTCCGGTGACAAAGTAGCCGAGTGTTGACTGCATGTGATTAGCTGTGACCTTGGGTATTGGTAATACCAGGAAGACGTAGTTGACCTTAGTTGTTATATAAGTGTTGGCTAAGTGCACTTTTTATAGCGTCCAGATTTCGTAAAGTATGTTGCTGTATGACGGCTCGTATTTTTGCAACAAATTTCTGTAGTTTAGGGCAGCCGTGCGGCAGATGTTGCGAGTGTATTCTATTTCGAGAGTTTTAATACTTTCTACCTTTTTTGTATGTCCGTCAGCGCTTAGGTCGAAACTCTGACCGATTTGCATCATTCCCCATTTTTTTCGGTTTAATATGGCTCCTTGACGCAGCTTCATAGGTCAATATAATTTGAGGCGCTTTTCTTAGTTCCTCATTGTTTGTGATCACGAAAGTGACATCGTCTGCATAAGCTTGACATATTATCTTGCGGCTGTGTATTTGGAGTCCTGTGAGGTTTTGCGTCAGCCAGCACAATAGGGGTTCGCTCGCTAATGCGAACTAGCACAGAGACATGGGGCGAACTGAACTCGTGACGTACACCGGTTTGCCTAACTGTCCATTTACACAGATTTTGGTGGTGTAACGTGACAGTAGATTTTTGACTACTGTGATAATTTTTCGCGGAAAGTTCATTGCTTCCATGGTATGGAAGAGATACACATGACTGACTCTATCGTAGGCCTTTTCAAAGTCAAATGATACTATAGCACTTTGAATATTGCAAGCTTCTGCTGTCGCTATGACGTCTCTGTACGAACATAATGTCTGATAGATTGTCCTGTTTGTCCCTACGCTAGTTTGGTATGATCCCGTGATAGTTGTAATAACAGAATTTGTATCATGATGCGCGTGAAGATTTTATAGTTACTGTTAAGTAGCGTTATGGGTTGCAGGTTATTGACAGTCTTTCCTCATGGCATTTTAGAAACTAACACGATTCCTTCACAGAATTTTCTGGTATACAGCAGTTCATTACATACGAGCGTTAATTTGCTTATTAACTGTTGTCCAAAAGTTTGGTGAAACTCAGTTGGTAGTTCGTCGGGGCCGGGGGACTTGTTCGTGGGGCTTCTCCGTATGGCGTCTGCCACTTTCTCTTCTGTGATCTCTACAGACAGGTCTGCGCTTCGTCTGAGCTTAATTTCGCCGACGTCCTTGCAATGATGGCTTGTTGCGCCGCTTCATCTACAGGTTTGGCAGCTAATACCGTTGTAAAATGATTAAAAATTTCAACTCGTATCTCAGGCTGTTTCGTCAGGGTTCTCCCGTCGTCAGTTTTTAATTCTGTCAATATTTTCCTATTAATTCTTTTCTCTTCTTCTATGATATGGTGCATGGACATTGTTTCTTTTATGCGCGGTGTTTTGCAAGCGCGTTCTGACTTTGCAGCCTTCTAGTTGTTTGCGATTTAAACTTCAGATTGTAGCCTTTATCCTTTTGATTTGTACACGGTTTTCTATTGCCGTTGCATCCTCCTTGTGTAGATCTCTGAGGCAATGAAAATAAAATTCAATATTGTTCTCCATCCAGGCGCTTTTCTCGCGGGAATAAAATTTCTTTGCTTTAACTAATGCGGGCTTTGCACATTTGATCCACCAGCGAATGGTGAGTCGTACATCGTGAACTTTCTTTCACATTCTGTCCATGTATTTCGGAAAACTGAGTGGCATCCTGGATGTTTTAGGTGTGCTGTATTTAGTTTCCACGGTCCTCTTGCTCTATAAATTCCCTGTTTCCCTAAGTTCACAGTACAAATGTAAGGTGCATGGTCTGAAGTGACGTTCGGCCATATCTCTGATCGTAGAATGTGGTTTCGTAAATTGGATGTTGCATAAATTCTGTCTATACGGCTATCAGAATGGCTGGTAACGTTAGTGAAACCTGGCCTGTCACCATGTTTAAGCTCCCACGTGTCGAGTAGATTTAGTTGTTCAACGATGTTCTCGAGCTCTATGGATTTGCTGAAATTAGGGGCTTGATCTTTTGGGTGAATGACGCAATTGAAATCACCTGCGAATATTAGTTGTACTGTACGCATTATAAAAAGTGGCACTATTTCGTCTTTTAAAAAACTCAGCCCTCTGACGTTTTTTCCCCGTCCCGGAAGGGGCGTAAATATTAATAACCTTTGTACTATAAATTGTACATGCTATGCCTCTGCTGTTTACCAGCCTCTCGATGTTTGTGACTGGGATGCCATCTTTAGTCGCAGTCCCGAGTTCATTGCCATGACCGGGATTAATTACGGCATTGTAACCTGTGATTCGGTCTAGTCGAATGTCTGTGACTTCTTGTAAAAGGGGAATATCTATATCAGCCGCATACAGGAAATCTGGCAAATTCCTTAATTTAAATACGCAGCTTATCTTATTAATGTTTACAGTCGCAATGCGGTATGCTTGCAAGGGTAACAAATTCGCAGGCGTACGTATTGTCATACCCCCTCTTGTTGTTATTTACTAATCATGACTTAAAAGAAGTCTGGGTCTTCTTCTGGTGCGCCCGCACTAAAAGCAGTTTTGTGTTCTTGGTGGGACTTATCATTCCGCAACTTTGACGACCCCCTGGCGTGTATTCTTGCACCTCTTTCATCTCTTCGTCTCGCATATCGTCATCGATGTCGTCAGACCACAAACGTAAGTTCTTATTTCCTCTTGTCTCTTGAACCAAATTCTTTTGGCGGTTCTGGCTGGGTAGGCTTCCTGAACTCTCGTTATCGTCTTTGAGGTTTTTTATCTAAGGTTTTTTCTCCGTGGACCGGCTTCGGACTCACGTGTTCGGCTTTTTTGTGGTTGTCTGGAGGTGACTGTGATGCCTCCTGAGTGAGAACTTTGCGTACTTGGTCGATTTTCTCACGCAATATTCGCGCCTTCGCCTCCGCTCTTTCATGCGCTATATGTCGTTTTGTGTGTTTATGTGTGTGTTTTATTATTTTTTTTCCGAAGGGGATTTGCTAGACTGGTCTTTCGTCCGAGTCCTGTGTTACAATTGTTTCTGCTGTGGGTGTTCCCTCTACACTGTTGTCGTTGTTGTTGTTATCTTGAGTTACCTACTGCAGCACCCTGTGCGTTAGTATGAAGTGGCTCCTGGTTGTCGTTGTTGTTATTTTGAGTCTCGACTATTTGATTACCTACTGCAGCACCCTGTGCGTAAGTATGAAGTGGCTCCTGTGTGTCCATTATTTCGACCTGTTCTGGAGGATCGCTGTACGCCTCCAGTGCAGTCTCTAGGTTTTGTTTCTGGGGCAATGTTACCTCGCGCGGCGGCTACGTAGCTAATGGGCAACGTAGACATGAGGTCACGCCTCTCTCGTTCGCCGGTCGCTATTTTGCGTTGTACACATTGCGCGCGAACGTGTTCTGTTGAACCGCAGCCGGAGCAAGTTCGCTGTTGCCCGTCATATATCACAATTGCCCTATAGCCACCGACTGTGATGTAAAAAGGAATGTGCTTCAACATGTCAATCTTCACTTGTCTTACACCGTTTAACACCGGGAAAATGTGAAGATTTGACCATTTTTCCGCGATGTTGCTAATGACTGTTTCATACTCCTTGAGTTTGTCGTTAATTTTGTCTTCAGTTATTTCGTCTTCAGTTATTTCCTACAGAATGTTGAAATTTTAAATTTTCTCCATACGAGTCTATGACTTTCTGGCATTTTTAGCAGTAATCAACTTTAGAACCACTGTACTGCTTACAATAGAAAGGTGAATTCCTACCAATTCATCTATAGTTATCTTCATAACATTTCTAACAAATATCTCTACTTCAAATGTCTTCGGTCTCGTGTAATTCGGGGTTTATTGTATTTATTTATCGTATGGCACATTTGCTGCTGCTGGTAAAGACCGTGAGAGATCGCTGATCCAGTACGGTCGCCATTTGTGTAGACTTTTCGCCGTCCTTTTTTCGAAGGACGTTGCCCGGGGTGTACCATCTTGGAGGTTGTCTACACGTCATAATTCGTGTCAAACCTCAGTCTAAGTGTGTATTCTCGTCGTCGTTGATCCATTACAGTCGTCTAAGGTTCATTTTCAAGTGTAAATAAGAACGCTGAAAGCGCGCACTCACCGAAACCTCCTCGCGGACGCCAACAGCGAGGACGTAAACAAGACGTCCGCACAGCACGGCTGCCAGACGAAGAGCTGCTACTAGACCACCGTACCACTAGTGACTAAGGCGCCTCGGAATACTCTATGTACGACTTCCCTCCACGTCACAAACTCTAATTCAGCTTCTGTGTTCCATGAAATATTGCCAGACGTCTGCCTAGTAAGCATCGAGGTCCGGGTTCGATTCTTGGCCTCATCACAAATTTTAATTCAATGTTTCACCTTTATCTTTAATGTCTTCGACATTTTCGAGACAAAAAAAAGTCTCAGGGTTTATCAATTCCTATTTATATTGATATTTATATCACCTCAGACTAAGGTGCATGGAGAGCCTCGGCATTTGTGGCAATATTTCATGGAACACAAAAGCTGAAATAGAGTTTGTGACGTGGAGGGAACTCCTACTTAAACTATACCGAGGCTTTTTAACCGCTCATGGTGCGATGGTCTAGTGGTAAGACGTCTGCCTAATAAGCATGGGGATCTGGGTTCGATTCCTGGCCGCATCACAAAAAAAAAAAAAAAAAAAAAAAAAAAAATTAAAAAAAAATGTTCAAATGTTTGTAAATCTATCGGACCAAACTGCATGGTCATCAGTCCGTAGCTTACAAACTACTTAAACCTAGGTAAACTAACCTAAGGAGAACACACACACCCATGCCCCAGGGAGGACTTGAACCTCCACGGCGAGCAACCGCGCGCTCCGCAGCGAGACGCTTTAGACCGCTCGGCTACTCCACCGCGGCGCCGTATCACAAATTTTTAATTCAATGCTTCACCTTTATCTTTAAGATCTGTACTTCGTTGCAACATCGTTGTTTCTTTTTTTTTTTTTTTTTTTTTTTTTTTTTTTTTTTTTTTTTTTTTTTTTTTTCCTTATGATGTTTGACGATTTTATTGCTGTCAATAGTGAACGCAGTTAGTAACGCTCTTATAATTCCGAATTTAATTTTTTTTATTTTTTAGTATTCTTGACAGCTATCAAAACACTAAAAAATTAAATTCGGAATTATAAGAGCGATACTAACTGGGTCCACTATTAACAGCAATAAAATGGTCAAATCATCAAGGCAGAAATAAGACAGCGATGTTGCAACGAGGTAAAGATCAATAAACCTGAAGATGGCAATTGTGCTGAAACAGGCCTGTCGTAATTAATAAATAATTATATAAGGAACTCATAGTTCGATAGGACGATCTATAATTGTTTAATAATGATTTTGCAGGCAAGATCGCATTTTTCATTTATTATGTTACCGGTTTCGGCGTGCTCGATGCCATCTTCAGACCTGTCGTAATTTACATAACTTCACGACATTTTTTAAATATGGGTGTACTCTTTTAGTATATAAAAATGTCGTGAAGTTATGTAAATTACGACAGGTCTGAAGATGGCGTCGAGCACGCCGAAACCGGTAACACAATAAATGAAAAATGCGATCTTGGCTGCAAAATCATTATTAATAAATAATTTTTCATGTTCAAATGTTTGTATAGTCTATGGGACTTAACTACGGGGTCATCAGTCCCTAAACTTACAAACTACTTATGAACTACTTACGAACTAGGACGGCACAAATATCCATGCCCAATGGGGGATTCGAACCCCCGACCGTAGTGGCCGTGCAGACCGTGACTGGAGCGCCTTAGTCCCCTCGGCCACCGCGGCCGGCAATTTTTCATGTAGCAGCATCTTTGATACAGCAAAATTTCTTACAATGCCGTTATATGACACGTATGACGGAGCGGGCCCAGATGAATACAAAATACTTACGGAGTCGAGTTCTGGTCCTGTGTGTCAGGTGGCGATGCAGTCTCGTGGGACGCGTTCTCGTCCGGTTCCGTGTCTTCCCCGGTCAAGGTCTCTGGTGACGGAGGCGGCGGCGGCGGTGGAGACGGCGGTGGAGAGGCCGAGGGGGAAGTTACGGGCGAGGGTGCAGGCGTGGGCGGAGGGGAGGCTGTGGACGGGGTCGACGGTGGCGAAGGCGACGGCGAAGGCGGCGGAGTGGCTGCTGGGGACCACGGCCAGGGCAGCCGCCGGCGGGGAGGTTGGCTGCGGGCAGGCGCCATGGCCCGCTACTCACCCTACACACACACACCGCGTCAACAGTCCCACACAACACGTTTCTCAATATTGCAACACCCAACACCACTTACCCAATCTCGGACGACATCTAACACTTCCCTAATTTCTCCTGGCGATTAACAACTGCCGGCTGCAGTGGCCGAGGGGACTGAGGCGCTCCAGTCACGGTCTGCACGGCCACTACGGTCGGGGGTTCGAATCCCCCCTCGGGCATGGATATTTGTGCGTCCTCTCCTGGAGTACTGTTGCCCCTTGTGGGACCCTCACCAGGTGGGAATGACGGAAGACATTGAGAAGGTTCAGAGAAGGGCAGCTCGTTTTGTTTTATCACGTTACGGGGGAGAAAGCGTCACGGAAATGTTGCACGAATTGGGGTGGAAATCATTAAAAGAAAGACGTTATTCATTGCGGCGCGATCTGCTTGCGAAGTTTCAATCGCCGACCTTTACTTCTGAATGTGAAAAATTTTGATTTTGGTACCTGGCAGCATACCCGTAAGTTTTTCGATGTTGTTATTCAAATGTTCAAATGTTTGTGTAGCTTATGGGACTTAACTACGGGGTCATCAGTCCCTAAACTTACAAACTACTTACACTTACTGTTCGGTATATCTTTATTCGTTACCCAATAGGTAAAAAACGTAAAGCAGTCAACAATCCGAAGATTGGTTTGAACAACACAGTGCTTTACTAGGCATGGCCCTCTTTTGGAGGTGGTAAGGTGGTATGCCGTTACCTTCCTCCGGCCTTCGAACTGACTTACCCAGCCAGTTATAGGGGGACCTACAGTTTAACGTGGGTTCCTAACCTCGGTGCTACTCGGTATTTTTCACATGAGCAATACTGTCAGAGGTGAAAGAAGTGGAAAGTGACAGATAAAAGTCCTAGAACCTGGCGGGCATCGAACCCGCGACCTTTGGATTTGTAGTCTGGCACTCTACCACTGTGCAACTGAGACGCACCGTTACCCAATATACTCATCTAATTTTCAGCGTCCCTTTGTAAAATCGAACTTCGGCTCTCTTCTTGTTGTACTGTTCATGATACACATTTGATTACTTACAAGAAACGAGAAATTCGACATTTTGGCCCTAGAGGAGCCACGACCGACCACTACGTTGCCCTCTGCCAGTGGAATCATTAGATACAATATCTAAAAGCATGTAGGCAGCACACCGCTCTCCATGTCATTTTGACTTCCTTGTCTGGTAACCGTTATTACTCAATCAAAATGCTTCTCAGTTGGCCTCACTAGAGTAGGTGCACCCCGTTCCAGCCTTCCCACCTATGAATAGGCATTATCGGGAATCTAACCCTGGTCCTCCGTGAGGCAGCTGTGCTGACGCCTCAGCTACACATTTACAGACAGCGTTGTAGTCCAGATCAATACCTGTAGTAGTTGTAAAGTTTTCATTATCGATAGAGAAGGGATAGGCTGGTGGGACACATTCTGAGACATCAAGGAATCGTTAACTTAGTATTAGAAGGAAGTGTGTGGGGTAAAAATCGTAGAGGGAGACCGAGGAACGAATACAGTAAACAGATTTCAAAAGGATGTAGGTTGCCGTACGTATTGGATAACATCGGAAGTTCATTGGGAGGGATGATGCTGTAGTATATAGAGAGGTAGTAACAATGGAAAATTGTATTGAAATGCAGGAGGATCTGCATCGAATTGACGCATGGTGCAGGGAATGGCAATTGAATCTCAATGTAGACAACTGTAATGTGTTGCGAATACATAGAAAGGAAGATCCTTTATCATTTAGCTACACTATAGCAGGTCAGCAACTGGAAGCAGTTAATTCCATAAATTATCTGGATTTAAAATGGAATTAATCGTCGGTAAAGCAAATGCCAGACGTAGATTCATTGGAAGAATCCTAACGAAATCCAGTCAGAAAACAAAGGAAGTAGGTTACAGTACACTTGTTCGCCCACTTCTTGAATACTGCTCTCCGGTGTGGGATCCGTACCAGGTGGGGTTGATGGAGGAAGTAGAGAAGATCCAACGGAGAGCAGCGCACTTCGTTACAGGATCGTGAAAGAGTTACGGAGATGATCTATAAACTCCAGTGGAAGCCCCAGCAGGAGAGACGCTCTGTCGCCCGGTACGGGCTTTTGTCGCAGTTTCGAGAACGTACCTTTACCGAGGAGTCAAGCAGTATGTTGCTCCCCCCCCCCCCCCCCCCCTCCCCACGTATATCTCACGAAGAGATCATGAGGATAAAATCAGAGAGATTAGAGCCCACACAGAGGTATACCGACAATCTTTCTATCCGCGGATAATACATGTCTGGAATAGGAGGGAGAACCGATAGTGGTACTCAAGGTACCCTCCGCACACACCGTCGGGTGTCTTGCGGAGTATGGATGTGGATGTATTCTCAGAAGAAGAGGCTTGCACAGAACAGGCTAGCGTAGAGAGCTGCATCAAACCAGCCTGCGGACTGAAGACCATGACAACAACAACTACATTATCGACTGGAAAAAATAAATTTACTTAACAAACATTGTGTATGTTTACGGGAACATGTCACCAAATACACTCTGATGACACGCACCACCAGAGCGATATGAAATGGAACCAACACGTAAGGTCAGTTGTGAGTAAGGTGGACAGACGACTTCGGTTTATTGGGAGAGTTTTTTACTTAATCTATAAAGGAGACCACGTATAAAACGCTTGTACGACCACGTCTCGGGTATCGCTCACTTGTTTGGGACCCGCAGCAGATCAGTTTAAAGGAAGACATGGAAGCAATTCAGACGCGAGCATCTAGGTTCGTTATTGATAGGTTCGACCAATACGCGAATCTCACAGAAATGCTGCAGGAACTCAAATGGGAATCGCTGGAGGAAAGAGGACGTCCTTTTCGAGAAATTCTGTTGAGGAAATTTAGAGGTCCGAAATTTGAAGCGGACTGCAGAACGATCTTGCTGCCGCCTACTTAACATATTGCGTAAAGATCACAAATGCAAGAAAAAGAAATTAGGGCTCGTACAGAGGCATATAGACATTCATTTTTTCTCGTTCTGTTCGGGAGTGGAACAGGAAAGGGAGTGCATTGTGGTGGTACAGTGTACCCTCCGCCACGCACCTTACGGTGAGCGGCGGAGTATATACCAAAACTGCCTATTACTTCAAGCCTTCCGTTTCTTTATTTAACTACTTCAGCACGAGCTGTCTTAATTTGGTTACACATATTGCTTTTACTTTCACCTTATAAAATATTTTCATAACCTTATCCATCCCTTACCACTGCTCTTCCAAGTCATTTACCGTACTTAAATAAATTACAGTTTCAACAGTAAATCAAATCCTTTATTTTGTTTCTATTTTGCTACATCTACTGATTGCTCTGTGTACACATTGTAAAAACATCGCTTGAGGTTTAACATAGTAATGAATTTTACTTTGCATTGTGAAATTAGTATAATGGCAAACTCGGGGAATGAGAAGTCATCAAAAACTACAAACTTGAAAAGTAGTGTCACGTGTTTTACTGGAGTTAAATGGTGCAGTATGAGCAGGATAATGAGAATGAACAAGGCAGACATTTCAGTATCTTGACAACGAGATTTTCGGTCCGTGATATTTGGGGCCATACAGAGATTGTTGTTCAAGCAGTGGTTCCTATGTAAAACCTGTAAGATATGATTGTATACCCTTAATAGTGCATACTGTATCATATAATGCGACAGCAGCATATGGTGAGACTGACATCTTGCTTTGGCCAGCAAACAAAGTCCCCTGTGGCCGAGCACTGCGACTTCAACGAACATGCCATGAACTACCGAGCCACAAAATTGTTCCAGCTATTCAACACCTTTTTGGATTGTGTTCTCAGAAAAACTGTGGTGATCCGGCCACATGATAGACTAACAAATAAAGTCAGTGGATTCCAACTGAACACTTTCTTGGATAAAAGCATAACCGCAGTAGACACAGAGACCCGTTCCCGCCAAAACACCCGAAGACGACGAAGATGCAGAGACGTGCACTCGGCTATGACTGGAGCATTACTAGAGAGCTGGGCTCGACCGCCACGAAGGCCTTACACCTGGATACACAGAAGTGTCGAGGACAAGGCTTCGGGAGAGTGGGGAACAGAGTATACAAGCGCGCATCCATCAGAGATCAGTCAAAGTAGCAGCCGAGCAGCTGCTGGATAGGGGATTTCCTGTCAGAGAGGACACAGTGTGTAGTAATCGATGGTAAAGCATCGACTAAAACAGAGATGATATCCGCCGTTCCACAGGGTAGTGTTATAGGTACTCTGCTGTTCCTTATTGACATAAACGATTTGGGAGAAAATCTAAGTAGCTCTCTTAGGTTGTTTGCAGATGACGCCGTCATTTACTGTATAGTAAAATCATCTGAAGATCAAAATCCAACCGCAGAACGATCTGAATAAGATATCACCATTGTGTAAAAATTGGCAATTGACTCTAAATAAAGAGAAGTGTGAAGACGTCCACATGAGTACGAAAATAAATCGGATAAACTTTGTTTACATGATAAATCAATCAAAAGTGAAGGCCGTAAAGTCCACAAAATACCTAGCAATTATTATTAAAAATGTTCAAATGTTTGTATAGTCTATGGGACTTAACTATGGGATCATCAATCCCTAAACTTACAAACAGCTTATGAACTACTTACCAACTACGACGGCACAAATATCCATGCCCGAGGGGGGATTCGAACCCCCGACCGTAGTGGCCGTGCAGACCGTGACTGGAGCGCCTTAGTCCCCTCGGCCACCGCGGCCGGCAATTATTATTACTTCAGACTTAAACTGGAAAGAATACGTAGATAATGTCTTGGGAAAGGCGAACCGATGATTGCGTTTTATTGTCAGAACCCTTAAAAGATGCAACAGAACTACTAAAGGAACTGCATACACTACGCTTGTCCTTTTTTTTTTTTTTTTTTTTTTTTTTTTTTTTTTTTTTTTTTTTTTTTGAGTATTGCTACCCAGTGTGGGATCCTTATCAGGTGGGTTTGACGGAGAACATCGAAAGAGTCCAAAGAAGGGCAGCTCGTTTCGTATTGTCACGATACAGGGGAGACAGCGTTACGGAAATGGTACAGGATCTGGAATGGGAATCATTACAACAACGGCGCTTATCGCTGCGGCGTAGGCTACTTACGAAACTCCAATCGCCAACATTCTCCTCCGAATGCGAAAATATATTGTTAACTCCCACTTACATAGGTAGAAACGATCATCAGAACCCAATACGAGAAATCAGAGCTCGAACGGAGAGATTCAAGTGTTCTCTCTTCCCGCGCGCTATTCGAGAATGGAATGGGAGATAAATAGAATGAAGGTGGTTCGATGAACTCTCTGCCAGGCACTTGAATGTGATTTGCAGAGTATCCCATGTAGATGTAGATGTAGGTCGCGGGCGCATCATAGCAGCTGTTTGTGCGGTGTTAGAGACCTGTTAGAACGAGGGGGCAGCAGAAGAAAGCTGACGAGATGAAGACACTCGTTTGTGAGTCTACTGAACCTTCCGACAAGAGGAGACAGAAGGAGGGGCAACCAGATGAGGATTGTATAGTCGTTCTTCCTGTGTACAAGCGGGGCGAAGGTACAGGATGCACCGACCTGTACGATCGGATAGGCACTCTCGAGTTCCTAGCGGTGCGTCTGGCACACTGTAGGATGCTCAAAGACGTTGTGGCTCCCCACGTCGTCAGTGAGTCCTCGAAAAGGAAGAAAACGCCGGCGAAGCGACGCGAGGAGACCACCAAGGCACTACTGAGAAGGCTCCCATGTACACGGGACGACGTTGCTGTCAGGTAGTGGCTGTGACGAACAGGTCTCAAGAATGCTTTCGTCCTGTTATACAGTGGTACGAACAAGAAGAGGCCGCCCCTGTATGTTGTGGTCGTTCCTGCGGCAGAGCTTTGAGCTGAGGAGCCTTCTAGGGTTCCCTGTGAAGCTCTGCCTCGAGACTTGGATGTCTGTCTGTCTGTAAATCTATCGGACCAAACTGCGTGGTCATCAGTCCGTAGCTAACAAACTACTTAAACCTAGGTAAACTAACCTAAGGACAAACACACACACACCCATGCCCCAGGGAGGACTCGAACCTCCGACGGCGAGCAACCGCGTGCTCCGGAGCGAGGCGCCTTAGACCTCTCGGCTACTCCACCGCGGCCCAGACTTGGACTGTAAGCCTCAATGCTTCAGGTACCAGGAAGAAAGTCACGTTGCGAAGCACTGCCGCAACGCAGCAAGGTATGTCAAGTGCTCCGACGAGCACGAGACTCACACCCTGCAGCGGGCGGCGAGAAGACGCGCAATCGTTAGCTCGCTGTGGCGGGCCCTATGTCGCGAGGTTGTACGGCTTTCTCAAACGCCAGCCAAACCGATGGCGGGGTGGTAGTCAAAGCACAGAAACGAACAGGCGAAGAAGAAGACTGAAACCACGACAAGGGAACGACGCGGCTGTTGACCCTCTTGCCCGCAATCGACCGAAATGACGCGCCAGTGGCGGGGTGGAGGAAGAGGGCAAGCGCCTCCCGCTCCCAACAAGAAGACGCGGCCCACCGTATCACTACTAGAGAGAAGGCCGTGGCGCTCTCGTGTGACGTCAGCAGAGTAGGTTGCGCGCGCATAGCCATCACCGTCTAGATACAAGGCCTCACAACAAGCTCGTGTCACATCACACCAATAGGCTGCCCTGGCAAGCTCACTGGCTGAAGCTACGAAGCAGTGGGCTGTGCCCCAGCGACCGGCCAGTGAGCTTGCCAGGGCAGCCTATTGGAGTGACATGACACGAGCTTGTTGTGAGCCCTTGTATCTAGACGGTGTTGGCATAGCTGACTGGTTCGCTGCTGCGGCATAGTGGGCTGTGCCCCAGCGGCTACCCAGTCAGCTATGCGCGCGCAACCTACTCTGCCTGACGTCACACGAGAGCGCCACGGCCTTCCCTCTAGGTGGTGTTGCCCGGTGCGGATCTACGCGCGGCCGCAGAGAAGGCGACTGCGGCTTTCAAAGCCGCTATGGAAGCAGAGAGACGGCTTTCCAAGCCCAACTCGCTGCAGAGACAGCAAAGGCCCGCCGATGTATTCTGCAGCTGCACGCCGAACTGGCGCGCAACACTCGGGAGATGGAAGATGTGGCCACTCTTGCACACGCCTCTGTGGCGCAGAGCTCTGGGGAAGGTGCTACTGAGATGATGTTGATGGAACCCCAGCCGTCAGCCGCCAGGAATATGACGCTAGAACAACCGAACGCGCTACAAGAAGTCCAGGCTCCGCTGGACGGACAGTCACTGAAGGATATGCGTGGCCAGCCGCGACGAGGCGGCATCTGAGCATCGCGACGCCCGTAGGCCGGAACGAAGCCGGCCGAGCGTTCATATGCATGGAGGGGAGCAAAGGTTCACAACGCCGCTGATTCGGAAAGACGCTACAATTCGACGGGGCACACTTCCGCACTAGCCCAACTGGACATTTGTAACACTGTAAGGCTAAAGCAGCAAATTTTTGCGGAATGATATCTTCATGACGAACATTAGCGCTGAAAAATGTTCAAATATTTGTTAAGCTTAAGGGACTTAACTGCGTGGTCATCAGTCCCTAAACTACTTATGAACTAACTTATACTAAAGACGGCAGAAACAACCATGCCCGAGGGGGATTCGAACCCCCGACGGGAAGTATTAGCGCTGACACGGCAACTGTTGCGTGATATATATTACTATCGTAGTCCACTCTTGCAAGATCTGTTGCAGTTAGCAACGAATCCAGTGCTGCTCTTTCATCCTTTCCCAACGGTCGCAGAGGTTTTTCCCGTTGTCGCTGGCCTCGGTACTTTATTGCCTCTGCCCTTAAAACCACTCTTATTTCAAGCTTTGTATCACTTCCTGTTTCCTGATGGACCGTAAAAAAATATCACACTCCTATATTAACCAAAAACACATGAAACTGTTACAGTAGACCTTTTGAGTTGGTCGTTATACTAGTGCGAGCGTGAAGGGGCGCCACTCCTATAAAAAGTCAAACAATGATAATAATAATAATAATAATAATAATAATAATAAAATGTTCAAATGTTTGTAATAACTTATGGGACTTAACTACGGGGTCATCAGTCCCTAAACTTACAAACTACTTATGAACTAGCTAAGACTAAGGACGGCACAAATATCCATGCCCGAGGGGGGATTCTAACCCCCGACCGCAGTGGCCGCGCAGATCGTGACTGGAGCGCCTCAGTCCCCTCGGCCACCGCGGCCGGCAATAATAATAATAATAGAGGTCAGTCACACTTGAGAAGTTGTCTTGCCGAAATAACGTGCTTTTTGACGACGCCACCCGTGAAGACCCGAGAAACATTTCCCTTCGCCGGTAAAATCTAAAAACGACACATTCTCTATTTACTTTCCGCATCAAATCTGGTTACAATTTTAGTTTTCGACGAGATCCTCGATCTTCTTCGCAAACACAACCAGCTTTTACGTGTGCTATTGCAGTGAACATGTATAGCATGATTTACTCGTGAGCTCGATATTACCCAGGTCTGACGAGGCGAGTAAACCATTAAAAGGTATGTCGTTGTGAGAAACTGCTTTCATATACGCAATACGTCACGTGCTCATGCTACCGATATAAATCATTCAGTGTTTGATTATCGCTGTTTGATCTCATGTAGGTTCTCATCTGGTAGGGTGGGGCACTGACACACATATTACTCAACGAGTGAATTACCTTTCCGCTGTAACTGAGCTGTCTCAAACGTAAGTCATAAAGTAATTTTAACCGAAAGGTAAGTGTAGTATTTTCGGACCAGTCCCGCATCATGATATGCTATCATTCAATAATTCATTATCGCGACAGAAATCCATAATTCTGGATTTACAGCTTCGGGTGCCATTTAATATACACTACTGGCCACTATAATTGCTACACCAGATGATAAACGGGTATTCATTGGACAAATATATTATACTAGAATTGACATGTAATTACATTTTCACGCAATTTGGGTGAATAGCTCCTGAGAAATCAGTACCCAGAACAACCACCTCTGGCCGTAATAACGGCCTTGATACGCCTGGGCATTGAGTCAAACAGAGCTTGGATGGCGTGTACAGGTACAGATGCCCATGCAGCTTCAACACGATACCACAGTTCAGCAAGAGTAGTGACTGACGTAATGTGACGAGCCAGTTGGTCGGCCACCATTGGCCAGACGTTTTCAATTGGTGAGAGATCTGGAGAATGTGCTGGCCAGGGCAGCAGTCGAACATTTTCCGTATCCAGAAAGGCCCGTACAGGACCTGCAACATGCGGTCGTTCATTATCCTGCTGAAATGTAGGGTTTCGCCGGGATCGAATGAAGGGTAGAGCTACAGGTAGTAACACATCTGAAATGTAACGGCCGCTGTTCAAAGTGCCGTCATGCTAACAAGAGGCGACCGAGACGTGTAACCAATGGCACCCCACACCATCACGCCAGATGATACGCCAGTTAAGTATGACGATGACGAATACACGCTTCCAATGTGCGTTCACTGCGATGTCGGCAAACACTGATGCGACCATCATGAAGCTGTAAACAGAACCTGGATTCAGTCGAAAAAATGGCGTTTTGCCATTCGTGCACCCAGGTTCGTCGTTGCGTACAACATTGCATGCACTCCTGTCTGTGATGCAGCGTCAAGGGTAACCGCAACCTGCTGTTGCAAACGGCGTCGAACTGTTCCTGTAGATAGTTGTTGTCTTGCAAACGTACTCATCTATTGACTCATGGATCGAGACGTGACTGCACGATCCGTTACAGCCATGCGGATAAGATGCCTGTCATCTCGACTGCTAGTGATACGAGGCCGTTGGGATCCAGTACGGTGTTCTGTATTGCCCTCCTGAACCCACCGATTCCATATTCTGTTAACAATCATTGGATCGCGACCAACGCGAGCAGCAATGTCGCGATACGATAAACCGCAATCGCGATAGGCTACAATCCGACCAAGTCGTAAACGTGATGGCATTTCTCTTCCTTACACGAGGCATCACAACAACGTTTCCCCAGGCAACGCCGGTCAACTGCTGTTTGTGTATGAGAAAACGGTTGGAAACTTTCCCCGTGTCAGCACGTTGTAGGAGTCGCCACCGGCGCCAACCTTGTGTGAATGCTCTGAAAAGCTAATCATTAGCATATCACAGCATCTTCTTCCTGTCGATTAAATTTCGCGTCTGTAGCACGTCATTTTCGTGGTGTAACCATTTTAATGGCCAGGAATGTAACTCGCAATTCGTATGCCGAGACGATATTATTAACAGTAAATGCTGTGTCATGAATATTTCCGAATCTGAGCTACTGTCTTTCCTTTATGGTGCACAAAATGAGGTATTTGCTTTAAGAGGATGTCCTGCAACATGTGGTGAGGAATTTGTAAGGGCACCACTGTTTCTCTGGCTTTCAGTCTCACCTGAAGAGTCACATATCGGCGTGATTAATCGACAACCATCCTCGAGAAACAATTATTGCTACTTTAATGATTGGAATAGAAACAGGCTGGAGGATATGATAAACGCAGGCTTTCAGTTCGGGATATGAACCGAGTTCAAATGTTCAAATGTTTGTGCCGGCCGCGGTGGCCGAGGGGACTGAGGCGCTTCAGTCACTGTCTGCACGGCCACTACGGTCGGGGGTTCGAATCCCCCCCTCTGGCATGGATATTTGTGCCGTCCTAGTTCGTAAGTAGTTCATAAGTAGTTTGTAAGTTTTGGGACTGATGACCCCGTAGTTAACTCCCATAAGCCTCACAAACATTTGTTGCCGTGCCGTGCAGACCGTGACTGGAGCGCCTCAGTCCCCTCGGCCACCGCGGCCGGCACGAACCGAGTGACAGGGTCATACTGAAGCAACGTTATAATCGACTTCCCACTTGTCACCTTCAGGTAAAGTTTAATGTATCCACCTGAGGATAATGAGTCACAAATTTATTTAAACAATGCTTCAAGAAGACAGTATCTCTTTGTTGATTTAAATGTTGGCGGAGTGGCCGAACGTATTGAGGCGCTATGCCCCGATGTACGATGCCGTCCCCCGTCGGGAGTTCGAATCCCCCCCCCCTAGGGCCTGGATGTTTGTGCTGTCTTTAGTATAAGTTAGTTCATAAGTAGTTTGTAAGTTTAGGGACTGATGAGTTCGCAGTTAAGACCGATAAGCTTCATAAATATTTGGATATTTGAATCATATCCCCAGCATCCCATCCTTCCCTGTCTGAATTGGCGCTACAACGAATAAGTCCTCTGAATGCAACAGCCGTGTGTTTCATACAATATCGAAGTCTTACAGTTCCATACCATACAAATAATTCTAGGCATTTGCAAATTTTATATTCAACCATTTCTTTTATTGTGGACCTGCAGCATGCAAGACGTCTTAGAGCTTGTTTTGCGTTCGGTGCAATTTTCTGCTGCAAAAACTAATAGCAAATACAAGAGATATTTGCGAATTGTAATGTACACCATATGTGGTGATGTTTCAGAAATGTTTATCTTGCTTGATGTTGCAATTTTCACAAACGTTAGTTTACATATAAAATGATAAATACTACGCAAAAACTTACTGAAGTAATCTACTGATTTATCAACGTTTGTACATACAAATAATACATTTATTGGGTTTGTTTACCAGTCACGATTTTTTACATTTAACTTTAGCAAGACGCGTTTCGGGAAATAATTCCCATTTTCAAGGGCGTATTTCGTGCTATCTCATGTAGTTGCGGTGTTTTTGTTGTGTAAGGTATTGCATTATTGTATTTTATTTACTGCAATGATTAAATATGCATAAACTTTAGTTGTTGGTCTGTCTTTATACAGAGTTGATGGCGAAATCTTTTGATGGTCTTCTACTTACAATTTCCTGATGGTCCATTGGTGTAGAATCTCACACACATTAAACATTACACCTAACATTTTTGCACAGTATACATCAATCTTGCCAAAACAAACGAACATAAATAAACAGTTAGAATGATGTTATTACATAAAGTTAACGAAGACAAAGTAATACATTTTTCGTGCAGTATGATTCATTTCTGAAACAAGAGATTTCTTTCAAAATGATGTTTGTTATAATTTGCTTATGGCTATTTGCAATGGAGCTGATTTCTATTTGGAAGCATTTTTATTTACGTATATTGTAGACACAACGGAAGAAATTAACTGATTCACTTTTCAGTTTATCGCTTAAAATTTTATGTCCACCTTGTATGGATGCATAGTTTTGCGGAGAGTTTTGCTGATAAAATTTTCTCGGGCATCCAGCCGCGTCAAGTGGTTTGATATCCACGAGCTTTCGGCCGAATTATAGTCAACCATTGTCAGGTGGTGACTGTCAAATCATTGCTGCCGCCGTGCTTATATAACTGCGCGGTTTCCTGTGACGTCACGTCTGCTCCGCCGCATCACAATATATGGCAATGTTTTTTTGGTCGCGTGCCATTAGGAAACTGTAAGTATTAGTTTTTCAAAAAATTTCGCCATTAACTTCGTATAAAGACAGACCAACAACTAAAGTTTACGCATAATTAATCATTTCAGCATATAAAACGCATCGTGCTAAAATAGAATATAAAGAATCGTGAATAGCAACAGAACCGTTATTTATGAACAAATCCATTGATTTCACAGTCGCAGGCCATCAAAATCGTTTTTCAAATGAATAAAATCAACAGATTTATTAGTAATCCTTTGGCGTAATTCCTAATTTGGATACGAAATAATGAAATATTGCGTTTCAAAGACCATAGGCCATTTTTAGGAAAAAAAGACACGTTTTGAAAAAGAAAACAGAAGTGCAGAAATGATGTCAACATAAAAATAAAGGAATAATAAGCCATAAAATACCCACAATACAACGGTAGTAAGAATCAGTAAAGCATTCAAGGAATCCTATTGTGCAATCCTTACTTCTGTTTCACTGCGTCGAATGTAGAGGCTCGAAAAACTCCATCCTAACGCAAAGCAACTCTTCTGCTCGGTGACGCCCTACTCGTTATATTGGCGTTTAGACTCTGCACAGCTTGCTGTCTCAGATATCAGAGGGCTAGTAGGTGAGTTACCCAACTAGTTTGATATGGGCTGCTGTACAAAGAACGTCATGTCTAGTGTTCCTTTCACGTAGAAGCAGCTCCCGGCCGGCAGCATTATGCAGCATCAGCCACCACAATCAGGTTACATGGCTCCCACACGCAAACACTGCTGACAAAGCACAGTTTACTCAAATGAGTACACAGAACTATATACAGAACTTTAGTAAGTACAACCTGTGGAAGATAGACTGTCCAAAACCCGTTCGAAACAGGAAATGTAAGATAGCAGTCAAGGAAGCCGAGAATTGAAAATAAATGAAACGTTCAACAATAAGAATCGACATGAAACGATTCCTGCTCTTCTGTCGCTCATATTTCTACTCAGAGAGAAACTAAGTCAGCCGCGGTGGAGTAGCCGAGCGGTCTAAGGCGCCTCGCTGCGGAGCGCTCGGTTACTCGCCGTCGGAGGTTTGAGTCCTCCCTGGGGCATGGGTATGTGTGTTGTCCTTAGGTTAGTTTACCGTAGTTTAAGTAGTTTGTAAGCTACGGACTGATGACCAAACTAAATCAGCTGAAGATGTTTACTGAAAAAATAAAAAGTTTAAATATTACCATCCAGGCATTTCACACATGTCACAAACAAGGCAGAAATGTAATCGACAAAGGCCTCTTCCACCTGAGTTTGGAGAAGAAGAAGTTACGCAAGATCTCCAGTAACGATACTCTGACGTGCTAGATGTGACCACTTTCCCAGAAGACTGCGGTCCAAGGAGGCACCCCTTGTGGCGCACTGCAGTGATCGACCTCTGCAGTCGCCACCCGTAGTCTGGTTCACAGGATGTCTGGTCTATTGTAGACCTTTCAAAACTGACCGTCCTGATATCCCGAGGTGTTCCATATTTACATCAAGGATGCCTCGAGATTTGCAAATGTAGAATTTATACCACATGAAAAACTCGCGGTAAGACATCCGTTGCTTCGTTCAGTGTCTCCATATTAAACGTGGTGATCTGCCTATTTGATTCAGCTATTTTGGACTGTAACTGGCAATTAAGACACTAGAGCGCACTGTTAGTTTCACCACTGGCACTGTCTTATCGCTCCATGTTTTAACAAACTCATCGAGTGGCGCCAGCCGTGGTGGCCGAAGGGGCTGAGGCGTTCCAGTCACGGTCTGGATGGCCACTACGGTCGGGGGTTCGAATCCCCCCTCGGGCATGGATATTTGTGCCGTCATTAGTATTAGCTAGTTCATAGGTAGTTTGTAAGTTTAGGGACTGATGACCCCGTAGTTAAGTCCCATAAGCTATACAAACATTTGAAACATTTTTCATTGAGTGGCAACAGTAGAACATTGTAGTGTTTTCCATGAGTCTGTTCAGTAGTTTCGTTCTTTACATGAGTCTTTTTCTACTTTCAAAGTGAATCCATTTCAAAAGCGTTCCTTAACAGTTTATGAACCATAAGGTGTAGAGAATCGTTCAAGAAAGGTGTATGACTCTTCAGTATATATACTGAAGCAATCAAACAGCCCTCCCCAAACCTGTGCCCAAACCGCGTCATCCTACAGGAGCTAGCACATAGTTGATGATGTATAATGAACACGTTCACGTGGTGTGTCCTACGTCAAAGATTGTCATGTGTTAATGAATAACGTTTCAGTGTAACATGGAACCGAATATATTGTTTGACGCTATCTCAAGGAAAAGCAAACATTTACCAGACTTAAGAACTCACAATTCTAAATAAGTTCTAAGAGAGAAAAATAAGCATAGTTGTTTACTAAGAAGTTTAAGACCGTTCACAAACCTCATTAATTTAATTATCTCATATCTCAGATTATTTCAGAAAACTACGTTAACCCATTTAGTTGCAAAGAAAGCAATGACTGCAGCTATGTATGCTATAATGAACAAAATATTCCTAAAATATCTGTTGAAAGTCGAGAGACTTCCAAATGTAGATTGTAAGTCAAATAAAAAACTTGTGATTAAAAAAATCCCTTTATTCATTCAGTGTAACTGTAGAGCACGAGTTATGGGTCTGTTGAATTCCGATATTTTGGACTCTAACTGCCAATTAAGGCACAATAGTTGGATCGGCGTAAATTGATTCCTGTTGAAAGGTTTCAAAAATGAGGCGCAATCGGTTTTGGATGAAAGCTGTTCTGTAGCGTTGATATATGTAGAAAATCGCACAAAACATCTAGCGGCAGTAGACACAGGGAGCTGTCGGGACCGAAATACTGAAAATGTCAGGGATCAAATAACAGCGAAACAACTATAGATGTCTCTGTTTTTCTTCTGTAAAATGGCACTGCCTTGCCAGTCCATGTCTTAACAACCTCTTCGAGCGGCAGTAGTGGGAGACTGTAAACTTTTCTTTCGTCTTTTTGTGTCGTTCCTGACATTTTTCATTATTTTACTTCTTTCAGAGTGATATACGATGGCTGCTTGGAAAGTAGAGAACTGTTTGGCATTAAGAAAAACTAAGTACAGAAACATTTTATTATTTAACTCTGCAAGAGCGACTACAATACTAATTTCTTTCATAGTCACCAAACAAATTGAAGGCACTTATCATAGCGGTGGACAAGCTGGGAAATTCATTCGTCGTTAAGTTGTGCCGCCTGAGACTTCGGCCAGTGAGTCACGCCCGCCTGTAGTTCCGCGTCGTCATCAAAGCGCTGCTTTGCAAGCCAGTCACTCATATTGGGAAACCAGCGGAAGTTAGTTGATGTTAGATCGGGGCTGAAGGCCGGATGAGGAAAATGTCCTATTTGAATGAATTAAGGAGTTCCTTAGTCCGGTTTGCCGTGTGAGGTCGGGTATTGTCGACCAAAATCACAATTCTGGACGTCAGCTTTCCTCGGCGTTTGTGTTTAACTGCTCTTCTGAGGCTGTGAAAAGTTTGACACTACCGAGCGGAATTTATGGTTGCTCCACGTTCGAGAATTTTTTTTTAAAAAAAAGCACACCTTGTCTATCGCAGAACACTGTCGCCATCATCTTCCTTGCTGATGTGGTTTGAAAACATTTTCCTGATTTCTGGAGAGAGCTTGTGTGTCCCCACTCTCTGGACTGTAATTTTGTATCGCAATTGACTTATTTCACCAAAGTACGTAATCAGTTACGAATCGATGCAGCAGTGAATCAGCATGTTTGTTGTAGGCTTCCATAAATGTAAAACTTGCCCCATTCGCTGTTCTTTATGGTGCTCTGTAAGTATTTTTAGCACCCTTCGTGCACAAAATTTGTGGTTGCCTAGATTTTGAGTGACAATATCAAACAACAATGTCCGTGAAACTTGTGGAAAAGAAAGCGAAAGCTACGTTAATGCGAAGCGACGGTTTTCACTAATCGTTTCATCGTCTTTACTGACAAGGTAGTCACAATGCTCGGACGTCCACTCATATCTTCATCACGAACGTTGGTTCGGCCACTTTTAAACCGAATGTACCATTTCCGGACACAACATTTGTGGAGGTCAAATGTTTGTATAGCTTATGGGACTTAACTACGGGGGCATCAGTCCCTAAACTTACAAACTACTTGCCGCGGTGAAGTAGCCGAGCGGTCTAAAGCGTTTCGCTGCGGAGCGCGAGGTTGCTCGCCGTGGAGGTTCGAGTCCTCCCTGTGGCATGGGTGTGTGTGTTGTCCTTAGGTTAGTTTAACTAGGTTTCAGTAGTTTGTAAGTTACGGACTGATGACCACGCAGTTTGGTCCGATAGATTTACAAACATTTGATTTGATTTGATACAAAGTACTTATCAACTAGCTAAGACTAAGGACGGCACAAATATCCATGTCCGAATGGGGATTCGAACCCCCGACCGTAATGGCCGTGCAGACCGTGACTGGCGCGCCGCAGTCCCCTCGGCCACCGTGGCCGGCAGACCTCCTTCTGTTTCGATGTATAATATAACGCACGCCAAATGACTTAACTACAGCCATTGAAATACATAGCTTTAAAATCAAGTAGAATTTTCTCATCACAAAATGAAACTGAAGAATTTATAAATTCTGAAGGAGCTGCAGCCTCATGTCTGAAAAGAAAAACTGGAGAAAAATGCATATGGCCGTAGACCTTGACGTGATTATGAAATTGGGCACTAGATCGAAAAACTTACCATGAAATATGGCTCGTTCGTAGTTAAATAATTGTCACGAGCTCCCGTATATTGTCTCACTGGGTTAGGCACTACCCTGAATCAGCTGTGCCTACTTCCGCGCTGCGTCGTGGTGGAGCTGCAACTGGCAGCGACGCAGACTGCCGCTCCTGACTCACTGCCACGCGTCCAGCCCGTCGCCACAACCCCGCTCCCATCTGTGCTCTCGAGGCCAGTAGAGTTGGGTAAAGGCAACATTCCACACGCACTGATCCGTGTACCCTTGATTTGATTTGTTTTGATTTTTCCAGGGAAGCCAAAACAGTCTTGGTCCAACCCGCCACTGCCCGCACCGAAACTAAGTTTATTGTGCGGTATCGCTCCCTGTATATCTAGTAAAGCCAACCACTGCCCTTGAACAGTGCAAGGACTCCCTTTACCAGTTCTTTATTAGATACAATTTCTTCGGGTCTGGTTGTCCCAAATGTTCTGTGCCTTTTACTCTCCAATGCAATGCATTCGAAGATTAGATGTGATGCAGTTTCATCACCGTCATCACAGATCCTACATTTAGGGTCCTCTTCTGTTATTCCCATTGTATGTAGGTGTTTTTTGAAATTCCCACGGCCTGTCTGCAATCCAACCATGAGTCTAATCTCTCTCCTGTTCAGACCCAGGATTGCTTCTTTTAAAACATGGCTTTGGCATCATTACCTTGCCATGTTCTCGTTGATGGACTTTGGTCCAATATTCTACGTGCTGTCTTCTGAGCCAGTTACGTAGCTCCAATTTGATCATTGCCTTGGTGATTGTCAGGACAGGTTCCGGTCCAATAAATGGAGACTCTGCCCCCATCCTGGCTAATCTGTCGGCATGTTCGTTGCCACTGATCCCCGAGTGGCCAGGGACCCACAATAGGTTTACTCTATTGCTTTCCCCTAGCTCCACCAGAACCCTGTGACATTCTGCAACAATTTTAGACCTTGTTGCAGGAGCTGCCAGTGATCTCAGGGCTGCCTGGCTGTCTGAATAGATGTAGATGCTACGATCTTTGTAGCCCGTGTACCCTTACACGAGGAGAGTCATTTTTCTGCCTATCAAACTCAGAGCTCAAGTTAACACATATTAACGACCGAACGTTGAAAATTACACGTTGCGACGAGTCACTGTTGTACTCCATAGCTAAATGGGTGGGGCAGTCGTGCATCCTGAAGAAATCTGAACTTTTCACGATTGCGGCCCGTCTACGGCCCGAGTATTGGCTTTAAAGACTCATCGAAATTGTGAAGAGTTGTGATAAAGATGGATAATTTTTTGTGTGCGATAATTTTACGACTCGGGCAGCAGCAAAGATTCGAATTTATCACTGAGTTTACATGCATTAACGACGTCTCCAGTTGAGGGGTTTGTTGTGAATCACTAACAATGTGCAGTTAACACTTACCACATTTTCCTACACATATGAAACAACTGCTTTAGAGCAGGTTTCCTTTATTTAATTTAATAATTAGAGGTGCTTCATGAGTAAAACTAGATAATGCTCTCATAGCTTTTTTCAGTTCTGATGTGGGTACAAATGTCCATGCCGAAGGAAGCAAACAATTATTGTGAAAAAAAATCAGATAATACAACATTCTTAAAACTCCAAGATTTACTCAGAAAATGTAAAATTCAATTTAAGTAGTTGAATCAGCACAATATATCTTTCTTTGTGCTCTTGAACGTCATCAGACCGAAGTTTTCGTCACCTACTTAAAGTGACAAGTTACTACTTTGATAAAAACGTCCCATTGTTGTTGGTACACTTATTTCATATTTAAGATAAAAAAGTACACAAACTGTAATTGCTGGACTAGAACTTGTTTTGTCAAAAGGTAGCTTTCAGTTATATTTTCAGTTTTCATTAATTTATAATGCGAATTTTTTGTGATTAGAATGTAGCCAAGTGCAGCAGCGTTCACTGATTCAGTCGCCGTCACTCAGTAACAGCAAAATAGATCTTCTGAAGATAACACATAATCAAAAATGTACAATGATTAGATTCTTTGCATTTATTACAGAGTAGGTAATTGTCAGTAATATTACTAATTTTAAACAGAAAGATAAAATAACAACAAAGAAATGTAATACGCTTCCAGAATGTCCGTAAGACACCTACGTTTTGAAATCGAAAACATTGCGAAACAAAGCAGATAACATCTCGAAAAGTCCAATATTTACTTAGAAAATGTAAAATACAATTTAAGTAG
Source organism: Locusta migratoria (assembly GCA_026315105.1). Lineage (NCBI taxonomy): Eukaryota > Metazoa > Arthropoda > Insecta > Orthoptera > Acrididae > Locusta > Locusta migratoria. The sequence goes on from CM048755.1 coordinate 389,824,639, forward strand.
TCGAATGAGCAAAATATACCTTTCTTTACTCAAACCGTAATTGCTGGACTAGAACTTGTTTTGTCACAAGGTAGCTTTCAGTCATATTTTCAGTTTTCATTAATTTACAACTTGAAATATTTGTGATTGGAATTTAACCCACTGCATCGTTCACTCATTCAATCGCCGTCACTCAGTGAGAGCAAACTTTCTCTTCTGAAGATAACACGTAATCAGAAATGTATAACGATGAGATTCTTTGTATTTCTTAGGGGAAGGTAATTGTCTCTCTTTCTCTTTGGCCATGTACCCGCACGCACGTGCATTGTCGGCTCTTTGCATAATCCGGATTTGGCATGTTAATATGGCTGGATGCCCTGCGCCACCCTTTGCTTCCCGGGAGGAAATATGTGCCCCAAATGTCTGCGTATAGTGTTATTTGTGTGAAAGTGTAAAGTGTTACGACATTTTTGTGAATCGTGTAACTAAGGCATGACTTGTGTACCAGCCCGGTATTCACCTAGGAGGATGTGTAAATCCGCCTAAAAACCACTTCCAGGCTTGCCGGCACTTCGACCCACTTCGTTAATCCGCCGGGCGGATTCGAACCGTGACCGGCACGCCTTACCGTATCGGAAAGCGGCTAACCGAGTAGGTCGGTAAAATAATTGTCACCAATCTTATTAAATTTAAACAGAAAGATAAATTATCAACACAATAATGTAATACGTTTCCAGACTGTACATAAAGACATCTACAAAATACATTTTCAAATCGAAAAAAATACGTTCTGCAGGAACAAATATTTAAGAATATTTATTGCATTCTAGTTGATGATGTACATTTCCTAATAGACTTGTAATGTATTTGGCCTGTAAAGTCTCGTTTGTTTTGATTAATGCAACATACGATACCACATTTGATCGTAGTATTGTAACCCTAATATTCCATATTTATATTATATAAGCATTTTATGGCGCTTATGGCAAGTCACATTGACATTATCACTTTAATTACTTGGATCTTTTAATGAACTACATAAATTAATAATGAGAGCCGTAAGCTTAGTTTTGGACAATAATGTATTTGCTAATGAAATCATTAACTAACAATATCTGTGGTTCTCTGTAATGTATTGACCATAATGTAATACTTTGCTGACCGTATAATTCAATAATAACTCTACTTTAACCATTTTAAATAATGTAAACATATATTAACACTACACTAATTGTTATTTACTTACGATCTTTTGTATTGTTTTGTTTTGATATGAAAAACTTATTATTGCATTTATCATAATTTTGTGTACCTTTACGTAAAGCAAGATTCATTTATGTTTCATAAACAAAATATGTAATATTAAAAATTGTAACTTCCGTGCTCTAGAATGTTCTAGAAAAGCAAATAAGTATTAATACGCGCGAATTGGCGCGAACGCGGGCAGTCTAAAGTCAGTTGTAAAGTTACTTTGAACACTGTCAGTCTCAGATCAGTATTGAGTTAGTTGTGAACCATTCTTACTTTTGTCATATTACTACTATTTGTGCTTTATCAAGAATGAAAAATAAATCAGTTTAATTTTAAAAGTGTCACAAATGTAGTTTCCATATGCAACAAAAATCTGACGTCCTAATATTTTTTGATGATTTTATGGCAGGCGAGCTACGAGATCTACGAGACCACTGAACATCTAAAAAAGGTGATGTATTTATAATGTGGCTTTAGTGTTGTGCATAAAAAGCGCCACAGACTCCAACTTGCAGCATACTCCAGGGAAAGACAACATCAGACAGTAATTTTCCAAATTCCAGCAGAAAAAAGACTTGTAACGCTATTTGTTGGCAAATTGTGGATCAAAACAGATAACACATCGTAAAGAAAAATTTTTAGGTACCTATTAAACTACAGGAGCAGCAGGCAATAATCTGAATTAACCTCAATATGCTTTAATTTACTACAGATACGGTGCAGTGTTAAAAATCACTTACCAATACCACGACACATATTACAAGGAATAACAGGGAGGTCTGTACTCTCGAGATTAGACAAACGACATAGATGCTGGAATGAGTAAATAACAGCCTGCTGTTTTACGCACCGCTCTGATGAGATACTATACTCGTGGACAATTAAATTTTAAAATGTTTGTAATCCTAAAGGACCAAATATGTGCATTCATCAATCCACAGAATTACAAAATACGTAAACTAACTTCCGACCACACTGCTATTCCCGCGCGACACTCGTGGCCAGAAATTGCAAACACTTTTAAGGCTTCAAAACCTACAAAATGGAGGAAAAACATTAGAATGACACCCGGGATTCATGACAGCAGCGGTAGATGGTGTAGCACAATAAGAGGGTTGCTGACAGGGAATGGCTGCGACGAACGGTCGTCCGCTTACACAGTCGGACGAACAAAAAGATGCCGCCCCTCTCTGTTGTTTTTTAAAAGAGCTGACCGCCATTTGACTGAAAGTTTTGTTTATTATCACTACCAGTTTCAAGTGCTGTGATAAAAGTGGTCAGATAGTTTCCTTAGGTCATGGTCACAATAATAAAAGCCGCGGTGGAGTAGCCGAGCGGTCTAAAGCGTCTCGCTGCGGAGCGCGCGGTTGCTCGTCGTGGAGGTTCGAGTCCTTCCTGGCGCATGGGTGTGTGCGTTGTCCTTAGGTTAGTTTACCTAGGTTTAAGTAGTTTGTAAGCTATGGACTGATGACCACGCAGTTTGGTCCGACAGATATACAGACATTTGCTAGCGAGATAAAGTTTAATAAAGGTTTGAAATTATGTTTAAAGTTTGTTGCAAGTCGCTAAGTACTGTCATTCTCATACAGTGTATTTCGAAAGTCTCGCCGCATTATATGGCATTCTTTGCGATTTCTATTGGTTATGACGTAATATCTTTTGAACTATGTGCCGTATGTGATTTAATTTTTATTTTTTTATTTTTCGTATTTTTGACAGCTATCAAAACACTAAAAATTTAAAAAGGAATTAAATTCGGAATTATAAGAGCGATACTAACTGCGTCCACTATTAACAACAAAACCGAGCGAGGTGGCGCAGTGGTAACACAATGGACTCGCATTCGGGAGGATGGTGGTTCAAATCCACCTCCGGCCATCCCGATTTAGGTTTTCCGTGATTTCCCTAAACCGCTCCAGACAAATGCCGGGATGGTTCCTTTCAAAGGACACGGCCGATTTCCTCCCTCATCCTTCCCTGAAAATCCGAGCGTAAGCTCCGTCTCTAATGATCACGCTGTCGACGGGACGTTAAACCCTAAGCTTCCTTCTATTAACAGCAATAAAATGGTCAAATCATCATGGCAGAAATAAGACAGCGATGTTGCAACGAAGTAAAGATCAATAAACCTGACGATGGCAATTGTGCTGAAACAGGCCTGTCGTAATCTTCTATATCTATAAATGTGAATGTCTGTTCGGTGTACGTTTATCACGTCTGAACCACAAGACATAAAGCGCTAAAAATTTGTACAGTAAAGCCGGGGAAGGCTTTAGGCACGGTTTTATGGCAATAGGATAGCTATTTATCCATGTCGGAGTTATAAAATGGGTGACACATTTGTCCCCACATCTTAATTCAAAATAATAAAATAGGTATGTGTTCACTATAAAATCACAAAGGTAAATGCTCAGTTGCCTTTGTGATTTTATGGCGAACACACATCTATTTTATTATTTTGAATTAAGATGTGGGGACAAATGTGTCACCCTTTTATAACTCCGACATGGATTCAACTCCGAATATTTTATTGTTTTTATTATTGTGACCATGACCTAAGGAAACTATCTGACAACTTTTATCACAGCACTAGAAACTGGCCTAAGGCCGAAACCAGGTAGTGATAATAAACAAAACTTTCAGTCAAATGGCGGTCAGCTGTTTTAAAAAAATTTATATGACTGAGGCTCCTGACTCCTACAAAATCATAACCTGTCTGTTGTGGTCGTTCTTGTGCCAGAGTACCTTTGGGAAATCTTTGAGCTGAGGAAGCTCTTAGGGTTCATTGTGAAGACCTAAGCTCGCCCCATACCTGGACTATAAGCCTGAGTGCTTCAGGCGCCAGGAATAAGGCCACGCTGTGAAGCACTGCCTCAATGCAGCAAGGTGCGTCAATTGCTCCGACGAACACGACAGCCACACTTGCAGCGGCAGGCTATAAGATGCGCCGTCGTGTCGAGGAAACCCTGGAATGGGTGTGTGTTCCAGAACTGCCTCTTGTGATTATATCTCGCATCTTGATCATCATCATGATGTTGTGGTATCACAATGGGGGACATAAGTTTATTAAATTAATGGACCTGAAGCCCTTCGTTAGTGGCTTCATTCATTATAGCAAATATCCAATAATATTTAATAAACAAAAATCTGATGGAGATAAAGTTATTGAGTTATTGACTGTCCTGGGCAACAAGAGACCGAAGTGAAATCCTGCTCTAATGATATCACTCAATATAAACGGTCCCGCCGGCCGCGGTGGCCGAGGAGACTGAGGCGCTCCAGTCACGGTCTGCACGGCCACTACGGTCGGGGGTTCGAATCCCCCCTCGGGCATGGATATTTGTGCCGTCCTTAGTCTTAGCTAGTTCATAAGTAGTTTGTAAGCTTAGGGACTGATGACCCTGTAGTTAAGTCCCATAAGTTCTATAAACTGTAATTTAATTTTATAACCGGTCCCAGGAGGCTTTTACTAAGCTCCACTGTTCATGAAATAAGAAGTGAGATAATACTCTCTAAGTGCCTGCGCTTAGATGACCTTACAGAAAGATCAGAGTTGATTGTTAGAGCCATGAAAGAGGCCGTTTACAGCGTTAAAAGTCCTGGAATTCGAGAACATCTCATCACTGTATCTGTCCTGTTGAAGCTGGGCAATATCCTCAACAAATTGACTGTTATTACATCAATTTATTTTTCTTGTTCACATAGGCAGGTCTAGAAGGAGCAATAGGAGACTGTATATACGGTTTTTCAGGTATTAGCTTCACGATAACATTGTGATATTCAATATAAACGACAGTGTGCATTCTTCTCATGTAGAGAGTAGATATCACGACATTTTACTATCTGTTAGCATTGAGGATTTTTACTTTAGGGATTTTTGGGCATTAACTTTACAATTACTTTTCAGTAATTAATTTAATATTACAATTTTTTGGAGTTTTAACTTTTCTAAACATAAATATTGCTTTTAGTGCATACCTTCTGTACTACTATGGTATTTGGGTTGAAGAGACCTATTTATTTAGCGTATTGCTGGGCCTGAAATTATGCAGGAAAAAACTGTAAGTTTAAGAGTGTGGTAAAAAAACTGTACTTTGCACGTTTTTTTGCAGGTTATGTTAATGCACTAATGCAAAAGAGTCCACAACGTTGCTGCAAATGCTATTGTGATATTTAACTAGCGTCACTCACATGGGAAATCAATGAGTAAACTGAATAGGATTTTTCTCTTTTTACATATTGTGTTAATATTACTGACATGATACTTCTCATGTTAAGAAATTATTTATAACTTACTTGTAGAATTAACGCTGTTATTCAGCAAGGGAAATGCCATCAAAAAACTACTTCGTTTACTGCGGTGATATGCAGTACATTTTTTATTGCGAGTTGTGTAACTTCGATATATCGATTATACAAAGGTCTTTGGTATTGCAGTATGACTCTCTCTGTGACTGAGTGTCTTTGGCAAAACAGCTGTTCGGAATCAATACATTATGTACCATTTGCGACTGTCCTTAATAAATAAATAACACTTTTCCCAGCAGTGAGTGCCTTCCTTTTAACCAACCTAACGTTATATATATCGTTATTTTAGCGGATTATCTGCAGTTATAGGGTCGAAAAGGTTAGTTTCGCAGTCTTGTGATTTTTGTTCATATACTACTACTTACAATATTTTCAGCGTTTAATAGCTATGTTAGGGCTGTAAGTAGCTGGGAGATGCTGACTTAGAAGTGTAGACGCTGATTTTACGATATTCACAGTATAAACATCACATTATTTATACGAAAACTTTTCGTAGTTTGACATAATCATGTCATTAAACGCGTCAATAGGCAGCAGCTATTGCGTATGGAATACTTCCTATTACGTGTGAAACTATATATTTCTTGTCTGGATAGCAGTTAAAAGGTCATGTAGCAGCACCACTACAAATGTAGGCTATTGGCTTTGAATATTAATTGTATTACGGCTGTTTTCTTTTATTTAAACTAATGTTGGGCTTCTGATGAATGGAAATAGCTGGAGGAGCTTTGCTTTATGGATGTTAAGCAATATTTCTTCGAGAAAATTGCAGGATTAGTGTTTTTTATTCCCATTTTAGAGCAGAAACCTACTTTCTTTTTTTACCATAATTATGGCTTTATCTGCGTGCATTCTGTACTAGTATATTATTTTGGATAGAGACTTACTTAATTTTTACGATGGCAAGCGATATATCTGCCACAAAACTGCAGATATAGTGTAAAATATTCCGATTTTAGGGTAACTTCAATTTAACTTAGTTTTACCATAAATATTGCATTTTCTGTATACATGCTATACTAGTATATCATTTGAGTAAAGGATATATTTAATAGTCACGAAATTTCCCCGAAAAAACATACCATGGCAATAGTTTATCGAAATGCTTTCATAATATTTCTTTCATAATCGCCGCAATGAATAACACCTTACTCTTAATGATTTCCGCCCCAATTCGTGCATCTTTTTCGGCAGTTGTTCCCTTATTCAGGTGTGTATATTCCAATGGCGTTTTATTTATTTATTTATTGTTATTATTTTATTCCGATCTTTCCAACGATTTTCTAACAGATAATCTCTGTAGTCATGTAAACGGCACCAATTTTCTTCTACTAGCTGACGACAGCTAGTTCAATTTTTGTCATCAGAGTTTGCATGTTGGAGCCATGAAATCTGCTTGGGGTGGCTGATGCTGCTTAAACTGGTCCTTCCTTCAAAGGCGGGGGGTTACTCCCACGTGAAAGGATCCCTAGTCATGTCCTGCCTATGTAGTTGGGTGCTAACAAAATAGGTTCGCATTTAGAGGAAAAAGTTTTTGAAAGAAATTTCGAAGTTAGAAATCGCCGCAACGAATAACACCTTACTCTGAATGATTTCCACCCTAATTCGTGCATCTTTTACGTGAAACTTTATGCGCTGTATCGCGATAATACAAAAGAAGCAGTTCTTCCCTTATTCCGCTGTGTATATTCCAATGCGAACCTATTTTGTTAGCACCCAACTACACAGGCAGGACATGACTAGGGATCCTTTCACGTAGGAGCAACCCCCGACCTTTGAAGGAAGGACCAGTTTAAGCAGCATCAGCCACCACAAGCAGGTTTCATGGCTCCCACATGCAAACTCTGATGACAAACCACAATTTACTCAAATAACTACACAGAACTACATACAGAACTTTAATAAGTACAACCAGCCTACACCTGTCGAAGATAGACTATGCAGAACTCGGGCGGAATACCAAATGTAAGATACCACACCAAGAATATAAAGGACGTTCAACATCAAGAAAAGACATGAAACGTTTCCCGATCATCTGTCTAGTCAGGGAGCCCCCGGTCAGCTAAAGATGTTTACTGAAAAGTATTGAAACCAGTGAAAACACAGAACATGAAGAAATGAATTGAAAGGATGAACTAGCGGGCGACAACCAGTTACATTTCTGAATAATGATGGGAAATAAGATTCCCCGAAAGAAGGTAGCACGTCGATTAGACTAACAGGTGCAACAAGTAGCAAAACAAAACAAATACGGGAAGCAGCAGGCCGGCCGCGGTGGCCGAGGGGACTGAGGCGCTTCAGTCACGGTCTGCACGGCCACTACGGTCGGGGGTTCTAATCCCCACTCGGGCATGGATATTTGTGCCGTCCTTAGTCTTAAGTAGTTTTTAAGCTTAGGGACTGATGACCCCGTAGTTAAGTCCCATAAGCTATACAAACATTTGAACATTTTTTGGAAGCAGCAGCGGATAAAATACACACCAGCACCAAGAAGCAAGCTACAATTTGCAACACAGCTGCTCTTGTATGAAATCATGTCGTGCAGCCATCGAGGATGAGGAAATAACTCAAAAATACAGAGAGCGATGGTCTAGCGGCTACATATCAAGGAGACTGTGTCTTATTCTATGGCACACCTTGAAGAGAGCGTTTAAGTATTACCCTCCAGGTATTTCACACATATCAAGAACCACAAAACGGCAGAAATGTTGTCGCCAAAGGCCTCTTCCACCTGAGGTTGCCCAGGTAGAAGTTACGCGAGATCTCCAGGGAAGAGACTGTGGCATGCTAGATGTGCACCACTTTAAGCAGCAGCCTGCAGTACAGAAAGGCACCCCTTGCGGTGGTTACCCTCAGGCGCAGTGATCGACCTCCGCTATCCCCACCCGTGGTCTGGTTCACAAGATGTCTGGTCAATTGTTGATGTGTCGAAACTGGGTGTCCCGGCAACCTGAGATATTCCATAGTAACGTCAAGGGTGCCGCGAGATTTGCAAATGTAGAATTTATAAAACATGAAAAACTCATGTAAAACATCCGTTTCTTTGTTCACTGTCACCATAGATCACATATTAAACGTCGTGATCAGTCTGTTTAACTCTGATATTTTGGACCTTAACCGCCAATTAAGGAACTAAAGTTTGACTGTCGTAAGTTAATCCTGACAACTTGCAGTACTGCTTCAAGTTTTCAACAATGAGGTTCAATCGCCTTTGGACGAAAGCAATTCTGTGGCGTTGCGATACAGATATTTAGAAAATCGCACAAAACGTTAATGGCACTAGACTAATGAAGCTGTCGGAAAAGAAATACTGAAACTGTCAGGGATCAACCTACAGCGACTCAACTATAGATGTCTCTGGTTTTCTTCTGTAAAGTGGCACTGTCTTACCAGTCCATATGTTAACAAGTTCTTCGAGCGGCAATAGTGGTAGACTGTACACTTTTCTTTCGTCTTTTCATTTGTTTCACTCCTGACATATTCGATTATTTTAGTTCTCTCACAGTCATATAATTTACGAAAGTCATTGGAAATTGATAAATTTACCGACAGTATGATTTCTTTGGTAGTTTATGAAACACAAGTTGCAGAGAAACAGTCAACCAAAATGTTTGGATCTTCAGTGTATATATATAAAAATAATCAAATAGTTAGCTCAAAAACGCTCCATCCTGCAGGAGAAAGCTCATAATTGATCTGTATAATGTATAATGCTTCAATATCGTGTTCACGTAGTGTGGATATTAAGAGTGTCCTAAACAATAGGTTGTGATGTGTGAAGAGAAAATTTTTTCTCATCCAAACGCAGTCATTTACATGAACGAATTCTTCATTATTTTAATGTAGTGCTAAGACAGCAGAATATGCATAGTTGTTAGTAGGGGGACAAGAGGGATCAGAGATAACCTTTACCCCTACACAGAGGTCATTCCAGGAATGTTGACGGCATCCCTCTAGGGATTATGGAGCCACGGGTTGCACCATGCGGCGGAGAAGTCAAGGTGTTCTTGGAGCAGGCGGTTGGAACGGGCGAGGGTGGAAGCTAAGGCAAAGAATGCAGTGTCATCAGCATGTTGGAAAAGGTGTACAGGAGGGGGAATAAGGCACATAAAATGATGGCTACATAGCTGTCCATATCGAATACTGCAGTGAGAGCACAGTAAAATGTGTGCAAATAACTGAAAATCACGTGTTGTTTATAAAACGTAAATAAGGCAATAGTAATATGCAACTGATTTCAAGTTTTTTAAAACTTAACTACTGCTCCAACAACCCACAAGTGAGAAATATGAGTTCTCGTCCTTTACCGTGGCAGTAAGTACTTCGTTAGAAGCAAGGTAAGTCATTCAACCAATAATGTATTGTTGTTATGAAATTAATACCCATAAACTAAATAAAGGAATTGATCTCATGTTCTATTAAAGTTAATAACAATTGAAAATAAACTGTTTTGTGATAAAATATCTATCTCAAAGACGAGCCTTCATCAAGTTAAGCTCCTTTCCCACAGATGGAACCATGATAACGAAAGAAAATATCGAAATATTTAAAATTAAGTTCTGGTGTTATTTCAGGGACCTTTCCCAAAAAATAAGTAGGTCCATCACCCAAACGACATACTAGTATAGGACGTATGCAGTAAAACCGATTTTATAGTAAAAAGAGTACAATAAACTTAACCGAAAAAATCGCAATATTTAACATTAAATTCAGGTTTTTTTGGGGAAATTTCATGAAGATTAAGTATATCCCTCACTCAAATGATGTACTGGTATAGCATGTATACAGAAAATGCAATATTTATGGTAAAACTAAGTAAAATTGAACTTACCCTAAAATCGGAATATTTTACACTATATCTGCTGTTTTGTGACAGATATATCGCTTGACATCGTAAAAATTAAGTAGATCTCTATCCAAAATAACATACTAGAACAGAATGTACGCAGATAAAGCCATCTTTGTGGTAAAAAAAAGTAGGATTATGCTCAAAAATGGGAATAAAAAACACTAATCCAGTAATTTTCTCGAAGAAATATTGCTTAACAGCCATAAAGCAAAGTTCCTCCAGCTATTTCATTCACCAGAAGCCCAATATTAGTTTAAATAGATGAAAACAGCCGTGATACAATTAATATTCAAAGCCAATAGCCTACATTTGGAGTGGTGTTGCTACATGACCTTTTAACTGCTATCCAGACAAGAAATGTATAATGTCACACGTAATAGGAAGTTTTCGATATGCAATAGCTGATGCCTATTTACATAACTTCCACGTTTAATGACATTATTATATCAAAATACGAAACGTTCTCGTAAAAATAATGTGATGTTTATACTGTAAATATCGTGAAATCAGTGCCCACATCTCTAAGTCAGCATCTCGCAGCTACTTACAGCCCTAACATAACTATTAAACGCTGAAAATATTGCAAGTAGTAGTATATGAACAAAAATCACAAGACTGCGAAACTAACCTTTCCGACCCTATAACTGCAGATAATCCACTAAGATAACGATATATATAACGTTAGGTTGGTTAAAAGGAAGGCACTCACTGCTGGGAAAAGTGTTATTTATTTATTAAGGACAGTCGCAAATGGTACATAATGTATTGATTCCGAACAGCTGTTTTGCCAAAGACACTCAGTCACAGAGAGAGTCATACTGCAATACCAAAGACCTTTATATAATCGATATATCGAAGTTACACAACTCGCAATAAAAAACGTACTGTATATCACCTCAATAAACGAAGTAGTTTTCTGATAGCATTTTCCTTGCTGAATAACAGCTTTAATTCTACAAGTAAGGTGGAAATAATTTCTTAACATGAAAAGTATCGCCGCGGCGGATTAGCCGCGCGTACTGGAGCGCCGTATTGCGGTGCGCGCGGCCGTCCGTCGTCGGGGGTTCGAATCCCCCCTGGGGCATGGATGTGTGTGTTTGTCTTTAGGTTAGTTTAACTTAGTTTAAGTAGTTTGTAAGTCTAGGGACTGATGACCAACGTAGTTTGGTCCCATAAGAATTATAAACATTTGAACATTTTTGAAAAGTATCCTGTCAGTATTATTAACACAATATGTAAAAAAAATTCTATTCAGTTTACTCAATGATTTCCCATGTTAGTGACGCTAGTTAAATATCACAATAGCATTTGCAGCAACGTTGTGGACTCTTTTGCGTTAGTGTGTTAACATAACCTGCAAAAAACGTGCCAAGTACAAATTTAGTGCCACAGTCTTAAACATACAATTTTCTTTCCTGTATAATTTCTGACCCAGCAATACGCTAAATAAATAAGTCCCTTCAACCCAAAGACCATAGTAGTACAGAATGTATACACTAAAAGCAATACTTATGTTTAGAAAATTCAAGCTCCAAAAATGTAATATTAAATTAATTACTGAAAAGTAATTGTAAAATTAATGCCCAAAATCCCTAAAGTAAAGATCCTCAATTCTAACAGATGGTAAAATGTCGTGGTATATACTCTCTACAAGAGAAGAACGCACACTATTGTTTATATTGAATATCACAATGTTATAGTGAAGCTAATGCCTGAAAAACCTGATATACAGTCTCCTATAGCTTCTTCTAGACCTGCCTATGTGAACAAGAAACATAAATTGATGTAATAACAGTCAATTTGTTGAGGATATTTCCCAGCTTCAACTGGACAGATACAGTGATGAGATGTTCTCGAATTCCAGGACTTTTTACGTTGTAAACGACCTCTTTCATGGCTCTAACAATCATCTCTGAGCTTTCTGTAAGGTCATCTAAGCGCAGGCACTTAGGAAGTATTATCTCACTTCTTATTTCATGAATAATGGGGCTTAGTAAAAGCTTTCTGTGACCGTTTATATTGAGTAATATCATTAGAGCAGGATTTCACTTCGGTCTCTTGTTGCTCAGGACAATCAATAACTTTATCTCCATCAGGGTTTTGTTTATTAAAAATCATTGGATATTTGCTATAATGAATGAAGCCACTAACGAAGGGCTTCAGGTCCATTAATTTAATAAACTTATGTTCCCCATTGTGATACCACAACATCATGATAATGAACAAGATGCGAGATATAATCACAAGAGGCAGTTCTGTAACACACACCCATTCCAGGACTCCCTCGACAGGAATATGCTCAGTATATATCACTAGATAGTTCAGTGTGTGAACTGTTGCCTCTTTATTTGTATAGTATGCCTAATCTCTTCTTCTTCAAGCACAAATGTGTTGATTAGAGATGTACATGCCAAACGTTTTTGCAAGAGACCACAGTCCTGGACCAAATAGCAGTTGGTTGATATTTAGATTCATCTTTCCTGGTAAGCTGTTTTGTGTGTTGTTTAGGGAGGAATATGCCTCATATCGGTTATGTACAGAAGATGATAGTGGTGGTATAAAATGTTCTTTGGTCGAGGACCACAGGCTTCATTTAATCTCCAATAGTTTAGTGACTAGATTCCACCAGTGAGAGTATATAGATAAGGTTTATCGTATGTTTGATTGTTCATAGTGGCCAAGACAATGTCGCCAAACCCAAACCCTTCCTTTGGATTGCCTATGGGTAAAAGGTGATATTCCACTCCAAAACGCTCGTTTTAATCATCCACTGACCAGTTTCATTGCTCTTTATGTCACCTCAAGCAGTTACTCTAGAACGGTATGACCAATGGAGAGCTTGTAGGTCATCTTTCCTGCACACTCTTTTTAACTACTTATGCCCAGTCATTGTGCTAATTGAATTGCTGATATTATCCGATTTTATTCAGCCATCCTCAGTAAAATTGCCCCATGACTCCTACCCATCAGGAAATTAGTTTTACCTCATCATTGTGAGTGAGTGAGTCATTCGAAGGTGTATGGTCCCCCGCACAGATAATATTCAGTAAACGAAATTTGCATTGTCTGTTTGCTGTGGAAATAAGCTCAGAAGTATGGTCATGCGGATATTGGGCTTGAACGATGTTAATAAGGAATAGGCATATTCGTTTTGGTGAAGCAAAGTCGTGTGATTATTGGCTTGTGCTAGGCCTTGTCTCTGTTGTGCTGTGGTCTCTTTGATATAATCAAATACCTCTATCCATGAAGGTGTATATGATTTAAATTGACCTGTTAGGGTAAATGTAATCAATTTGTTAGGGATCTTGGCCCTTCATCTACTCACAAACACACAAAACGATCTCTGTACACTTTTTTTTTTAGTTTGAAACTAGTATTGCGGTACTTACTTTAAGGATATTCGACGTTCGTTTACGTTTGAACACGCTTTCAGGTAGACGACATTGTTCTCTTAAAGTTCCTTCCAACATTTTTACTACAACCAGTAGTTGTATACTGTGCATTGTACATAAAAGACCCGGATTGTTGATTTACTTTACCTGCGATACTAACATTGGGGCAATAGTCGTCTTAGGCCTAACTCAGTCAGTGCTGTGTAAAATACCTTATTCTATGCCTTATTTGTGCCTAGACAGGCAGTGCCTTATGTAGTTACTGTCCTGCTGAAGTTGGGAAATATCCTCAACAAATTGACTGTTATTACAGCAATTTATTTTTCTTGTTCACATAGGTAGGTCTAGAAGAAGCTATAGGAGACTGGATATACGGTTTTTCAGGTATTAGCTTCACGATAACATTGTGATATTCAATATAAACAATAGTGTGCATTCTTCTCATGTAGAGAGTACATATCACGACATTTTACCATCTGTTACGATTGAGGATCTTTACTTTAGGGATTTTGGTCATTAATTTTATAATTACTTTTCAGTAATTAATGTAATATTACATTTTTCGGGAGTTTGAATTTTGTAAACATAAGTGTTGCTTTTAGTGCGTACATTCTGAACTACTATGGTATTTGGGTAGAAGGGACTTATTTATTTAGCGTATTGCTGGGCCTGAAATTATGCAGGAAAAAATTGTAAGTTTAAGAGTGTGGTAAAAAACTGTACTTTGCACTTTTTTTGCAGATTATGTTAATGCACAAATGCAAAAGAGTGCACAACGTTGCTGCAGATACTATTGTGATATTTAACTAGCATCAATAACATAGGAAATCATTGAATACACTGAATAGGATTTTTTTTCTTTTTACATATTGTGTTAATATTACTGACATGATACTTTTTATGTTAAGAAATTATTTCCAACTTACTTGTAGAATTAACGCTGTTATTCAGCAAGGGAAATGCCATAAAAAAACTACTTCGTTTACTGCGGTGATATGCTGTACATTTTTATTGCAATTTGTGTAACTTCGATATATCGATTATACAAAGGTCTTTGGTATTGCCGTATGACTCTCTCTGTGACTGAGTGTCTTTGGCAAAACAGCTGTTCGGAATCAATACATTATGTACCATTTGCGACTGACCTTAATAAATAAAGAACACCTTTCCCAGCAATGAGTGCCTCCCTTTTAACCAACCTAAAGTTATATACATCGTTATTTTAGTGGATTATCTGAAGTTATAGGGTCGAAAAGGTTAGTTTCGCATTATTGTGATTTTTGTTCATATACTACTACTTACAATATTTTCAGCGTTTAATATCTATGTTAGGGTTGTAATTAGCTGGGAGCTACTGACGTTAGAAATTTTGGCACTGATTTTACGATATTCACGGTATAAGCACCACGTTATTTTTTACGAAAACATTTCGTTTTTTTTATATAATCATGTCATTAAACCTTGAAGTTACTTCAATAGGCATCAGCTATTGCATATCGAAAACTTCCTATTACGTGTGACACTATATATTTCTCGTCTGGATAGCAGTTAAAAGGTCATGTAGCAACACCACTCCAAATGTAGGCTATTGGCTTTGAATATTAATTGTATCACGGCTGTTTTCATCTATTTAAACTAATGTTGGGCTTCTGATGAAAGGAAAAGCTGGAGGAACTTTGCTGTATGGATGTTAAGCAATATTTCTACGAGAAAATTACAGGATTAGTGTTATTTATTCTCATTTTTGAGCAAAATCCTTCTTTTTCTTTTTTTACCATAATGATAATGATGGCTTTATCTGCGTGCATTCTGTACTAGTATGTTATTTTGGATAGAGATCTACGTAATTTTTACGATGTCAACCGATATATCTGTTACAAAACTAAAGATACAGTGTAAAATATTCTGTTTTTAGGGTAAGTTCAACTATACATTGTTTTACCATAGAGATTGCTTTCTCTGCGTGCATTCTGTACTAGGATGTGATTTTGGATAGAGATCTACTTAATTTTTATGATGTCAAGCGATATATCTGTCTCAAAACTGCAGATATAGTGTAATATATTCCGATTTTAGGGTAATTTGAGCTTTACTTTGTTTTACCACATAGATTGCTTTCTCTGCATGACATCGTAAAAATTAAGTAGATCTCTATCCAAAACAACATACTAGCACAGAATGTATGCAGAGAAAGCAATCTATATGGTAAAACATAGTAAAGCTCAACGTACCCTAAAATGGGAATATTTTACACTATATCTGCAGTTCTGAGACAGATATATCGCTTGACATCGTAAAAATTAAGTAGACCTCTATCTAAAATAAAATATTCCGATTTTAGGGTAAGTTAAACTTGACTTTGTTTTACCAGAGAGATTGCTTTCTCTGCGTGCATTATGTACTAGGATGTTATTTTGGATAGAGATCTACTTAACTTTTACGATGTGAAGCAATACATCTGTCACAAAACAGCAGATATAGTGTAAAAGATGCCGATTTTTAGGTTACGTTCTGTTTTACTTAGTTGTACCATAAATACTGCATTTTCTGTATACATTCTGTACTAGTATGTTATTTTGGATAGAGATCTACTTAATTTTATTTTGTAAATAATGAAATGCCAAGATCGCAGTATTTTGTCTTTAATTATGAGAAACGACCAGTTTCGATTTACACAGACATTATCTTCTGGTCTCTAACGGTGAACATAAAATGTATGGTTAAAAAAAAAAAAAATTAAAAAATAAATAAAAAAAGGAACATGCTATATAACTGTATGTATGGGTAACATATGTCAACCGTTTACATACCTCCACAAAATAGTAACATTATTATAGAAATACATTTTTTAGCCAGTTGGATTGTACTGGTGGGTTGTCATACTTTAAAATTAGCTGTTCGATTGTCACATGTAAAACTCTTACGGTCATATTTAAAAACAGAGCCACCATATTGTACAGTTGTGACAACAAGCTACTAACAGGCGGCGTTGTGATCACTATAATGTTACCTTAACATGCCGCTAGAGTGCGTTATTGAATGTGAAGTCCTACAACTTTTATCATTTGTCGATAATAAAATTTAAAATTGCCGGAGTATCTACTGACGTTTCGTCAATGTACATAAAATTTTAATATACCTATAACCAAGGTTATAGGTAAATTAAAATTTTATGTAAATTGACGAAACTTCAGTAGAGCGCTACAATATAACAAACAAAATGTTCGTTATATATGCGTTAACTACCGTTGAACGTATAATTATATGGTTCCGTTCCTAGGAAAGAATTATAAAAATTATCTTTCGTTACAACACAATTTTTTTATTCATAATAGTGAAAGGGTGTCTCGCGAAACTGTATTTATGAGAAGGTTGTCGCCACGAGGAGAAGCTAGGAATGCTGTGGTCTCGTGCCTATACTGTTTCTCCGTCTTTGAGGCACAATGCTCTCGCCATGGTGGTTGCCTTTCCTAAGTCCGTAGGGGCTCCTCACTTCACTGTTATTCAGTCTCACAATCCAGCACTGATGACAAACATTACGTTGCTCTCGGCCGCGGTGGAGTAGCCGAGCGGTCTAAAGCGTCTCGCTGCGGAGCGCGCGGTTGCTCGCCGTGCAGGTTAGAGTCCTCCCTGGGGCATGGGTGTGTGTGTGTCCTTAGGTTAGTTTACCTAGGTTTAAGTAGTTTGTAAGCTACGGACTGATGACCACGCAGTTTCGTCCGATAGATTTACAAACATTTGAACATTCGTTGCTCTCGTTGACACTGTTTACCAGCCACACGAGTACATTAACCGTCTAGATATTGTAGTGGTATCTAACATTCTGTTTAGAGTCTTAATCTAACAAGCACAACCATTGGGTCGAAAGTATGTGCGTCCACATTCACGGCGTTACTATTCAAATGTTTGTACAACTTATGGGACTTAACTACGGGGCCATCAGTCCCTAAGCTTACAAACTACTTATGAACTATCTAAGACTAAGGACGGCACAAATATCCATGTCCGAGGGGGGATTCGAACCCCCGACCGCAGTGGCCGTGTAGCCCGTGACTGGAGCGCCTCAGTCACCTCGGCCACCGCGGCCGGCGGCGTTACTATTAACGGTACTAGCTTTCTATCGTAGATCACATGGGTGTCGTGTGCCACATGTATTCCACGGCATGCTGTTAGAAAGTCATCGCAAGAAACAAAGTTGGCAGTTACACTGCAGTCGCAGTATCGTTAGGACGGTGTTACGCATCACGTGACCAAGCATCATTTTGTAGCTTTTAGATTTGAGCACATGGTTGTTTGTGGAGTAGTATACTATCCGTAAAAATTTGTTTCATACCAGTACGGTCGATTTTTCTACAGCGAGTTAATTTGAACCAAACGCCAAGGATGCCATCTCAGCTATTATCTTTCGCATCAGCTGAATGACAGCGCAATCTAAATGTTTTATTTGTATCAGCTGGCTATGTGACAGCTAAGCGTCGCTCGGTCAGGTGATGCGTTAATGCTCTACCCTTCGGCTCTCTCTCTCTCTCTCTCTCTCTCTCTCTCTCTCTCTCTCTCTCTCTCTCTCTCTCTCTCTTTCACTGTCTCTCTCTCTCTCTTTCTCCCCTGTCCGCAGTGGTTCACTCTGTTGCGAGTTGTGTGCTTTTGATTTGATACGAATCTTACACTGTTCATAGATTTCCCCGTTGGTAAGAGTTTTTTGGATAATTATATGTATACGTACTAGCAAGGACGAAATGCACAAGGACATAAATGCTGTCTATCCACATGTACAGTTGACCATTCAGACAAAAACAGATATATGATCAAATTTCCTTGACGACACCACATACAAGAAAGACAAAAAACATTAATTCAGAATTTACAGGAAACCTACGGCAACCAGTACTATCAAGTGTACAAATGGTAATAAACCTATTTTACCAAACTGCTCTGGTAATCAGTCTCTAGAATTACAAACTACTTATACTAACTTACACTAACGGAAATACACACCCCCATGCCCGAGGGAGGGCTCGAACGTCCGACACGAGCGCCTGTCCAATCCTTAGCATGACGCCTTAGAACACGCGGTCATTCCGCGTGGCCCAGACTGTTATCGCTTACTATTGTAAAGCAGCGCAGGAATGGCGATGTGTTTCTAGGCGCGGGGTCAGGGACTGCGCGGCAGCACCCGCCAGAGGTTCGAGTCGTCCCTCGAGCTTAGGTGTGTGTGTGTGTGTGTGTGTGTGTGTGTGTGTGTGTGTGTGTGTGTGTGTGTGTGTTTGTGTGTGTGTGTGTCTGTGTGTGTTGTCCTTAGGATAAATTTCAGTTAGTGTAAGTAGTTTGTAAGTATAGGGATTGATGACCACAGTCGTTTGGTCTCATAGGTTTACAACCATTTCAACCATTCTAACGATGCAATCACACATAAAGAAGCCAGCTTCATTTATATGCTACACAGATTGAACAGATTACCCACGAATTAAAACTACTATACAGAATAACCAGATTAACTGTAGATATTTATTAAACGTCATGATCAGTCAGCTTCAGTCCGCTATTGCGGACTGTAAGTGCCAATTGAGACACTAGAGGACTCTGTTCGTATTCTGTACATTGCCACTGTCATGCCGGTCCATTTCGTGACGAGCTCTTCGAATGGAAATAGTGGGAGATTGTACTGTTTCCTTTGAGTCTGTTTATTAGCTTAATTCCTGACATGTATGATTATTTTATTCTTTCTAAGTGGTGTAGTTCACAATTGTCATCAGAAATAGATAAATTTACGGTCAAAAAGAGTTCTTTGGTATTTTATGAAGCATAAGATACAAAGAAACTAACAACCAAAGTGTTTTGGATCTTCAGTATATACACAAAAACAATCAAATAGTCCGCTCCAAATCAGGTCATCTTGCAGGAGGAACCACGTAGTTAATGATGTATAGCGAATAATGGTTAAATATCGTGTACATGTGGTGTGGAGACGAAGTGTACTCTACGCCAAAGTTTGTGATGTGTAAAGAAAAACTTTTTATTGTAACATGGTAACGAATAAATTGAAACTTCCTGGCAGATTAAAATTGTGTGCCGGAACCGGGACTCGAACCTGGGACCTTTGCCTTTTGCGCTTGCCCCCGAAAGGCAAAGGTCCCAGGTTCGAATCCCGGTTCCGGCACACAATTTTAATCTGCCAGGAAGTTTAATATCAGCGCACACTCCGCTGCAGAGTGAAAGTTTCATTCTGTTTCGAATAAATTATTCCACACTATCTCAAAGATAAGCAAACATGAAGTATTCACAATTCTAAGGAAGTTCAAATGTTCAAATTTTTGTTAAGCTTATGGGACTTAACTACTGGGTCATCAGTCCCTAAACTTACAAACTACTTACGAACTACATTATACTAAAGACGGCACAAATATCCATGCCCGAGGGGGGATTCGAACCCCCGACCGTAGTGGCCGTGCAGACCGTGACTGAAGCGCCTCGCCGACCGCGGTGGCCGAGGGGACTGAGGCGCTCCAGTCACGGTCTGCACGGCCACTACGGTCGGGGGGTTCGAATCCCCCCTCGGGCATGGATACTTGTGCCGTCCTTAGTATTAGCTAGTTTGTACGTTTAGGGACTGATGACCCCGTAGTTAAGTCCCATAGACTATACAAACATTTGAACATTTTTGAAGCGCCTCAGTCCTCGCGGCCACCACGGCCGGCGTAAGGAAGTTCAAAGACAGCAGCTTTCTGTGCTATAATTCATAAAATGTTCGTAAAATACCTCTTAAAAGCCGTTTAATGGATAATTTAATTGTGCTAAGAAAAGAAATATAAAAGCTATATTTTGATACAACAAAGTATGTTTCATTAATGATAGTGCAAAGGGGTGTCGTGAAGCTGTATTTATTAGAAAGGTGTCACCACGAGCAGAAGTTTGGAATGCTGTGGTGTTGTGTGTGCAGATTGCTTCGCAGTCTTTCAGACACAGTGATGCGCCGTGAGGGTTGCCTGCGCGTAGGGGCTCCTCACTGCCAAGCAGTCGAGCAGTGACGAGAAACACTGTGCTGCTCTCGTGGAGACTGCTCGCGAAATCTTGAGTACATCAACTGACTCGATCCTGTACTGATGTCTGATATTTTCTCTGTGCCTCAATGTAACAGGTAGCATCAGCGTGCACAAACAGTTCGTGCAACTACAGCGGCGGCTCTGCTATTAAATACACTAGCTTGCTTCCGCAGATCACGTTTAAATGTTTGTAAAACATTTGTAATTGGAATAAAGCGCAGGACTCCTGTGTATAAGAAAGGAAAGAGAACTGACCCATACAGTTACAGGCCAATATCGTTGACATCAGTTTCATGTAGAATTTTGGAGCATATTCTCAGTTCGAATATAGTAAATTTCCTTGAAACGGAAAAGCTTCTTTCCATGAATCAGCACGGGTTTAGGAAACATCGTTCATATGAAACTCAGCTTGCCCTTTTCTCACATGACATCTTGCGAGTCATGGACAAAGAGCAACAGGCGGATTGTGTTTTTCTCGACTTCAAAAAGGTGTTCGACGCGGTGCCACACTGCAGACTGCTAACGAAGATACGAGCTTATGGAATAGGTTTACAGATTTGTGACTGGCTGGAAGACTTCTTAAGTAATAGAACGCAGTACGTTGTTCTCGACGGCGAGTGTTCATCAGAGACGAGTGTATCGTCAGGCGTGCCCCAGGGGAGTGTGATAGGACCGCTATTATTTTCTATCTATATAAATGATCTGATGGACAGAGTAAGTTGTAATTTGCGGCTGTTTGCTGATGATGCTGTGGTGTATGGGAGGGTGTCGTCTGTAACTGACTGTAATAGCATACAGGTTTACTTAGACAAAATTTCTAGTTGGTGCGAAGAATGGCAGCTAGCTCTCAATGTAGAAAAATGTAAGGTGATGCGCATGAGTAGAAAAAACAATCCTATAATGTTCGAATACAGCATAAGTAGTGAGCTTCTTGATGCTGTCGCGTCGTTCAAATATCTAGGCGTAACATTGCAGAGCGATATGAAATGGAACGAGCATGTAAGGACAGTTGTGAGTAAGGCAGACAGCCGACTTCGGTTTATTGGGAGAATTTTGGGAAGATGTACTTCACCTGTAAAGGAGACCGCGTATAAAACGCTTGTACGACCACGTCTTGAGTATTGCTCAAGTATTTCGGACCCGCAGCAGATCGGTTTGAAGGAAGTCATAGAGGCGGTTCAGAGGCGAGCAGCTAGATTTGTTACCGGTAGGTTCGACCAATGCGCGAGTGTCACGGAAATGCTCCGGCAACTCAATTGGGGATCGCTGGAAGAAAGACGACGTTCTTTTCGTGAATTTCTGTTAAGTAAATTTAGAGGGCCGGAATTTGAAGCCGAGTGTAGTACGATCTTGTTGCCGCCTACTTACATTTCGCGTAAAGATCACAAAGACAAGATAAGAGAAATTAGGGCTCGTACGGAGGCATATAGGCATTCTTTCTTTCCTCGTTCAATTCGGGAGTGGAATAGGAAAGGAAATGCCTAGTAGTGGTACAGTGTACCCTCCGCCACACACCTTACGGTGAATTGCGGAGTATGTACGTAGATGTAAATATAGAAAACTGTAGGACTTAACTACTGTGGTCATCAGTTCCTAGGCTTACAAACTACTTAAACTAACCTAAGAACAAACACACACAGACATGTCCGATGGAGACCTCGAACCTCCGACGAGGAGCAACCGCGCCTTAGAACGCTCGGTCACTCCACCGCGGAAGGTCGCATGTATTCAGTCGCATGTACTGAAACACAACATCGACCTATATTAAATTACACTGCTGAAATATCTTTGAAGAAACAATACATTTCCAGTTATAGACAACATTCCAGCTGAGCTTCTGAAATATGGAGAAGCAACAATAAATCAGAGGATATATAATGTTCAAATGTTTGTAGAGTCTATGGGAATTAACTACGGGGTCATCAGTCCCTAAACTTACAAACTACTTATGAACTACTTACAACTAAGGACGGCACAAATATCCATGCCCGAGCGGGAATTCGAACCCCCGACCGTAGTGGCCGTGCAGACCGTGACTGGAGCGCCTCAGTCCCCTCGGCCACCGCGGCCGGCTATATAATTTTGTGCACAACATATACGAGTAGGGGAAACGTCTTACGGATTTTGAGAACAAATATTATGATTTCTAAGATGGCAATTGCGACATAATGTGAAAATTATAGGACTCTCAGCCTAATGGTTCATGCCTTGTAACTTCATTTATCCTAAAGCGCATTCAGCCATCTGTTGAGACTACTCTCTCTGAAGAACACTTTGAATTGTGGAAAGGCAGATGAACCAGGTTGCAATGTTTGAACTAAAACTATTTCTAGAGAAACGCCCTGGAAAGAATGTGATGCCATATATTACTTTCGTAAACGTAAAAATAACCATTTATAATGTTAAATGGGACAATATGTTTGAGTTATTAAAAAAAGAAACAGGAATAGAGTACAAAGACAGAAAAATGATATTAAACCTCTACTAAACTAAGATAGCTATTATCGGTTAACTATGTATGGACAAAGCATAGAGAGGTGCTGCCAAATACGAAAAGGACTCCAACCAGGAGAGGCATTATCCCCAATTATCTTTACTGTGGAGAGGCCAGACGAAGGTTTGGCTCCTGAAGAGGGGCAGCAGCCTTTTCAGTAGTTACAGGGGTAACAGTCTGGGTGATTAACAGAGCTAGCCTTGTAACATCAGATAACATGGCTTTGCCATGGAGTTACTGCGAACGGCTGAAAGCAAGGGGAAACTACAGCCGTTAATTTTCCCGAGGACATGCTGCTCAACTGTATGATCATATGATGACGGCATCCTCTCGGGTAGCATATAATGCAGGTAAAAGAGTCCCCCCATCCGGATCTTCGGGCGGAGACTACTCAAGAGGATGTCATCATCAAGAAAAACAAAACAGGCATTCTACGGATCGGAGCGTGGAACGTTTTATCCCTTAATCGAGTAGGTAAGTTAGAAAATTTTAAAAGTGAAATTAATAGGTTAAAGTTAGATATGGTGGGGATTAGTGACGTTCGCTGGCATGATGAACTCGATGTTTGCTCCGGTGAGTACAGGGTTATAAATACAAAATCAGTCGGTGGTAATGCAGAAGTAGGTTTGATAATGAATAAAAAAATAGAAATGCGGGTAAGTTACTATGAACGACATAGTGGACGCATTATCGTAGTAAAGATAGACACGATGCCAACACCGACCACAGTAGTACAAGTTTACATGTCAACTAGCTCTGCCGATGATGAGGAGATCGAAGAAATGTATGAGGAGATAAAAGAAATTATCAGACGTTAAAGGAGAAGAAAATTTAATTGTGATAGGGGACTGGAACTCGGTAGTAGGAAAGAGAGGAGAAGTAAGTGTATTGGGTGGATATGGACTGGGGAAAAGGAATAAAAGTGTAGATCGCCTGGTAGAATTTTTTGCAGAGCACAATTTAATAATCACAAACACGTGGTTTAATCATAATGAAAGAAGGTTATATATGTGGAAGAAAGCAGGAGATACTGGGAGATACCAGTTTGACTCTATAATGGCAAGGCAAAGGTTCAGAAACCAGGTTTTAAACTGTAAGTTCTATCCAGGGGCAGACATAGCTTATTGGTTATCATCTTTAGACTGAACCTGAAGAAACTGCAGAAAGGTAGCAATATAAGTAGATGGGAGGTGGAGAAATTAAAGGAGACAGTGATAATTTAGAGGGAGAAATAGGCAAGGATTATTTGAAACGGAGTAAAGTAATACAGTAGAAGAAGAATGGGTAGCAGTGAGCGATAGAGTAGTGAAGGCCGCAGACGATCATATAGGCAGGAGGAAAAGGCGTTATAGAAATCCTTGGATAACACAGGAGATACTGGACTTAATTGACGAAAGAAGAAAATATAAAATTCCTCAAGTGAAGCAGGCAAATGGGAGTACAAACGTCTGAAAAATGAGGTTGACGGGAAGTGCAGACTGGCTAAGCAGGAGTGGCTTGAGGAGAAATACAAGACCGTAGAAGTATTTATAACTGTCTACAGGAAAATGAAAGAGACATTTGGCGACAAGAAGAGGAACAGTATGATTATCAAGAATTTAGATAGAATCCAGTACTAAGCAAAGAAGGGAAAGCGGAAAGGTGGAAGGAATATATGGAAGGACGGTACAAAGGAAATGAAGGATGTATTCTAGAAATGGAAGACGAATTAGATGAAGATAAGATAGAAGGTACGATACTGCGAGAAGAATTTGACAGAGCACTAAAATATTTGAGTAGAAACAAGGCCCCTGGAGTAGATGATGTTCCGTCTGGACTGCTGTTGTCGTTAGGAGAATCAGTCATGAAGAAATTGTTCCACCTGGTATGCAAGATGTATGAGATAGCGGAAATGTCCTCCGACTTCAAGAAGAATATAGCGATTCCTATTCCGAAGAAAACAAGTGCAGACAAATGTGAAAATTGCAGAACTACCAGTTTAACAAGTCATGGTTGCAATATACAAACACGAATTATTTACAGACGAATGGAAGAACTGGGGGAATCCGACTTTGGAGAAGATCAATTAGGTTTTAAGAAAAATGTAGAAACACGCGAGACAATGCTCACATTACGACTTATTTTAGAATATAGGTTAAGGAAAGGGAAACCTACGTTTTTAGCATTTGTGGATCTGGAGAAAGCTTTTGGCAATGTTAAATGGAATACACTTATTCAAATTCTGAAGGTAGCAGGAGTAAAATATAGAGAGCGAAAAGTTATATTCAACTAGTAAAAAAACAGACAGCAATATTAGTGTCGAAGGTCATGAAAGGGTCGTAGTGGTTGAGTAGGGAGTAGGACAGGGTTGTAGACTTTCCAGACTTTTGTTCAATCTATACATTGAGCAAACTGTGAAGGTATGCAAGGAGAAATTTGGAAAGGGAATTAAAGTCCACGGAGAGGTAATAAAAACCTTTAGGTTTTCTGATAACATAGTAAATCTGTCAGAAACAGCAAAGGACCTAGAAGAGCAATTAAATGGAATGGACAGTGTCGTGAAAGGAAAAGATAAGATGTACATTAACAAGAATAAAACGAGGGTAATGGAATATAATGTCAAAAAATTAGGCGATGCTGAAGTAATTAGATTAGGTAATGAGACGATAAAAGTAGTAGCGCAAGATAACTTCTCATGGCCGAAGTAAAGAAGATATAAAATACAGAATGGCTATGGGAAGAAAAGCGTATCAGAACAAAATTTGTTGACATACAATATTAGTTTAAATGTTAGAAAGTACTTTCTGAAACCATTTGTCCGGAGTTTAGCATTGTATGGAATTAAAAGTGGACGATAAGGAGTTCAGACAAAAATATGATAGAAGCTTTCGATATGTGGTGCTACAGACGAATGATGAAGATTAGATGGGTAGATCACGTAAATAATGAGTAGGTGCTCAAAAAATTAGGGAGAAAAGGAGTTTCTAGCATTCCCTGAGTAAGAGGAGGGATAAGATAGTAGGACACATTTTGAGATATCAAGGATTCGTCAACCTACCATTAGAAGGAAGTTTGCTGCGGCGTAGGGGTAAATATCGTAGAGGGAGACCGAGGAACGAATACAGTAAGCAGATTCGAAAGGCTGTGAGGTGCCGTTCGTATTCTCAGATGAAGAAGCTTGCACAGGACAGGGTAGCATGGAGACCTGCGTCAAAGAAGTCTGCGGATTGAAGACCACAACAACTACAACACGCCGATGATACAGCTGTACTAGCTGAGAGTGAATAAATCTTTGTATCCCTGCTAAATAGAATGGATAGTTATGGTGGAAGAAATAAGTAAAGAAAAATCAAAAGTGATGCCATGTGACAATGATAGGCACGCCGAAGTCAAATTCCCTGTAGGTACGTACTACTAGAACAAGGTGATGAGCAGGAAGGTAAGGAGAAAGGCAGGAGAAAGGAACAGAATTTGCTCAAGCACAACCTGCTTTTAACAAAGAGAAAAATTTTAACTTCTAAGACAATTAGCCTTGAAATCAGGAAAATGTTTCTAATTCCCTATGTCTGGAGTCTGGCATGCTATGGGTGTAAAACATGTAGTCTTGGAACTGAGAAAGATGGCAGCTAATTTCTTTCAAAATGTGGTGAAGGATAATAACAAAAGCATATGTCGAGGTGGGGAGGGGGCAAGAGGAATACACGCCGGGTGCACGTAGATCATATCATGAAAGATTTGGGCTGCAATGCCTATGAAGAACTTTGTATGACGGGAAACCACAGCTAAAATATTTATACATATTTAAGCAACTTTCACACAGTTAAAAATTAGGTGTTAAAATTGTAAGAGTCTGAATAAAAGTCCTTGATCCACTTGAGCTGTTTTTTATTGGAGTCATGAAGACCCGCACAACCGGTTTCGCAACCTACAGTTGCATCTTCAGGCGCTTTTTACTGTACAAAATGATAATTGTTTTAATAAATGAATGTTTAGAATGAAAATTACATATTAAAAACAAAAATTTATATAGAAGCCAGTAGGATATTGATAGCAATAAATATTTTTTTATATTACTTACAGGGTTTTCCATATAAGTGATTTATAATGGATAACGCGGTTAATGGTTAGGTGGTACCGCAAGCACCTTGGCCCTTTACGTCAAACGATTAAAAAGAAGTCTACCGTGCGGTTCTTGTCATTTTTTGTTAAAAGAATAGAAAAGTCGGCAATTGGTAAAATTTGTTTGGCCTGTGACAAAAACGACGTGATGGGTAGCCCTACAATAGACAACATTATAATGATTAGTGAAAATCACGGATGTTTTTGGGAAATGAGATATTTTTGCATAGAATAAAGATACATAATTATTTAAACTTACAGATTGTTGTCGGTGTAGTGAGGATCATCAGATCCATCCAGGTGATCAAAAAGTTGCATATTCGTGCTGGGCGGAAGAGCAAATACAACTGAAGAGACGGATCACCCTGTGTATGGGCCGCTAGACTGAGGCCAACTGGCTGTGGTTCGAGGGGGCGCTAGGTGTGACGTCGATGCTTGTTGCGGTAGTAACCGACCAATAAACCACGTTAACCATTTTACACAAGTATGTATAGTAATTTCGACTAATGATTATGTGCTAAACTGAAGTCGTGTTGACATCACGGTTACAATGAAATAAAATGAGATAAAAATGAGAAATTTTTTTAAATAAAAATGCATCATACTGGACTTAAAATAAAACGTTATGGATTACAATTCTGCATATGCATGGTAACAAGAAACATAAGAACTTATTAAATGGGGGGGATAATACCACAGGTATACAGGGCCACATGACCGAAACAAGCGACAAGACATGAAGTAAAAAGTGTGGTTGGGAAGGGCGAAGACATGTTAAATTACTTAATTGCAATTACTGAAGATGCAACTGTAGAAATGAAAAGTGGAAAGACGCACAGAATGGGTACTTTCTGCCATCCTGACTGCTACAAACCAATCCTTGTATTGACCACTACAGGACTGTCAGGATGTTTCGTATGAGTGTATACTCTGCTGCAGAGTGAAAGTTTCATTCTGGGAACATCTCTTAGGCTGTGGCTAAACCATATCCTTTCTTCCAGGAGTGCTACGCCTTTACGTTGTGCAGGAGAACTTCTGTGAAGTATGGAAATTAGGAGTCGAGGTACTGGCAGAAGTAAATTTCTGTAAACGGAACGTTAGGCGTGCCGGGATAGCTCAGTCGGTAGAGAGCTTGCCCCAGAAAGGTAAAAGTCCTAGGTTCGAGTCCCGGTTCTGGCATACAATTTTAATCTGCCAGGACGTTTAACAACGTGGTTGAATACCTCGGGAAAAGTTGCAATTTAAATAGGCTGCAATCGAGAAAACTGTGTGTTTGTGAGTGTGTTGATGGTATATTATTATCCTGCGACATCCCAACAATAATTAAATGAAATCAAATTACGTAGCATTAGCAGAAACGGGATTGAATTTAAATACTTTTCGAGATAAGAAAACTACTCAAATATCTCTTTTAAATACAGGTAAAATGGTTATGAAAGTAAAGAAACTCGTTTCAAATACAAGTATCACATCTTCCTGTCTATTTTTCCATGTTCCCGCACATGCAGGGTATGCTTTGATAATTCGTATTTGGCGTGATAATATTTATGGGGTGGCTGGATGCCCTTCCTTGTTGCCAAACCATGCCCCCCGGGGGAAAGGCGTACCCCAAACGTCCGCGTGTAGTATTATATGTGTGAAACTGTAAAGTGTTACGAAATGATTGCGAATCGTGTAACTAAGGCGGGACTTGGGTACCAGCCCGGTATTCACCTAGGCGGATGCGGGAAACCGCCTAAAAACCACATCCAGGCTGGCCAGCACTCCGACCCGTTTCGTTAATCCGCCGGGCGGATTCGAACCTGGGACGATACGCCTCCGCACTCGGGAAGCGGTGCGTTTGACCACACGGCGGGTCACTTATAAGTATCACATGTTGCATGCTAAACAATCTGAATCACAGTACAAGGTGGTGTACGACTTAAGAAGCTTGGGTATGTGTACACATGATACATAAACACTTCTCTTTTTTGAGGAAATGGATACTGTAAACCATCAGATGTTTATGATTTTTCAAACTTCTACCGGCTTCGGTTATAAACCATCTTCACGGAAGACTATTAAATAAAAATACAGAAACAGAATTGTACACACGCCGAAGTAAAATACATAATATAACCCAGTAGTTTCATATAGTAAGTACTTACGAAATAGACAGACTGATTAAGCAGGTGCATTATATGCCTCCTTATACTGGCTTGCATGTCACACAATAAAAATAAATAAGACGTCACTAGGCTTTTTTTATTTTTATTGTGTGACATGCATACCAGTATGCATAAGGAGGCATATAATGCACCTGTTTAATCAGTGTGTCTAGTTCGTAAGTGCTTACTATATGAAACTATTGGGTTATATTATGTATTTTACTTCAGCTTGTGTACAATTCTGTTTCTGTATTTTTATTTAATAGTCTTCCGTGAAGATGGTTTATAACCGAAGCCGGTAGAAGTTTGAAAAATCATAAACATCTGATGGTTTACAGTATGCATTTCCTCAAATATCTTACGGCTGCTGAACCACATCTCGATAAAAATTTGAACTTCTCTTTTTCACTCATCTAAAAATTTACGACTTTAACTGCGAATGGGTAAGGTTGAAAATGTGTACCCAGCCGGGATTCGAACCCGGGTTTCCTCCTTGCTAGGCAATTGCGCTGAACCCTATACCACTCGGATTACAGCGACATATATACAGTGAAAGTTCTTTATTTCCGAAAAAATACACACCACACACTGTACGTGTATCACTTATTTAAAATTTTGTAACTGGGAAAGTAACAATTAGATTAGATTAGATTAATACATGTTCCATAGATCATATATACGACATTTCGTAATGATGTGGAACGTGTCAGTCTAGTAAATGTTGTCTACACTTGACAATAAATATTTTAAGGAATTGTTATTACCTTTTTTTAAAGTTTTATCTAAAAATTCATCTACATTGTAGAAGGAGTTGCCATTCAGAAATTCCTTTAATTTCTTTTTAAATACTAGTTGGCTATCTATCAGACTTTTGATGCTACTTGGTAAGTGACCAAAGACTTTTGTGGCAGCTTAATTCGCCCCTTTCTGAGCCAAAGTTAGATTTAACCTTGAATAGTGAATATCATCCTTTCTCCTAGTGTTGTAGCTATGCACACTGCTATTACTTTTGAATTGGGTCGGATTGTTAATAACAAAATTCATGAGTGAATATATGTATTGTGAAGCTACAGTGAAGATCCCTAGATCCCTGTATAAATGTCTGCAGGATGCTCTTGGCTGGGCTCCAGCAATTATTCTGATTACACGCTTTTGAGCAATGACTACTTTTTTACTCAATGTTGAATTTCCCCCTGAATATGATCCCATATGAAAGCAATGAATGAAAATAGGCGTAGTAAGCTAATTTACTGATATGTATATCACTAAATTTTGCAATGACTCTGGTAGCATAAGTAGCTGAACTCAAACGTTCAATATGTTTCTTTCAATTCAGTCCCTCGTCAATGCAAACAGCTAATAATTTTGAATATTCTACCTTAGCTACAGATTTATGTTCAAAGTCTAAATTTATTAATGGTGTCATGTCATTTACTGTATGAAACTGTATATACTGGGCTTTATAAAAGTTTAATGAGAGTCCATTTGTAGAGAACCACTTAATAACTTTCTGAAAGATATCATTTACAATTTCATCAGTTAATTCCTGTTTGTCAGGTGTGATAGCTATACTTGTATCAGCAGCAAAAAGTACACCTTTAAAATATTCTACAGCACTTAAACGTGTTCAGTCTAAAAATTTACAAATACTGCACCAAACACAGACTCATGCACAACAATCACAATAACTTTTCCAAATTGGGGACCCTGTAATGTAATGCAAAATTAGTCACTAGTCTCAAGTACCGACAAGAAAACATTAAGTGTTTTGATTTACACTGACCACGGGGAAGGCATCACGCCGGAGGTTCAAGTCCTACATCGTGCGTGTGTGTGTGTGTGTGTGTGTTTTGTCCTTAGTGTAAGTTAGTATAAGTAGTTAATAAGCCTAGAGATTGATGACCTTAGCAGTTTGGTCCAGTGTGCTTACAAACATTTGTGTTACCAGTGCTCTGTAGGTATCACATTCCTTAAGACTTTCGGATGTCGTTATAGCTTAACTTCTTCCTATAAAACTCTTGTTCTCAATACTCTCCACAATTGCTCAGCAATCTTGAAAATGATTAGAAAAGTACTAAGAACTCGGAAACATGTTTTATTAGACACTGAAGTTAATATAATTTCATTAAAAGTCTCCCTACAATATATTTAAGCCATTAAAAGTAAACGGACATACACAGGATTCTACAACTTTATTCGAGTTAGCCATTGATTTTCGATTCGGTCCTAGCACCTTAAAATCATAATAGCCGACAGTGATTTACTTTGAAATACTTCTCAGACTTTTTCCTTTAGCAGTACCTCCCACAGAAGTCTAATACATTTCATTATTTAGTTTTTAAATTATTATTTTTTCACTTTCTGTGTGCAGCGATGTTTTTCTGAAGGCACAGAAGTTACTTTGGAAAGGTTATGTTTATCCAAATATGAAAAAAATACAACGTAGACTTATAACTAGGAAAAAGATATTATACTATTGCAATTTTGACTATTGCAATCGATAAATCTTTTCAATACTGTATTTAATAGTGTTTATGTTACAGTATTTACTACGCACCAACTGTCAGGAAGATAACAAAGTAAGTTCTCACCAGATGCATTTCGCAGCATTGGCCGTTAATGTTTCATTAAAAAAAAAAAAAAAAAAAAAAAAAAAAAACACACACACACACACACACACAGGTCGATTTCAATCACCTTGTGATCATCTTCAGTGTCCTTCAAACAAGCATATGAATGCCCTGAATGTAACTGTAACGGAAAACAAAATTTTATGTTTGCCGTTGCAGTTACATTCAGGGCATTCATATGCTTGTTTGAAGGACACTGAAGATGATCACTAGGTGATTGAAATCGATCTGTGGTTTTTTTAAATAAAACATTAACGGCCAATGCTGCGAAATACATCTGGTGTTTTCATCATTGTGTGGTCGTGGAGCATCTCCAGGAAATGGAATCAAATCTCAAAGTAAGTTCTAGTACTATGGAAAACAACCAGTTAGATTTTGAAATAGAAACTATTTAAAAATGACAAAAAACGAGTAATTGCAAATGTCACATGTTCCATTGAAAGAAGACTTTGTTCTGTTTCGATATATAACTTAACGCACGCCATTGAAATACCTAGCTTTAAAATCATGTAAAATTTTATCGTCACAATATTCTGACACTGAAGAATTAACAACAATTTTCGAAACAGCTTTAATATATTATGCGACATTTAGACGTGAGGAACTCAAAATATTT
Organism: Locusta migratoria; assembly: GCA_026315105.1. Lineage (NCBI taxonomy): Eukaryota > Metazoa > Arthropoda > Insecta > Orthoptera > Acrididae > Locusta > Locusta migratoria. The sequence goes on from CM048755.1 coordinate 389,857,443, forward strand.
ACAAATCCTGAAGAAACTGCAACCTCAAATCTGAAAAGAACAAAAACTGGAGAAAACTGCATATACTTCTCAGACTTTTCCCTATAGCCATCCCTTACACGCAAGTCTAATACATTTCATTATTTAGTTTTTAATTATTTTTTTTTTTTTTTTTTTTTTTTTTTTTTTTTTTTTTTTTTTTTTTTTACTTTCTGTGTGCAGCAATGTTTTTCTGAAGACACAGAAATTACTTTGAAAAGGTTATGTTTATCCAAACATGAAAAAAGTACAACGTAGACTTATAACAGGGAAAAAGATATTATACTATTGCAATTTTAACGTATTGCAATCGATAAATGTTTTCAATACTGTATTTAATAGTGTCTGTGTTACAGTATTTACTACGCACCAACAGTCAGGAAGTTAAACAAAGTAAGTTCTAGTATTATTGAAAACAACCAGTTATATTTTGAAATAGAAACTGTTTAAAAAATGACACAAAACTAGTAATTGCAAATGTCACATGTTCCGTTGTAAGAAGACTTTGCCCTGTTTCGATATATAACTTAACGCACGCCTAAGGACTTAACCACCGCCATTGAAATACCTAGCTTTAAAATCATGTAAAATTTTATCGTCACAATATTTTGACACTGAAGAATTAACAATAATTTTCGAAACAGCTTTAATATATTATGCGACATTTAGGTGTGAGGAACTCAAAATATTTACAAATTATGAAGAAACTGAAACCTCAAATCTGAAAAGAACAAAAACTGGAGAAACTGCACATACTTCTCAGACTTTTCCCTATAGCCATCCCTTACACGCAAGTCTAATACATTTCATTATTTAGTTTTTAATTTTTTTTTACTTTCTGTGTGCAGCAATGTTTTTCTGAAGACACAGAAATTACTTTGAAAAGGTTATGTTTATGCAAACATGAAAAAAGTACAACGTAGACTTATAACAGGGAAAAAGATATTATACTATTGCAATTTTAACGTATTGCAATCGATAAATCTTTTCAATACTGTATTTAATAGTGTTTATGTTACATAATTTGCTACGCACCAACAGTCAGGAAGTTAAACAAAGTAAGTTCTAGTAATATGAAAAACAACCCGTTAGATTTTGAAATAGAAACTATTTAAAAATGACACAAAACAAGTAATTGCAAATGTCACATGTTCCATTCTAAGAAGACTTTGTTCTGTTTCGATATATAACTTAACGCACGCCTAAGGACTAAACCACCGCCATCGAAATACCTAGCTTTAAAATCACGTAAAATTTTATCGTCACAATATTCTGAAACTGAAGAATTAACAATAATTTTCGTAACAGGTTTAATATATTATGCGACATTTAGATGTGAGGAACTCAAAATATTTACTAATTCTGAAGAAAGTGCAACCTCAAATCTGAAAAGAGCAAAAACTGGAGAAAACTGCACATAGCGGCCAAAGGCCACAGACCTCGACGTGTTTATGAAATTGGCCACTAGATGGAAAAACTTACCACAAAACATGGCTTCTTCGCAGTTAAACAACTGTCACGAGCTCGCGTATACTGCCTCACTCGGTTAGGCACTAGCAGGCGTCGCCTACTTCGCGCTGCCTGGCGGTGGAGCTGCTACTGGCAGCGACGTCGCTTACCGCTCCTGACTCACTGACACGCGTCCAGCCCGTCGCCCCAAACCCGCTCCCATTCCCCGAACGGGCGGCATACCCAAGCTATCTGAGCGCTCCCCGCCAGTACAGTTGTGTCAACGCAACATTCCGTACGCATTCACTGTATTGGTGCGTGTACCCTTACAACTTAACGCATTGTACATTGTACATTTGTACATTGCCGGCCGCGGTGGCCGAGGGGACTGAGGCGCTTATGTCACGGTCTGCACGGCCACTACGGTCGGGGGTTCGAATCCCCCCTCGGGCATGGATATTTGTGCCGTCCTTAGTCTTAGTTCATAGGTAGTTTGTAAGTTTAGGGACTGATGACCCCGTAGTTAAGTCCCATAGACTATACAAACATTTGAACATTTGATTTGTACATTGAGCAAGCTATAAAGGAAAGCAAGGAGAAATTTGGAGAAGGAATTAAAGTTCAGGGGGAAGAATTAAAAACCTTGCGTTTTGCCGATGACATAGTAATTCTGTCAGATACAGCAAAGGACCTGGAAGAGCAATTGAACGGAATGGACAGTGTGCTGAAAGGTGCATATAAGACGAAGATTAACAAAAGCAAAACTAGGGTAATGGAATGCAGTGTAAGAAAATCAGGTGATGCTGAAGGAATTAGATTGGGAAACGAAGCAATAAAGGAGGTAGATGAGTTTTGTTACTTGGGCAGTAAAATAACAAATGACGGTCGCAGTACAGAGGATATAAAATGCAGAATGGCAACGGGTAGAAAAGCGTTCTTGAAAAAGAGAAATTTGTTAACATCGAATATTGATTTAAGCCTAAGGAAGTCCTTTCTGAAGGCATTTGTATGGAGTGTTGCCTTGTATGGGAGTGAGACATGGACGATAAACAGTGCGGACAGGAAGAGGATTGAGGCTTTTGAAATATGGTGCTACAGAAGAATGCTGAAGATTAGGTGGGTGGATCGCGTAACTAATGAGGAGGTACTGAACAGAATTGGGGAGAAAAGAAATTTCTGGCATACCTTGACTAAAAGATGGGATAGATTGGTAGGACACATTCTTAGACATCAAGGAATTGTGAATTTAGCGTTGGAGGGAAGTGTGTGGGGTAAAAATCGCAGAGGAAGACCAAGAGATGGATACAGTAAGCAGATTCAGACAGATGTAGGTTGCCGTTCTTATGTGGAGATGAATAGGCATGCTCAGGATAGGGTATTGTGGAGAGCTGCATCAAACCAGTCTCCGGACTGAAGACCACAACAACAACAACCCTTACAAGCCGAGACCTATTTTTCTGCGTATCAAACTCAGGGCTCAAGTTAACACGTATTAACGGCCGAACGTTGAAAATTTTACTTTGCGACGAGTCACTGTTGTACTCAATAGCTAAATGGGTGGGGCAGTCCCGCATCATGAAGAAATTTAAACTTTTCACGATTGCGACCCGCCCATGGCCCGAGTATTAGGCTTTAAAGACTCATCGAATTTGTGACGGCATGTGGTTAGGATGGGGAGGTTTTTGTGTGCGATAAATTTACGACTCGGGCAGCAGTAGAGACTCGAATTTGCCATCGCTTTTTCGTGCACTAGCGACGTCTGCAACTAAGGGGTTTGCTGTAAATCACTAACAATGTGCAGTTAACACTTACAACATTTTTGTCGACAGATGTACGAACAGCTTTAGAGCAGTTTTTCTTTGTTTAGTGTATTAATTAGAGGTGCTTCACGTGTTATGGTAGAAAATTATCTCATAGCTATTTCCAGTTCAGATGTGGGTCAGAAATGGCCATGTCGAAGGAAGCAAACAATTACCATGGAAAAAAATCAGTTACTACAACATTCTTAAAATGCCAAGATTTTCTCAGAAAATGTGAAATACCATTTAAGTAGTCGAATCAGCGAAAAATACCTTTCTTTGTGTCGATGTATGTCATGAATCCGAACTTTTCAACAGCTACTTAAAGTGACAAGTAACTACGTTAATGAAAACGTCCCTTCTTCGTTGGTACACTTATTTTATACAGAGTGTCTCCCAAAGACGCCTGCCAGTCTTCTGCGGATCGGGCGGTACGGCTCCCAGCCGCCGCCACCGCATCCGCCGGCCAAGGCAGCGCCCGATTCTCGGACTCTATTGTGCCACGGGCTAATACACTGAGTTAAAGTCTAAAAAACATTGCCATCTGAGTAACCTAAGCTTACCTTTATTTACAGTAGATGTTCAAAATAATGTCCCTCTATAGAAGGAGTGGCCTGAAACCTCTTGAACACATTTGCGACCAGATTTCGAAAGGTAAGCTTAGGTTACTCAGATAGCAATGCTTTTTAGACTTTAACTCAGTGTATGAGCCTGCGGCACAACAGAGTCCGAGAATCGGGGCCTACCGCGGCCGGCGGATGCAGTGGCGGCGGCCGGGAGCCGTACCGCGCGATCCGCGGACGCCTGGCAGGCGTCTTTCGTGAGACACCCTATATTTAAGGCCAAGAAGTTCTCAAACTGTAATATCTCTACTAGAAGTTGTTAATTTCTCTACTAAACTTGTTTGATCACAAAATAGCTTTCACTTATAATTTCTGTGTTCATTAATTTATAAAATGAAATGTTTGTGATTAGAATTTAACCCACTGCAACTTTCACTGATTCAATCGCCGTCATTCAGTGACAGCAAAATATCTCTTCAGAAGATAATACGTAATCAGAAATGTATGACGTTTAGTTTCTCTGCATTTCTTACAGGGAAGGTAATTGTCACTAATCTTAGTAAATATAAACAGATGAAGAAATTAACTATACAGAAGTGCAATACGTTTCCAGACTATCCATAAGACATCTACAAAATACATTTACATTAGAAAAAATAAAACTATTTACGTGCTACAGGAACAGATATTTAAGAATATTTATTGCGTCCTACATGATGATGTTCTATTTCCTAACAGACTTCAATTTGCAGCATACTTCAGGGAAGTATAACATCACGCTGTAATTTCACAAATTCGTCCGAAAAAAAAACTTTTGGTACTATTTGTTGGCAAATTGTGGACCATAACAGATGACACCTTGAAAAGAAAACGTTTTTAACGGCCTATTTACAGGAGCTGTAGGCAATAATCTGAATTAACCTCAAAATGCTGTACAAAATCAGTTAGTTGTAACGCAGGAGTAGGTCTGGTAGTGAATAAGAACATAGGTTCGCGAGTACGTTACTATGAACTCGGTAGTGAAATCGTTGTCGTTGCAAAGATATGCACGACGCCAACACCAACCATAGTAGTACAAGTTCATATGCCAACTAGCACTGCCAATGATGAGGAGATCGAAAAAAATGTATGAAAAAATAAAAGAAATTATTCAGACAGTTAAAGGAGACGAATACTTGATTATGTTAGGGCACTGTAACTCGATAGTACAAACGGAATAGAAGGAAATGTAGTAGGTGAATATGGACTGGGAAAAGGAATGGAAGAGGAGATCGCTTGGTATAAGTTTGTGGTTTAATCATCGTGAGAGAAGGTTATATACGTGGAAGAGACTAGGAGACACTGGGTGATACCAGATTTACTTTATAATGGTAAGGCAAATGTTTATAAACCAGGTTTTAAACTGTAAGGCATATCCAGGGGCAGATATAGACTCTGTAAACTCTGAGCATAACTTATTGATTATGAACTGTAGATTATAACTTAAGAGACTGAAAACAGGTAGAAAAGTAAGGAGATGGAACCTGGACAAATTGAAGGAATCAGAGGTTGTTGAGAATTTCAGAGGGAGCATTGGGAAGTGACTGAAACGGGTGACAGCACTACAGTAGAAAAGAATGGATAGCTTTGAGAGATAGAGTAGTGAAGGCCACAGAGGACAATATAGGCAAAAGGTTGAGACCTAATATAAATTCTTAGCAAACGTAGTAGAAGAAGAAAATATAAAATTGCAGCAAGTGAAGCAGGCAAAAGGGAGTACAGACGTCTGAAAAATGAGATTGACGGGCATTGCAGACTGGCTAAGCAGGAGTGGCTAGAGGAGAAATGCAAGACCGTAGAAGAATGTATTCAAGGGAAAGATAGATACCGCCTACAGGACAATAAAAGAGACATTTGGAGACAAGAAAAGCATCGCTGGAATATGAAGAACCCTGATTGGAAACCAGTACTAGGCAAAGAAATGAAAGCTGGAAGGTGGAAGGAATGTATAGAGGGCCAGAAAATAAACTTGAAGGCAGTATTCTAGAAATGGAAGACGAAGTAGAGGAGGATGAGATAGGAGATACGACATTGCGAGAAGAATTTGACAGAGCACTAATAGATTTGGGTAGAAACAAGGCCTCTGGATTAGATGATATTCAGTCTGAACTGCTGATAAGTTGTTTAATCATTACATTCAGTAAGCTGTGAAGGAATCAAGGAGAAATTTCGAGAAGGAATTGAAGTTCACGGAGAAGAAATAAAAACTTTGAGGTTCGCTGATAAAAAAGTAATTCCGTCAGAGACAGCAAAGGGCGTGGAAGAGAGCCGGCCGCGATGGCCGAGGTGACTGAGGCGCTCCAGTCACGGTCAGCACGGCCACTACGGTCGGGGGTTCGAATCCCCCCTCGGGCATGGATATTTGTGCCGTCTTTAGTCTTAGCTAGTTCATAAGTAGTTTGTAAGCTTAGAGACTGATGACCCCGTAGTTAAGTCCCATAAGTTGTACAAACATTTGCACATTTTTTGAACGTGGAAGAGAATTAAATGGAGTGGACAGTGTCTTGAAAGGAAGGTATAAGATGAACATCAACATGAGTAACACAAGGGTAATGGGATGTAATGTCATCGAATCAGGCGATGCCGAAAGCATTAGATTAGGTAATCAGACAATAAAAGTAGTAGATGAGTTTTGTTATTTGTGTAGATAAACAACTTCAAAAATGTTCAAATGTTTGTAGGGCTTATGGGACTTAACTACAGGGTCATCAGTCCCTAAACTTACAAACTACTTATGAACTAGCTAAGACTAAGGACGGCACAAATATCCATGCCCGAGGGGGAATTCGAACCCCCGACCGTAGTGGCCGTGCTGAACGTGACTGGCGTGTTGCAGTCCGCTCGGCCACAGCGGCCAGCTAAACAACTTCTTATGGTCTGAGTAAAGAAGATATAAAAATGTAGAATGGGTATGGAAAGAAAAGCGTTTCTGAAGAAGACAAATTTGTTGACATCCAATGTTTGTTTAAATTTTATGAAGTTCTCTCTGAAAGCATTTGTCTCGAGGGTAGCATTGTATAGGAGTGAAACGTGGACGATAAAGAGTTAAGACTAAAAGATGATAAAAGTCTTTGAAATATGGTGCTTCAGACCAATGATGGAGATTCATCGTTTCTTCCCTTTTGTTATCATTAAAAAATTCTATTTCTGCCTCCCTATGTTTTATCTACTTTCCCTCCATTAGTCTCTATAGTCGGCAATACCTGTTTTGAATATACATAGTATATACATGTATACATCTGTTATTTACTACTATATAAAGATAAGGCGTTGTTGAATGTCGTTACCAGAAATCTCGAATCTTCTTCAGCCATTTACTTCACATTTTTACACAGTGCTCTAATAAATATTTGGAAGATCACAGTCTATGTGTTTCTCAAAGAAATTTGAGCTAGTAATACAAATATCACTGCGGCTTGGCATCATAGTGCTGTAGCGACAGACTATCAATGCGTAGGATGCGGTTTCGAACCCTGAGCACTTCTAGGATTTTTATCTGTCGTTTTTTTGCCTCTTTTCCTCTACGACAATGATGTTTATGTGAAAAATGCCTAGTTGCATCTTGACTCGAAATCCAAGTTAAACTGTCGGTACCCCTAATACTGACTGGGGAAGTTCGATCGGAGGAAGGCAACGGCATATCATTTGTAAATAGGACTATGCTTAGTAAAGCAAGGTGGTGTTCAAACCAATCTTCGGACTGACTGTTGTTACTTTTTATTTTAATGTTTAAATGAAAAAAAGTATTATCAAGAATCTCGTAATGTTCTTGTAGATTTTATCAATATTAACTCGTAATAGCGGTCGTCTTCGGGTAGCCTAGTGGTTAAGGCGACCGCTCGCGAAAAGTGGGATTCGGGTCCCGGCCCGGCACAAATTTTCATATGTCACCATTTGGTAGAACACCTATACGTTATACAGTGACGCTAAAAGTAATTCGCTATTGCGAGTAAATATTGATAATATTATCATCACTGCAATTCGTCACCACACACTAATTCTTGTAGACGCTCTTCAAAATTTTCCACGATTCTATTAAAAGTGCAGATGTACATAAGCTACATACTTTAAATGCATATTGTATACATATAAATGTATAAGAGACACTATCTAAGGTCATTACCAAAACTGTCCAAAGTCTACATGCTGTAATTATTGAACCTTTGGATATGGATATTTGTGCCGTCCTTAGTATTAGCTAGTTAATAAGTAGCTGGTAAGTTTAGGGACTGATGATCCCGTAGTTAAATTCCATAACCTCTACAAACATTTGAACATTTGAATTTGATATATACTGGGTGATAATTCGTGATCCTGGGTAGTATGTCTCTGATACTAGGGAAAATTCGAAAGTCTTTGCCCCACTTTTTCCTGACCGAAATAAGGCACATACAAAACTTTAGAAATATACATCCTATTCTTCGGACCTCACACTGTTTTAACACAGAATCCCACTCACCGGTTCAAACATTTGTCCGTCGTAGAACTAAATTTGTGATGCCCATGCGGTAGAATTCGTTCGACTAATAATGGAACCGCCGTCGGACTTTGCTTCATAGTTGCTTGTGGACTGCGAACTTCTTCGGCGATGCGAAAACGTGGAAACCACTAGGGCCAAAGTCTGAGTTGTTAGATGGGTAGTCAAGAATCTCCCAATGAAATTCCAGATGTTCTTCATGAAGTTTTTCTAATTCACAACACCACTACCACCTCACGCTGCTCAAAGCGAGACAGCTTTCCCCACATGTGGGTTGATTTCCCTATAGATATGGATGAGCGTCCGTCCCTTCTCAATGGAAAGAAGTCTTCCGAAGTAGGAGTTATGTCAGGTGTGCCACAGGGGAGTGTCGTGGGTCCGTTGCTGTTCACGATATATATAAATGACCTTGCGGATAACATCGGAAGTTCACTGAGCCTTTTTGCGGATGATGCTGTTGTATATAGAGAGGTTGTAACAATGGAAAATTGTATTGAGATGCAGGAGGATCTGCATAGAATTGACGCATGGTGCACGTAATGGCAATTAAATCTCATTGTAAACAAGTATAATGTGCTGCGAATACATAGAAAGAAAGATCATTTATCATTTAGCTACACTATAGCAGGGCAGCAACTGGAAGCAGTTAATTCCATAAAGTATCTGGGAGTAGTCATTAGGAGGGATTTAAAATGGAACGACCATATAAAATCAATCGTCGGTAAAGCAGATGCCAGACTTAGAGTCATTGGAAGAATACTAAGGAAATGCAGTCCGAAAACAAAGGAAGTAGGTTACAGTACACTTTTTCGCCCACAGCTTGAATACTGTTGACCGGTGTGGGTTCCGTATCAGGTGGGATTGATAGAGGAGGTAGAGAAGATCCAACGCCGGCCGCGGTGGCCGAGGGGACTGAGGCGCTCCAGTCACGGTCTGCACGGTCACTACGGTCGGGGGTTAGAATCCCCCCTCGGGCATGGATATTTGTGCCGTCCTTAGTATAAGGTAGTTCGTAAGTAGTTTGTAAGTTTAGGGACTGATGACCCCGTAGTTAAGTCCCATAAGCTTAACAAATATATTTTTGAAGATCCAACGGAGAGCAGCGCGCTTCGTTACAGGATCATTTGGTAATCGTGAAAGCGTTACGGAGATGATCGATAAACTCCAGTGGAAGACTCTGCAGGAGAGACGCTCTGTCGCTCGGTACGGGCTTTTGTCGAAGTTTCGAGAACATACCTTTACCGAGGAGTCTAGCAGTATATTGCTCCCTCCTACGTATATCTCGCGAAGAGACCGTGAGGATAAAATAAGAGAGATTAGAGCCCACACAGAGGCATACCGACAATCCTTCTTTCCGCGAACAATACGTGACTGGAATAGGGGGGAAAATCGATAGTGGTACTCAAGGTACCCTCCGCCACACACCGTCAGGTGGCTTGCGGAGTATGGTTGTAGATTGTAGATAGATTCTCCGTAAGAAACGAATCACACACTTCGTTGCTGTAACATCGTGGATGCGTGAAGCATAAATGACGTCTTTAACAACTGACAGCAGCGCCGTGCGACGAAAGACAAAGCCGGCCCAAACCGAGGAAAGTCCAACTCTAGGATTGGAGATACTGACTTCGACTTCACAGCCGTAATTTTGATAAGAAAAAAAAATTGAGACCTTCTGATTTGCCCTCACAAATAGTGTGTATTGTAAGAGGTGTCACAACAATATTCGTTTATACCAGTCTACTTGGTCGTTTCTGAACCATGCCCCCTTACCCCTAATTGATGCATCACTTCTGAAAGTTTGAAACATCATTGCGGAGATACCCTTTATTTGATATACGCATTCCGGTACTTGAATAATTAGGTTTCAAATTTAATCTAATTAACAACAAATCACTCTCTTTAATTTCTTTTAAATATCAAATGTGGCTGCTTTCTATATGTGACACTGTACCCCACAAGCGGCTTCTAATGAAACTGCGTGCTTATGGAATATCTCCCCAATTGTGCGATTGGATTCACGATTTCCTATCAGAAAGGACACAATTCGTGGCAATTGACGGTAAGTCATCGAGTAAAACAGAAGTGATATCTGGCGTTCCACAGGGAAGCGTTATAGGTGCCCTACTCTTCCTCGTGTTTATAAACGATTTACGAGACAATCTGAATAGCTCCCTAAGATTGTTCACGGATGATGCTGTCGTTTATCGGTTAGTGAAGTCAACACAGGATCAAAAGCAACTGCAAAGCGATTTAGTCAAAATTTCTACATGGTGCGAAAATTGGAAATTGACACTAAACAAAGAAAAGTGTGAAGTAATACACATGACCACTAAAAGAAATCCGCTGAACTTCAATTACGCGATAAATCAGTCAAACCTTAAGGTCGTAGATTCTACCAAATACCTAGGAGCTACAATTACGAACAACTTTGACTGGAGAGAACGCACAGAAAATATTGTGGGGAAGGCGAACCAAAGGTTACGTTTCATTGGCAGAACGCTTCGAAGATGCACCAGCTCCACCAAAGAGACTGGCTACATCACACTTGTGCGTCCTCTCCTGGAGTACTGTTGCCCCTTGTGGGACCCTCACCAGGTGGGACTGACGGAAGACATTGAGAAGGTTCAGAGAAGGCAGCTCGTTTTGTTTTATCACGTTACGGGGGTAAAGCGTCTCGGAAATGTTGCACGAATTGGGGAGGAAATCATTAAAATAAAGATGTTATTCATTGCGGCGTGATCTGTTTGCAAAGTTTCAGTCACCGACTTTTACTTCTGAATGTGAAAATATTTTGCTAGCACCCACCTACTTAGGGAGACATGACCATCCTAATAAAATAAGAGAAATCAGATCGAAAACGGAACGATTTAGGTGTTCCTTCTTCCCGCGCGCTATTAGAGAATGGAACGGTAGAGAAAAGTTATGAAAGTGGTTAATGAACCCTCTGCCAGGCATTTAAATGTGATTTGCAGAGTATCTATGTAGATGTAGATGAACCCTATTACAAAAATAGAGAGGCATTAAAATGTATGGCGGGCACAGTTAAGGATAAAATATTAATGAACGAACAAGCAGGGTGCAGTGAAGGCAAAGATATTTGGTTCGTATTCTGAAGGAGCTGACCTTGAAAGCAAGCGCTGCCATGTTCCTGTGGTCTGCCGTAATCATTGCCTCAGCGTCGTTTACGTCCCGTTTGTCGCTTTTCACGTTCAGCTAGTACGCCACCACTTTTGGCTTCGGACATCGACGACAGCCTGCATGTTATGAGATTTCCTCTGAAAAGAACGTAACTGATTTCCTTATCGCCCAACTCCTTTACGATCTTCTTTTCTACCTATGATAATCAAAACTTTTGCGAGGCATTAAAACATTATCTCACCTCCGTTATGTAAGAGACGTAAAACCTTGTCTTTACTTTCATGGTCGTTAACAGGTCGTTTTGAGCTATAGTCGACAGGAAGGTCATATCTTGTACATACGCTCGCGCCAGCTGTTCTTTCATTCACACACAGTCATAATGTCAGATAACCTCTCGCTTACAATTTTGCCACTGAGTTTCTAACGTATTCCTAACTGCCGTCGCTGCAACCTATCGAAACTTCCAGAGAACTAACATTCAAACCTGATTCCCCGTCTTTCATTGGTGATGCACTATTTGTGCACAGTTATAGTTTACTTCGATCTGATAATAGAAATAAGACCTTATAGCCATCCTATTTTTATAGTAATATTAAAAATTACAATAATCATCAAACATTTAAAAACTTTGATACTGGAAAAAAAATTCTAACGCCGTGTCAGATAAAACATACAAAAGTTCTATCAGAATATGTTTTACAGAATACTTTATCAAAAAGAATTTAACCATAAATTTTCAAATGCATATAGCAAAATAAGTTTTCTAATAAGTCCAGAAAGTAGTATTAGAGCTTCGAGATTATTCTTATCACAAGTTGGATTCGTTCTTGATGCTATAAGAAGTATGATATTCACAGTGGCAATATGAATTTTCCGATCTCTCCTTTGTACTTTATCAGGGCGAACACAAAAGAACTGCCAAACTCAATCACACTACAATGCTAATAAAAATTCATTTCCATTATGTTCATCACATGTATATTTTGCGAAATACACCAAGAAAAAATCTTATTCCGCACACGAGCTCATAGCTTATATCAACGACCTATAAGCAGAGATCTTCAAGGATGAGAGGATTGCTAACAGTATTCATACCTCAACTGCAAATCTCTTATCCGCTTAGGTATTCAGAAGCCTTTTGTCAGCATCCACTGATATTAAAATATTACAGACTGTACGTACTATAGAGCTCTGGCAGTAGCCTTGTTCATGGCTTGAAGATTTCTCGTAATATACACTCCACTGACTAAAGTCGTAGAGACAGATAACGAAAACATTGTCTGCAATAATTTATACGTTCCTTATGTTACAACTTAATTTTGTGAAAATTTCCCATGAAATTTTCCTCAACATTGTGATGACGAATGAAGTAGTGTTACAAGTTTCACATTTCACATACTATGTTTATCAAAGGTTCACCAATTCACCATCACATTAAATCATGTTGGCTACTTACGCTTCTCAATGTAATAAGCTAAAAACATTTAAGAAAAAACATCCATGCATCCATTAATTTTATACGTAACATTATTTGTGCTGTAAGTGATACGTAAGCAGCTGTCAGACCGTAACATTAAGATTCCATCAATGATGTGTCCTAGAAGGGCCTTGATATCGCTTTGTGGCAGCTTTCAGTAATATGACCTATGTAAATGACCTTACTGATGTAAACGTAGTTAGAATAATTGGATAGTAAGGTAGTTACTGGTAGGACAGAAGTTTCTTAGAAAAAAAGTATGATGAACAAGTCGTCCTTGCAGATGTCATCAAGATACTGCTTCCAGAATGAAACTTTCACTCTGCAGCGGAGTGTGCGCTGACATGAAACTTCTTGGCAGATTATTACAAAAACTGTCCTCTTTTATTTTCAAGTTTAGATTTGATTACTGCTATTGGCAAAAATTTCGATAATTTATGACTCTTCATGGCTACTAAGAAATATGATTTGATTTGATTAATACTTCTTCTATAGATCATGAATACGACATTTCGTAATGATGTGGAACGTGTCAATTTAATGAAATCACTTGGTTCATGCAATTTAATGAAAGATTTATTTACATACAATGATTCAATTTATTTACAACAATCTTTCACTATCTCTCATTCTCTGCCGGCCGCAGTGGACGAGGGGACTGAGGCGCTCCAGTCACGGTCTGCACGGCCACTACGGTCGGGGGTTCGAATCCCCCCTCGGGCATGGATATTTGTGCCGTCCTTAGTCTTAGGTAATTCATAAGTAGTTTGTAAGCTTAGGGACTGATGACCCCGTAGTTAAGTCCCATAAGTTCTACAAACATTTGATTTTCTCATTCTCTCTCTCTCTCTCTCTCTCTCTCTCTCTCTCTCTCTCTCTCTCTCTCTCTCTCTCACACACACACACACACACACATACAGACACATTCTTATTTTTTTTATTTGTTAGTTGTGCTATCGTCCAGGCACGAAAACGTTCGTGAATGAGTTTCTTAGTTTTGAGTACGTATGTTGTTGTGGTCTTCAGTCCGCATAATGGTTTGATGCAGCTCTCCACGCTACCCTGCCCTGTGCAAGCCTCTTCATCTGAGAGTACGAACGACAACCTACATCCCTTTGACTCTGCTTACTGTATTCGTCCCTCTGTCACCCTCTATAATGTATACCCCACACACTTCCTTCTAATGCTAAGTTGACAATTCCTTGATGTCTCAGAACGTGTCCCACCAACCTATCCCTTCTGTTAGTCAGGATATACCACAAACTCTTTTTCTCCCCAATACTGTTGAGCACCTCCTCATTACTTGCGTGATCTACCCACCTAATCTTCATCATTCGTCTGTAGCACCACGTTTCGAAAGCTTCCATCATCTTTTTGTATGAACTCCTTATCATCCACGTTTCACTCCCACACAATGCTACACTCCAGACAAATGCTTTCAGAAAGGACTTCCTAACATTTCAACTAATACTGGATTTCAACAAATTTCGCTTCTACAGAAATACTTTTTTTTTCATAGTCATTCTACATTTCATATCTTCTTTACTTCAGCCATCAGAAGTTATCTTGCTAACCAAGTAGCAAAACTCATCTACTACTTTTTTTGTTTCATTACCTAATCTAATTGCTTCTGCACCGTGTGAGTTTCTGACACTACTTTCCATTACCTTTGTTTTACTGTTGTTAACGTTCATCTTATTCCTTCCTTTTAAAACACTGTTCATTCCGTTTAATAGCTCTTCCAGGTCCTTTGGTGTCTCTGGCAGAATTACTATGTCGTCAGCAAACTGCAAGGTTTTTATTCCCGCTTCCTAGAATTTAATTCCCTCTCCAAATTTCTCTTTGCATTCCTTCACGGCTTGTTCAATGTATACGTTGAACAACATTAGGAAAAGGCTACAACCCAAGGCGGGAAGGGAGTAAGATAGGGTTGTAGCCAAAATGTTCAAATGTTTGTAGAACTTATATGACTTAACTACGGGGTCATCAGTCCCTAAACTTACAAACTACTTATGAACTAGCTAATACTAAGGACGACACAAATATCCGTGCCCGAGGGGGGATTCGAACCCCCGATCGTAGTGGCTGTGCATACCATGACTGGCGCGCTGCAGTCCCCTCGGCCACCGCGGCCGGCAATATCATTAGTAAAGCAGCTACTTGGATTTATTTAATACATCGAGTCCATTTGTCGGACGTTCCCAGATTTGGTATTTTACGACCTTAACCCAAAGCTTTTCTCAGTCTGATAAATTGCTTTGAACACCAAAGTACTTTAATAGGCATATAGGTATAATTCTGGAGGAAGGAGTTTATTGTTGTCTACCTACGACTTTAGAACTGACTTACCTAGCCAGTTATAAGGTGACTACAACTTAACGAGGACCCGAATGTCGGTAGCCCTAGGCATTTTTCATGTGAACTTACAAATGATTACCAAAGAGGAAAGAACCAATTAGCGACAGAAAAAAAAAAAAAAAAAAAAAAAAAAAAAAAAAAAAAAAAAAAATCCAGTATCGACCTAAGATTGAGCTGCGCGGAAGTAGTCGTGCGATCTAAGGCGCCTTGCTGCGCCATGCGTGTTTGCTCCCGTCGGAAGTTCCAGTTCTCCATCGGGCATGGGCGTGCGTGTTATCCTTAGCGTAAGTTAGTTTAAGTACATCTTCGTAAGTGCCCGGAAAACTCCATCAAAGGCGTTGTAATTAATTTATTTACTTGAATATTATTGAAGAACATGGAACGATCAGCACCTACTTCTGTTGACCCCTACTCTGCTACTAAGGTCTGTATGCCACCAAAATAGTGTTAAATACAAAACAATAATAAATTAAAGATGTTAGATTCGCGCCATATTCTTCGAACTTTCCCGGCATGGCGGCCATAACATACAATCCCATGGAGCGTCTGCAGCTTCCGCTACCCCACCTCCTCTGCTGACGCCATATGGTGTGTCTCGGCGGTGGGAACCTACAACGGCTCTGTCAGCGAGCTGCCTAGCCGTTCCTAACTAAAATGCGTCTGCCGCCGGCTCCCACACAATATCTGCTACTAAATTCATTCAGTCAAATAAAAATTCTGTCTACCTATAGGATCCCTCACACATTCCCTTCGGTATTTCCTTTTCAAAATTGAGAGTTTGAAAGACGACCGCCGTGGCGGAGCGGCCGAGCGCATCGAGGCGCTATGCTACGATTCGCGAGGCCGTTCCCCGTCGGGGATTCGAATTCCCCCTCAGGCATGGATGTTTGTGACGTCTTTAGTATAAGGTAGTTTAACAAACATTTGAACATTTTTTTGAAAGACGACCATCTGTCGTCTTCCATATATTTTTATTAAAATTGTAATTTATTTGATGTCGATAGATTAGCATTTTGTTAAGACTAGAACCCCACTCTTTTCTAGACATGAGGAATAGCATTTTTATTTCATGTTTTAAAATATTAGTTTCTGAAATGTTAGTTAATATTGATAGGATTTGATTGATTGATTGATTGATTTTTCCAGGGAAGCCAAAACAGTCTTGGACCAACCCGCCACTGCCCGCACCGAAACCAAGTTTATTGCGCGGTATCGCTCCCTGTATATCTAGTAAAGCCAACCAATGCCCTTGAACAGTGCAAGGAGTCCCTTTACCAGTTCTTTATTAGACACAATTTCTTCGTGTATGGTTGTCCCAAATATTCTGAGGCTTTTTATTCTCCAATGCAATGCATTCGAAGATTAGATGTGATGCAGTTTCATCACCGTCATCACAGATCCTACATTTAGGGTCCTCCTCTGTTATTCCCATTGTACGTAGGTGCTTTTTGAAATTCCCATGGCCTGTCAGCAATCCAACCATGAGTCTAATCTCTCTTCTGTTCAGACCCAGGATTGCAGAGCTTCTTTTAAAACATGGCTTTGGCATCATTACCTTGCCATGTTTTTGTTGATGGACTTTGGTCCAATATTCTACGTGCTGTCTTCTGAGCCAGTTACGTAGCTCCAATTTGATCATTGCCTTGGTGATTTTCAGGACAGGTTCCGGTCAAATAAATGGAGTCTCTGCCCCCATCCTGGCTAATCTGTCGGCATGTTCGTTGCCACTGATCCCCGAGTGGCCAGCGACCCACAATAGGTTTACTCTATTGCTTTCCCCTAGCTCCACCAGAACCCTATGACATTCTGCAACAATTTTAGACCTTGTTGCAGGAGCTGCCAGTGATCTCAGGGCTGCCTGGTTGTCTGAATAGATATAGATGCTACGATCTTTGTAGCACCTACGCAAATTCTCCTCCACACACGCCCTGATGGCAGTGATTTCGGCGTGGAATACTGAGGCCAGTTTTCCCAGAGAGATGACGCCCTCCAGTCTTGGTTGCACCCCATATATCCCGGCCCCAACACCTTGGTCCGATTTTGACCCGTCAGTGAACCAGACTTGATAGGATTTTGGTATTTTAATAATTTATTATTATGGTTATGAATGTGGCAATAAGTACGGCTCCTCCGCTACGCCACTGTCCCTGTGAGAATGTGTATTTGTTTTACTTTTAAGTGGATATGCGAGAATCTAATGGCTGTCTGAATGTTGGTAGTAATAGCTCGCTTTGCATGTTTCTCTCTGGCTCAGAGTCGATAGTTAGTCGTTACCAACCCCTGCTGCTGATGCGACCAAAAAGGTTTCTACACCCTTTAGTTACAATCCAGTCAAGGAGCCCTTTCCAGAGCGAGTCTCGCGATCTTCTCTCTTCGGCACGCTGATTTTGGTGAGTTTCGCTGTTGCATTGCCTGTGTGTGAGCGAGTGAGTGTTGTTTATAAACCCCCCCCCAGTAGCGCTAAGTTCTGTGTAATTTATGTTAAATTCAATGCTGGGCATCGTCAGTATTAGATAATGTAAATGGGATGCACTTTTATTGTATTAACAAAATTGGTTCCCCATTTTGCTTGCGTTCGACCTGAATAAACAAGTTAAGTTCAGTATAATTTTGACTTGCCTATAAATTGTAGTTTTCTAGCACCTTCCCCCTTTTATTTAATTTTGTTTTTCACCAGTGCTGAGAACAAGCTCAGATGCATTTTTTTTATGTTTGAGTCCCGTTGCACCGTAAATGTGTTTCTTAGCCACCTTTATGAAACAACTTTAATTGTGGTGACTTGTTTATTAATGCCTGTGTGTAATTTCGTGTGAGCTGCTACGTATATTGGCCACTGTATCGTTAACTTCCTATTATTAAAGTAATTTGAACCAAGTCAGTTCTCAATTTGGACCAGGGAACAAGGTTTCGCAGCAGGGAGTAGCCGGTAGTTCACACGGACCTTTTGCTAATTTTACTGCTAAAATTAAAGTTTTTTAATACAGTAAGCTCTTATCTGGGTATCTCCTATCAGAATTAAGCTTTTATTTCGTACAGTGGCACACTTTTAAGTTTTAGTAACGTAAAAGGCACAATTTTGAAAATAAAAAAATAAAATAAATCAAAGAATAGTGGCAATGCAGACGTTAGCAATAGTCTGTACATTTGGTGAGTGTTTGCAATAAAAAGTTAAATTTGGAAAAAAATTACTGTGACAACTTACTAAAGTTCCGAAATTATAAAGTGTACATCATGGTATTCTTCTTGTAAGTCTGCTAACTAATTGGCTACCAGTAAGTATTTACATTCTGAACCTTTACTTCAACTGTTATTTGCTATGCTCCCTTATAGATAATCTTATTAAATCAATATTATCGGAACAACATATATTAGTATATGTCATACTGCGAAATTTCAATTCAACACAAAATACTTGTACAACAATACTCTTCAATATAGATTTCACCAATAAGTACCACCTGAAAGAACATCAAAATACTACAGGAATACACCAAAATTGAAAACAAAACATGCATTCAACATTATATTTACATAGAAATTATAATAGACCATTAGTGCTCTTTATGCACTTACGTGGCCTCTCCTTTACCTTTTTAACATGTTTGGAAACCATATTTATCACTTACGAGTATGATCACCTTCTTTCAACCACAACAGCACTAGGCCCTTCACTATTATTAGATAATTTATTTATTTTCGACTCTAGGTCGTTCACTTTAGTTGAAACACACTACACACGACTTCCCTTGGTGATATTAGCACGTCGTGATGTTGAGGGAGCCTTATCATTATCACCATGAAACTTCCATATTTGGCAATGGTTATGGCGCAGATTCCATCTACGTCCTTTGATTTGCTCGTCCAGATTCTCTACATTCCTCAGTGCTTTACATGGGTATCATCTCTACCGTGCATTTATTTCGAAGAAGGGTAACATTCGGTACATTTAACGAAAGCACTATTTCAGAAACTTACAAATAAACACAGAAAATATGGCATAAAACCAAAGACATTATTACAATTATTGTTTCTAATTACTTTACGTAAGATAATATTTAGTACTCTGCCTGTACACAAACATTGACTGTTGTTTACAAACACGAGCCACACCCATCTGTTACGTCACTTGGTCAGTGCCACCTGCTCCCCCTCCACGACTACCGGCTACTGCGGTTAAGGCGTCGGTACTTTAAATGGCTTTGACAGCTGTGCGTCCCTAACCTACAGCACTCCCAATAGTTCATTCACCTCAACTGAACCAAAACATTGGCGAGGCTCTGCATATGATTCCATATTTTATCTTACATACTAATCATTATACACGTTCACTATTATTTACATTATGATTTATTTACGCATTCATGTAACTAAGAAGTTATCACTTCAGTGGCTGCCATTCACGCACACTAGTTCCAGTAAACCCAAGCAAACCACTGATATATCTTTTGACATATACTATATTATAAACTCCAAAATGTTCAAATGTTTGTAAATCTATCGGACCAAACTGCTTGGTCATAAGTCCGTAGCTTACACACTACTTAAACTAAGCTAAACTAACCTAAGGACAACACACAAACCCATGCCCCAGGGAGGACTCTAACCTCCGACGGCGAGCAACCGCGCGCTCCGCAGCGGTAATAAACTCCCCTTATGTTACCTCTACAGCATTTCGTTGGGGTACCCTACTTACTATATATCGCCCTTCAAAAATCTTGTAAAATTTCTTTATTTTAGCATCGATTTTGGATGACTGCCTGTGAGCTCTGATCAACAGTACATCGAGTGTACTTTAGACTACATTCCTGTTATGCTGAGCTTTACGAGCTTCACATTTTACTATTGCGCTCTTTAACGCAAGGTTATTTTTTCATCGATACTCTTGTCCATCTTTTTCGGTAACTTTACCATCTGTTCAACTAGGTTTCTTGGTCTGTTACCTGTAACTGTTTCATCATCTACCGATTCTATTTCAGCCTGCTTGTAAAGTTTACTTTCTCTGTCAACACTATGCACTCGTCTACTTCCCTCTGAAAACACTCACACATTACTATCAGGCAGTCTCTGTCTTGTGGCTCACTGCTAGCTAGGACTGTATTACCAAACTTAATTTCACCTTATTTGCCTTATACCACCACGACTATACTCCCTATCTCTACACTTATTAAAACAGGAACCACAAATACTTTACTCCCCAATACTATTCTTTGAATTTCAATTAGCAATAATACTTGTTTCTTTACTGACTTATTATCTTTACAATCAGCTCCTATAACTTTCACTCTTTGTAGTGGTAAAAATGACACTCCTCTATTTATTATATGACTAATCAGTCCTTCCACTACTGCACACAAGAGTCTGCCTGTTACAACAAAGATAACTGCTTCCGTTATACGTACCTCAAATTTTAACATAGGCTGTCGCGGTGGAGTAGCCAGCGGTCTAAGGCGCCTCGCTGCTGAGCGCGCGGTTTCTCACCGTCGGAGGTTCGAGTTCCTGGGGCATGATTGTGTGTGTTGTCCTTAGGTTAGTTTACCTTAGTTTAAGTAGTTTGTAAGCTACGGATGATGACCACGCAGTTTGGTCCGATAGATTTACAAACATTTGATTTGATTGATTTTAACATTGACTAACAATCGTCATGAGTCTCCCTTAATAAATCCCCCCCCCCAGTATATCCATTGTCATCCGTTACAACCTGTTTAATGTCTGCTAGTCCAATCCTGTTAATTTTGCCAACGTCTGTATTTTGTTTACTCAGTTCGGTACTTTGTTTATTCGATCGAAAGCTTGACATGGAAATTCCTACTAATCTCACTTTGCGAAAACCGGTGACATACTCTCCATTCTTTTTCCAGAGAACGTAACTAACATCACTATGATTTTCGTCCCCCCTTGCTTTTAACTTCCAACTTATTCCCTTCCAACCGTTTCCTGAGACATCTTTCATCATTTTCCTATCTACCATCGGACATAATACCTTAAAAATCATTTCAGTATTCTGTTCATACTTTTCCATGTACATTCCTTTTGACAACAAATTTGTGTGCATTACACTTTTCCTTAATTTGATTTTTGTTAGTTTCACTGCAAATTCTCTCTCTACGCCTGTCATTCGGTCTCTTTCGCTTAGCAGTTTTACTGAAAGACCTAGCTTCGTTCAAAAAATTTAGAAATTTTGCTCCTGACTTTCTCTGAGTGTCTTGTTCTCAGATCAACACCCGTTTAAACTGCTCTAACAAGACTTTTGGGTGTAGATTGCCTTTAAGATCGAAGCCATTTACCCCATTACATACTGAACCGTAGTCTTTGCTATTACTTGTTCCACTGTTACTACATGTAACTATTAATATTTCTACACTTTCAGCGAAGATTTCAGTGTCTCTGGCTGTAAAGTCACTAACCTAATGCTGAATACAAGCCACCTCGACTGATATCTCCTTAGTTTTATTTCCTATACAATTTTGTACTACATTCCCTTTGACTGATAAGACTAGTCTCTTTTCACCTACTTTATGCTCTAGCATGGAGATCGACTCAAACTGTTTTTCAATCTCCTTCATGATATTTACTTCTAAACTTTCTAGATTGTTTTGGTCTATCAGTGAAAATAGCTTGGTTTGAAACATTATTTCCATAAGTGGCTTCCACTACAATATCTATTCCTTCGTCTGCTTTATCCAAAATTTCATCAATTTTCTTAATATATTCTCCTAAATTTTTGTTCGTCTTCGCAATCGTCTCCTTGATTTTCCTATCTTCTATCTTTTTGTTAATATACCGATAACTTTCTTCTATCTTTTTGTTAATAGTCCTATACCTTTCTTCTATCTTAATCAGCATTTGGAACATAGCTTGTCTACTGATGTCTGAGATACTACCCATATTACTTTCTCCGCCTTCAGTTATTATACACTGTTTGAATGGTGCTCTCAACTGAATTATTCGTCAAGATCTGGTGTTTCTCCTACCGTTTCCAGCTCCTCGCTTCTCACTTTATCACTCATTTTAATTTCTGATCCCTCTTTAGATTTTACTAATGGAAACATGTCGTTATCTCGATTTTCCATACCTAAATTTTCCCGAGCTATGTTTTGCTCCACATTTTCTAGAGTTTCAGATATATTATTAACTTTAGTTAGTCTACCACTCAGAAAGAACATTTAAAAAATTTTACACTCACTTTGTTGAGTTTTTCTGTTACCTCCGGTCGACGTAGTTCATTCAGTGATGTTCCAGCCCCGCGCCCGAGCGTCGAACTCCGGACCTCTGCGTGTGGCTGCTTCCTGTGCGCTCCCTGCGCACTGCGGTGACTCCGTTGTATTTTCGGCTCCCCTCGCCAAATCTGCTTCCGTCTTCTTTCTTCTTCACCGTGAAATTTCCCGTCGACCGTTCGTTAGGCTGCACTCGCGAAATGTTCGTAATCCAGTGACGCGATTAGTGTTTCCACGATACCACTTATTCCGGTCCGCGATACACTTCTTAGCACTCCGCAAAGCGTATTATTACTGTCACTAGCCGTAACATTTTTAAATTTCACTGTCTGTAACAGCTCTATTATTTTACACGTCAATTTAAAAAAAATCCATTTTTACTTTTTCCACAGTTCTTGGCGGCACTTCACTTGCGACATCGTTTAGTTCAAGTCCCTTCTCGTGCTAAATATGTCACTCGTCTTGAATAAATCCGTTCCCCAGTCAAGGGATACCAAGGGCAAGAATTCCCTCCTACTGTCTAAACGTATCTAGAAAGTGTAAGCGGAGTTGGGAGTCCGTAGAAGATGGTAAGGGGGCAACCGGATTTACCAGCCCATACTGTCCATCCGGGATCCGCAAATTAAGGTGATCCACCTTTGAGCCAGACTTGTGAGTCGACGTGTAGGCGTTCCTGCTACCTGTTTTCTACGAAGTGCTCTCGACGATGTAGTCCCTGCGCAGCTAGACAGCACACCTGAGTATTACTGGAAGTGCTATTAAATGAGCAGAAATATTAACTTGTTTTGAGTAGGTATTTAATCTGAATAAAATCCAGGATGCCAATTATGGGGCTTTATTATTAGCCAGGTGCGCCTCGGTTGCACAGTGGTAGAGTGCCAGACAGCAAATCCAAAGGTCGCAGGTTCGATCCCCACCAGGTCCTAGGATTTTTATCTGTCACTTTCCATTTCTTTCACCTCTGGCAATATTGCTCATGTGAAAAATACCGAGTAGCACCGTGGTTCGGAACCCACGTTAAACTGTAGGTCCCCCTATAACTGGCTGGGTAAGTCAGTTCGAAGTTCGGAGGAAGGCAACGGCATACCACCTCCAAACAGGACCATGCCTAGTAAAGCACTGTAGTGTTCAAACCAATCTTCGGCTTGTTGAATGCTTTACCTTATTATTAGCCACACCATAATACGAGGCATGTCCACAAAGTAAGTTCCGTTTGGTTATATAAAACAAAAGTGTACAGATACAAAAAAAATATTTATTGTACAAAAGTATACAACTATTAAACTACTTTTCTACATAGCTTCCGAAATTTTGTAGGCATTTGTCATAGCGTGGCAGAAGTCTTTGTATGCCTTCTTCGTAGAAGGTTGCCGCCTGTGTATTCAACCATGTGGTAACATGTTCTTTCAGCTAGTCATCAGCGCTGAAGTGTTGACCACCATGGACAGGTTTTAGGTGTAAGAAGAATGTCGCTAGGAGCGAGACTGTATGGAGGATAATCAAACACGTCCCAGTGAAATTCCCGTAAGAGTTGTTTGGTCACATTTTCCTTGTGAGGTCGGGCGGCAACGTGAAAGGAAGAAGAAGACTCCTTTCATCTCTTCTTACACCTAAAATCTGCCCTTGGTGGTCATCACTTCAACGATGATAAGCTGAAAGAATATGTTTGCCACATGGTTGAATACACAGGCGGCAACCTTCTATGAAGAAGGCACACAAAAACTTGTCCCACGCTATGACAAGT
This sequence comes from Locusta migratoria, assembly GCA_026315105.1. Taxonomy (NCBI): domain Eukaryota; kingdom Metazoa; phylum Arthropoda; class Insecta; order Orthoptera; family Acrididae; genus Locusta; species Locusta migratoria. The sequence continues at coordinate 389,881,719 of CM048755.1, forward strand.
GCCTACAAAATTTAGGAAGTTATGTAGAAAAGTAGTTGAACAGTTGCAGATTCTTATACAATAAATATTTTTCTGTATCTGATCAAGTTTGGTTTATATAACCAAACGGAACTTACTTTGTGGATATACCTCGTACAAGACTGATTATTGACTTTGAAATAAACAATTATAGCTTTAAGGTTGATACTGTGAGCATGGTTCCTATGAGACCGGTCCGGATTTGGTCCTAACGCCGACTGGCTACAGTGGCGCGCAGCCAAGACCTCCTATAAAATCCTAAAAGTCCTCTACTTGCTGTGACCTATGTGCATATATCTGGCGTGGAATAATCAATCGTTTGCGGAACTTCTAAACTTAAAATTCTTTCCAGAATAACCATAGTAGTGTGGTGTAAAATAGCTTTAATGGTTGTATTATGCAAGTGGCAAATGGTAAAATTAACATCCAATTGCGAGCATATATTTTGATATCGGAAACTAGGTAGTTGGGTGACCTTGAAAGTAGTTGAAAGTGGTAGTTATACTGTAACCACTTTTCTTACCTATATGACTTCTATCTGCCGGATTTGAACATCACGCAAGATTTTGCCTGTATTTTCAACAAACTGGGCATGTGCGAGTACCTAGTATCCACCCAATATATTGTTATTATTCCTAGGTCTGTTGATAGAATCGTCGTAATTGTATATTCGTAAAATTAGCTCTAGTGTATACTTAATCTGGTGCGGACATTGGTGTTTACTTTACGAATGCAAGCATTGTTATGCAGGAAATAAAAGGTAAAATTAAACTACCCGATTGCTCTCGGCTATAAGAATTGCCGGAAAGCGCAGAATCGGTTATTAAAGCAATAAAAGAGAGGGATTACAGTGGTGTTTATTTTACGAAATGCCCGCCATCTCGGCAGCGTACCTGTGAGGCCGAGAAGCATCAGGGTTTTATAGATCTCCTGACTTAAAGTGGGATAGTTACCTTCGTTGGGAAGTATGTTTAATCCTATTTCTAGTCTCTAAAGGACTGCATTTGGCGTTCGATAAAATTTTTCGGGTGTTGTATTAGTTCAAAATGGTGTAGACTATTTAGCGCTGCTGGTTGTTATGTATGTCGGGAAACGTCGAGAATCTTGTTACTGACTTTGGTACCATAAGTTTCTTCCCTTTGTGAAAAGCCTTTTACTCTTCTACGGTGTAGGAGAAACATATTTCTCCCAATACAGAACATTACTGTTCAGATACAGATATCGCCGAATTAGGTCTGGAATCAACAAACAGCAACATTTCTTAAGTCCAGCGGAGGTTGTCGAACATCCTTTTATACCCCACATATTAGGTTACATGACAGTACAGAATTGTAATTGCAGACAACTGTTTTTCGTCGGGGTTAACGTGCAGTACAATATATACCGCGACACGTTTAGGTTACAGGAAGGAGAGGTAGAGTTTATCATATCCCCTCGAGAGTTTGTCAACGTACACTTCGACTAGAACAGCGTCGTATCCGACCAGTAGTGTTAAGCCGGAAGTGTCAGCATGGTCTTCTCGAATGTGCTAAGCATCCCACAGCTACTGGGAAGGAAGACAGTACCAAAGGACGAACGTTTTGGATTGTGACTCTTACTGGAAAATCTAGACAATCTGGTTACTGACCTTGGTAACATAGATTACGCTGAAAATGCTACTATCCTCTGTAAGAACAACTTATAGGTCGCTACACCAATTACAGAGCCTTTTGCGATAACATTATGGTAGTTAAAATCTGCGATCAAGTGTATTGTCAGGAGAAGACAGAGAAGACCCGGTCTTTAATGTTAAAGAAGGATATGTGTGGAAATTTCAACTCCTACCTGTGTAGTAAATTCGACAAGTTCGTCACTGCAAGACATGGTGTTAAGGTCAAGTTGCCTTTTCTTCTACATGATGACACCGGTGTGGTAGCAAAAGGAATACTGGAAAAACCGAGCAAGGAAGAATTGGATACATCTCGAGGAAATATGCAAAAGGAATACTGGAATATTTTTTTTTCTATGGGACTTAACTACGGGGTCATCAGTCCCTAAACTTACAAACTACTTATGAACTAGCTAATACTAAGGACGGCACAAATATCCATGCCCGAGGGGGGATTCGAACCCCCGACCATAGTGGCCGTGCAGACCATGACTGGCGCGCCTCAGTCCCCTCGGCCACCGCGGCCGGCTACTGGAATAACCCGGCAAGGAAAAATTGGAAACATCTCGAGGAAATATGCAAATCCTGTTGCTATATCGTATAAAATGGAATTACCCCATGTTTAGCTGGATGTTTTAATGGAAGAGCTCCCTGCTGTATTGCACCAGCTTCGTGTAGATGACTTCTATCTGCTGGATTTGGGCGCAAGATTATGCCGGTATTTTTAACTAAGTGGCGATGTGGAAGTACCTAGTATCCAACCACGAATTTCGCGTGGAAGGAAACTTGCATAGGGAACAGCAACGTGATTGTGGACAACGATAATACAGTTGGGATAGAGTGTAAGATTCCAATGTGGATTTAAACTGCAAGTTAAAAATTAAGCTGGATGTTATTAAAATCACGCCAAACAAACATAAAGAAAGAGTTGTTTTCTTTGTGTAAATGTATATACAAAACCCACAAAAAATAATTGGAGATGGTTATTGCTGAAAACATTGATACATACAACAATGATATGTGTCATCCTACAATCAAGATAAACACGGCCCCGCAGGAAGCTGTAGCAATGCGAAATATTTTCTCGTGTTCGACTGCGGCGTTGTTTCGCTTAAAACTAACATTAATTTAACCCTTTAATGCATGGTGTAGCTGATCAGATACATACCTTATTTATCCATTACCTCTCAAACTAATCAACATTTTACCACAAATTCATTTGTAGCTGGTTGTATACGTAGTGCTACATATGATAGTAGCTCGTCCTAAAAATTATAAATTGTAGAGTGCTACTGAATCATTTCATTGAGTTACTCATAACATGTGCGTTTGTTTACTTTAGTATTCCTCCTTTGCCACGTTAAAAGTAGTCAATCACTTACTACTGTTGCATTATGAGTTACTTTCTGGAAAAATGAGAGGCATAATACTGACATTTACTGTGTGGGGTACATCATGGAAGCTCTATATAGCTGACCAGCTATGAACGTTTTCTTGCAAGTAGTGCATAATAATTTTGAGGATTTTTTTTTCAATATTTTTCTCAGTATATACGGACTATAAATTAATCGTGGTAGTGTTCATAGCTGGAAATAAAAAGTCATGCATTACAGGGTTAAGAAAACGGAAGTAAGTGTAATGAATTATGGGTACGATAAAAGCATAAAGACACAGGGACTGAATTTTTCATGCGTCACACGAAGAACACCGCTGGTTGTTATCTCACTAGCACAGCGGTATCGTGAAATAGGTGACGCAATGTGTGTAAATACTCCCTGTATTTCGGGCTACTGTTTTCACCAAAACAAATATCAAAGCAGCAGGCTCCGCTAAGCCGAACGTGTTACTAGGATCCGCTGTAGTAAATTTAGTATCTATATCTATAAATGTGAATGTCTGTTCGGTGTACGTTTATCACGTCTAAACCACAAGACATAAAGAGCTAAAAATTTGTACAGTTACTAATGTCTACCCGGGGAAGGCTTTAGGCGCGGTTTTATGACGATCTGATAGTTATTTATCTACACATATATCAATGTGAATGTTCGGTGTACGCTTAGGTTAGTTTACCTAGGTTTAAGTAGTTTGTAAGCTGCGGACTGATGGCCACGCTGTTTGGTCCGATAGATTTACAAACATTTGAACATTTGAGGACAGCAATGGCGAACGTTGAATCACCATTACAACGTGACAATAGGCAAGGTGAGGTCCGAGAGCGAGCGGCGCCGCGGGTTTAAGCTAGTATTCTATAAAACTACATTTTTCAAATGTTCAAATGTTTGTTAAGCTTATGGGACTTAACTACGGGGTCATCAGTCCCTAAATTTACAAACTACTTATCTACTACCTTATACTAAGGGCGGCACAAATATCCATGCCCGAGGGGGGATTCGAAACCCCGACCGTAGTGGCCGTGCAGACCGTGACTGGAGCGCCTCAGTCTCCTCGGCCACGGCGGCCGGCACTACATTTTTGTCGTCATTATGAATGTTTTTTTTTTCTGGGGACGTCAAACAGATCTTCTCTTACCTTTCAGTTTCTAGTTTTGGCTCTTCTTTGACCTGCACGGCCCCCTCAGCACAGTTTTCGATCTTGATATCCTGGGCTCGGTTCATTCTTGGTGTTGTGACAGAACTGTCTCGATACGTCCCATTCAACTCACAATCTGATTCTTCTTCGATTGCATTCCGCTGAGGCCCTACGGTTGCGTTTTCATTTGGCTCAGTCTCATCTTTGACAAACCGGTTTCGCAATGCCCTCGGCATAGTTCACGACAAAACCTGTTGGGTTACTACCGGAATGAGTACCCCTATCAGCAAAATCAGCAAAACACCCAGGCATTCCCCAGCAGTCTCTACAATAAATGGAGAAAAACCTTTACTGAAATTTCAGAAGACTATTCTCAACATCAACTTCACAAAAATTCTTTAACTCATAATGTAATCCCATACTATATAAAAAAAATCTGTGAAAAATATGTCAACTGCACCACAGAAAGTGAAAAGAAAGGAAGGTATCATGTGGTTAAAACAAGAAATTATAGGCCATATACCAAAACGTAGTTCCTAAATAAGGAAATTTACAAAACGCATCCAGTACTAGACAAGAAATTCACAATACCAGCACAATTTGAGGAAATAACTGAGAGGGAAACGACACACATACACAAAGTAATTAACGAAAAACAGGAAAAAAATTAAACAAAATCATAAACAGACCAAACACACCTTCTGCTGGAGTGCATAGCATCGTGCCTTTACTGTTAAAAGCTATTTAAAGAATACCCTACTCTGCGTCTATTTTGGCAACATTTCAACTTGGGACTTCATGGGAAATTTCCAGATGGACAGGCCATTGTTTATGGTCTCCCTATTCGTCCACGAACCAGAAAGCAGTAGATGCAGGCTCTCCCACACTGTTGCATAATTAACAAAATAAGAACGTAGGAAATATCAGACTGACTGCGTGATTACACTGAATATTCTATAAAACTACATTTTTGTTGTCATTATAAATGATTTTTTTTCTGGGGACATCAAACAGATCTTCTCTTACCTTTCAGTTTCTAGTTTTGGCTCTTCTTTGACCAGCACGGCCCCCTCAGCACAGTTTTCGATCTTGATATCCTGGGCTCGGTTCATTCTTGGCGTTGTGACAGAACTGTTTCGATACGTCCCATCCAACTCACAATCTGATTCTTCTCCGATTGCATTCCGCTGAGTCCCTACGGTTGCGTTTTCATTTGGCTCAGTCTCATCTTTGGCAAACCGGTTTCGCAATGCCCTCGGCATAGCTCACGCCAAAACCCGTTGGGCTACTACCGGAATGAGTACCCCTATCTGCAAAACACTATTTTACCGAACACTTTTGATCAACTATTCCTCATCGGATGGATTGAAACCACTTGTGGCACACACTGTGTCGCTCATTCGGGGGACACGTCCGAACGCTGCCGGTGCTGAGAGTGAACTGTAAGTTTGGAGAAGTGACGGACTGGAGAAGTGTGGTTGGCGCATGCGTACGTGCCGCAGGCAGTCGGAATTCCTGTCAAAACGGCGGCGCCTCCCAGAAGTGTGACAGCCGCAACCTCTTTCATCCCTCGCCGCTCCGAGCCTCGCATACCGACTTCCTGCTCTGCGTCGCGCAAGGCCACGGCAGTCTGTGAACGCCGCATACCGACACCCCGTATACCAGGAAGTCATATCAACTCTACCGCTTTCCGCATTTTCCTCATTTCACTGAAATGTATATTGAATACTAGCTTAAACCCGCGGCTCCGCTCGCGTGTTGGTTGATTATGATAGATAAGCTATCTTTCAGTAGTGTGCTACGAGACTAGTTTTGAAGGATGAAATACAATACCTTTCTTAGAAACAAACTATTTTAATCAACATTCGCATAAAAAAAATATGTGAAGTGCTTAATGATTTACAATAAATAATACATACGTTCCAGAATGAAACTTTCACTCTGCAGCGGAGTGTGCGCTGATATGAAACTTCCTGGCAGATTAAAATTGTGTGCCGGAACCGAGACTGCCGCGGTGGAGTAGCCGAGCGGTCTAAAGCACCTTGCTGCGGAGCGCGCGGTTGCTCGCCGTGGAGGTTCGAGTCCTCCCTGGGGCATGGGTGTGTGTGTTTGTCCGTAGGTTAGTTTGCCTAGGTTTAAGTAGTTTGTAGGCTACGGACTGATGACCACGCAGTTTGGTCCGATATATTTACAGACATTTGAACATTTTTTTGAACCGAGACTCGAACCTGGGAAAGGTCCCAGGTTCGAGTCCCGGTTCCGGCACACAATTTTAATCTGCCAGGAAGTTTCATATCAGCGCACACTCCGCTACAGAGTGAAAGTTTCATTCTGGAAACATCCCTTAGGCTGTGGCTAAACCATGTCTCCACCATATCCTTTCTTCCAGGAGTGCTAGTTTTGCATGGTTCGCAGGAGAGCTTCTGTGAAGTTTGGAAAGTAGGAGGCGAGGTACTGGCGGAAGTAAAGTTGTGAGGCGGCATCGTGAGTCGTGTCGGGATAGCACAGTCGGTAGTGCGCTTGCCCGCGAAAGGCAAAGGTCCCAGGTTCGAGTCCCGGTTCCGGCACACAATTTTAATCTACCAGGAAGTTTCATATCAGCGCACACTCCGCTGCAGAGTGAAAGTTTCATTCTGGAAACATCCCTTAGGCTGTGGCTAAACCATGTCTCCACCATATCCTTTCTTCCAGGAGTGCTAGTCTTGCATGGTTCGCAGGAGAGCTTCTGTGAAGTTTGGAAAGAAGGAGGAAAGGTACTGGCGGAAGTAAAGTTGTGAGGCGGCATCGTGAGTCGTGTCGGGATAGCACAGTCGGTAGTGCGCTTGCCCGCGAAAGGCAAAGGTCCCAGGTTCGAGTCCCGGTTCCGGCACACAATTTTAATCTGCCAGGAAGTTTCATATCAGCGCACACTCCGCTGCAGAGTGAAAGTTTCATTCTGGAAACATCCCTTAGGCTGTGGCTAAGCCATGTCTCCACCATATCCTTTCTTCCAGGAGTGCTAGTCTTGCATGGTTCGCAGGAGAGCTTCTGTGAAGTTTGGAAAGTAGGAGGCGAGGTACTGGCGGAAGTAAAGTTGTGAGGCGGCATCGTGAGTCGTGTCGGGATAGCACAGTCGGTAGTGCGCTTGCCCGCGAAAGGCAAAGGTCCCAGGTTCGAGTCCCGGTTCCGGCACACAATTTTAATCTGCCAGGAAGTTTCATATCAGCGCACACTCCGCTGCAGAGTGAAAGTTTCATTCTGGAAACATCCCTTAGGCTGTGGCTAAGCCATGTCTCCACCATATCCTTTCTTCCAGGAGTGCTAGTCTTGCATGGTTCGCAGGAGAGCTTCTGTGAAGTTTGGAAAGTAGGAGGCGAGGTACTGGCGGAAGTAAAGTTGTGAGGCGGCATCGTGAGTCGTGTCGGGATAGCACAGTCGGTAGTGCGCTTGCCCGCGAAAGGCAAAGGTCCCAGGTTCGAGTCCCGGTTCTGGCACACAATTTTAATCTACCAGGAAGTTTCATATCAGCGCACACTCCGCTACAGAGTGAAAGTTTCATTCTGGAAACATCCCTTAGGCTGTGGCTAAGCCATGTCTCCACCATATCCTTTCTTCCAGGAGTGCTAGTCTTGCATGGTTCGCAGGAGAGCTTCTGTGAAGTTTGGAAAGTAGGAGGCGAGGTACTGGCGGAAGTAAAGTTGTGAGGCGGCATCGTGAGTCGTGTCGGGATAGCACAGTCGGCAGTCGGCCCTCGGCGGCCGTGGCGAGAGGAAGTACGCTGTTTACGTCTCCGCGGCCAGCAGCTCGGGGCTGTTGGTGAGTTACACGCCGCAGTGCGCGCATAGTTGTTTACCTCCGATCGTATCGTAGAAATGGAACTCCGATGCGCTTGCGAAAAGACACATTGAAGTTTAGTTTTGAGAATAAGTTTGCACGACCGAAGTCTTTTGAAGTTGAAGATTTTTTTGAGGAAGCACTGAAGTTAACTACCGATGACGTAATTGGCTATCACCTCTCGATCAGCAGTAGTACCGTCTATTTGAAGTTACGGAATCCCGAAAAATGTGAGCAAATTGTACGTTTATATGCGGACAACTTGAAATTTAAACATTCTGACGGGAATATTGGTGACGTGAAAGTGACTCATGCAGGACTTGGCACTAAGACGTTACGCATTTTCGAGCTGCCGTTTGAAATAACGGACGAGGACATTGAAGCTGTCTTGAAACCTTACGGCACTGTAATCAGCCATGTTGCTGAAAAATGGTCCTCGGTACACAAATTTCGAGTATTAAACGGAGTGAGGCAGATTAAACTTGAAATGGTCAAACATGTACCGTCTTACATTACGGTTTGTGGATACAGGGCCATTGTTATTTACGATGGGCAACCGCGTACTTGCTCCGGGTGTGGGGCCACTGGACATTTGCGAGCTCAGTGTGTGCAACGCCGAGTGACACAAGTGCCGACAGGTGAGGCCGCTGCCCCACCCAGCATGACACACCTACCGATCACATACGCCGCGGCAACTCGCAGCGCACCTACAGCGATGGACGTCACAATAGATGATGTGGTCAGTCACATCGATGAGGAAATACGGTTGGAACAGACTACCATCAATGTACCGACAGCGAATACCGTCCCTGAACCACCTGGTGAAACGCAACAGAGCAGTAGCACAGACTCGACACAGAACAGCCTGGAGGTCGGGGACATGGCGGCAGCTGACGACACCACAGAAAAAGCCGGCGCGGAGACCAAGAAACGACGGATCGCCCGTCAAGGAGCGGACAACAGCGCATCTGTGTTGCGAGACAGAGCCAAGCAGGTACGGCAAAAACTTGAGGATGGGACACTGGAATCACAAGATGCCATCCACCAAACTCAGAAGAAAACACGGACGTCACAAGAGGCGGCCTGTGGGGCCAAAAACCCGCAGAAAACGGCAAACACCTCTGTGCCTCCCAAGCGTCCAGGAGACTCGAACGGCCAAACACAGAAGGGGACAAAGGGACCTCGTACAGCCAACCCCTCGCAAACCGGAGGAGGAGCTGAAGACCGCAATACTGAAGACCATGAGATGGCAGAAACTTCAGCTGGTCTACCGACAAGAGACCTACAACAACGACTACCGCGAGGCTCTGCAACGCATGCGGGCAATGCGACGGTTCCCATATTGGTGGACGGCGACCCCCCAAAGGCTCTCAGTGCTACTGCATCGATTGCAGGAGCTCCACACAGCGATGGTGGTAACAGGATGGACGTGACGGCATCAACCCCCGACAACATACCCTGGCATGAAGACGTAGAGGATGGCGATTCGTCAGCAGTACCTCATGGTCCTTTGAAGGTAGCCAGGAATGATGAAGAAATGGAAGACAGCTTTTATTAAACGGCACTAAAGCATCGCTAATTGACAAGTATGACGACTGACATCAAGCCTCAATCATATAGTACAGCCACTATCAACATTAACAGAATAACTAGTCCGACGAAAGTTGAATGCCTTCGGGATTTCCTTTATGCATTTGATATAGACATCGCCATGTTGCAGGAAGTGTGCACGGACAGGGTAGAACATATTGCGGGGTATAGTGCCGTTCTAAACAGAGGAACCGAAAGCGGCACCGCCATCTTACTCAAGGACGGAATTGTACCGCGGAACGTGAAACAATTAGTGAGCGGACGAGGAATCTCAGTCGAGATAGACGCATCCCAACTTATCAATATTTACGCGCCATCGGGTACGCACGCCAGACAGGAAAGAATGACGTTCTTTAGTGAACACATCATCGAGTTAATTAATCCCGCGAACGAGAACACCATCCTTGCTGGTGATTTCAATTGTGTTCTTACCGCCGCCGACCAAACGCCTAACCCCAACATATGTCCGCAACTGAGAGACTTAGTGCAGGGTCTGCACCTCGCTGATATCTGGCTCAGTCAACCACGAGGGAATCCAGGGTTTACGTTTATAACCAGCCATTCTAGGAGCCGCATCGATAGAATATACGCATCTAGTAGTTTGAAGCGGTGTATACTAAGTGCTGAAACTTGTCCGATCAGCTTCTCCAACCACCTAGCAGTTATAGCTCACATTAACTTGCCCAGACAGAAGACCTTTCGAGGCAGGGGCGTGTGGAAATTCAATACGGCACATTTAAACGATGGCGTTTTAGAGGAAGAGCTGCGGAGGGTCTGGGAAAAGTGCTTGAGAAACACACACCGCTATCGCACTAAGCTCGAATGGTGGTTAACCTGTGCAAAACCGAAAATACGATCCTTTCTGAAAAGCTATGCCTTTGAAAAGAAACAGTGGGAACGACGTATGATGGAATTCTACTTCCAATGTCTACGAGAATTGCACGCAGATGCCACCAATGCGCAACTCAATATCGTGAGGGTAAACAGAATCAAGGCCAAAATAACCGCCTTAAAACGCCAGCAACTAGAGGGTATTAAGGTAAGATCGAGAGACACTAGCGTCGTCGCCGAAGAAAGAGCTGCACTTTTCCATCTTCTGTCAGAATACAAAAGAGGGCGAAGTCATCATATTAGCTCCCTTCGTAGGGATGATGGGGGACTGATTACCGACCACAAGGATATCATGGCGTTTATCCATGCCTATTTCACGAACCTGTACGCTGAAGGCGAGGCCGCCCATGATGATGTGTGTGCGGAATTTTTAACTTGCATTACAACGACTGTAACGGAAGAAGAAAATTCTGACCTTGAAGCACCATTTACTGAAGAAGAATTGTATAGCGCGCTGAAGGGAAGCCCTAGGAACAAATCCCCTGGAGCTGACGGACTGCCAGTGGAGTTTTATTTACGATATTGGAATTTGCTAGGCAGCACACTGACTGTAGTCCTGAATGAAATACGTACCACAGCCACGGTTCCCAGCGAATTCTTAGAGGGGATAATAGTATTGGTTCCCAAAGTGGGAGGCACTAATAATTTGCAAAATATGCGACCCCTATCGTTGTTGAACGTCGATTACAAGCTAGTCGCCAGGGTGTTGCTCCAACGGTTGAACAACGTTGCTGCTCGCCTCCTCGGCCCCTATCAGACGTGCGCCGTCCCTAGGAGGACGATACACCAGGCGATCGAGGAATACCGGGACATGACGGCTGTCACTTCGGCGTCCAAGTGCAGAGCGGCTATCATGTCGCTTGATATGGACAAAGCTTTTGACAGGGTCCGCCACAAGTACCTGCTAACTGTGATGTCGAAAATGGGCATGGGGCCTTCTTTTGTCGACCTTATTCGGAGACTATACACTGGTGCAACTTCAAGAATTCTCGTCAATGGACACTGCACTCCATACGTACCTATCCTATCGTCGGTAAGACAAGGGTGCCCCCTGTTAATGATGCTCTTCTCGATATCCATCAAGCCTCTTCTACGAACACTCTTCGGGACGCTTCCGGGGATCAAAATTGGTGGCCATAAATATGTATGCAAAGGTTATGCCGACGACCTGGCTGTATATATATCTGATCCGTCTGACCTCCCGAAGATACAAAATGTGCTTCAAACATATAGCAGCTGCTCTGGAGCGCTAATCAATTTACGTAAATCTCGGATTCTGCACTTAGGCCGAGGCATAACGATCGGAGGAACTGGTCCCGTCGAAGAAGCAGACGCCATCAAACTTCTCGGAATCCATTACAGCAAATGTCCTGTCCAGACAGCGGCCCGAAATTGGCAAACGAAGCTCAACAGTATCCGTGCGATATTAAGGGTGAATGCTACTCGCTCCTTAGACGTGATTCAGAAAACCACTCTGATAAATTTAGTGATACTGCCTAAAGTTTATTACCTAGCGAGTATTTTTCCTTTGCCCGAAACTATAGGACAACGCATTGAATCCGCTCTTGCGTGGTTTCTATGGAGAGGGAGCGTCCTTCGGGTTGACTACCTCACCGCAACCCTACCTGAAACGAAAGGAGGCCTCGGACTGACTAATGTCAGAGCGAAATGCAAAGCACTCCTAATATCCAGGATGGCTAAAGCCCTGGCAGCAGGAGACGGAAATTTGACGGCATACATCGTAAACGCAGTTATTCCTTTAGATGGCAGGGTGCCAGTCAAAGTCGACCACATTGACTACAAGCTGCGACATATTAAAATGTACATCTTAGAGAACAGCTACATATCCCACAGGGTGAAGCACTACACGACCAAGGAAGTCTACCGCGTATTCACGGAAGATACGGCAGTCAGCAAGGTCGAGAAGAACACGCCCGCAATCACCTGGAGCAGAGTGTGGAAAAACATTCACATTCCAACTTCCACGTCACACGTCAGGGCCTCGTGGTACTGGGCTGTACATAAATAATTTGCACAAATGAGCGCCTATTCAGGATTGGCATGTCAAATACCAACACATGCATGCATTGTCAGCAGACGGACACTGTACTTCACCGATTCACCTGCGGCGCCGCCAACGAGATATGGCAATGGACACGACACAAGCTCGCAGTTATGAACCGAACTTCAGAAAACAACATCACTCTGCAGGAACTGCTCGCTCCGACAAGGTGGCCTTACCCAAATCAAAAACGTATGTCCACTTATTGGCTAATGGGAAAGTTTATTGACTACTGCCTGCATAACGAGAGCAAGTCTCTCCTGGAATTTCAGAACCACGTCTTACATGAGTACCGCATCAGATCTCAGCGTGGGAAATGGAAATCAAAGATGGGTGGTTATTTACCAGCCGTCCTCCACATAACATGACACTAATAAAGAGCATCGATTATATTTCGATTCATAACAAAAAAGAGATAAAAACGAAACTAAAGAAAAGATTATCGCACAATCAGAAGGACATGTAGAAACCCCGATGCTATACGATAGATATAAAGGAACAGAACACTTTATTATTGCAGAAGGACTGCACTTCATTTCTATAGAGGAACATTTATTATTTTACTTATAGTGAAGGCATACTCACTACTCCCATACCCTCAAGATTTGTATTAGCACCTGCAGAATGAGTACTTCGTTTTAGTTCATGGCAACGGGACGCCAGTCTTATGTTCTGTTCCATGGGGTGTAGTAAGAGTCCCACATTGTTTAGTTCACTCTTAGTACTAATGTATCAATACATTAAAAACCAGATCTGGAGGACTATGATCTCCTGGTACCACCAATTTGTACCGCGGAGCATGTGGTGGAGCGCTTTGGGTTACGAGACGCCGAAACGGATGACAATAATCGACTAATCGACGACAAGACAATCAAATTGATTGTGGAACATAATGGAAAGCAATTCACGAGAAGACGAACTCAGAGCCGACTCCACTGTGATTGCTCCTACGGAGCGATAGCAACGCCCTAAACAATAATAATAATAATAATAATAATAATAATAATAAATCAAAATTTAAAAAAAGTCGTAATAATACGAATAAAGAGATTGACTTTGTTTCTTTCTAATCTACCACACAGTCCCTTTCCTTTCCCTTGTTTCTTTTCCCTCATGTAGGTATTTTACAGGGGTAGGTTTCGTTAGGCGCCAACGCCTGAAGAGGTTAAGATTCTTTTTTTTTTTTTATTAGGGTCAAAGTGGCGGTGGCACATTACTTTCCTTTTCTTTTTAAAAAGAAGTGGTAGAAAAAAATAAAAAATAAAAAATAAAAAAATAAAAAAAAGAAAGAGGGGAAATAAAAAAAAAGTGGTTAAGGCGTTGGACTGCTAATCCAATGTCCTCTGCACGCGTGGGTTCGAATAAAAAAAAATAAATAAAAAAAAAGTGGTCACAGCAACAGCCTAGGAAAAAAAAAAAAAAAAAAAAAAAAGAGTGGACAACGCCTCTGCCTAGTAAGCAGGAGGTCACGTAAAAAAAAAAAAAAAAAAAAAAAAAAAAAAAAAAAAAAAAAAAAAAACGTTGGGTGTACCGCTTCTCGTTCGTTTATGGAAGTTAAGCAATGTTGGGCGTTTTTAGTACTTACATGGGTAACCGCCTTTTGGGGGGGGGGGGGGGGAAATTGTCTTTTAACGTACGTTCCACACTGTTATTCTTTGCCCTCCGGAGTAGAAAAAAAAAAATAAAAAATAAAAAATTAAAAAAAAATAACAAAAAAATAAAAAAAAATAAAAAAAGTCGGTAGTGCGCTTACCCGCGAAAGGCAAAAGGTCCCAGGTTCGAGTCCCGGTTCCGGCACACAATTTTAATCTACCAGGAAGTTTCATATCAGCGCACACTCCGCTGCAGAGTGAAAGTTTCATTCTGGAAACATCCCTTAGGCTGTGGCTAAGCCATGTCTCCACCATATCCTTTCTTCCAGGAGTGCTAGTCTTGCATGGTTCGCAGGAGAGCTTCTGTGAAGTTTGGAAAGTAGGAGGCGAGGTACTGGCGGAAGTAAAGTTGTGAGGCGGCATCGTGAGTCGTGTCGGGATAGCACAGTCGGTAGTGCGCTTGCCCGCGAAAGGCAAAGGTCCCAGGTTCGAGTCCCGGTTCCGGCACACAATTTTAATCTGCCAGGAAGTTTCATATCAGCGCACACTCCGCTGCAGAGTGAAAGTTTCATTCTGGAAACATCCCTTAGGCTGTGGCTAAGCCATGTCTCCACCATATCCTTTCTTCCAGGAGTGCTAGTCTTGCATGGTTCGCAGGAGAGCTTCTGTGAAGTTTGGAAAGTAGGAGGCGAGGTACTGGCGGAAGTAAAGTTGTGAGGCGGCATCGTGAGTCGTGTCGGGATAGCACAGTCGGTAGTGCGCTTGCCCGCGGAAGGCAAAGGTCCCAGGTTCGAGTCCCGATTCCGGAACACAATTTTAATCTGCCAGGAAGTTTCAATACATACATTATTCCTTATAGGGTAAGGTGGTACAAATTCGATATAGGTACAATTCTGATCGATATAAGTTTTCGCGCCATTTGTCAATTTCATGGTGTCTCGTTGTGTGGCGTTTTAGTGTAGCAGTTTTCTACAGCTCCTCCTGTCTTTTCCAAGAATATACCACCTTGTGCTACGGAGATATAATTTTTTTTTCCTTTTAAGAGGTAAGTGAAGCTACTTAGTCCAACGCGTTCTGATACACTTTATGGTTAAGGGTGATGGATTCGCTGCTAAATATGCAATGTTTGCTACCACAAATTGTGGATTGGTGCCTTAATGAAAAAGTGCTTTCTATGTGGAAGATGCCGATTATCAAAATTGTACGAGGAAGTGATCATAATTGTACCTAGTGTGGTACATTTTTGATCGATTTTTCTCAATTCTGTAACCTTTTCTAGTGTTTATACCAACAATTGTAACTGTCTAATATTTGTGTTATATATTCATTAAACATCAGGGAACAAGTGAAATAGTTAAAACTATTTATTTTCTCAATATATTTCCAGTTACAATGACATTTTTCCGAAATGATCGAAATTGTACCACCTTACCCTAGCCTGTGTTGCAATATCTCAACACGTATTCATTTTAATTTCATTTTAGGGCATTCTAGTAAACTGCGTTATTTGTAGTATTGTTTGGAGCGTAAATGTAGAGATTTTTTGGGTTGCCCACCCTTGAGCAAGCGACGTATAATTGACCATGTGAAAAACATGAGGGCTGTAAATGGATTCCTGCTACGTTTAATGATTGTTCTTGAGCTTTGTTAATTGTCATGGCAAAAGCTAGACGAACTGGAAACTGAATTCTTTTGAACTGAAATGGCATATCTGAAGGGATTAAAGGAAATTCAACAATAATGATTGTAACAATATCACAGATCGATCACTATATGTAATGCGCGAAACGTCAAATCGATTTTTTTTTAAAAGAGAAGTATTAAAAGAAATTTCTTTTTTACTGCTTTATTTACTCTTATAGTTCCTTACAGAGAAAGAGCTGAAGACATTGTCGCACGCATAGACCAAAGATATGGTCTGTGGTATCACGTTCCGCTGTATGTAACCTTCTTGCTATAGAATCGCAAACGTTATCGCTGGCCTTCAGCCCGATTTTTTTTTATAATTTGACGACTTTCAACCACCATATCTTCCACCCCCTTATAGCTATCGGTATGGAACTGTTATGGTGTACAACGGGAGACTTCGGACAATTACACACAGACCAATCGTTTGCGTTCTGTAGTTTTCGCTGCAGAGCGAAATATTAACGCACACACACGTAGAATTTTATATACACCGATAACTTTCCATCTAATTATTGTTCCGCATTTCGCGTTGTATTCTTTAAATTTCTAAATATCTGTCAGATCGCTATAAAACCGTACCTAAAACCTTCCTCGGGTATAAATTAGTAACTGTAAAAATATTCAAGTCTCTGCGTCTTGTCGTTCGGTCGTGTAGGCGTACACTAAACAGACATTCACATTAATATATATAGATAAATGGATATTCGATCGCCATAAAACCGTGCCTAAAGCTTTCCCCGGGTATACATTAGTAACTGTACAAATTTTTAGCTCTTTATGTCTTGTCGTTCAGAGTTCAGACGTGATAAACGTACACCGAACAGACATTCAAATTTTTAGATATAGATGACATCCGCTTGATATACAAAATACTGTTGTTTTCTTTTTTTATGTTCCATAGGGCCCGCAGCATGATAAAGGTCAGCAAGTGACATAATAATAATATTAACCAAAACGCTGCTATATACTAATATTTATTTCAACACGACGGTCCCGTTTCGGGTTACACTGCCATTTTCAAGTGACGTGCGGTATAAATTGGGTGGTATTTAGTTGCAATAAATTATTACGCTATAGTATAGTATAACAATATAGAGCATTTACATTCACTTACTGTTATGTCTAGATGGCGTGACATACCTATGACATCTAGATGTATGTATATAGACTGTCAAATTTGGTTAGTACTTCAATTTTGATTTTGTATTTTGACAGTTAACAGCCACGATGTCTTATGTTTATAAAGTATGTAAACGTCTTAATTGCGGTATTAGGATTTGTATAATCTTTGGAAGTATTATGTCTGCTAAGAATTTATAGATGCTAAGAGCATGGACTCGTTTTTCGCTTTATTTTATACGTATCTATTAATTTTGTATTTTTCGTTAAATACAAAATGTATGTGTTCGATATTCCTAAGTTGCGGGCCGGCCGCGGTGGCCGAGGTGACTGAGGCGCTCCAGTCACGGTCAGCACGGACACTACGGTCGGGGGTTCGAATCCCCCCTCGGGCATGGATATTTGTGCTGTCCTAGTTCGTAAGTAGTTCATAAGTAGTTTGTAAGTTTAGGGACTGATGGCCCCGTAGTTAAGTCCCATAAGCTTGACAAACATTTTTGAACCTAAGTTGCGTTTACGTTTCCAGAGAATACATATGCACAGATGTTCGGTTCATTTAGGAAAATCGAATATTAAAAATTAATATATACGTATAAAATAAAGCAACAAAACCCCGTCCACATTCTTAGCACCTATAAATTCTTAGCACACATAATATTTCCAAAGATCATAGAAATCCTAACACCGCATTTATGACGTTTACATGCTTTGTAAACATACGACATGTTGACTGTCAAAATACAAAATCAAAATTGAAGTACTAACCAAATTTGACAGTCTCTATACATACGCCTAGTTGTCATGTGTATGTCTGGCCATCTAGACATAACAGTAAGTGAATGTTCAAAATGTTCAAATGTTTGTATAGCTTATGGGACTTAACTACGGGGTCATCAGTCCCTAAACTTACAAACTACTTATGAACTACTTACGAATTAGGACGGCACAAATATCCATGCCCGAGGGGGAATTCAAACCCCCGACCGCAGTGGCCGTGCAGACCGTGACTGGAGCGCCTCACTCCCCTCGGCCACCGCGGCCGGCAAATGAATGTAAATGATCTATATTGTTATACTATACTATAGTGTAATAATTTATTTCTCCTACATACCACCCAATTTATACCGCAGGTCACTTGAAAATGGCAATGTAAGCCAAAACGGGACCGTCGTGTAGAAATAAATGTTAGTATATAGCAGCGTTTTGGTTAATTTTACTATTATGTTACTGTTTTTTTTTTTTTTTTACTGCAAACAGAGAAAAACACGTGAACTGCAAATTGAAAATGTTGAATATTTTGTCATCGACCCAGGCATTCCCCAGCAGTCTCTACAATAAATGGAGAAAAACCTTTACTGAAATTTCAGAAGACTATTCTCTACATCAACTTCACAAAAATTGTCTAACTCATAATGTAATCCCATACTATATAAAAAAATCTGTGAAAAACATGTCAACTGCACCACAGAAAGTGAATAGAAAAGAAGGTATAATGTGGTTAAAACAAGAAATTATAGACCTATATACCAAAACGTAGCTCCTAAATAAGGAAATTTACAAAACGCACCAAGAAATTCACAATACCAGCTCAATTTGAGTAAATAACTGAGAGGGAAACGACACACATACACAAAGTAATTAACGAAAAACAGGAAAAAAATTCAACAAAATCATAAACAGACCAAACACACCTTCTGCTGGAGTGCACAGCATCGTGCCTTTACTGTTGAAAACTATTTAAAGAATAACCCTACCCTGCGTCTATTTTGGCAACATTTCAACTTGGGACGTCATAGGAAATTTCCAGATGGACAGGCCATTGTTTATGCAGGCTGTCCCACACTGTCGCATAATTAACAAAATACGAACGTAGGAAATATCAGACTGACTGCGTGATTCCACTGAATATTTATTAGCAAAAAGAATGTAACATGTATTCTATGTAGAGAAGATTTTCCACGTGATATAAATTTAAGGTGGGCCCCAAGGGAGTGTTATAGAACCTTATGTATTTACAATAAATATAGATGGCGTACTGCTTAACGTTGGAAATTCAGTGAAGCTCTTAGACGATTATGTTGTCAAACACAGAAAAATAGGAATGTTACAAAATTAAAGGGAAAAGCACAATGATCTGTAATCACTCGTGACTGGAACAGGAACAGGAGAAAGAGACATCCTTATACAAAGTACCCTCCGTCACACACCATGCAGTGGCTTGCCGTCTGTATACTAAAAAACATAGGGCTTTTTCAAATAATACAAAATTAAATTTACAAACTACAGTAGCAAACCCTTCATGAGAGGAGCTCGGCATCACAGTAAGTGTCGTAAGTGTGAGAGCGTACATTTCGGAAGAATCGTCTAATATGTTCTACATTTACATCACCATGGATACTCTGCAAGTCACACTGAAGTGCATGGCAGAGAGGACCGCTTTCATGATATTTCTCCATAATTGCAATCTCTAATATCTCGCGGGAGAAAGGACCACCAAAATCTTTCTGTTTTCGATTTGATCTCTCTTGTTTTATTATGATGAAGATGTCTCCCTATGTACATGGGTGCTACAAACATGTGTTCGCATTCAGAAGAGAATGTTGGTGAAAGATATTTCGCAAATAGGTCTCGCCGCAACAAATAACGCCTTTCTTTTAATGATTTCCACCTCAACTCGCGCATCATTTGTGACACTCTCTTCCCTATACCGCGATAATACAAAATGAGCTGCCCTTATCTGAATTTTGTTTAAATCGTCCGTCAGTCCCACCTGGTGTGGATCCCACAATGCGACGCAATATTCCAAAATAGTATGCACAAGTGTAGTGTAGGCAGTTTCTTTAGTAGAATTGTTGCATCTTCTAAGTGTTCTGCTAATGTAACGTAGTCTTTGGTTCGCCTTCCCTACAATATTTTCTATGTGTTCTTTCCAAATTAAGATTTTCGTAATTGTTACTCCAAGGTATTCAGTAGAATTGACGTCCAGTAGGTTTGACTGATTAATCATGTGAATGAAATTTAATGGATTGCATTTGGTGGTCATATGGATGACCTCCACTCCCATGAACCACAGACATTGCCGAGGTGGGGTGGCTTGCGTGCCTCAAAGATACAGATAGCCGTACTGTAGGTCCAACCACAGCGGAAGGGTATCTGTGGAGAGGCCAGACAAACGTGTGGTTCCTGAAGAGGGGCAGCAGCCTTTTCAGTAGTTACAGGGGCAACAGTCTGGATGTTTGACTTAGCTGGCCTTGTAACATCAGCTAATGTGGCTTTGCCACACAGTTACTGCGAACGGCGGAAAGCAAGGGCAAACTACAGTCGTTACTTTTCACGAGGACATGCAGCTCTACTGTATGAATATATGATGATGATATCTTCTTGGATAAAATATTACGGAGGTAATATAATCCCCCATTCGGATCTCCGGGCGGAGACTACTCAGGAAGATGTGATCATCAGGAAAGACAACACTGGCATTCTACGGATTTGAGCGTGCAATGTTAGATCCCTTAATCGGGTAGGGAGATTAGAAAATTTAAAAAGAGAAATGGATGGGTTGAAGTTAGACATAGTGAAGATTAGTGAAGTTCGGTGGAAAGAGGAACAGGCTTTCTGGTCAGGTGAATACAGGATTCCAAATACAAAATCAGTTGGGGGTATTGCAGGAGTAGGACTGATAATGAATAAGAAAATAGGAATTTGGGTTAAACCACTAGCAGCAGCGCAGTGATCACATTATTGTAGTCAAGATAGATACGAAGTCAACACCGACCACAGTAGTACAGGTTTATATGCCAACTAGCTCTGCAGATGATGAGGAGATCGAATAAATGTATCAGGAGATAAGGAAACTATTCTGACAATTAAGGGATATGCCCGAAACTAGTCGACTATCAAAAAGTAAATAAACATCCGCAGCTCTGTTTGAGATATAAAAAAAGGTCTTTTCTTGAAAATCTGCGACTTGCAAGTCACAACATACTGAAAATATTTATATATTACGTACTTATTTATTTATTAAAAGTCCATTACAGTGATTGCACGTAGATCTCATGGGCTGTAAAGTGTTCCATGCACTGGAAATACAGAAAAAAACCATGGTAAATTACCTCTATGACGTACGATCTGCGTCGAGGACGAGTCGCAGCCGCAACGAGTGCGAATCTACCCGTGTGCGGATGGCCTTACACAAAGTACCCTCCGTCACACACCATGACGTGGCTTGATGTCGGTATACTAAAAGAATCTGGCTATTACAATTAATACAAAATTAATTTTTCGAACTCCTGTTGCAGACTCTGCAAGAGACGCGCTCTGCATCACTGTATGGGCTACTGTCATATATCTGAGGTTATCCATTTGTGAAGAGACGTCTAATATGTTGTTTCTTTCTGCATAAAAGACCATCAAGATAAAAATGAAAGATTAGAACGCATACGAACGTTTACCTGCAGCCGTTTATCCTGAAAATTATTCGTTAGTGGATAAGGAAACAGAGAAAGTAAAACTCTTACACCAAGTACAATCCGTCAGAAACCATGACGTGGTATGCCGTCAGGATACTAAAAGAATCTGGCTACTACAAATAATGCGAAATTAACTTTTTGAACTCATGTGGCAGATGCTGCAAGAGCGGCGTTCTACATTACAATATGGGCTACTGTCATATGTCCGAGAGCATACATTTCGGTCGAGTCCTCAAATACAGGGTGTTTCACTAAGTGTGTTTACCTCTATAACTTATAAATTAATAGGTGACGGGAGATTTTAATGCGGTAGGTCAACACAAGAAATGTTACACTTTCTGCGGAGCTATGAACATAGTTTATTGTATCATTTTCCAAAGAGTTACAGCACAAAGATATAATTTTTTTAATGGAACAATATTTTTTTCTATCGTGCATTGGATTCGTTGAAACCAGCTGCGTCCAAATCAATTGAAACTACATTCCTATCACTGTTAGTTTGGGAGGTACAACCCTTCAAAGTTTAGGTGGCGGAGGCTACAATAGCGTAGCTGACTGACTGAGTGGCTATCCCCTGGGGCACGGCCCACTGTCTCATGACCACCAGCCAGTCAGCTACACTATCGCAGCCTCCGCCCCCGGAACTTTGAAGGGTTGTAGCTCCCAGACTAACAGTGATAGGAATGTAGTTTAAATTGATTTGGACGCAGCTGGTTTCAACGAATCCAATGCACGATAGAAAAAATTATTGTTCCATTAAAAAAATTATATCTTTATGCTGTACCTCTTTGGAAAATGATACAATAAACTATGTACATAGCTCCGCAGAAAGTGTAACATTTCTTGTGTTGACCTACCGCATTAAAATTCCCCGTCACCTATTATTTATAAGTTACAGAGGCAAACAAACTTAGTGAAACACCCTGTATGTTGTTGTCTTCTACATAAGAGACAATCATTATCCATATGTGAAGAGACGTCTAATATGTTGTTTCTTTCTGCATAAAAGACCATCAAGATAAAATGAAAGATTAGAACGCATACGAACGTTTACCTGCAGTCGTTATTCCTGCAAATCATTCGTTAGTGGATCAGGAAACAAAGAAAGTAAAACTCTTACACCAAGTACAATCCGTCAGAAACCATGACGTGGTATGCCGTCAGGATACTAAAAGAATCTGGCTATTACAAATAATACGAATTAATTTTTCGAACTTCAAACGGTGCTAAGGAGCCGTTCTGCAACACAGTATGGGCTACTATCGTATGTCTGAGAGCATACATTTCGGTAGAGTCGTCAAATATGTTGTTTCCTTCTACATAAAAGACCCTCAGGATAAAATGAAAGATTGGAACCCAAATGAACGTTTACCTGCAGTCGTTTTTCCTGTGAATCATTTATTACTGGTACAGGAAATTGAGGTACTGGCGGTCTTACTGACTGTACACTCCGTCACACACCATGAAGTGGCTTTCCGTCTGTATACTAAAAGCATCTGGCTATTACAAATTATACAAAATTACAGTCACAAACTCCATTATCAAACCCTGCAAGGCCCCGAAGATTCGACTAGTATGTTGCTTCTTGCTACGTAAAAGACCATGAGGATAATATGTAACATAAGAGCCCATACTGTGTTTTATCTGCAGTCGTTTTCCCTGTGAATCATTCATGAATGGAACATGAAAAGGATAAAGTGGTAGTGTTACAGAAAGTACGCTCCATCACACGTCATGAATTGTCTTGTGGTCTGTTTACTAAATGCAGTTGTCTATTACTAATAATAGAAACTTAAATTAACTAATCAAATGGAACATAAATGGATAAAAAGGAACATTCGTAAACAAAATTAACAGAAAAATACGCACATGAAAGGTGAAACAAGCAAACTAAATCATATTTGTAAATACTAGTAGTACATTCCCAAAAATGTTGTATATAGTGACCTATGACAACAAATTCCATGCAAGATAAGTAACATGCCAGGAAAAAAAGGTATTAACCCAATATTTTGAATATTTTAAAATGTTCAGATGTTTGTAAACGTATTGGACCAAACTTTTATGGTCATCAGAACCTAGACATACTTAGCACTTAAACTAACTTACACTAAGGACAACACACACACACACAGATCGTCCCGAAGGAGGACTTGAACCAGCAGCGGGAACCGCCTAGTAGCATTATGCCTTAGACCAAATACACATTCATCACAGTATAACTCATACATAAACATCTCCCTAAACAGTAATCAGGACTAGACAGATAACATCAATTTGGTATCTATCAGCTCATTACATACTGCTAATTCAGGATGTCTCTTTTGCAGCGTCTGCAACTTGAATTCCGAGAACATACGTTTCTCAAAACGTCAACCAATATATTGCTTCCTCATGTACACATCTCACAAAAAGAGGAAGAGGATAAAATTCGAGAATTTAAGGTTCACAGACGGTCTCACCTGCAGTCTTTTCCAGCGAACCGTAAGCGACCAGAACAGGAGAAAAGGCAGTCTCTCCAAGTGAGCTGAAAATTGTTAACAAGAAGATGCAAGTTTGAAAAGCCAAGAACGTATCATTTACAAGGGCGCGAAAATCAATTTTAGAAGTGGAATGTTTTGTCAGTGTCAATTTCAAGACACGAGAAAACTCTTGTACACATTAGAGCAAGTCTACAGCTTTCAACATTTGGTCGAACAAGAATAGATGATCAGCTGAATCAACAACTCAGAACATCCGTGCTACTACATAAAGAGGCTGTTGGAAATTGTTATAAATTCAATACCATAGACATTCATAAATTTTGTTTAGAGCAGCGTATGGAAGCATGAGCAACGAAAGTAGATTTTCATAATAAATGATTTATAAATAGTAACTGTGTACAGAGTACCAAATGGTAACTTTAATTTGTTCATAAATCACTTTGAAGCTCTGTTGGCTTATTTGATAACAAGAAAGAAAGAATTAGTGTTGGCTGGTGATTTTAATGTAGACTTCCTTGAAAACTCTCCCAGTAAGAAATTATTGCAGTCGGTAGCAATGTCATTTAACCTAATTCATATTGTTAATTTTCCAACTAGGATAGCTAAGGGCTCAAAGACAGCCATTGATAATATCTTTATTGAAATGTCAAATGACCAAAATTATATTATAAAACCAATAATAAGCAGCCTTTCAGACCATGACATGCAGTTACTTTTACTAGATATTAATACTGATAGAATATAAAATCTATCAAATCTGAGATTAAGAGGTTAGTAAGGGAAAAATTGATCATTTTAGAAAACTGCTCAAAGACATGAATTGGAGTGATGTCTACAGTGCTAATAGTATGGATGAGAAATACAACACTTTCATAAATAATGTCCTCAACTTATTTGAAAACTGCTTTCCCCCAAAACTAACACGGATTAAACCAAAGTCAATAAAGAAACCATGGATTAATCAAGGAATAAAGGTCTCCTGTAAGACAAAAAGGAAATTATAACCTATCAATTAGAAAAAATTCAAATGTAAATGATTTAGATCATTACAAAACATACTGCAAGATATTGAAGACAGTAATACTGACATCAAAGCAAATGCATTATCAGAATAGGATAGTCCTATCAGACAACAAAATAAAGACAATATGAGATATAGTAAAGGAGGAAACTGGCAGAAGCAGATACGAAGAGGGGCACATAGCAATAAGAGTAGATGACACACGGGTCACAGATGTGTGCAGTGTTGCTGCAATTTTTAACAGGCATTTCTTAACTATTACCAAAAATATGGGATTATCAGGGTCAGTAACTGCTGCACTGTCTCGCACCTGTGACTACAAATAACTGCAGTAATATGAGTATGACACAACACCACTAGAAGTAATGTCCACCATAAAATCCTTAAAATCAAATAATTCCAGTGGCTATGAAAATATATCAACAAATTTAATACAAAATGTGCTTCTGAGCTTAGTGATATTTTAAGTTACTTGTGTGGAACATTTCCTGAATGGTTTAAATATGCTGAAGTTAAGCCATTACATAAGAAAGGAGATAAAGAAATTCCATCAAATTCCCGTCCAATTTCACTTTTTCCTGCATTCTCAAAAATTTTAGAAAAGATAATGTACAGTCGCCATCTTAAACACCTTACCACTAATAAACTATTATCCATGTCACAATTCGGGTTTCTAAAGGGTTCTGATATAGATAAGGCTATCTACACATACAGTGAGAATGTACTTGATTCATTAGACAATAAATAAAATGCCACTGGTATATTTTGTGACCTGTCAAAGGCATTTGACTGTGTTAATCACAATATACTTTTGGGCGAATTAGAATATTACGGCGTAACAGGAAGTGCTGCAGAATGGTTCAAATCGTACATCTCTAATAGGAAACAAAGGGTGTCAATAAGAAAGAGAGGTGTACTGAACTATCAGGCCTTCTCAGATTGGGGACTAATAACATGTGGGGTCCCCCGAGGCTCTATCTTAGGCCCCCTGCTTTTTCTTGTATATATCAATGACCTTTCATCATCAACATTATCGGATGCCAAGTTTGTTTTATTTGCAGATGACACAAACGTTGCAATAAATAGTGAATCAAATATAGTCTTAGAAAGATCGGCTAATGAAAGTTTCATGGGCATTAATAAATGGTTCTTAGCCAATTCTCTGTCGCTAAACCTTGCAAAAACACGCTATATGCAGTTTAGGACTTGAAAAGGTTTCCTGCCAGTATATGCCTAGAGTATGACAACAGGAAACAGAAGAAGTTGAAAGTGTCAAATTCTTAGGATTACAGCTGGATAATAAATTGAACTGGGAGGAGCATACCACAGAACTGCTGAAGCACCTAAACAAGTCCCTGTTTGCTATGCGAATGTTGTCAGATATAGGAGATATAAAAATAAAAAATCTAGCATATTATGCATACTTTCACTCCATAATGTCATACAGGATTATTTTCTGGGGCAACTCGTCAGGCCAAGCAAATGTTTTCAGAGCACAAAAACCTGCGTTACGTATCATTTGTGGTGTCAACTAAAGAAAATCATGTAGAGGGCTATTTGAACTTGGGATACTTACTACTGCTTCCCAAGACATTTATTCTCTAATGAAATTTGTCGTTAATTTTTTTTTCAAACCAATAGCTCTGTCCATGGGCTCAATACTAGAAACAAGAATAACTTGCATAAAGATTTAAAGTCACATACTTTGGCTCAGAAAGGTGAACAATATTCAGCAGTACACATTTTCAATAACATGCCAGCAGCCTAACAAATTTAACTAGCAATAAAGTACAGTTTGAAAAGAGTCTAAAGGATTTTTTGATGGCCAACTCCTACTCCATTGATGAATTACTTACCAAAAGTGATTGATGTAAGTTATTGTATATAATATTCACAAATATGAATACTGTGTTCGGTTTGACTTCAGTACAAGTTTTGTGCAGCAATGTGATCATTGTAAATCAGTGTTGTAAATAAACAAATAAAAATAAAAAATAAAAATATGCTAAGAATTGTAATATGCACCTAGTATATCAGTATGTAGTAATAAGTTTTATATCCTTTAAAATGTAAATATTCTTAAGGTAATTGTTTTTCCTGACCAATTCCACATCCACAAGGGCAATTAATTTGGGATCAATGTTTGTGGTGCTCACTGTTGTTAGTAATAAAGATTTCCCTTCGTTAAAGTGCCTTGGTCCATCTGAAACCATCTTGAATGTTATATTATCCGACTGTGTTGCTGTTCCGCGAAATGAATCCTTCAAGTCACACAACAGAACAAAGGACAGCAGCTTGGTAAGTACCTACTTCAAATATTAATATTTCGTTACATTACAAGCTGCAGAAAATTGAAAGACAGTACTTCATAATTATACTTCAACCAGTTTTTCATAAATAGTAATTCTACCCAGTTGCTTTGACCTGCTTCTTCACCTAAAAAAATTAATTGTGGGTGAGGAGGTAGTCCTAATGGCATGTTTTTATGTTGTGTATTTCCTTTCCCCTTAATAATATTGCGTGAAATATAATGGTTTGTGC
This sequence comes from Locusta migratoria, assembly GCA_026315105.1. Classification (NCBI taxonomy): domain Eukaryota; kingdom Metazoa; phylum Arthropoda; class Insecta; order Orthoptera; family Acrididae; genus Locusta; species Locusta migratoria. The sequence goes on from CM048755.1 coordinate 389,909,184, forward strand.
ATTCTGACATATCACATGTCTTTGTAACACACAAATGAATGTAGAGGAAGGTTGTGTACCTTTGACAACATTTTATCTTTGACCACCGTGAGTTCTGGAGCCATGTGTGTTTGAAGAGGGGAAATATATGCTCTAGTTCTCATTTTTGCTACAGAAGCAGCAAATTCACTTGTTTTTGTGGTGTTGTTTGGAAGCACATTTATAAAATACGAAGTTATCCACTTGCATCCAGAAAAGTAAATATTATGCGTGTACTTTACTAAGTCATTTTGTCATGTAAATTATTTTCAATCTTAAATAAATCATTATTGATATATAATACTGTCAATAATGAGTGATATGTGTAAAAAAGTTTAAAGTTGAAACATAACCTAATATGGACATGTAGTCGTAAGTGAAATCTTGCTATATGTTGTACCTTTGACCACTCATTTCGATGTACCTTTGACCAGTCAAAGGTACAACATCAATGTATATTCAGTCAATAATAATACTTTCTTTTCAACAACAGAATGCCAAGAAGTAAGGCAGGAGTAACCAGGAAGAAAATGGTGAAAGAAGACATGGAACAAGCAGTGAGTGCTGTAATGTCAGGAGATATGACCATAGGCAAGGCAACAAAACACTTCAGCATAAAAAAAAAATAAAAAAAACACCTACACTGATTTTTCATTTAAAACAGTTCAGTGCGTCTGGAAAAGATAAGTTTGTACATTCACCAAACTTGGCTATGAAGAAAGTTTTCAATAAGGAGGATGAACTGTTGCTGGTTAAACATATAAAAGAAGCTGCGAAGATGCACCATGGTTTGAGCCTGATTGTAAGGCAACTGGCATACCAGTACGCTGTGGCCAACAATAAAAATGTTCTTCTATCCTGGACAACTGAAGAGAAAGCTGGACATAGTGCTTAAAAGATTTTCGTGAGAGGTACTCAGGAAAACTGTCTTTAATAAAACCAGAAGGAACTAGCTTTGCTCGAGTCACAGTCTTCAGTCGTGAAACTGTGAAACTTGTTTTCCAGAACTACAAATATATATTATCACGATAACTTTCCCTGTCATCTGACATTTGGAACTTGGACGAGACTGGAATGTCAACAGTCCATGTTACCAACAAAATCCTAGCCCCAAAGGAGTTTAAGCAAATTGGAGCCGTCACATGAAGGGAAAGAGGCGCAAATGTTACGATGACAGCTGCAGTGAACGCTGCAGGAACTCAATACCACCGATGCTAATTTTTCCAAGAGTCCACTTTAAGGAATTTGTTGAATGGTGCACCACCAGGGTTCATTGGTGGAGCATCTCGTTCAGGATGGTCCAATGAAGAGCTTTTTATTTATTTATTGAGTTTTTGAAGCACTTCATTCAACATGTCAAGCTTGATGCGGGAAAATGTGTTAAACGTTTTGCAGCTCAAATGTTAAAAGCAATTGGGAAAAATAAATTTGAAGTGACGTTTATGGGACAGTACAGATAGCATATCAACATTTTCACAATGCTCATGTGGATGATATCAGCGCTGTGTTAAAAGAAAAAATTGTTGGGAAGTTCACACGAGTGCAACCACAACGTCGTGGTCAAATAAAATTTATAATAATTTTCATTAAAACGATAACAAAATAATATGAACTTGTTACATTTTTGTAATATTTCTGTCTTTTTAAAGAAAAAAGTATAATGTAAGGTCACTTGTCATACTAATGATCTATTTTCTTCAGATGGTCAAAAGTACAACAGGAGGTACAACCACTGCATTGTACCTTTGACCAGTTTCAGAATTCTACTAAAAGTAATATTTCTATTAACTTGCTTCAGGCAAATAAAATTAAATAGCATTATAATACGAGATAAGGTTTGTACTGTCAAGTAACATAAAAAATAATGTTTAAAGTATTTATGGGTCATTTACAATTAAAAATATCAAAAGTGGTCAAAGGTACACAACCTTCCCCTATATAATTTAGTAACTTCATCTTCACAGCGTGATTTCACTACATACATCGACATACATACTCCGCAAACAACCCAAAGGTGCGTGGCGGAGGGTACTCAGTACTACTACTAGTTACTTGCTTTCCCGTTCCACTCCCGTATAGTACGAGGGAAAACCGAATGTTTGTATGCATCTGTACGAGCCCTAATGTCTCTGATCTTATCTTTCTATCACTGATGTAGCAACACTTGACGAATAGTTCACCTTTGTCCCACAAAACAGTTTTTCATATGTTAATGTTGCGATATCATGTATTTGTCGCAGTTTCCTCTTCAGCAACAGTTGCAGTGGTTTGTTTGGTACATCTAACAATGTAGGTACTGCAATCCGTACCAACTTCTTCTTATTCATGAAGTGGTTTCTTTCGAAGTATAGTGGTCGTATCTTTACGTTTATAGGTAAACAGACTCTCTTAGGATCCTTAGGTAACACAAATAATGTCAAAAGTGATGTTTTATTCTTGTATTCTTGCTTTTGTTGCTATTTACAACACTGCAAACGGTTCTGTTAGTGAAAATACGCAGAAGCAGGCGAATTATATGGTTTAAATTTGCTGGCCGTTTAGCGCACTGTAATTTCGATAGGTGACAAACACGGCCGGGACTGCCGTGACTGTATATTTTATACTGTGGTGAAGCTGTTTCGTTCCAAGGATTTAGCTTCACTCAGGGTGCTGGTTGCCTTGACAATAGTACATCAGGCAGCCCACTACCTGCGGTGGGAACTGCGAAGGAAATCTACACAAACAGCATTACCACGAACTTAGAGTGACAGTTACCACCCAATTCTGCCCAACAACTGCCGTGTCGTCAAGTGTCAAATAGGAGTGAAAAATACACTTGATTGAGGCGTTTTAACACAAAACTGACTAAGCTTGCTTGCAAACAAACCTTTGCGGTTGATAACTTAATAAAATTCTCTTTGTATTACATACACATCACTTGTTTACTCCAGTAAGCACCATATAATCACACCATTAACTCTGAATACTTCATGGACTATATTCCATGGTGACTGCTGTGCAATATACCGTAGTACAGATTAATTATTACTTACGTTTGAATAACTGAAAATAAGTAATATAACCCAGATGATTCTGACGTCCTTCCAGAAGGATGGGTTTCCGTTTTTGTTTTAAACATTTGAAGTAAATTGTTTCCTTCTGGCACAAAACACTTTCTCCAACATTGGACTGTCATTTGAATGTCAATCACTGACATGCAAATACTAACAATCATTGTTTTAGCACATTATTCTATGTTTGTCACCTTTGAAGATAAGGATTCAGAAGCAACGTATGAGTTAACTCATGATTTGGCTGTGTAAGTACTTACACGCCAATTTCATTTTCATTATTCAGAAACATATGGATGGCTTTGCAGTTGAAGTGTCATATGTAACATGTAATATTAGTGTTTTCATTTTTACTTCGTTCCAGAAGGACGTCCTTTTATGCCGTGTAAAATCAATGTTGCAACACTTTAACGATCTATTACAGATGTAATAAACTATATTTTAAACCAGAAGTAACCGAAAGAAAAAAATCAGGAACATCTGTGATGATAACAACAAAGACAACAATAAAAATAATAAGCTAACTTAGAAATTAAGCTTCATTGATGTTTCACTCAATGAGTTACCATTGCTAAGCAGTATGCCCTTGGTCAAAATCCAGTATACGCCCCTGCATCTACAGTACGGGAGTGTCGCGACTAGCAAGCCAGTTCTATCTATGTGCAACGAGATTAGATTAGATTAGTACTTGTTCCATATATCATGACTTCGTAATGACATGGAACGTGTCAGGTTAATGAAAGGTGTCTTTACAAATTATTACATTGTACTAAATATTACATGAAACAACTTTTTTAATTTTTTTTATTATTTTTTCAGATTTACTAATTTATATCTAAAAACTCATCTATAGTGTAGCCGGAGTTGCCACTCAGAAATTGTTTTAATTTATTTTTAAATGCTGGTTTGCTGTCTGTCAGGCTTTTGATGCTGTTTGGTAGGAGACCAAAGACTTCTGTGGCAGCATAATACACTCCTTTCTGTGCCAAAGCTAGATTAAACCTTGAATAGTGAAGATTATTCTTACTCCTAGTGTTGTACTTATGTACACTGCTATTGCTTTTGAATTCGGTGGGATTGGTAAAAACAAATTTCATAAGTGAGTACAGTATATATACTGAGAAGCTACTGTCAAGATCCCTAGCTCTTTGAATAAGTATCTGCAGGATGATCTTGGATGGCCTCCAGCAATTATTCTGATTACACGCTTTTGTACAATGAATACTTTTTTGCTCAATGATGAATAACCCCAGAAAATGATTCCTTACGAAAGAAGAGAATGAAAATAGGCATATTAAGCTGATTTACTGAGATGTATATCACCAAAATTTGCAATTAACCTAATAGCATAAGAAGCTGAACTGAAAAGTTTCAGCAGATCATCAATGTGTTTCTTCCAGTTCAACCCCTCATCAGTGCATACACCTAAAATTTTTAATATTCTACCTTTGCTACAGATTTCTGATCAAAGTCTATATTTATTAATGGTGTCATTCCATTTACTGTATCGAACTGTATGGACTGTGTATTATCAAAATTTAATGATAGTCCATTTGCTGAGAACCACTTATTGATTTTCTGAAAGACGTCATTTACAATTTCTTCAGTTAGTTCTTGTCTGTCAGGTGTGATAACTATACTTGTATCATCAGCAAAAAGAACCAGCTCTGCGTCTTCATGAATATAGAATGGCAAGTCATTAATATATATTAAGAACAGCAAAGGGCCCAAAACCGAACTATGTGGCACCCCATTTTGATTGTTTCCCAGTTTTAGGAATCAGCTGTTTCTTACATATTATGTGAATTACTTATGTCAACTTTCTGCACTCTTCCTGTTAGGTATGATTTAAACAATTTGTGCACTGTCCCATTCATACCGCAATACTTTAGTTTATGTAGAAGAATTCCATAATTTACACAATCAAGAGCCTTGGAGAGATCACAGAAAATCCCAACGGGTGGTGTCCGGCTATTCAGAGCATTTAATATTCCATTGGTGAAATTATATATAGCATTTTCTGTTATATATAGCATGTTCCAAGGCGCCTAGCTGCGGAGAGTGCTGCTGCTCGCCGTCGGAGGTTCTAATCTTCCCACAGGCATGGGTGTATTTGTTGTCCTTAGCGTAAGTCAGTTTAAGTAATTTGTAAGCCTATGGACTGATGACCAGAGTAGTTAAGTCCCAAGATTTACAAATATTTTAACATTTTTAACTCTGTGTGTGACTTCATGAAGCTGTGTGTGTATTTTCCAGAGCGATGGATGTTTTGGTTCTTGAATATATTTATTTCATCACTTCACCGTGTACTTCACAGTAACATTCCTGACTATAATTATTAGTGTCCTCTATAAATTCATTCCATTTTTGTGACACGACGATGAACGATATTGAAACATATATATTAACTGGCACCTTGTAAATGAAGAGACAAAATTCATAGTTTACTTTAGATTAAAGATCAGCCAGTTTGAACATGAACTGGAACTTATAGAAAGTCACATACAGAGAAACTGCTGCAACTGGGTCAACAAATCCATCAGTGTAGCTGAAAATATCGCAGTGATGCTAAGGTAATTGTTGTTTTATTTTATTATGTATGATTGTGGTTCTGTTAATGAGAACAGGAGTATGTTCACCAAAAAACTGGTGATACAGCTTGCGTCTCTCTCGTCTCAGGCTTTTTTTCATTCAGACTAATAGATTGACCAACTGTATTGCCTTTGAAATAAATTTCAATTTTGGAAAACTGTACAGTCGTCAACTTTTTACAAGAGAGTAAAATATAGCAGACACATACCAAACAAAATATTTTTCTATAGCTCGTTAGGTGTATCAACAGCAGATATAAGATTGTTTGGTGTATTGTTATAATTTATTTCATTCTCACCGGTTTCCATCCTAAACCATCTTCCAGGGAATATGGAAAACAAAACCAATTTAAAATATCAAGGATGCCATTCATACCGTACATGAGATAGGTGAATATAAATAGTACACTACAATAATTACCTTTGTTCCTATGAACTAAGACAATTTTCAAGGCGTGCCACAAAACGGACTGGATTGGTATGAATTAAATTCATGAAAATATTACATTAACATTGTCATCCATCTCCTCACACCTGTACATGTCAGCTAAACAATCAGCGGCACTTATTACTCCCAAAACCATACATGCAAAAAATGGTCCTCTTTCCACCTTCATTTCTCCGAATATTTTCCGTCTGTTCTTATATATGTCACTAGAATGCCATGAAATCTAAATCTGTTCAACATATAAGGTCATAAACTTAATAGCGAGATGAGCTCACATCTTATGATTGGATCATATCCCTTTTTCTTTTAAATATCAATTTATATAGAAATATATAATCCCTGAGATGGATTTTCGTCTCGAATATGTCAAAGACATTAAAGATAAATCTGAAACATCGAATTAAAATATGTGATGCGACCGGGAATCGAACCTGGGACTCCACACTTAGCATGCAGAAATCTTACCGCTGGACCAGCGTGTACCTCCCGATCGATGCGCCTCGGAATAGTCTACACACAATTTCCTTCACGTCACAAACTAGACCACGGCATCATTAACGATTAAGGCGCACGATTTCCTTCACGTCACAAACTTTAATTCAGCTTCTGTGCTGCCAAGGCTCTCCAAGCAGCGGAATAGTACCTTGGCAATGGATATATTGGAACTTTCCTGTCTAAGGTGATATAAATGTCAATGTAAGTAGAAATATATAATCCCTCAGACAGATTTTTGTCTCGAATATGCCAAAGACATTAATGATAAATCCGAAGCATTGAATTAAAATTTGTAACGAGACCAGTAATCGAACCCGGGACTCCACGCTTGATATGCACAGATCTTACCGCCTAATGTTTTTTTTTTTCTATGTATAGTTCTCTTCGTTGCGGACACTGATCGCTTTGTTCGTTGTCTTATTGGCTCAGCTTCTTTATTACAGAGGGCGTTGAGGCCTCTGACCGGGCGCGCTGAGCTACGGCGCCCGGGATTGACCTCGGTTTGTAGCAGCACTGTTCAAATGTATCCTTTCCTCAAACATTATGAACTACCTCGAAAAATCAAAAGTTCAAATGCCTGTAAACCTATTGAACTAAAACTGCTATGGTCATCAGTCCCTAGACTTACAAACTACTTAAACTAAATTACACTAAGGACAACACACACACACACACACACACACACACACACACATGCCTAAGGGAGGACTCGAACCTCCGGTGGAAACAGCCACCCAGTCCGTAGCATGACGCCATAGCCGATGCGGCAATTTCGGTTTACGTTGAAGAAGGAAGAAAGGGAGCTTAGGGTATAACGTACCGTCGACAGCTTGGTCATTGGAGACGGAGCAGACGCTCATAGTTTAGGTTAAGGATGGGTGAGGAAATCGGCCGCGCCCTTTGAAAGGAACCATCCCGGAATTTACCTGGAGTGATTTAGGAAAATCACGGCAAACCTAAATGTGGATGGCCGAACGTGGAATTGAACCACCATCCTCCCGAATGCGACTCGAGTGCGCTACCACTGCGCCACCTCGCTTGGTACGTTAAAGAGAACGCCGGCCGCGGTGGCCCAGGGGACTGAGGCGCTTCAGTCACAGTCTGCACGGCCACTACGGTCGGGGGTTGGAATCCCCCCTCGGGCATGGATATTTGTGCCGTCCTAGTTCGTAAGTAGTTCATAAGTAGTTTGTAAGTTTAGGAACTGATGACCCCGTAGTTAAGTCCCATAAGCTGTACAAACATTTGAACATTTTTTTTTTTTTTAAAGAGAACAACCTATAATCAACACGGACTCAAAGTATCGTTCTTGTGGAACACATCTAGCTCTTTAGTCTCATGAAGTGATGAGTGGTATCGACAAGGGATGTCAAATAGATTCTGTATTTCTAGATATCCGGAAGGCTTTGGACACTGTAGCTGACGAACTTTTTCTAATCATCTAATCATAAATGGTCAAATGTTTGTATAGTCTATGGGACTTAACTACGGGGTCATCTGTCCCTAAACTTACAAACTACTTATGAACTACTTACGAACTAGGACGGCACAAATATCCATGCCCGAGGGGGGATTCCAACCCCCGACCGTAGTGGCCGTGCAGACCGTGACTGGAGCACCTCAGTCCCCTCGGCCACCACGGCCGGCCATCTAATCATACTGCGTGCTTATGGACTTTGGCCACAGTTTTGGAGACGATCTGAGCAGCTCTCTTAGACTATTCGCAGATGATGCTTTCGTTTGTCTCTTATTAAATTAACCAGAAGATCAAAAGTAATTCCAAAATGATTTAGATAAGATAAAAGCATGGTGCAAACATTGGCAATTGACGGTTAATAATGATAATTGTGAAGTCATACATATGAGCACTCAAAGAAATCTGTCAATTCGATAAATCAGTCAAATCTACAAGCCGTAAATGCAACTAAATACACACGAATATCAATCATGAAATCGCAGTTGATGTCATATGTTCTGTGAATATTAAATAATAACAACTGCAGGATCAGAAGTGACGTCTGTTCTTCGGAACAGATGCCACATGTATATATAATCATGAAAAACTTAAATTGGAAGGAACACATATACAAAAATTGTAGAGACAGTGACCCGAAGGCTACGTTTTATTGTCAAAACATGTTCAAATGTTTGTAAATCTATGGGACTTAACTGCTTGGTTATTAGGACCTAGCTTACTAAGTACTTAAAATAAATTAAAGTGCCGGCCGCGGTGGCCGAGGGGACGCCAGGCGCCGTGGCTCAGCGCGCCCGGTCAGAGGGCTCAACATCCTCTGTATTATAAAACAGCTGAGACAAATGATCAACCAACGACCAAGCACGAACAATGAAAACGACCTCAGATCATGGAGCTAAAAAATAAATAAATAAATAAATGGGACTGAGGCGGTCCAGTCACGATCTGCACGGCCACTACGGTCGGGGGTTCGAATCTCCCCTCGTGCATGGATATTTGGGCACTCCTTAGTATTAAACTAACCTAAGGTCAACACACACAGCCGGCCGCGGTGGCCGAGGGGACTGAGGCGCTCCAGTCACGGTCTGCACGGCCACTACGGTCGGGGGTTCGAATCCCCACCTCGGGCATGGATATTTTTGCCGTCCTTAGGGTTAACTAGTTCATAAGTAGTTTGTAAGTTTAGGGACTGATGACCCCGTAGTTAAGTCCCATAGACTTTACAAACACTAGAACAACACACACACATCCATGCCCGACGAAGGACTCGAACCCGCGACGCGGAGGGCCGCGCGCAGCGCAGCACGGCGCTCCAGTACGCGTCGCTATTCAGCCCCGGCCTTTTCTTTTCAGAACACTTAAAGACGCAACAGTTCTACAAACAAAACTGCCGACACTACATCTGTGCGTCTAATTATGGAGCACTGCTGCGCATTTGTGTGATCTCTTCATAGTGGGACTGATGGAAGCTTTAGAGAAAGTTCAAAAAGGGCATTTCGTTTTGTATTATCGCGATGTAGGCGAGAGAATTTCACGGAAATGATGCCACTAGTCCGGTGCGGAAATCTTTAAAACAAAGGCTTTAAACATTGCGGCGAGTTTTATTTGCGAAATTTTATTTCGCCGTCTTTCTATTCCGAATGCGAAACATATTTTGCTAGCACCCACCTACACAGGGAGACACGATTTCGTAATAAAAGAAGAGAAATCGGTTCGAATACGGAAAGCTTTAAGCGTACCTTTTTCCCCCTTACGTTATTAGAGACTGGAAACTGTAGCGAAATACAATAACAGCGGTTCGAAGCGTCAGCCGTGCACGTCAACATGATTTGCAGAGTTTTCAGGTAGACGCAGATATAGAGCAGCTTTTAAAGAAAATCAATACTCACTGGTTGAAGGTTCACAGGAAATGCGATAGCCGAGTTGCGCTTGCCATACCCGAAAGACCGGTGGCGACTGCACCGCCCCCAGCGCGCTCTCACTGCTACCAACAGTCTAGTCGCGTCACGTGGTAACCAATACCCATGCGCAGAAACGCCCCCTAATTCCCTCTTCACCGTCGATGCCGAAATTGTGGTCGACAAATACTCATCGAATTTCCCACTCCACGTCGCTACATGTGCCAACGATTCTTTCCCTTCCGCTACTTACGTTGTCGATAACGCATCGCTTCCTGATTCACTCGTCGCCGGACGTAATTATCCCTAACTCGATCTGTCCACCTGACTTTCGTCAGCCTCGTGTGACACGTTTGAAAAACTTTTATCATTTAATCTTGGCCTTCGTACGAAAAAAAAAAAAAAGAGAGAGAGAGAGAGAGAGAGAGGAGACAGAACTAACGTATACTAAAGGCAGCACAAACATCCATTCCCGAGGGAGGGTTCGAACCCCCGACGGGGAACAGCTCATCGGAGCATGGCGTCTCAATGCGCTCGGCCACTCCGCGACGGCTCGGCCTTCTCCATTGTACATTTTCACACCTGAATAGAGACATGCCACAGACATAGATTGCCTGAAAATTTGGTGTTTTAGCAGCACTTTTTCTGAGTTTAACCATCCTATTGTGTTCGAAACAGAGACACACATATTGTGTGGGCCGGCCGCGATGGCCGAGGAGACTGAGGCGCTCCAGTCACGGTCTGTACGGCCACTACGGTCGGGGGGTTTGAATCCCCCCTCGGGCATGGATATTTGTGCCGTCCTTAGTTGTAAGTAGTTCATAAGTAGTTCGTAAGTTTAGGGACTGATGACCCCGTAGTTAAGTCCCATAGACTATACAAACATTTGAACATTTTTTGAACACATATTGTGAATGGGTCAGTTAGACCCGCAATTTAAAAAACATATATTCTTCGATGTTACTTCAAAATACATTATGTATATAGTTTTCTCATCTAGAAAAACAGATATTGAAGCTTTGCAGCATTTATTGAACATAATTAGTGTAAAAAAATTATTTATTAGATTTTAGATTATGAAACAAATAATGTTCATACAAGTTTTTATAAGTGAATTGTTGCATAAAAGTGCAAGCTACAGCTTAAATTTTGTCCCTTATTGCAAACATTAATTAACCTAAAATTACATTTAAATATGATAATTAATTCTGAAGAACTATATTTAGCTTCAGTATATGCGTGTTTTATTAGCTTACACAATTACTGCAGTAAATATTTGCATGCTCTTGGCATAGGAATGACTGACAGTTGTTACATTTCTTATTAGTCTTTCGATCTTTCTTCTGTCCACACTCTTTACACCGGCACCTTTCCTCTTCCTTTGCTCCATAAGTCGTTCCTGCAATATTTTCCAAATTTACTTTTATCTTGTTAGGAATATTTTTGGACATTCTTTCCTCTTGCATTGGTCTTGTTAGCTCATATCCAATCTCTTAGAAAAAGGCGTCTTTTGTACAATTTCTTTTGATAGTAGCCTGGATTAGTGTGTATATACAACACCAGCATTTATTGCAGCAACGTGTTGCATGTTATAAAATAAACAAACTGGCCATCGCTTAGTACATCTTTTACAGGAAACAGTACTGGTGAGTTTATCTGTCGTGTCAACTCCTCCTTTCGTTTTGTTGTAATGCAGTATTACCTCCGGCTTCTTATGTTCTTCTGAAGACACGGTAGAGTCATGGTGCATTGTAGAGAGTAATATGATAGCAAAAAATAACACTCATAGGGAAATATAATACAACTTAAAAATGGCACTAGGTAAAAGGTAAATAGAGTTGATGAATGATACAGGTTATCATCTTTCTATACAGTCAGTATAACCAGTAGATAAAGGGAGAACGACTGGAAAGTCTTTCACAGCACTTCATTCCCCACTACAAAAATCAACTTTGGCTGAAACAAATTTCAAACCCAAAACCACAGTGGTGATCAGCCAACGTGTTAGACACTAGAGTACTACGCAGCGCTGTAATGATAACGGTACAATGGTCAAATACAGAAAAGTATATTATATATATTATGCTCACCTTGCTTTTGACACAGCTGGAGGATTTGTAGACCACTCTGTACCATTGCGCGACGTATATACATTTCCAATTACGCTGGTTTCTTTAGACAAAACCACGCTTTCGTCTACTTCGATCACATCACTCTCCTCACTTCTAATCGGTACATTATCAACATCACTTGAACTGTCAACAGAATCTTGATCGTTTGACAGTATCATCTTCTATTTCGTCATATGACTCATTTACAAGCCTTTCTAATTGTTCATGACTTAGAAACCGACTAGCCATGTTGACAAACTCAGACTATATCTGCAGTCGTTATAAAGAGTCCCACAACAATGTGAATGCCTCTGAGCCATTTTAGACCATACGACAACAATCACAAGTATTTCTAACAATTCATTCGTAGAAACTAAATAAAAATTTCCACCTGGGTCTAAAAAACCCATTCACAATTAGTGTGTCAAAGCTACGTAGCTCCGAAAGTATTTTAGACTTTAAAACGACAATTGAGGATAACATAAATTATTACCTATTTGAGGAATACATAACGCCATGTTGCAAAATAAATAAATAACATTTAGGACTTTATGTTAATTTTAGTAAACGAACTGGGTCAGTTAGACCCATTCATAATAGGAAGGTTAACGTGTAGCCGTGCAGAATTTTCATCTGCTACCCACTCTGTTATCAAAAATGTTTGTACAACTTACGGGACTTAACTACGGGATCATCAGTCCCTAAGCTTACAAACTACTTATGAACTAGCTAAGACTAAGGACGGCACAAATATCCATGCCCGTGGGGGGATTCGAACCCCCGACCGTAGTGGCCGTGCAGACCGTGACTGGAGCGCCTCAGTCCCCTCGGCCACCGCGGCCGGCCCACTCAGTTATCTTCGCTTTCATTTGTTTATGCGTCCGTTATAGGTAGAAATAATATACGCTCCATTTCATTAAGCAGTTGTAAAAATTCCTGTTCTCTATCGCCGACCTGTGCTATAAGATTTCTGTTGCTGTTGTCGTGTTCTTATTGATGTGGTCTTCAGTACGAAGACAGGTGCGATGAACCTCTCCACGCTGCTGTATTCTGTGGAAATCTGATCATTTCTAATTAATTACTGTATCCTTCTGAACGTACTTACTATATTCTCTTCTTTGAATCCTTCTGCCATTTTTACCGCAACAGTTCCTCCAAATACTAATTTGGTTATTCATTGATGTCTCAGAATGTGTACTTTCAATCGACCCCTTCGTTTAGTCACGTTATTAGACATTTTTCCCCAATTTCATTCAGCATCTCCTCAATGACTACATTATCCACTCATCTGATCTTCAGCACAATTCTATAACACCATATTTCAAAAGTTTTTGTCCTCTCCTTGTCTAAACTATTTATCGGCCATATTTCACTTTCATACAAAACAATATCCACCTTCAAGATAACTTTTAACACTTAAATCTACATAAGACGTCAAAAAAAGTTATTGTCTTAGGAAATACTTTCTAGTCATTGGCTGAGTACATTTTACATCCTCTCTAATTCGACCATCAAAAATAATTTTGCTGTAGTAACAACAAAACTTACCTACTGCTTTCATAGCCTCGCTTTCTAACAGTTCCCTAGGCATCGAATAATAAAATAAGACTACATTTGCTTTTGTAAATATTCAGCTTATGTCCTACCTTTCAAACACACTCCTCATATCGTGCAACTGCTCTTTCAAATTCTTTGCTGTTTCTGACACTACTACAATGTTATAGGCAAACCTCGCAGTTTTTCTTCCTCTCCCTGAACCTTAATTCCTTCTCCAAAGTTTTCCTTGTTCCCTTTCCCGTTTGCTCAATGTACAAATTGAATAACATCGAGAATAAACTACGGCCTTGTGTAACTCCCTTCTCAACAACAGCTTTTTTTTTTCATGCCCCTCAATTCTTACAACTAGCGTCTGGTTTCTGTACAGATGTACAGTATAAAAGTATATAACCATTAATTCTTTATATTTTACTGCTCCTACAGTCGTAACTTCAGAGAGTGTATTCTCCTGATCTACAGAAACTATAAATGTAACATTGCCTTTGCTTAACGTATCTTGCAAGAAAACTCGTAGGGTCAGTATTTTCTCGACTGTTCCATAATCTAAAATTATCTCCCCTGAGATTAGTTTCTATTAGTTATTCCATTCTTCTGAAAATAATTATTGTTGCTATTTTGTAACCATGACTTAGTAGACTGACAGTTCGGTAATATTCATACCTGTCATACCTCCTTTCTTTGGAACTGCAGAAGTTTTACTTAGAAGAAAAAGTGGGGTAATTAATTTTATATCAACAAATAATTACTATCCTTGAGACAACATTGTCTCGTTATACCAAATGCATTAAATATAAGGTAGGCATTGAATTAAAATTGTTGCTGTGGCCAAGATTCGAACCCGGGACCTCCTACTTACTAGGTAGGCGCTGTGTTAGCTGAGTGGTCTAATGCGCCTACCTAGTAAGTAGGAGGTCCCGGGTTCGAATCCCGCCCACAGCACAAATTTTAATTCAATGCCTTTCCTAATATTTAATTAATTTTATGTTTTTCCTCCGGTACATGTCTGCAGTTCTGGTAAACACTGAAGTGCCCATCATAGCGCGAGGCTAGAGGATCCAAAATAATTGCAGAACGACATGTTGACCATAGCTGTTTATTTTTTCCTCGGTGTTACCGGTTTCGGTCGTTTACCATTATCAAGCGTTAGCAGAGATTAGCTAATAGCTTAACATGTCGTTATACAAGAATTCAAAATTATAACATAAGAATTTGCTGTCATTGTTCTAGTCATTGATAGTATCACAGTGGCTGACTGTTACAGAAGCCACTCGTCAGACCAAGTTTCCAATCATCAGCCGGCCGCGGTGGCCGAGGGGACTGAGGCGCGCAAGTCACGGTCTGCACGGCCAATACGGTTGGGGGTTCGAATCCCCCCTCGGGCATGGATATTTGTGCCGTCCTTAGTGTTAGCTAGTTCATAAGTAGTTTGTATGTTTAGGGACTGATCACCCCGTAGTTAAGTCCCATAAGCTATAGGGTAAGGTGGTACAAATTCGATATAGGTACAATTCTGATCAACATAAATTTTCGCGCCATTTGTCAGTGTCGTAGTGTCTCGTTGTGTGGCATTGTAGCGTAACAGGTTTCTACAGCTCCTCCTGTCTTTTCCAAGAATATACCACTTTGTGCTAAGGAGAGATAATTTTTTTCCCGTTAGGAGGTAACTGAAGCTACTTAGTCTAACGAGCTCTTATAAATTTTCTATTTAAGGGTGACTAGATTGTCTACCCAAAATGCAATGTTTGGTACAACGAAGTACGCGTAGGTGCCTGACGAAAAAAGTGCTTTTTATGTGGAAGATGCCCTTGGTCAAAATTCTACTAGGAAGTGATCACAATTGTACCTAGTGTGGTACATTTTCGATCGATTTTTCTCAATTCTGTAACTTTTTTGTGTGTCTATATTTCTAATTGTCTAATATTTGTGTTACATGTTAGTTAAACATCCAAGAACAAGTGCTATAATTAAAATTACATCTTTTCTCAATATATTTCCAGTTACAATAACATTTGTCCGAAATGATCGAAATTGTACCACCTTACCCTATAAACATTTAAACATTTAAGTCCAATCATCAACAGTCCAGTGTCGCTGTTGTGGGGCCTAGGCTAGGAGGAAAGCTTTGTGTCGTGCAGTCAGCAAGCGTACACGAGAGGGCCTTCAGCTCCGAAAGCCCATATGGATCATGTTTCGTTGAATGGTTCGCACACTGTTCGCGGATGATGCTGTCGTTTATCGGTTAGTGAAGTCAACAGAGGATCAAAAGCAACTGCAAAGCGATTTAGACAAAATTTCTACTTGGTGCGAAAATTGGCAATTGACACTAAATAAAGAAAAGTGTGAAGTAATAGACATGACCACTAAAAGAAATCCGCTGAACTTCAATTACGCGATAAATCAGTCAAACCTTAAGGTCGTAAATTCTACCAAATTCCTAGGAGTTACAATTACGAACAACATTGACTGGAGAGAACACGCCGGCCGTGGTGGCCGAGGAGACTGAGGCGCTCCAGTCACGGTCTGCACGGCCACTACGGTTGGGGGTTCGAATCCCTCCTCGGGCATGGATATTTGTGCCGTCCTAGTTCGTAAGTAGTTCATAAGTAGTTTGTAAGTTTAGGGACTGATGACCCCGTAGTTACGTCCCATAAGCTTTACAAACATTTGAAATATTTTTTGAGAGAACACATTGAAAATATTGTGGGAAAGGCGAATCAAAGGTTACGTTTGATTGGCAGAACGCTTCGGAGATGCACCAGCTCCACCAAAGAGACTGCCTACATCACACTTGTGCGTCCTCTCCTGGAGTACTGTTGCCCCTTGTGGGACCCTCACCAGGTGGGACTGACGGAAGATATTGAGAAGGTTCAGAGAAGGGCAGCTCGTTTTGTTTTATCACGTTACGGGTGGAAAGCGTCACGGAAATGTTGCACGAATTGGGGTGGAAATCATTAAAAGAAAGACGTTATTCATTGCGGCGTGATCTGTTTGCGAAGTTTCAATTACCGACTTTTACTTCTGAATGTGAAAATATTTTGCTAGCACCCACCTACTTAGGGAGACATGGCCATCCCATAAAATAAGAGAAATCAGATCGAAAACGGAACGATTTAGGTGTTCTTTCTTCCCGCGCGCTATTAGAGAATGGAACGGTAAAGAAAAGTTATGAAAGTGGTTAATGAACCCTCTGCCAGGCACTTAAATGTGATTTGCAGAGTATCTATGTAGATGTAGATGACACTTGCCCATCACTGAAATCCGCAGCAGTTCGCGTAAGGGTTGCACTTCCGTCTCTTCAGTCGCCGTTGGTCCCCTTCTTGCAGGACCTATATCCGTCTGAGACTTGATGTTTTGCTGGATTACCATTACTCGTGAAATGGTCGTGCGAGAGAATTCCCCCCTCATCACTACCACGGAAATGCTGTGTCCCATCTCTTGCGCCGACTATAACACCACATTGAAACTCACTTAAACCGTGATAATCTGCCATTGTAGCAGCTGTACCGATCTAACGCCTGCATCTGACATTTATTGTCTTATGTAGGTGTTGCCGACCGCAGCACCGTCTTCTGTTAGTCGTGGGTTAATTCGCTTGCTGCATTTGAAGGGGAACAGCGCAGCAAGATTTCATTCTGAGATGACGGAAAACTACAGCAACTATGGGCCATCATACGACATAGTGAATAATGGCATGGCGATTATTCCGTGGAACGCAGGGAACGAGTTAGTCTCTTGAAGTTTACTCAGAAATAATTTGGCCTTAAATTAACTACGTTTAATTGTACATTGTTCAAATATTTAGGCGTAACATGGAAGAGCTATATGAAATGGAACGAGCATGTAAGGACAGTTGTGAGTAAGGCGGACAGCCGACTTCGGTTTATTGGGAGAATTTTGGGAAGATGTACTTCACCTGTAAAGAAGACCGCGTATAAAACGCTTGTACGACCACGTATTGAGTATTGCTCAAGTGTTTGGGACCCGTAGCAGATCAGTTTAAAGGAAGACATAGAGGCGGTTCAGAGACTAGCAGCTAGATTTGTTACCGGTAGGTTCGACCAATGCGCGAGTGTCACGGAAATGCTCCGGCAACTCAATTGGGGATCGCTGGAAGAAATACGACGTTCTTTTCGTGAATTTCTGTTA
This sequence comes from Locusta migratoria, assembly GCA_026315105.1. Classification (NCBI taxonomy): domain Eukaryota; kingdom Metazoa; phylum Arthropoda; class Insecta; order Orthoptera; family Acrididae; genus Locusta; species Locusta migratoria. Next base: position 389,926,972 of record CM048755.1, read on the forward strand.
AGTAAATTTAGAGGGCCGGAATTTGAAGCTGAGTATAGTACGATCTTGCTGCCGCCTACTTACATTTCGCGTAAAGATCACAAAGACAAGATAAGAGAAATTAGGGCTCGTACGGAGGCATATAGGCATTCTTTTTTTCCTCGTTCAATTTGGGAGTGGAACAGGAAAGGAAATGCCTAGTAGTGGTACACTGTACCCTCCGCCACGCACCTTACGGTGAATTGCGGAGTATGTATGTAGATGTAGATGTAGATTGTGTGGTATCGGTGTTCGGCGTGGCACCAGCCACCACGATACTACTATCGACTGCTGTCTCAGTCACGGGCGCCGGAACACCGTCAGTTGGCGATAACTCTTCCTAAAATCCTGTCAGAGGCCGCGCGCATGTACGCGAAGACCATCACGCGGGTCTGCTCTGAGTAGCTGAACTATAGTTACACAGCCGGCACATATGGCCTGTGAGAGGGAGTGCATTGTTTCGTCGAACAGTGTTCTCACCGTGCTGTAGTGTTCAAATGCTGAAATGTTTTTAAGGGACCACACTGCCAAGATCATCGGTCCCTAGACTTAAAAACTAGTTAAACTACATCTACATTTACATACATCTACATACATACTCCGCAATACACCGTAAGGTGCAAAATGTTCAAATGTTTGTATAGTCTATGGGACTTAACTACGGGGTCATCAGTCCCTAAACTTACAAACTACTTATGAACTACTTACGAAGTAGGACGGCACAAATATCCATGCCCGAGGGGGGATTCGAACCCCCACCGTAGTGGCCGTGCAGAGCGTGACTGAAGCGCCTTAGTCCCCTCGGCCACCGCGGCCGGCCCGTAAGGTGCGTGGCGGAGGGTACACTGTACCACTACTAGGCATTTCCTTTCCTATTCCACTCCCAAATTGAACGAGGAAAAAAAGAATGCCTATATGCCTCCGTACGAGCCCTAATTTCTCTTATTTTGTCTTTGTGATCACTACGCGAAATGTAATTAGGCGACAGCAAGATCGTGCTACAACTCAGCTTCAAATTCCGGCCCTCTAAATTTCCTCAACAGAATTTCACGAAAAGAACGTCGTCTTTCCTCCAACGATCCCCAATTGAGTTGCCGGAGCATTTCCGTGACACTCGCGCATTGGTCGAACTTACCAGTAACAAACCTAGCTGCTCGCCTCTGAACTGCTTCTATGTCTTCCTTTAAACTGATCTGCTGAGGGTCCCCAACACTTGAGAAATACTCCAGACGTGGTCGTACAAGCGTTTTATACGCGGTCTCCTTTACAGATGACGTACATGATCCCAAAATTCTTCCAATAAACCGAAGTCGGCTGTCCGCCTTACTCACCACTGTCCTTACAAGTTCGTTCCATTTCATATATATAACTAACTTATGTCAAAAAATAACATCACACACACACACACACACACACACAGGCTCGAGGGAGGACTCGAATCTCCGACGGGAGCGGCCAAGCAATCCGAAACTTGGTGCCCCTAACAGTGCGGCCATTCCCCCACGGTGCTAAGCTGTTGTGTAGTGCCTCAAGACTCATCGCTACAGACTCCGAGTAGACGGCGCTTGTTTATGGGCTGACAGTGACTGGAAATTAAACCTTACTAGTTTAGAATTACTGAATTTTCTCCAATGTCCCAAGTCATTTATTTGTTTTTATAACTATTACATCCAAATAAGAGACGCGTATAGTAAGCAAATTCAAGTGGATGTGGGTTGCCGTTCTTATGAGGAGATGAAAAGGCTTGCTCAGGATAGAGTAGGGTGGAGAGCTGGATCAAACCAGTCTCCGGACTGAAGACCATAACAACAACAACATCCAAATACATATCTTTGTCTTCATAAATATCACTTCCACCCTCTTGATATTGCGAAGGTGGGGTGGCTTTCGTGCCTCAACGATACAGATAGCAGTACCGTAGGCTCAACCATAGCGAAGGGGTAAAGCTCGTGCAAGTACTCGTGGTCCTTGCTTTCACAACTTGTGTGCTTGGCGAGTCCATTCCTTCATTATGGAGGGGCGGCCGCCTTAGTTTCGTGTTGCCTACTGGTCGCGGGGCGCAGTTGAGAGACGACCAACAGACGAAGCGAACGGCTCACCACGCAACGTGCAACTGAGCCGGACGCCCCTCCAAAACAAACGAATGGACTCGCCCTGTGCACAACTCGAGAATGCGTTTCTGCGCACGGGTCACGACTTCTTGCGAGAACTCCATGTGTGGAAAGTCCAGACAAGCGTATGACTCCTGAACAGGGGCAGCAGCCTTTTCAGTAGTTACAGGAGCAACAGTCTCGATGATTGACTGAGCTTGCCTTGTAACATCAGCTAACGTGCCTTGCCATGAAGTTGCTGTGAAAGGCTGAAAGCAAGGGGAAACTACAGTCGTTACTTTTCCCGAGGACATGCAGCTCTACTATATAAATATATGATGAAGGTGTCTTCTTGGGTTAAATATCCCGGAGGTAAAATAGTCCCCCAATTGAGATCTCTGGATGTCGTCATCAGGAAAGTCAACACTGGCATTCTACGGATTGGAGCGTGGAATGTCAGATCCTTTAATCAGGTAGGGAGGTTAGAAAATTTAAAAAGGAAAAGGGTTAGGTTGGATTTAGCTGTAGTGGGCATTAGCAAAGTTCGGTGGAAACAAGAAGGAAGGAAGGAAGGAAACTTAGGGTTTAACGTCCCGTCGACAGCGTGGTCATTAGAGACGGAGCTTACGCTCGGTGTTTGGCTAAGGATGTGGAAGGAAATCGGCCGTGCCCTTTTGAAAGGAGCCATCCCGGCATTTGCCTGGAATGACTTAGGGAAATCACGGAAAACCTAACTCTGGATGGTCGGAGGTGGATTTGAACCACCATCCTTTCGAATACGAGTCGAGTGTGTTACCACTGCGCCAACTCGCTCGGTCGGTGGAAAGAAGGAATGGGAAATCTGGTCAGGTGCTTACAGGATTATAAATACAAAATCAGTTGGTGGTAACGCAAGGGTCAGTCTGATAATGAATAAGAAAATAGGAATCCGGGTAAGTTACTATGAACAGCATACTGAACGCATTGTCATAGTAAATATAGACACGAATCGGATCTGTAGTTCAATTTTATATGCCAACTTGATCTGCCGATGATGGCGAGATCGAAGAAATGTATGAGGAGATAAAAGAAATTATTTAGACAGTTAAGGGAGAGGAAAACTTGATTGTGATGGTGGATTGTAACTCGGTAGTGGGAAATGGAAGAGAAGGAAATGTATTTGGTGAATGTGGACTGGGGAAAAGGAATGAAAGAGGATATCGCGTGGTAGACTTTTGTGCAGAGCACAGTTTACTCACCACAAACATTTGGTTAAATCATCGTGAATGAAGGTTGTTAATGTAGAAGAGAACAGGAGACACTGGAAAGCAGAAGATTGACTTTATAATAGTAATACATAGGTTTAAAAACCAGTTTTAAACTGTAATACATATCCAGAGGCAGATGTAGACTCTGACCATGATTTATTGGGTATGAACTGTAGATTAAAACTTGAGAGACCAGAAAAAGGTAGAACATAAAGGAGATGGAATGTAGACAAATTGAAGGAACCAGAGGTGGTTGTGAGTTTCAGAGGGAACAATAGTGAAGGATTGACCGAAATGGGGAAAAGTAACACAGCAGAGGAGGAATTGGCAGCTAAGGCCGCAGTTGATGAAATAGGTAGAATAATAAGGCGTAATAGAATCCCCTGAATAACACAGTAGATAGTGAACTTAATTAATGAAAGGAGAAAATATAAGAATACAGCAAATGAAGCAGGCAAAATGGACTATAAACGGCTGAAAAATAAGGTTGAAAGGAAGTGCAGACTGGTTAAGCAGGAGTGGCTAGAGGACAAACGCAGATCCATAGACGAATGTATAACCAGCAGGAAAGACAGATACGGCATAGAGGAAAATAAAAAAAAAAAATGTTCAAATGTTTGTATAGCTTATGGGACTTAACTACGGGGTCATCAGTCCCTAAACTTACAAACTACTTATGAACTACTTACAACTAAGGACGGCACAAATATCCATGCCCGAGAGGGGATTAGAACCCCCGACCGTAGTGGCCGTGCAGACCGTGACTGAAGCGCCTCAGTCCCCTCGGCCACCGCGGCCGGCGGAAAATAAAAGAGACATTTGAAGACAAGATATACAGCTGCAGGAATATCAAGAATGATATGTAAATCCAGTACTAAGCAAAGAATGGAAAGCTGAAAGATGGAATGAATTATAGAGGGTCTATACAAAGGAAATGAACTCGAAGTCAGTATTTTAGAAATGGAAGAGGAAGTAGAGGAAGATGATATAGGAGATACGTTAGTGCGAGAAGAATTTGACAGACTACTGAAATCTTTCAATCAAAACAAGGCTCCTCGAGTAGATGATATTACATCTGTACTGCTGATATCGACGGAAGAGCCATATTAGACAGGGGAAATACCCACCAACCTCAAAAAGCAATTCCAATTCCAAAGAAATCGAGTGTAGACAAGTGTGAAAATGACAAAACTAACAATTTAATAAGTCATTGTTCCAAAATACGAACATGAATTATTTACAGACGAACGGAAAAACTAGTGGAACCTGACCTTGGGGGCGGGGGGATCAGTTTGGATTTATGAGAAATGTAGGAACACAAGAGAAAATACGTTACGACTTATCTTAGAAGATAGGATAAAAATACCACCACCATGAAGCACAGACATTGCCAAGGTGGGGTGGCTTGCGCGCCCCAACGATACAGATAGCCATTCCGTAGGTGCAACCACAGCGGAGGGTTATCTGTGGAGAGGCCAGAAAAAAGTTTGGTTCATCATTAGTGGCAGCGGCCTTTTAAGAAGTTGCAGGGGCAACAGTCTGGATGATTGAATGAGCTGGCCTTGTAACATCAGTTTGCCATGCAGTTACTGCGAACGGCTGAAAGCAAGAGGAAACTACAGCCGTTACTTTTCACGAGGACATGCAGCTCTACTGTATGAATATATCATGATGGCATCCTCATGGGTAAAATATTCCGGATGAAAAATAGTCCCCCATTCGGATCTCCAGGCGGAGACTACACAGGAGGATGTGATCATCAGGAAAGACAACACTGGCATTCTATGGATCGGAGCATGGGATGATAGATCCCTTAATCGGGCCTGGAGGTTAGAAAATTTAAAAAGAGAAATGGATAGGCTGAAGTTAGATATAGTGCTGATTTGTGAAGTTTGGAGGAAAGAGGAACAGGATTTCTGGTCAGGTGAATACAGGATTATAAATACAAGATCAGTTGAGGGTATGACAGGTGTAAGTCTGATAATGAATAAGAAAATAGGAACACAGGTAAACTACTATGAGCAGCGCAGTGATCGTATTACCGTAGTTAAGATAGACACGAAGCCAACACCGACCACAATAGTACAGGTTTATATACCAACTAGCTCTGCCGATGATGAGGAGATCGAAGAAATGTATGAGTCAGTAAAGGAAATTATTCAGACAATTAAGGGAGAGGAAAACCTAATGGTGTTCAGAGACTTAAATTTCGGTAGTAGGAAATGAAAGTGAAGGAAAAAAGGAGGTGAATATGGACTGTGCAAAGGGAATGAAAGAGGAAGCCGTCTGGTAGAATTTTACACTGAACATAATTTAATCATAACAAACACCTGGTATAAGAATCACGAAAGAAGGTTGTATACGTGGAAGAGACCAAAGACACCGGAAGGTACCAGATAGACTTTATAATTGTAAGACATAGATTTCGGAACCAGGTTTTAAACTCAGGGGCAGATATAGACTCTGATCATATCTTATTGGTCATGAACTGTAGGCTGAAACTGAAAAAAAAACTGCAGAAAGGTAACAAAATAAGAAGGTGGGAAATTGATAAATTTGGATAAATTGAAGGAACTTCAAATTATTGAAAATTACAGAGGGAGTTTTAGACAACCATTGACAGAAACGGACCGGGGGGGAATGAACCAGTAGAGGAGGAATGGATAGCGTTGAGAGATGAAATAGTTAAGGCAGCAGAGGACCAAATAGATAGAAAGGAAAGACCTACAAAAAATCCTTGGCTATCACAGGAAAGACTAAATTTAATCTATATCTATAAATGTGAATGTTGTTCGGTGTATGTTTATCACGTCTGAACCACAAGACATAAAGAACTAAAAATTTGTACAATTACTAATGTCTACCCGGGAAAGGCTTTAGGCACGATTTTATGGCGATCGGATAGCTATTTATCTATATACATTAATGTGAATGTCTGTTCGGTGTACGCTTATCACATCCGAACGACAAGACGCAGAGACTTAAATATTTGTACAGTTACTACTTTATACCTGTCGGAGGTTTTGGGCACGGTTTTATAGCGACCTGAGAGATATTTAGTAATATGAAGAATATATCGCGAAATGCGGAACAATAATTATTCTTTGAAAATTATATTTACTCTTTGAAAATGGTTTTATTGGTTGCATTGTTGCTTGAGGGTTGATAATGATAAAAGGGTGGAGTGTATTGGGATGGAAAGTTATCGGTGTATATAAAGCTCTACGTGTGTGTATGTGTGTGTGTGTGTGTGTGTGTGTGTGTGTGTAAATATTTCGCTTTGCAACGAAACCTACAGAACACAAACGAATGGTATATGTGTAATTGTTGTCCGAAGTCTCCCGCTGTACACCATAGCAGTTCCATGCCGATACCTATAAGGGGGTGGAAGTTATGGTGGTTGAAAGTCGTCAAATTATAAAAAAAAATTCTGACTGAAGGCCAGCGATGACTTTTGCGACTCTGTAGCGAGGAGGTTACATACAGCGAAACGTGATGCCACAGAAATTTCTTTAAATACATCTCTTTAAAAATATCGATTTGACGTTTCGCGCATTACATCCCTTGAAGCTGGCCGCGGTGGCCGAGGAGACTGAGGCGCTCCAGTCACGGTCTGCACGGCCGCCACGGTCGGGGGTTCGAATCCCCCTCGGGCATGGATATTTGTGCGGTCCTTAGAATTATTTAGTTCATATGTAGTTTGTAAGTTTAGGGACTGATGACCCCGTAGTTAAGTTCCATAAGCTATACAAACATGTGAACATTTGAACATCCCTTCAGATATGCCGTTTCAGTTCAAAAGACATCAATTTCCACTTCGTCTAGCTTTTGCCATGACAATTAACAAAGCTCAAGGACAATCATTAAACGTCATAGGAATCCATTTACAGCCCTCATGTTTTTCACATGGTCAATTATACGTCGCTTGCTCTAGGGTGGGCAACCGAAAAAATCTCTACATTTACACTCCAAACAATAGGGGCCTACTACAAATAACATAGTTTTCCAGAATGCCCTAAAATGAAATTAAAATGAATTTGGACATTAATCTTGCCATAGGTGTTGAGATATTGCAACACAGGCTGTAAGGAATAATGTATGTACTATTTATTGTAAATCATTAAGCACTTCACATAATTTTATTTTTTTATTTGAATGTTGATTAAAAATGTTTGTTTCTAAAGAAGGTGTTGTATTTCATTTCATCCTTCAAAACCAGTCTCATAGCACACTACTGAAAGATAGCTTATCTATCATAACCAACACGCGAGCAGAGCCGCGAGTTTAAGCTAGTTAAAAATAAACATGCAGTAAATGAAACAGGCAAAATGGAATACAGACGACTTAGAAATGAGATTGACAGTAAGTGCAAAATAGCTAAGCAGGAGTGGCAAGAAGGCAAATGCAACTCAGTAGAAGAATGTTGAAATATGGGAAAAGATACCGCCTACAGGAAAATAAAAGAGACATTTGGAGACGAGAAAAGCAGTTGTATGAATATAAAGAACTCAGATGGGAAACCAGTTCTCAGGAAAGAAGGGAAAGCTAAAAGGTGGAAACAGTTTATAGTGGGAATCTACAAAAGCAATGAAGTTAGAGACAATATTGTAGGAAGGGAAGAGGAAGTAGATGAAGATGAAATAGGAGATACTATACTGAGAGACGAATTTGACAGAGCACTTACAGACTTAAGACGAGACAAGGCCCCTGGAGTGGACGACATTCCCTCACAATTACTGAAGTCTCTGGGATAGCCAACCATGACAAAACTAATTCACCTGGTGCATAAGATGTATGAGACAGGGGATATACCCTAAGACTTTAAGAAAAATGTAATAATCCCAATTCCAAAGAGAGCACGCGCAGACATGTGAAAATTACAGAATCATCAGTTTAATAAGTCATAGTTGCAAAATTTTAACACGGATTATTTATAGAAGGATGTAAAAACTGGTAGAAGCCGACCTCGGGGAAGATCAGTTTGGATTCAGGAGAAATGAATGAACACAGGAGGCAATCCTCTCTTTACGGCTTATCTTACAAGATAGATTAAGGAAAGGCAAACCTATTTTCTAGCTTCTGTAGATTTGGAGAAAGCTTTTGACAGTGTTGATCCGAAGAAACTCTTTCAAATTCTGAAATCAGCAGGAGTAAAATATAGGGAACCAAGGTTTATTTGCAACTTGTACAAAAACTAGACAGTAGTTATCAGAGTTGAAGGGCTTGAAAGGGATGCAGAGGTTGGGAAGAAAGTAAGACAGGATTGTAGACTTTCTCCAATATTATTCAATTTGTACATTGAGCAAGCTATAAAGGAAAGCAAAGAGAGATTTGGAGAGGGAATTAAATTTTGGGGTGAAGAAATAAAAACATTGCGTTTTGTCGATGACATTGTAATTCTGCCAGACAGCGAACGACCTGGAAGAGCAGTTGAACGGAATGGACAGTATTTTGAAAGGTGCATGTAAGATGAACATTAATAAGAGCAAAACAAGGGTAATGGAGTGCAGTCTAAGAAAATTAGCCAATGCTGTAAGAATTAGAGAAGGTAAAGAAACAATAAAGCTGATTGATGAGTTTTGTTACTTGGGCAGTAAAATAACACCCGATGTTTGCAGTACAGAGGATATAAAATGCAGAATGGCAATTGGAAGAAAAGCGTTTTTGAAAAAGAGAAATTTGTTAATATCAAATATTAATTTAAGCGTAAGGGAGTTCTTTCTGAAGGCATTTGTATAGAGTGTTGCCTTGTATGAGTGTGAAACATTGACGATAAACAGTGCGGACAGGAAGAGGATAGAGGCTTTTGTAATAATTTGTTACAGAATAATGCTGAAGATTAGATGGGTGGATCACGTAACAAATGAAGAGGTACTGAACAGAATTGGGGAGTAATGAATTCACTGATTCACCATCCAGCTTTTCGTTGAGTATTCTCTCTTCCTATTTTTTGTAGTGTGCATATACCTCCAGTTCTTCTAGCAGATTCATTTGATGGCCTTTCTTTTGTCGATAGAGCACTTTGACACTTTTTTCTATTTTACCAAAAGGGTGTCCTGTGTTGTTTATGTGTATGGCTATTACTGATGTTGTGTGTCTGGTGTGTGTGTAGGCTTTTATGTGTTCTATATACCTGGTGTTGAAATCTCGGCCTGTTTGTCCTATGTAAGACATGGAACACTCTTGGCATTTCGTTTTATAAATTCCAGAGTCTGAATATGGGTCATGGTTGAACTTTGTTACGTATTAGTTTTTTATTGTAGCTTGTTATATGTAGAGAATCCAGTTTTTACTTTATGATTTTTGCCAATATTTACAATCTTTTGAGATATATGGCCAACATAGGGGATACTAGATATATCTTTGTTTTTGTCTTTTTCTTCTGTGGTGTGGTTTGTGTCTGGGCATCTCCTCATTCTTTTACGTAGTGTCAACCATAGAGGCAGTATAATCGTTTGCAACAGCAATCCGTTTTACAATGATTATTTCTTGTTCCAAGCTTTCTTGTTTCAAAGGTAGTTTGATTGGCCTATGTAGGATTGACCTATATGATGCCTGTTTATGGGTGTTTGGATGACATGAGGTTGCATGGATTGTGGTGTTTGCCATTGTATCTTTCCTATACACTTTGATTGTGAATGTATTGTTGTCTCTTGTGATGTGCAGGTCCAGGTAATTGATGATATAGTTTTTCCCATGTTCTACTGTAAATGAAATTTTCTGGTGTAGGCTATTGAAACAATTTAGAATATCTGGTATGTCTTTGGAAACCCCTCTGACTAGCAGCAATGTGTCATGTACATATTTATTGTACAATGCAGTTTTAATCAGGCAGGGTTGTTGGCTTTTACATAGTTTGTGTTCCAAATGATTTATGTATATGTCTGCTATGGTATCAGATATACTTGACCGCATTGCTAGTCCATCTGATTGCTTGTAAACATTGCCACTGAATGTAAAACAATTGTAACTCAGGGTCAGCTGGATGATTTCCTTGAACTCAATAATGTCTGTGTATGCGGATTTTTTTATGTTTCATAAGGTCCTTTTGTATTACTGTTAAAGCTTGATGTACGTGTATGTTTTAGTAAAGACTGGAAATGTCAAGTGATATAAACTGAGCATCTTGAGGACGTTTTTTGGCTTTTAGTTCATCTGCTAGTGTCATGCTGTCTTTTATGTTGTATGTTGTTTCATATGTATAGTTTTCCATTTGTGTTTTATTGAGTTTCTGTACTGGTTTGTATGCTGGGCTATTTATAAAATTTACCAGTGGGCGTATAGGGTTGCCATCCTTGTGTAGCTTTGTTTGTGCTCTTAACGTTGGTGTCTTTGTGTTCATGTATCTGAGATATTTCTTTTCTTTTTCTGACAAGAGGAAATGTGTGTTCTTCAACTGATCTTTAATTTAATTTGGAACTGTGTTCTGAGTCTTTTTTTCATTTGCTGAATGTTCTTGGCATGAAAGGATTCATTTGTTTTGTCTATTTATTCCTTTTCTCTCATTACACATGGAGAATTGCCTTTGTCTGATTTCATAACTATAGACTGGCTGTTTTTTCAGTTTACTATTTAGGGATATTAGAGTTTTTGTGTCAATTAATGCATTTTTAGATCTACAATTTTCTTTTTTGATTTAATCTTCAAGAACCTTGTTCACTTTTGTTCAACATTCACACCTTCTACAACAGATTAGTGAACAAAACTGACAAAAAAATTTAATCTAAAGGAACACAGTCTACTACAAAAAGGACTGAAATACAACATAAAGCCCAACCTCAACAACCATACACTGAAACAGATCATAGTAGCTACTAAAAATGCAGCTGACGTTGCAAAACTCAGCTCAAACCCAAAAGCAGCAATAGGTCTAAAAGTGAACAAGGCTTTTGAAGATGAAATCAAAAAAGAAAAGTGTAGATCTAATAATGCATTAAATGACACAAAAACTTTAATATCCCTAAATAATAAACTTAAAAACAGCCAGTCCATAGTTGTGAAATCAAAGGCAACACCCTATGTGTAATGAAAGAAAAGGAATAAATAGACAAAACAAATTAATTCTTTCATGCCAAGAACATTCAGCAAATGAAAAAAGACCCAAGAACACAGTTACAAATTAAATTAAATATCAGTTAAAGAACACACATTTCCTCTTGTCAGAAAAAGAAAAGAAATATCTCACATACATGAACACAAAGGCACCAAAGTTAAGAGCACAAACAAAGCTACACAAGGATGGCAACCCGATATGCCCACTGGTAAATTCTCTAAATAGCCCAGCATACAAACTAGGACAGAAACTCAACAAAATACAAATGAGAAAACTATACATATGATACAACATACTACACAAAAGACAGCATGACACTAGCAGATGAACTAAAAGCCAAAAAACTTCCTCAAGATGCTCAGTTTATATCACTTGACATTTCCAGTCTTTACTCAAACATACCTGTAGGCCTATATAAGTATATGGACACCACAAAAAATACGAAGAGAGAATACTCATCGAAAAGCTGGATGGTGAATCAGTGTATTTTTTCAGGTGTTATGACAATTTTCTTAAATAAATTGTGTCACGTAAAAATTACGTAAAATTATACCAAAAACTTTTTTCAGATGTTTTGACACTATTTCCTAAATAAAATAGTGTTAGGCCTACTAAAATTTTATACCAATGTAAGTATTTATGAATGTATATATGTAAAAAAAATTTAACTAACTCTGTGGACGACATATGAAGCCATTATCTCTGTTGACTAAATGTTACAATCATCTTTGCAGCTGTTTACATGCTATTGTATATCAAGTGCGTGCTTTGTACAAAATGTTGTTTATGATGTTTAATATGTGTGAGCTTCTGTGCAAATGGGACATAAGGACATAATAAGTAGAAACCCATCACAATTTCGCCACAAACTCGATTCTTACACCAACATAAAATAAGAATGCGCGTATTTCTACATTGCAGTAAAGACGACAGAAATATCCACAGCACCTCACACTTGGGAAACAATAAAAAATGATGACATAGCTTGCAATAAAACTCACTTGATAATGGGATTTATATCCCAAAACGCGTTGTCCAAAGTGTAAATAAATAATAAAACGTGACTGGTAGCAGAAAAAATTTGTTTTTTAAACAAAACACATTATAACGTACAGTCGCAGGCATTCACAAACTATTTGTAATGGATGAAATCAAATTATTAGTGCCAAGCCAGACATTGAAAGCTATATACAAGTACAAGAATCTTGAAATAAACGTACTAAAAACAATCGCTCACATAAGATTCAACAAACATTGTCAACAGATAGGTTTAATTCCAAATTACATGAAAGTGAAAATAACTTCAAGCAGCAACATAGCACAAAGCTGCCTCTAGCCCAAAATAAAGTAGTTACGCAAGAAGAAGCACTTACTAAACAAACAGTTTCTAAACATGCACATAGAAGCAGCGAACAGCATGGAACCCCACCATAAATGACAGAATTTCCTAAATTTTCCAAGACATAGTCGATAAGGAGTATTTGACCATTTACAATACACATGACAAAAAAAATACAGACTTTGAAATCCAAACAAAATAAAACTAACTTCATTGTAACTAACAAAGACATACACACCTTCTACAACAGAGTAGTGAACAAAACTGACATAAAATTTGATCTAAAGGAACACAGTCTACTACTAAAAAGACTGAAATACAACATAAAGCCCAACCTCAACAACCACACACTGAAACAGATCATAGTAGCCACTAAAATACAGCTGACATTGCAAAACTCAGCTCAAACACAAAAGCAGCAATAGGTCTAAAAGTGAACAAGGTTTTTGAAGATGAAATCAAAAAAAGAAAAGTGTAGATCTAAAAATGCATTAAATGACACAAAAACTTTAATATCATTAAATAATAAACGAAAAACAGCCAATCCATAGTTGTGAAATCAAAGGTATGTAATGTGTAATGAAAGAAAAGGAATAAATAGACAAAACAAATTAATTCTTTCATACTAAGAACATTCAGCAAATGAAAAAACACCAATGAAAATAATTCCAAATTAAATTAAATATCAGTTAAAGAACACACATTTCCTCTTGTAAGAAAAAGAAAAGAAATATCTCACATACATGAACACAAAGGCACCAACGATAAGAGCATAAAGCTACACAAGGATGACAACCCGATACGCCCACTGGTAAATTCTATAAATAGCCCAGCATACAAACTAGGACAGAAACTCAACAAAATACAAATGAGAAAACTATACATATGATACAACATACTACATAAAACACAGCATGACCCTTGCAGATGAACTAAAAGCCAAAAAAACTTCCTCAAGATGCTCAATTTATATCACTTGTCATTTCCAGTCTTTACTCACACATACCTGTACAACAAGCCTTAACAGTAATACAAAAGAAACTTATGAAACACAAAAAACTTGCATACACAGAGATTATTGCGTTCATGGAACTAATCCAGCTGACCCTGAGTTACAGTTATTTTACATTCAGTGGCAATGTTTACAAGCAACCAGATGGACTAGCAATGGGTTCAGGTATATCTGTTACAATAGCAGACATATATATAAATCATTTGGAACAAAAACTATTTAAAAGCCAACAACCCTGCCTGATTAAAATTGAATTGTACAAGAGATATGTACATACCACATTGCTGCTAGTAAGAGGGGATTCCAAAGACATACCAGATATTCTAAATTGTTTCAATAGCCTACACCAGAAACTTTTATTTACAGTAGAACATGAGAAAAACAAAAGCATCAATTACCTGCACCTACACATCACAAGACACAACAACACATGCACAGTCAAAGTGTATAGAAAAGATACAATGACAAACACCACAATCCATGCAACCTCATGTCATCCAAACACCCATAAACAGGCAGCATATAGGTCAATGCTACATAGGCCAACCAAACTACCTTTGAAACAAGAAAGCTTGGAACAAGAAATAAACATAGTAAAACAGATTGCTGTTGCAAACGATTATACTGCCTCTATGGTTGACACAGTACTTAAAACAATGAGGAGAGACCCAGACAAAAAACACACCATAGAAGAAAAAGAAAAAAACAAATATATATATAGTATCCCCTATGTTGGCCATATATCTCAAAAGATTGTATTGTCAAAAATCATAAAGTAAAATTGGATTCTCTACATCTAACAAGCTACAACAAAAACTAATACATAACATAAAGTGCAACTATGTCCCATATTCAGGTTCTGGAATTTATAAAATAACATGCCAAGAATGGTCCATGTCTTACATAGGACAAACAGGCCGAGATTTCAACACCAGGTATATAGAACACATAAAAGCCTACACACACAACGGACACACAACATCAGTAATAGCCATACATATACACAACACAGGACACCCTTTTGGTAATATAGAAAAAAAGTCTGAGAATGCTTTATCGACAAAAGAAAGGCCATCAAATGGATCTGCTAGAAGAACTGGAGGTATATGCACACTACAAAAAATACGAAGAGAGAATACTCAACAAAAAGCTGGATGGTAAATCAGTGAATTTTCTTCAGATGTGTTGACAATATTTTTAAATAAATAGTGTCACTTAAAAATTACGAAAAATTATAACAAAAACTTTTTCAGATGTTTTGACATTATTTCCTAAATAAAATAGTGTTAGGCCTACATAAAATTTTATACCAATGTAAATATATATGCATGTATATAATTAAAATTTTTTTATCAAACTCTGTGGACGACATATGAAGCCATTATCTCTGTTGACTAAATGTTACAATCATCTTTGCAGCTGTTTATATGCTATTGTATATCAAATGTGTGCTGTGTACAAAATGTTGTTTATGATTTGTAATATGTGTGAGCTTCTGTGCAAATGGGACATAACGAAATAATCAGTAGAAAACCATCAAAATTTCGCCACAAACTCGTTTTTTGAACCAACATTAAATAATATTGCGCGTATCTTTACATTGCATTAAAGACGACAGAAACATCACAGCACCTCTGACATAGGAAACAATAAAATATAATGACATAGCACGTAATAAAACGCATTTGTTAATGGGATTCATATCCCAAAACGTGTCGTGCTAAGTGTAAATAAATAATAAAAACGTGACTGGTTGCAGAAAAAAATTGTTTTTTGAAACAAATCCTATTACAACTTACAGTCGCAGACTTTTACAAACCATTTGTAACGGATCAAATCAAAGAATTGGGGAGCAAAGGAATTTCTGGAATACCTTGACTAAAAGATGGGTTCGATTGGTAGGACACATTCTTAGACACCAAGGAATTGTGAATTTAGCTTTGGAGGGAAGCGTGTGGCTTAAAAATCGCAGAGAGATACCAACAGATGAATACAGTAAGCAGATTGAAATAGATGTAGCGTGCCGATCTTATGAGAAGATGAAGAGGCTTGCTCAAGGTAGAGTAGGGTTGAGAGCTGCATCAAACCAGTCTCCATACTGATGACCACAACAACAGCAATAGATTAAAGAAAGGCAAACCTACGTTTTTAGCTTTTGTAGATCTGGAGAAAGCTTTTGGCAATGTTAACTGGAATACATTTTTTTTCAAATTATGAACCTAGCAGGGCTAAAATATAGTGAGTGAGTATTTATATTCAACTTGTACAAAAACCAGACAGCAGTTATTAGTGTGGAAAGGCATGAAAGAGACGCGATGGTAGAAATGCTTTTGAAATTCAGTAATAATGAGTGTATATCCCCCATTATCATCTTGCATTGTGTTCTCATTTAAAATCAGCCCTATTTTTTCCTTTTTCTGGTGACTCATACGATTTTTATCACTTCTTTGTTAATTCCAGTATTTCATTTAATAGTTATGACTGCCTCTCCTTTGACTTTTCCAATCTTAGTGCCTTTACTGGCACATTTATGACATTTTCTTCGACGAGAAAAATCTGGAATCGTCGTAGTTTATTTTGAAAAATGTTGTTCTAAGTGATCCTACAGTTTTGTATC
This sequence comes from Locusta migratoria, assembly GCA_026315105.1. Lineage (NCBI taxonomy): Eukaryota > Metazoa > Arthropoda > Insecta > Orthoptera > Acrididae > Locusta > Locusta migratoria. Next base: position 389,943,348 of record CM048755.1, read on the forward strand.
GGTCATTTGGTGTGAGTTACAACGACTAAGCTGTTTTTACTTTAACTTCCTGAATTATAACTGATATTACATTAGCGACACGTTATGGACACTATCAGTGACCACACCTGCATGACCAATGACATCTTAACTTGAATTCAGAATTTTTTTAAATATATGTTAACTCCACCATGAAATTTCAATCTGATATACTTGTTGGTTCCTTGGTATCTTTCACATGTATTTCCCAATGTTAGAGGGTTCTCTAAAACTATATATACAACGATTACTTCTTATTCAGCACAACAATGTATTAAGTTTTCTTCTCTCTCGTTTCTATTTTCAAGACTGAAATTTTTCAAATGTTTGTAAACCTATTGGACCGAACTGCAAAGGTCATCAGTCCCTAGACTTACAAACCACTTAAACTAACTTACACTAAGGACAACGCACACACCCATACCCGAGGGAAGACGCGAACCTCCGACGGCGGGCTGCCAAGCGCCCCGCAGCAAGGCGCCTTAAAACGCTCGGCGCCGGCCGCGGTGGCCGAGGGGACTGAGGCGCTCCAGTCGCGGTCTGCACGGCTACTACGGTCGGGGGTTCGAATCCCCCCTCGGGCATGGATATTTGTGCCGTCCTTAGTCTTAGCTAGTTCATAATTAATTTGTAAGCTTAGGGACTGATGACCCGTAGTTAAGTCCCATAAGGTCTACAAACATTTTAAATTTAAAAACGCTCGGCCACTCCACTGCGGCTGAAATTATCAAGCTGCTTTATTTTATGTATCTCCAGACTTTTTGTTCCATTACAATCCTAAAGCACAGTATATTGATGCATGTACATGGTGTTTCTGTAAGAGCGTGCAAAAATTTAACAGGACATAGAGAATGCTCCACTGAACAACTTGCAGTAGGGCACCTGGTGTCGAAGAAGCCGGCATAAGGAGACAAGGAAGTAAACTTTTCTGCGTCTTTGTCCCGCATTACTGTTTTTCAGCTTATTCACAACTAACATGCGTAGATGTTTACACATACTGTGCTGTTTATTCAAATATACATCCATTTTTTCCTGCACAGAAACAATGAAGACGAGCCTGATTATTAGCGAGTCATGATACTTGTATTGTTCAAGTGTCTTGTCCATCAGGTAGCTATGTTGTGGTTGCGTAGACTTTCCCGGCGTAATAACTGATAATATTCATCTCGGATGTGCAGCCGGATACCGTCGTCAAGTAAACACGATATTTCGGCAGACCAACTGGCTGCCATCTTCAGGTGAGAGAGCTGATGCACTTACTCGCCGGAAACTGAGGCAGAACAAGAAGCCTTTCGACCAATTCTATCTCCAGATACACCGTATTAATGGGTGATCGTGCCCACACGTACGTATAACATCGCGGTTCCCACATCCAGTGATCCACCTTAGCAAACTAACCTAATTACGGAGGTGACAGTAGAACTTTTGTCATGGTCACCACGTTGGTGTGGGCGTGGAGGGGCCCCATCCTTTCCTAACATAAAAAAATAAAAAATAAAAACGCGCGTGCGCGAAACCAAAGTAGAGGCCACCTTTGCGCAATAGAACTAGTAGCGCGCCAGTGGAGAAAATCGGCAAAGCGATGGGTCGAAACAAGGTGTATCATATTTAGGTTGTGTCACAACAAAACGTCATATGTATCAACGACAGACTGATTCATTACTCACAAGCGGAGGCCACGACATTCGGATCACGGATTTTCTTCAAACTTTGTACCCTTTTAGAAGACCATTATGACAACATGGAGGGGAAGGTCTGAAACGCAATACTTAAACGACTTTGAGAAAATCGCACTAGTAGTTTTACGCGTCGAACATGTAACCGTGTGTTGCAGCTATAAATAAGCCACCAGCAAGAGAAAGCGGCGGTCCATGGGTGCCGGCGCGGTGACTCAGCGCTTTCGGTGAGAGGGCTGAACGTTATGTCTAATAATAATAATAATTTTAAAAAAAAACTGAGCCAAGAACTGAACGAAGAAAAGCTAAACCACGTTCGCAACGAATCGAACACCCCGAAGAAGAAAAAATACTCTTTCTAACAAGAAGAAACTGAACCAAGAACTAAACGAAGAAAACCGAACCTGCATCCGCAAAGACTCGAGCAACCCGAAAAAAAAATGCTCGTTCTAACATTAAATCGCACAGACTTGTTTTACGGCCCACTTTAGATTTGTAGTTTTATAAGTTTTTGCAGACATTTTGGACTAAAATAATAACCTAAATAATGAAAAATTAATTACTAAGAGCGTCTGAAACCCTTTTAGGGAAAAAATGTAGGTAGTGGCGGGTTCCGAACCAGCGACCTTTAGCGTCATAGTCCAACACCTACGGCTATCAATCGAAAGATCAGTCCTTTAATCTCATACTATTGATGGCCGTTCTTAACTAATACTAATATGGCATTTGTAGACACTAGATTATCATTTATCGTACGAAGAACGATGTGTTTTTGTTAATACCTCAGTGCGCCATTGCTTTGAAATGACAACGTGTCAGTTACAATAAGAAAATCATCAAATACGCAACGCAAGATGGATGTCGTATGCCAGAGAGAGTTCTGGGCGAGGAATGTCACGTGACATCTCCGAACGGCTGGTTTTCGTTAATTCAATGGAGGGTTTCAAAATCTCCGTTATTTTTGCAAATAAGTCTCCAACGATACGAGATATGAAAAAAAAAATACATAAGGCAGCTAAGTTGTAGAGAATTTTCTCCTCTACCAATTAGGTTATTAAATTTTCGTGTCAGATGAACGGTTCGTTTGCAATTACAATTATATTACAAACGGCTTTTTTGTGTTACTACCGTATTTTTTGTCCGAAAAATTTGAAAAATGGAGGTTCAGGTCTCTGGCGGCCTACAATCTTGTCTGTAAAATTTGGTGCTGGTCGGCTGAACGGTTCGTCTTAAAAACAGGGAACACGTTACGAGCAGACAAACAGACGGACAGACAGACAGACATCTCAAAATCGCCGCTATTTTTGCAAATATCTTTGAAACGCTACGAGATCTGAAAAGAACATAAGAGAGCAACGTTGTAGAGAATTTTCTCCTCTACAAATTCGGTTATTCGATTTTCGTGCCAGATGAAAAGTTAAGCTGTTAATTTCATTTATATTTCGAGCTGTCGAAAGACGATCGCAAAGGCCCACTTTAAGTGTTACTACCGTAACTGAGCCAAGAACTGAACGAAGAAAAACGAACCCACGCCCGCAACGGATCGAACGACCCGAAGAAGAAAAAATGCTCTTTCTAACAAAAAGAAACTGACGCCTCGCAGTGAACCAAAGCGATGTTGTTCGAACCTGGAGGAGGTACAGAGCTACAGGAACTGTCGATGACTTTCCTCGCTCTAGCGGCCAAAAGGCTACCACAGCAGCTGATGACCGCTACTTACGGATTTCAGCTCAGAGGTACCCTAACAAGAACGATACCACAGAACATCTTGTTTCGGCACAAATTGTGCGTAACAGTCTGAACGACATGCAAATTCACTCCCGACGTCCATGGCGAGGTCCAGCTTTGACACCTAGACACCATGCAGCTGGCTACACGTGGGTCCAACAGCATGATGAAAAAAACATGTCAGAATTGGCATCAAGTGCTATTCATAGATGAGACTCGTATTGCCTTCAACCAATCGCTGGAGACGTGTTTGAAGCAGTCTGGTCAGCCTTAGACATACCGTCCAGAAGAGTGCAACAAGGTGGTGGTTCCCTGATGTTTTAGGATGGCATTCTCTCGCAAGTCACTGGTGGTCGTAGAAGGCAGTCAAACGGCTGCACGGTACAGAGATGACAACTTCCTACGTATAGTGCAACAATGTAGGCAGTATTTTTGAAAAGGGAATGTCTTAAAAGACGACAATTCTCGGGCTCTTCGTAGACATCTTGTGAACTCGTTCCTTTCCGATAATGATACCACAAGATTAGAATGGGTATCTTGTACTCCAGACATGAACACTCTCAAACATGCCTTGGATACATTGTAAGAGGCTGTTTTTCGACGAGACGACCCAGCAATCAAATCTGAGAGAGTCATGCCGAATCGCTGTTGAGGAGCGCGATAATCTGGACTAACAGTCCCTTGATGATATAGAGGACAGTATGCCACGGCGAATATAGGCATGCATAAGTCCTTAGGTTAGTTTTCCTTAGTTTAAGTAGTTTGTAAGCTACGGACTGATGTCCACGCAGTTTGGTCCGATAGATTTACAAACATTTGAACATTATTAAGGGTACTGGTGTCTGCTGCAATCTGCAACACAACTTAGGAGACAATACGATTTAGGAGACAATCTGAATAGCTCCCTTAGACTGTTCGCGGATGATGCTGTCGTTTATCGGTTAGTGAAGTCAACAGAGGATCAAAAGCAACTGCAAAGCGATTTAGACAAAATTTCTACTTGGTGCGAAAATTGGCAATTGACACTAAATAAAGAAAAGTGTGAAGTAATACACATGACCACTAAAAGAAATCCACTGAACTTCAATTACGCGATAAATCAGTCAAACCTTAAGGTCGTAAATTCTACCAAATACCTAGGAGTTACAATTACGAACAACTTTGACTGGAGAGAACACATAGAAAATATTGTGGGGAAGGCGAATCAAAGGTTACGTTTCATTGGCAGAACGCTTCGAAGATGCACCAGCACCACCAAAGAGACTGCCTAAATCACACTTGTGCGTCCTCTCCTGGAGTACTGTTGCCCCTTGTGGGACCCTCACCAGGTGGGACTGACGGAAGATATTGAGAAGGTTCAGAGAAGGGCAGCTCGTTTTGTTTTATCACGTTACGGGGGGAAAGCGTCACGGAAATGTTGCACAAATTGGGGTGGAAATCATTAAAAGAAAGACGTTCTTCATTGCGGCGTGATCTGTTCGTGAAGTTTCAATCACCGACTTTTACTTATGAATGTGAAAATATTTTGCTAGCACCCACCTACTTAGGGCGACATGACCATCCCAATAAAATAAGAGAAATCAGATCGAAAACGGAACGATTTAGGTGTTCTTCCTTCTCGCGCGCTATTAGAGAATGGAACGGTAGAGAAAAGTTATGAAAGTGGTTAATGAACCCTCTGCTAGGCACTTAAATGTGATTTGCAGAGTATCTATGTAGATGTACATGTAGATGAACTTTAGAATTTCTAGGTTATTGTCGTACACTTTGTGAATTTCTGTTTTCATGACCAATAAAGAGGAGTGAAATGTTGTTGTCTACATTCCTATTCTATTTTTATGTAAAAGGTCATGCACTCATAGAATCGTGCTGATGCAACACTTTATTGATGTGCGTATATACACGACTTGGAAATATTACACTTTCAATGGTCAAACTACCTCATCCGCAGAACACGTCGCCGCGGCGGAGCGGCCGAGCGCATTGAGGCGCTATGCTGCGATGCGCGAGGCCGTTCCCCGTCGGTGGTTCGAATCCCCCATCGGGCATGGATGTTTGTGCTGTCTTTACTATAAGGTAGTTCATAAGTAGTTTGTAAGTTTAGGGACTGATGACCCAGCAGTTACGTCCCATAAGCTTCACAAATATTTGAACATTTTGCAGAACACGTCTCTGTCGTCACGTTAATCAATATCTTAATACAAATTTCGCAAAACCAGCAGATATTGCAGTAAAAGTGCTCCGATTTTCCATCGGAGTCGTTACCTACACTTGAGGTCGCAGATCGTGTTCCTAGCCTTACTGGGCGCCTGCTAAGACGTATTGCGCCTCTTGCAGTCAAATTTGACGCCTGAGTGAAACCAAATTTACGCCTGTGACCGAAAGATCACGTATTGACCTTGATAACTGCCTGATATCCTCTGCCATCTCTGCCCTGCTTTCTCGCGAGGCTGACATGTATGATTATCCCAGTCACACTTGTGTATGTTTTGTAGCTTGTTTGGCCAGGACGATGCCTGCTATAAGATAATGGAACTGTTGTTTCTCCAACGACAGATCTTCTATCGGGCTAATTTGATTTTCGACCACATGTCTATTTAGTTTTGCAGAAAAGAATCACTAATATTGTCAGTGTCACAAGAACAGAAATTCATGTCACAAGAAAATATGCCGGCCGCGGTGGCCGAGGGGATTGAGGCGCTCCAGTCACGGTCCGCACGGCCACTACGGTCGGGGGTTCGAATCCCCCCTCGGGCATGGATATTTGTGCCGTCCTTAGTTGTAGGTAGTTCATAAGTAGTTTGTAAGTTTAGGGACTGATGACCCCGTAGTTAAGTCCCATAAGCTATACAAACATTTGAACATTTTTGATCTTTCTAACCGACCTATCGATAAACATGCTTTAAAAACACCTGTGACTCATATTTCACTCCAAGTAGGGAATAATGTAACAAAACCCCAGGCTATATTCCAGGATTTTTTACAACACAAAGAAGTACAAATGAAAGAGAAGTTAAATGCTGAACACAATAATATAGTAGACAGTACGATCTAAAGTGTATGAACAACACGAAAACAGGGTTGTCATTACAGGAAGAGTTGACAAATGTTAAATCATTTATACAATGTGAGGTGCCGAATTGGCAGAGAACAGTTAATAGTCAAATGTCTGAAATGCAATGTAGGAATGTTAACTCAAATCAAAACAAATGTTTGTAGAACTTATGGGACTTAACTACGGGGTCATCAGTCCCTAAACTTACAAACTACTTATGAACTACTTACAACTAAGGACGGCACAAATATCCATGCCCGAGGGGGGATTCGACCATAGTGGCCGTGCAGACCGTGACTGGAGCGCCTCAGTCCCCTTGGCCACCGCGGCCGGCAAGAATGTTAACTCTGAAATAAATTGCAATATGCGATCAGTTATGGCTTCACTGTACTAGGTTTGGATGGAATACCAAAGTGCGGCGAATGAAAATTTGTGCCCGGCCGGGATTCGAACACGACACAAATTTTCATTCGCCGCACTTTGGTATTCCAGCTAAACCTCGTACAGTGAAGCCATAACTGATCGCATATTGCGATTTATTTCATTCATTGGACGCTGTAACATCGTCAAAAAAATAAAAGATATATAAATGTTAACTCTCTCTGTCCCCTTTGCACGGTGGTCTAATTTCACTACCATTGTACCCACATTCTCGCGCAGTTTCCTTCGTGTCGGTGAGACGGCGCATGCTGTTGTGAGTCAGTTCTCGCCAAGAAGAGAATGAATCCCACCTGGAAGTGCTGCTTAACGTGTTGGCCTAATACTTCTTCATTCATTCACATAATGTCTTTCTCTTCTCGTCCGAAATCACACTTCCCAGTCTTTGTTCATAGGGTTGCCAGATTGAACTCGAGGCAGGCCCGTAGACCAGACGTGCCCCCTCCTCCTTGGCCAATGACTCACCCCCCCCCCCAACTGCGACCAACTCCCCCCCCCCCCAACCAGGATTACACGTGAATTCTAAAAGGAAAAAAAAATTCCTTATGAAAACGGGACATTTTGCTTTAATTTGCTTAATAGCTTCTCTTTAGCGTAAGGCAGAAGCACATTTTTTACTAATGCCTCGCTTTTTGTTCGGCCGCATCTTACTTTCGTTGCCACTGAGGAATCTCTAAAAACATAAGGATATAGCTTATTACCACAATATTGAGAATTGTAAGAATGGTGGTGTTTCACACCATGGTAAGTCAAAGTTAATTCCGTTGCAGTGACTTTGTCGTCTTCTGCAGAAAATTGTTTCAGCAAGAATTTAAGAAGCGACTGGTTCTTCTTTTGTGTGGTAATATTCGCTTTGTGTCTTTCACTCCGTCGTACTTAACAGTAAATAAGATATTGCATATTCTGCACTTACACATACACTCATCAGTATCGACTTTTTGTAGCCACTCTTTATAATTTTGTTCCTGCAACCATTCTTCACGGAACGAACTTACATATCGCCTCTTCATCTCACTGTTATTACTCACTAATCTTGAGTTAATGTAAGCTTGTCTGTTCTCACACGATCCGAGTATTCCAAAAATTGCCGGTAAACTGATAACAAACAATGAACGAACGAACACAAATAACAGACGTCGCCAGTTGTCACGTTGCCGCAACAGTGTTTGCTTAATAATGCGCTAGCCGATTACTACCGACGCAACAATGAAAAGTTTTCAGAGAAAGAATAGAAAAGTTGCGTTTTGTTGCAATAAGAAATTGACATTTATATAAAGTTATTCATAATTACTAGAGAGCAGCCGGCCGGGAATGGCCGAGCGCACTGAGGCGTCTTGCCACGGTTCGCGAGGCTGCTCCCGCCAGAGGTTCGAATGCCCCCTAGGGCATGGATGTTGTGTTCGTCCTTAGTTTAAGTTACGTTAAGATCGATGTAGATCGTCGCTACATAAGCATAGTAAAAAAAAAAAAAAAAAAAAAAAAAAAAAAAAAAAAAAAAAAAAAAAAAAAAAAAGGTTAAGATGAAGGTTACATTCAAGCCCGGAGATGAGAGTCATTGGTCCGTAGACCCGGAGAATTCATTCCAAACCCGGGCGCTCCAGGCGGCGGCCGGAGATCTGGCAACCCTATTTGTTCATGTTTATTGGTAGTGTGACGTTGAGCTCAACTTCTCAATTATCCTCCTGCTAATTCCTTTTTCTGTTGTCTTCCTTCAATGTTCTAGGAAAGAGATCCGTTTATTTTTCATAGTACTTGGCATTGGTTCTATTCAATATAAAACGTTTCATTTGAAGATATTTTTCCACTTACTCTAAGTCAGTATCGTCAATAGTTACATAATTTGGAAGGAACTAAAAGATGGTAAAAAATTACTGCCAAAATGTTCAGGGTGAACGTCCTGCTAAGTCTGGTGACTAATAAAACTCCATCGAGACTATCGAAACTTATCGACACTCCTGTTCAAGTGGAGAAAAACCAAGCATACTTCCCCTCACGGCTGCGTGTTGAAAATTCATCACACCAGAACGCACAAAAAACTAGACATTGTGCAAAGTACAGTAACAGAAAAAAACAAGTGCACACTTTGTGGGTGTGTGCTGATTGGAAAATGTCATTGCACCTCAGAAAACTGAAAACATACTTCCAAGACATTCACAAAAATGATGATCGACGAATTTTATATAAAGTGTTTTATGATTTATTTTGTTTTATAAATTTAATTTTATTTTTATTTTTAATTTTTTATTTATTTATTTATTTATTTATTTATTTATTTATTTATTATTATTTTTTTTATTATTTTTTTTTTTTTTGCTAAATGCCACTTTACTTAAGTAAAGCTGTTTTACATTAATGACCTCACTTCGTCATAAAATAGAACGTAAAGGCGAGTTACAAGTCAAAAATAGGATGTTTTAAAAACTTTTGCAACGGTGATGTAGTATAAATACCACCATGTAAAACAAAAAGAAATGCAAAAGATAAAATAAATTCGTGTCTTTCTTGTGTCCCAATGCCAATGGCTACAGAAAGTACTTTTTTCATCATAAAATTCAACAAGCATAAAATCTGTACATCAAAGAGTTAAAGCTAACATGCACACTACACCAGTTACCAATCGAAACCACTTACAGGAGAATATAACACCATAACGTAGTCAACAAAATTCATGCCAATCTTCAAACAATGTGCATAATAGATCTACTTTAGATGTACCTTAGCAATTAAGGCAATCACCAACAGCTAAACATAGTGTAACTTCTGTCTTCTGTCTCTGTTAGAAGAGAGCCTTATTAAGAGTCATGGATTTGAAACCTTTATTCCTGAGAGTGGGACAGTTCATCCAGTGATATTTATAAGATCGTTTAAATGGGTATTACCTAGATCTTGGAGTGAATGGAGAAAGATTAGATTTGTCGCAGGATGTTTACAGGGAGAAGGTGCTCTGTGGGCAGTTGAGGTGACAGATTATTGTGACAGCCTTGTCGAATTTGAAAGTGCATCTCAAAAAGGTTCAAATGTTTGTGTAGTCTATGGGATTTAACTACGGGGTCATCAGTCCCTAAACTTACAAACTACTTATGAACTAACTAAGACTAAGGACGGCACAATTATCCATGCCCGAGGGGGGATTCGAACCCCCGACCGTAGTCGCCGTGCAAACCGTGACTGAAGCCACCGCGGCCGGCATTGTGGTACTATTTTCCACGTTTCCTAAATGGAACCAAAGTGCATTTCTTGTCAAGTATTGGTCACCTGGAATACAAGAAAGGTTACGCAGAGAAGTATATAATCCACAGCCATATAATGTGACAAATGGTAATCTAAGAAAATACGCCTGCCACAGTGGCCGAGCGGTCTCAAAAATGTTCAAATGTTTGTAAATCTATCGGACCAAACTGCGTAGTCATCAGTCCGTAGCTTACAAACTACATCAACCTAGGTAAACTAACCTAAGGACAACACACACACCCATGCCCCAGGGAGGACTGGAACCTCCACGGCGAGCAACCGCGCGCTCCGCAGCGAGACGCTTTAGACCGCTCGGCTACTCCACCGCGGCGCCGAGCGGTCTGCGGCGCGCCATTCAGTCTGCACGGCCGCTACAGTCCGGGGTTCGAATCTCCCCTCGGACATGGATGTTTGTGTCGTCTCTAATATGAGGTAATTCATAAGTAGTTTGTAAGTTTGTGGACTGATGACCCCGCAGTTAAGTCCCTTAAGCTTAACAAACATTTTAACATAAGAAAATACTTTGAAAAATATTTAAGGAAAACAAAATTCTTTTCTGAACCTTTATCACATCGTGAAGTTCTCAGTGTTTTAAAAAGCAAGCTCCCAGTTCACGTTGGAAAATAACTTTATCATTTGCCAGATCATAAGTTACAAGACTTCTTATCAAGTGCCGATTCACTCGACTTACTGTATGAGAATAGCCGTGCTAATTTTAGAAATGGGTATGGAAACGGCCAGCAATACGGTGGCTTCGGAAATCAGCTGATGCCGCCACAGCACGGCAATAATAATGGAAACAAAAAATGTTCAAATGTTTGTAAATCTATCGGACCAAACTGCGTGGTCATAAGTCCGTAGCTTACAAACTACTTAAACCTAGACAAACTAACCTAAGAACAAACACACACACACATGCTCCAGGGAGGACTGGAACCTCCACGGCGAGCAACCGCGCGCTCCGCAGCGAGACGCTTTAGACCGCTCTTCTACTCCACCGCGGCAATAATGGAAACCAATCAGCTGATTCGCGACCGTCGATTGTTGATCCTAAGCGTCAGCGAGAGCCGAATGCTGGCGTTGGCGCTGCGGGCAGTGGCGGTCAACCACGCAGTATTCAAAATGACACGACACATTTCAAAAATCGACATGACAACCGCTTTCATCCAGGTTACCAAAATCAGACTAATCGAAATCCTTGGAGAAAAAACGGACCGCTGAATCGACAGGATAGTAATTGAAACACTCATTGGAGAAATAATGCAGGTTGGTCTCCATCAGAAAATTCTGACCGTGACCTACCTGTTGCCCATGTTACTAGGGAATGTCAAACAAATCGGGACTGTGGGCAAGATAGTACAGGTGTAATAATAACTGAGGTAGCAGTAATTATATAGGTACTAGCTTAAAACCGTGGCTCCGCTCGCGCGTTTGTTGATTATGATAGATAATCTATCTTTCAGAAGTGTGCTATGAGATCAAATCACACGTAAAAATGCACTCGTTTCGAAGAATCCAATCATGAAATTCAACAATCATGATTGTAATAATATCACAGATCGATCCCTTGATGTAATGCGCGCAACGTCAAATTGATTTTTTTAAAGAGATGTATTAAAAGAAATTTCTTTTTTACTGCTTTATTTATTTATTCTTGTATTTTCCTATTCGTATGCTTATCCTTACAGAGAATGAGCTGAAGACATTGTAGCACGCATAGACCAAAGATATGGTCTGTGGCATCACGTTTCGCTGTATGTAACCTCCTTGCTATAGAATCGCAAACGTCATCGCTGGCCTTCACTCCGAATTTTTTTTATAATTTGACGACTACCACCATATCTTCCACCCCCTTATAGCTATCGGCATGGAACTGTTATGGTGTACAACGAGAGACTTCGGACAACAATTACACGCAGACCATTCGTTTGCGTTCTGTAGTTTTCGCTGCAGAGCGAAATATTAACACACATACACACCGTAGAAATTTATATACACCGATAACTTTCCATCCCAATACACTCCACCATTTTATCATTATCAGCTCTCAAGCAGCAATGCAACCAATAAAACCATTTTCAAAGAGTAAATATAATTTTCAAAGAGTAATTATTGTTTCGTATTTCGCGTTATCTTCGTCAAATTACTAAGTATCTATCAGATCGCTATAAAACCGTAACTAAAACCTTCCTCAGGTATAAATTAGTAACTGTACAGATATTTAAGTATCGGCGTCTTGTCGATCGGACGTGATAAGCGTACACCGAACAGACATTCACATATATATCCGATCGCCATAAAACCGTGCCTAAAGCCTTCCCCGGGTAGACATTAGTAACTGTACAAATTTTTAGCTCTTTATGTCTTGTGGTTCAGACGTGATAAACGTACACCGAACAGACATTCACATTTATAGATATAGATCACACTACTTTCACATACACTAAAGCTGTTGGAAAAATTATAGAAACCAGACTTAGGAAGATAGTTGCACCCTTATTAGAAGAAGAACAGCATGGTTTCAGGAAAGGGCGAAGTACTATAGAGCTAATCTTTGCGGTAAGGATTTTTGCAGAGAAATACTGGGAAAATGGAAAAAAACTTAGTGATGGTGTTCTTAGACATCGAGAAGGCGTATGATACTGTCCCTCGTAATAAAATATGGAATTGCCTGGAAGATCTAAAAGTGCCCAGTTACCTGATTGACAGAGTAAAGATGCTGTATCAAACTTGGAATAGTAGTGTCCAAATAGAAAATGGTCGCTCTCAATGTTTTGAAACGAAGAGGGGAGTCCAGCAGGGAAGTGCTCTATCACCACTCTTGTTTATTATTCTAATGGACAGAATGCTAAATGTATTAAGGAAACTGCAAATGAGTCGAGATCATTGGTATTTGCAGAAGATGTTGTAATATGGGGAGAAACAGAAGTGCAGAAAAGCCTGACTTTCTGGAACAAGAAATTTAAAGAATTTAAGCTGAAAATCAGCAAGATCAAGACGGTTGAGATGACCATAAACAGAGAGGGAACAATTTCAAACATCTACTTGGAGGGAACAAAAATTAAATCAGTTTCCCACTTTCAGTACCTTGGAAGTATTTTCTCCAAAGACAACAACAGCCGGCAATAAATCTTTAGCAGAACACAAAAAGCATCAAATTTTTACATGCAAGTTCGAAATCTACTCTGGGACAAAAAAGTACCCCTGGCGGCAAAGTTAACTTTGTATAACACTTACTTTACTCCAGCCCTTATATATGGCATGGAAACTTGTACATTGTTAAAAAAGGAATACGGCAGACTCTAAGCAACAGAAGTGTCGTTTATCAGGACTATGTATCAAAGCACCAGGAGAGACAAGATCAGAAATGAGGTACAAAGAGAAGCAGCTGGTATTAAGGTTCCTATTGCCAACATCTTAGGGAAACGAAGAGTGCATTGGTATGGCCATGTAATGAGAATGGATAGCACAAGAACAGCTAAAAAATACTTCAGAATGGAAGTGGGAGGAAGAAGACTAACAGAAAGGCCAAGGAGAGATGGATAGAGGCAGTAAAATCAGAGGTAGAGAAGCACGGATTTAACTGGTATGATGTCCAAGACCAAATGTTATATCAAGATCGAACGAGATGAAGAGCGCTTGTTATCCACACCAGGGAAACTAGAGATGGAAAATGATGATGATGACAGATGGAAATCAGCAAACGATAAGTAGTCTGTCAAACTAGAAATGCTCTCGTTATGCCTCCGGACGTTGACCAAATTTTATAGCGGGAGCAACCTTCACAAATCGATTCATATGCTACGGTATAACAATGGTGTTGACTTAAGAGATAAATTATTAAAATAAAATGTACAATGTAGGACAATACGTTCTGAGGTTTTTCAAGCAAACGTTCTTGCCATAATTTGTGGTATGTCAACCATTATCTTGTTACACACTGGTGCATCTGTAAGTGTAATTTCTAAAGTACAACTAATTTGCCCATTTTTCCAGATCAGAACTGTAGGATTATAGGTGGCAATGGGAAGTTGATCTGAAACGTTAAATTACAAACACAAATATCCATGTCTTATGCTGATGACTCTGTCATGTGTACATTTCTGGTAGTTGAACGGTTGATTGAAAATTGCATTCTTTGTTTAGATTATCTACGAGATAGACAAGCATGCACGAATTTCAGAGCAGATAAGTTCTTTCTGATGATCAAGGGCAAACAAAGTACTGTGAATTTAATTAAAATTAATTCGATCAAACTCAATATCTTGTCAATAAATCAGGTGACTGGTGAAAATTTATTTAACTTGATTGACTCTGATGTTGAGAGTCCTGAGTCTATTCAAAATAGAGTCAGACTCTACACACATTTCTGAAGAGCAAAAATGTCAACTTATGCAACTATTATTACGCTACATTCATTTTTTTATTAAAAAACAGGTCTGAGACAGAATCATCAATATCATACCTCGCTTTTATGTGACAGTGGTTCTACATTTATTTGTCACGCTTGGAATCGTTTTATTCAATCCAATAACAGTATACATATTTATCTTTCCCGTTTCAACCCTTCAGCCAATCTCATAGGAAGAGTATATTGTTTTATAAGAACCTACGCTTCACACAAACATTCACAGTGCGTAGAATACCTTGGCCTTTTTGAGCAGATAATAAACTATTTGCCATAGTACAAAACATCAATTGCGCCTTTTAATTTGATATATCAAGTTAAAGAGTCTAAAAAATGGTTGAATCCAGCTCCACGAGTTCCTCGTGGAGAAATGTCTTTAGCTGAAAAAGTACGAGTGATGCTAACGTACATTACTGAGTCCGCACGCAAGTGGTAGCTTTGTCATGACAAACATTTGAAAAGCGTACAAAAATTCAGGACAGGAGAGCTTGTTTTATTATGAACCTACCCCAAACCATTTGCAATATTAAAGAAAAAGCCGACCGCGGTGGCCGAGGGGACTGAGGCGCGTCAGTCACGGTCTGCACGGCCACTACGGTCAGGGGTTCGAATCCCCCCTCGGGCATGGATATTTGTGCCGTCCTTAGTGTTAGCTAGTTCATAAGTAGTTTGTAAGTTTAGGGACTGATGACCCCGTAGTTAAGTCCCATAAGCTGTACAAACATCTGAACAACATTAAAGAAAAATAAGAAATGGCTGGCACTGTATACTGATCCTTATCATATAGCGCAAATTCCACTCGCCGGAAACTCTTTACTAGCCTTCCCTGGTACTGGTAAGCTCAAAGGATTGTACCCTCATAATGACATAAAGAAGTTTTATTCATGAACTAAAATCTAGAAATTGTTATTGATATAACGCCTCACGGCGTTGAGCGAACAGCGAGCGCGACATTCGTTGGCGTTGCCAACTGCCTCGAAGTGGCTCAGAACGAGAGAGGCTGTAAAAAAATTGTTATTCGCTTGCGCTACCAACTGTTCCCGGTGTAGCGCTGACCGCGCGGGACAGCTAGTGAAACTATTCGCTTGCGCTACCAACTGCTCCCAGTGTGGCGCTATGCCGCTAGTGAAATTTGACTTGCCTATACATTCGTTACTATATCCGTGAACAACGTTAGACGTCTTTTATTCATAACATTATATGATATCGGTACAAAACAAACTATAAAATCTTTACATTATACCAAGGCAGTAACCGGTAGTAAATGAAGGATACGAAGTAAATCATCACATTAACAAGCTGTATACAGTAACATTGACAAGAAATAATGGAATAGTACCAACAAATCATGATGTACAAAACCATAACCACCATAATAATTTACTCAGAGATGTGCTACTGAGTATGAATTTTATATCGGGTATCCCAAATTAATTCATTCCACATATGCCGCGGTGGAGTAGCCGAGCGGTCTAAAGCGTCTCGCTGCGGAGCGCGCGGTTGCTCGCCGTGGAGGTTCGAGTCCTCCCTGGGGCATGGGTGTGTGTGTGTGTTTGTCCTTAGGTTAGTTTAACTAGGTTTAAGTAGTTTGTAAGCTACGGACTGATGACCACGCAGTTTGGTCCGATAAAATTACAAATATTTGAACGAACAAACATTCCACATATACCCAGTCGTAGCTAGGAAAGTGAAGCACCATTGTACCAAATAAATCAGCATCATTTAGACAAACAATTCGACCTACCTTAAGAACTTTCAGATCAACCGTGGAGCGTGCTGCCGTCGCAGAAAGAACATCAAGAGCGACGCATCAACGGGCGAAGACAGAGGAAATAAGATTTTGATTTCGATACATTCAACGATACAGTATTATGAAACGATTTACCAATTATGACACCAGAGCAATACACAGTAATGACGGTGAACTCTAACGGTCTATCACGCTTGGCAGATTTCTTTTTTTTTTTTTTAACAAGAGTCTGTAACTAAATAAAACAAATGAGTAACTTCTTATCAAATAATGCGATTGAGAGACGAGGAAGTTTCCTCGGCGGAATATTATTATTTATATCCGTGGTATTTGTAGAGTAGATTTGTTTATGTAATAGTAGAAATGACTATGACGCTGAATCTAATGTTGTGGTTGAGATGTAACCAATATTTTCCCAATATTCCGCTATCTCTCTCTATCGGTTTCTTTCATTCCTAGTTCAGTCGTACTGTAGTGCAAATTTACGTGTAAAGGGCGGATTGGTCTGATCTTACACTGTGTTTGTAATTACTCTGAATTTTATATCATTGTGTGTACTTCGCCATTTAAGTGGCCTAATGTCTCATTCATTTATTACCTTTCTCCATGTCAACACATTACAAAAACTGAAGCTTGTTCCCCGGGTAGGAATTAGTAAGCAATTAACTTCGGATAATTATGAAATTTTG
Organism: Locusta migratoria; assembly: GCA_026315105.1. Lineage (NCBI taxonomy): Eukaryota > Metazoa > Arthropoda > Insecta > Orthoptera > Acrididae > Locusta > Locusta migratoria. Next base: position 389,960,341 of record CM048755.1, read on the forward strand.
AATCTTCTCTGAAGACATGGATTCACGTCTGTTGGTAATGATTTTGTAATTTATTAATGTAAAAAACTACTGAGGTTACGTACTTAGACGTACTACTTAGACGTACGTACTTAGACGCCTGGCATGAGCGTAGGCGCAAGGAACAAAAGTTGTACTGAATTCTTTGTTCCGATGAGTAAGTCAAATCTTGTTCAAATGAAAAGCGTCAAATGAAAACTGAAATCGACGTATAAACAATCCATTACTACAGTGACTGTGTTAAGATGTGGCCTACATACAAATGTAGAGTGAATGGCGTGTAGAAGTTATGTGCAATCAGAAAGAGGCTAATCCGCTATTGCCGGCCGCGATGGCCGAGGGGACTGAGGCGCTTCAGTCACGGTCTGCACGGCCACTACGATCGCGGGTTCGAATCCCCCCTCGGGCATGGATATTTGTGCCGTCCTTAGAATTAGCTAGTTCATAAGTAGTTTGTAAGTTTAGGGACTGATGACCCCGTAGTTAAGTCCCATAAGCTATACAAACATTTGAACATTTTATAATCCTCTATTTCTAATTACCTATGGGGTCTGACAGTGTAGTGTGACGAGAACTAGGAAGGACGTCGAAAACGCGACTTCTGTGCTAAATACTGTTGCATTGCGATGATGTGTGCATATACAGTAAAGGAATCACTAATCAAAGTTTTGTGCAATATTCAATGAACTAATTGTTAAGAAAACTGCCGCCAAAAATAGACGGTGTAGATAAAACTGAAAAACTTACATATAGATGGCATTAAAGTTATAACTGACGTTAACTTAGTGCCATAATCACATTCATGATTGCGAAAAACTGTGTATAAAAAAACTCAAAAAAGGAAAGTAACCAATCGAAGTGTCTTGATGCACCTTGTGTGACGAAGCACACAATCTAAGTATAATCCACCGACATTCCATCAGTGTAGTTGTTGGTGTGGAGAGCTGATGTAAATGGACGGTCAATTTGCACTGTGAAATATTTACCGCGGCACTACGAATACTGCTCATTAATACCTGGTGTGGACTCGTGTCTGCGACTGCCCATGTCAATACTGTGCTCACGTGAGAGGCAAGTGCAATAATTGCATTGTTGCACAAACAGTGTTAAACTTTGTGTACGCAGTAATACAAACGAATAACAGACTGTAATATTAGATGAAAAGACTCTCGTGTGATTGAACAACAAGAGAATAACCATGAACTACGTGGACCTAAGAGAGAAAATTATTTTCCCATATACAGGGTGTTTCACTAAGTGTGTTTGCCTCTGTAACTTATAAAATAATTGGTGACGGAAATTTTAATGCGATAGGTCAACACAAGAAATGTTACACTTTCTGCTGAGCTATGAACATAGTTTATTGTATCATTTTCCAAAGAGTTACACCAAGAAGACGTAATTTTTTAAATGGAACAATAGTTTTTTCTATCGTGCATTGGATTCGTAGAAACCTGCTGCGTCCAAATAAATTTAAACTACATTCCTATCACTGTTAGTTTGGGAGCTACAACCCTTCAAAGTTTAGGTGGCGGAGGCTACGACAGCGTAGCTGACTGGCTGGTGGTCATGCGACAGTGGGCCGTGCCCCAGGGGATAGCCACTCGGCCAGTGAGCTACGCTATCGCAGCCTCCGCCCCCGGAACTTTGAAGGGCTGTAGCTCCCAAACTAACAGTGATAGGAATGTAGTTTAAATTGATTTGAACGCAGCTGGTTTCAACGAATCCAATGCACGATAGAAAAAACTATTGTTCCATTTAAAAAATTACATATTTGTGCTATAACTCTTTGGAAAATGATACAATAAACTATGTTCATAGCTCCGCAGAAAGTGTAACATTTCTTGTGTTGACCTACCGCATTAAAATTTCCCGTCACCTATTATTTTATAAGTTACAGAGGCAAACACACTTAGTCAAACACCCTATATGTGTACATATTTATATGTCCATGTATATGTACATTTGTATAGTTAATTGGTTCTTAAATAATGAAAATCTTTAAATAATTGAATTATTAAGAAGAACATAATTATAATTTAAGTCTGTTTTCATTTAATTTTTAAAGAAATTATCTCTCACTTACCTTTTAGAGACCTGTGAAAGTACATGTTATTACTCTTGAATTAAACATAATTAATTTCCTTTTGAAAGCTATGCATACGTTCATGTCAGAAGGATTAATTTTATTTATCAATGACACACTCACATGCTCTCAAAAATATCATACTGCTCAAAATAATGCACATACAATATATCTCTTAGACCAGAGACAAACATAATCTTACATATATAAAGTGTACTAATCCTGTTTGTTATATTTCTTTCATGTACAATCCCATGGATGACCTTTGAAGGAGACCAGACATGTCCAATGGAGGACGCTTTGCCTACAAGAATCAACTGGCCAAATTATGCGACAGACGCCGCGTGCCCGTCCCCTGCAACCTTTTTTAAACCAGTAAAACTGTATATAACTTCTTATCTCTGGTTTTTTTTTTTTTCAGTGAACATTACCATGATATCAAAGGTGTTTTGCACTATGATACAATGTAAAAAAATTTCTTTTAGAGGACATTAATCTAAATCCAATGTGTGACTATAAATGTTGAACTTTTGGCACCATGGTGTGCTATTGTACATTGTAAATGTTTCCTTTCAGCGGACAATAATGAATATTATGTGCGTAAATATTTATTTACCACAAACGACGTGTTTTGCAATTTTATAGCTATCTGGCTGTATCATAGTTGTTGTACCCATGTATCTACTTTATGTAATTTTCTGTGAATAAATAAATATTTTCAACTTGTACATTAACCAAACAGCTGTTATTAGAGTTGAAGGGACGCAGTGATTTGGGAAGGGAGTAAGACAGGTTTTTAGACTTTCTCCAATGTTATTCAATTTGTACATTGAGCAAGCTATAAAGGAAAGCGAGGAGAAATGTGGAGAAGGAATTAAAGTTCATGGTGAAGAAATAAAAACATTGCATTTTGCCGATGACATAGTAATTCTGTCAGAGAGAACAAAGGACCTGACAAAGCAGTTGAACGGAATGGACCGAGTGTTGAAAGGAGCGTATACGATGAATATTAACAAGAGCAAAACAAGTGTAATGGAATGCAGTCTTAGAAAATAAGGAGATGCTGAAGGAATTATATTAGGTAACGAAACAATCAAGGAGATAGATGACTTTTGTTACTTATCTACGAGTTCTTTCCAGTTTAAGTCTGACGTAATAGTAATTCCTAGGTATTTTGTGGAGTTTACGGCCTTCACTTTTGATTGATTTATCTTGTAAACAAAGTTTAACGGATGTCTTTCCGTGCCGCGGTGGAGTAGCCGAGCGGTCTAAAGCGTTTCGCTGCAGAGCGCGCGGTTGCTCGCCGTGGAGGTTCGAGTCCTCTCTGGGGCATGGGTGTGTGTTTTTGTCCTTAGGTTAGTTTACCTAGGTTTAAGTAGTTTGTAGGCTACGGACTGATGACCACGCAGTTTGGTCCGATAGCTTTACAAACATTTGAACATTTCTTTCCGTACTCATGTAGAGGACTTCACACTTCTCATTATTTAGAGTCAATTGCCAATTTTTACACCATAGTGATATCTTACTCAGGTCGTTCTGCAGTTGGTTTTGATCTTCAAATGATTTTACTAGACGGTAAATGACGGACGGCGTCATCTGCAAACAACCTAAGAGAGCTACTTAGATTTTCCCCTAAATCGTTTATGTAAATAAGGAACAGCAGAGGACCAATAACACTACCCTGTGCCCAGATCACCTCGAACTGTGTCCTCTGACAGGAAACCCCTATCCAGTCGCAAATCTGGGGCGATATACCACAAGCACGCAATTTGATTAAAAGCTGTTTGTGAGGTACGGTGTCAAAAGCCTTCTGAAAATCGAGAAATACGGAGTCGATTTGAGAACACTTGTCGATAGCACCAATCACTTCGTGTGAGTAAAGAGCTAGTTGTGTTTCGCATGAACTATATTTTATAAACCCCTGTTGACCTTGGGTCAATAGATCATTCTGTTCGAGATGAGTCATAATATTTGAATACAGGATATGTTTCAAAACCCTGCAGCAAACTGACGTCAATGAAATAGGCCTGTAGTTTAGTGGGTTACTCCTACTGCCTTTCTTGAATATAGGTGTGACCTGTGCAACTTTCCAATCTTTTGGTACAGATCCTTCTTTGAGAGAGCGGTTGTATATGCTGATAAGTAAGGAGCTATCGCTTCAGCATAATCAGATAGAAATCTAATGGGTATACAGTCCGGACCAGAAGACTTGTTCTTGTTAAGCGATTTTGGTTGCTTTACTACTCTGATGATATCTACTTCTACGTTACTCATTACGGCCTCTATCTGTAATTCGAAATCTGGAATATTGGTTTCGTCTTCTTTGGTGAATGAGTTTCTGAAAGCTATGTTTAGTAACTCTGCTTTAGTAGCACTGTCATCGGCAGGATCGACATTACTATCACGTAGTGAGGGTATTGTTTGTGTTTTGCCCCTAGTATATTTAACATATGACCAAAATCTCTTTGGGTTTTCAGTGAAATTTCGAGAAAGAGTTTCGTTGTGATAAGTATTATAGGCAACTGGCATTGAAGTCTCGCTAAATTTCGAGCTTCGGTGTAGGATCGCCAATCCCGGGGATTTTGTGTTCGTTTAAATTTAGCATGCCCTTTCCGTTTCTTTTGCATCAGTGTCATGGCCTGTTTTGTGTACCAAGGGGGATCACCTTCTTTTATTAATTTATTTGGTATAAAACTGTCAATTGCTGTCGATACCACTTCTTTGAATTTTAGCCACATCTGGTCTACACCTACGTTTAGTGTTAGAAACGAGTGGAAACTGTCTTTGAAGAAGCAATGTATTTTATTTCTATCTGCTTTCCTGAACAAATATACTTTTCGTTTATTTTCGGTAACTTTGGGATCGATATTCAATCTCGCTACGACCACTCTGTTCATTAATACCTGTATCCGTTTTGATGCACGTTATGAGCTCAGCATTATTTGTTCCTAAGAGATCAAGTGTGTTTTGACATCTATTTACAATTCTAGTTGGGTCATGAACTAAGTGTTCGAAGTAATTTACAGAGAATGCGTTGAGTAGAATTTCACTCGATGTTTAATGCGTACCTACTGATTTGAAAATATAATTTCGCCAACAGATTGAGGGTAAATTAAAACCACCGCCTACTATTATCGTTTGAATCGGGTACGTTTTTGTAATTAGACTCAGGTTTTCTTTGAACCTTCCGCTATTGTATCGTCAGAGTCGGGAGGCCGGTAAAAGGAACCGATTATTAACTTCTTACGATTTTCGGGTACAACCTCTACCCATAATAGCTCACGGTAATTATCAACTTCAACTTCGCTACATGAAGACTACTTTTGACGGCGACAAACCAGCCTCCACCTTTTTTTGTTTAATCTATCCTTTCTGAACACAGTTAGATCTTTTGTAAATACTTCTGAACTTATTTACGGCTTGAACCAACGTTCACTGCCTACAATGATGTGTGTTTCGGTGATTTCTATTAACGGTTGGAGTTCTGGTACTTTCCCGACTCAGCTACGACAATTTACAACTGTTATACCAATAGTTCCTAGATCTACATTTCTCCTGTGATCCACTTGCACCATTTGAGATTGCCCATTTTGTTTTTCCCCTAAACCCTCTATCCTAAAAAACCGCCCAAGTCTACGCCACACAGCCTCCGCTACCCGTGTAGCCGCTTCCTGCGTATAGTGGACTCCTGACCTATTCAGCGGAACCCGGAAACCCACCACCTGATTGTGCGAGTAAACGAATCTGCAGCCTACACGGCCGCAGAACCGTCTGAGCCTCTGATTCAAACCCTCCACTCGGCTCTGTACCAGAGGTCCACAGTCGGTCCTGTCAACTGTGCTGCAGATTGTGAGCTCTGTTTCCATCTTGCAAGCAGGACTGGCAATCTTTACCACTTCAGATAGCAGCTCAAAACCTGATAGAATCTCTTCAGATCCTAAGCGACACACATCATTCGTACCGACGTGAACCACCACCTGCAGTTGGCTGCACCCCTTACCCTTCATGGCATTCGGAAGGACTCGTTCCATATCTGGAATGACTCCACCCGGTATGCACATGGATTGCACTTTGACCTTCTTCCCCTCCTTGGCAGCCATCTCCCAAGTTGAATAATGAACTGAGGTCTACTGTCAAAGTAAGAGAAGATGAAATGTACGAAGCTGCAAAATACACAACAAAAGTAAAGGTAAGGTAAAGCAGTCAACAATCCGAAGATTGGTTTGAACACCACAGTGCTTTACTAGGCATGATCTTGTTTGGAGATGGTATGCCGTATGCTGTTGCCTTCCTCTGACCTTCGAACTGATTTACCCAGGCAGTTATAGGGGGACCTACAGTTTAACGTGGATTCCGAACCACCTTGCTACTCGGCATCTTTTTACATCAGCAGCACTACACAACAAAGAAGTGCGAAAAATTAGTAAGCAAGGAATACTGAACACGCAGGCATACACAGAAGATCTTTATGATTCTGTAGAGGATTATGTAGGATTGTTCTTATAGGAGGAACAAGGATGTGACGAAAACCAATGGCGAACAGTAGTAGAAAAGTGGATGGTGGAGAAGGGGACTAGGATCTTAAGGAAAGAAAAGCAGTGGGTTGTGATCAAGCACTGAAGGCATTAGGTCATTACAAATCTGATAAACAGGAGGCGTAAAACAAGTATCTGGCCTGAAGACCTAAAGACGACAATGGTTCACTAACCAAACAAATGCAATGCCGAACAGTGTAAAGATTATATGACAATTAGTTTTATATGCAATGTTTCCAAAGCTGTGACCTGACTACTGCTGAGAAGAATAGGCACGGAAATAGAGGGCAAGATAGGAGATCAGGTTGCATTTATAAAAGGAACATGGACCAGAGATTCGACAACTGAGTGTTGAATGCTGTTGAAGATTGTTGTGTGTGTGTGTGTGTGTGTGTGTGTGTGTATGAGAGAGAGAGAGAGAGAGAGTTGTAATGGGAGCAGAAGGAATAAAAACTATGAAGTATGCCGATGATGGACTGCTAGCAGAAACAGAAGAGTTCCAAGTTGTAGGGCAATAGCGGTACGGACCCACTGAAAATCGCCTGTCGACGTTAATGTCATGAGAGTCAGGTATGCTCCTCCACCCTTGGCCACTTGGCCGACCGCCGATGTACCGTTACTTTTCCCCACCTCCGCCCACACCGCCCGTCGATTATTTATATTAAATTTGCGTATCAAACTAACCCCCCCCAAGCCCCCAACGCTAACTCCGAGAGAGATCCTTACTTACGCAGTCTAATTATGTTTCGTAAATGATTAAGAGTGTGGAGCGTAATATTCGCTACATCTTAAGGAAGAGAGAGCGCCTCCGACGGGCGCGCACTTGTGCAAGTGCTTCCCCCCAATTAATTTTGAACAAGTTAACCGCAATCGCCCCCGCCCTCCGTAACGATCATTACATACTTCTGTGCATTCACCTTGACACTCTTTAGATGTCTAGAGTTGTTAAGGGGAACTTGAGTACAGCTCGATCCAAAATTCGATTACAAACACATAGTGCGTAAAATACTCTCGGTGTTCTTGCCGCGTCAAATATGGGTAGGAGCCCAAGCTTTCGACTATATCCTCCATAGTCGTCGTCAGGTGTAAAACTGACTGCCGTGAACTGGAGGCGTCCGCTTATATAACCAGGAGACGGCTTCTCATTGGCTACCTGACGTCATAGTGGTAATGGCGCGTACTCGGGTGGTGCCAGCTAACCACCTAGAATTTTCTAGCGCACTCTATTCCGCGTTGTTAGCAGCGCCATCTCTCGCAGTAGGCGGTAATCTGCGGGAAGTACTAAAGGTTCTGGGAGCCAACCTCTGTTCCTTCTCCTTCTCCAGAGCTCGCTTCCATGCATTGCTGAGTGCATATCCGGAGTCTCTATTGATATTATTATCACATAATCTGATTTCAATCGCCTCCCTTAGCACCACCCGAGTACGCGCCATTACCGCTATGACGTCAGCTAGCCAATGAGAAGCCGTCTCCTGGTTATATAAGCGGACGCCTCCAGTTCACGGCAGTCAGTTTAACCCCTGACGACGACTATGGAGGATATAGTCGAAAGCTTGGGCTCCTACCCATATTTGACGCCGCAAGAACATCGAGAGTATTTTACGCAAGAACTACGTCGCGAAAGACTTCGTACTCACAAACACATAGTGTTCTCTCGGCAAGCTACATAAATCAATTCTATAAACATATGCTAAATGTTAAAAAAAATATCATAACGTTTTATTATTTTAAGCATTCTCTCTCCAAGCTCTTCGCATCGACTACATATACAACAGGCGACAGACATGTGTAATAATAGCGTAGGATAGATAATAAACGTAATGTAACAGTAATGAATGCCATAAACTTACGTATCCATCTTAACAAATACTCTTTGGATGCCCAGATTATTTAAAAACAATTGTACCCAGAGTCAAACATTTGGGACTACCGAAAAGAAAAAAAATATATTCCGGTTCAGAACTCGACTGACACCTTAGATTTATAAGCAAAATAAATGTAACTTTTCAGGCATTCTCAGCGATCTAGTGACATGATGGGTAGTCGGGTATTCTGCCGGATGTCAGTGTCTACTCTGCACAATATTTCAGCTACGTAACTCACAACCTTCATCAGGTGCGACCTGAGACTACTTTATGAGTGTTTTTTATTATATATATATATATTGCACGTTTCATTCTCCACCCTGAGGAGGTGGGGACCGGATCCAGTATTTATGTCTGTGGCCTTCCCCCTCCACTGGCGGTTGTAGGTGCTCCCTCTGTGGTTCGCACCTGTCAGACCCGCCTCTGATCGTTCCATCTGTGGTCTGGCGTTCCATTTGCGGTCCGCGCCGTCTCACTCCACGTTCTTAAGACTATCTGCTAATAGCTCTATTACGTAGGGTCGCTGAAGTCAGTAATGGCGCTAGGTGCTCCCTTTGTGGTCCGTGCCCGCCACCACAGAGTAACATATACAGAGAAGCAGCCCACCCTAAACCACTGTCCTACGCTCCCCTCGTAGTTCCGTAAGATGCTAGCAGGTGTCAGGCGATTCCCTGGCTTAGGGTGCCTCTCGCACGTCAGAGGGTAGCGTGGAGGGGAGGCTGAGGGGAGAGCTCGTGCTGCCTGCCACGAGGCCACGGCTGTGTCCGGAGTTTGAGGGGAGGTGGTGGTGGGGGCAGCCGCTACCTGCCGCCTGCTCTGGCCAGTTTAAAGGGCTGCTTCTGACCGCAGCGCCATCATGGGACATCTTACGGAACTGCTGGAAACCCTCCCTCCCCGCACCCCTGAGTGGAGGACCGGGCCCTTACAGAGGTTTCTCGTCTGTATATATTTGTCTGTGCCGCCACACCCGCCTCCGATCGTGTCATCCACGGTCTGGCGACCCGTTTGCTGGTCGCTGGTCTGCTGGTTGTGGTGTGAATTTTGTGATCAGCAACTTGATTTACCCTAAAAAGAGAGCTAGAGGTCTATCTGTTGCATTTGAAATTTTTCATACCTCTTCACATTTTTCGTGTTATTGGAAGCGAATATAGGCATTCCAGGAATCTTCTTCGGCTGACAGACCGTTTTACCCCTCGGTGGTGCGTGTACATAACCCTTAAGAGTTGTCTGTTGGCGTTGTAAGATATCTTACACTATTTCTGCAGTGTTATCGATGCGCGCTAATGCATCTGTAGTCGACGATATGATTACCTACAATACGATACAGTATGTATTCTACAAGGCTAAACTAACTTGGTCTGGATGTTTAATAATACAGTAGACTGATGCTACTATGGACAATTTCTGGCCCGCCGCGGTGGCCGAGGGGACTGAGGCGCTCCAGTCACGGTCTGCACGGCCAATACGGTCGGGGGTTCGAATCCCCCATCGGGCATGGATATTTGTGCCGTCCTAATTCGTAAGTCGTTCATAAGTAGTTTGTAAGTTTAGGGACTGATGACCCCGTAGTTAAGTCCTATAAGCTATACAAAGATTTGAACATTTGAAACATTTGACAATTTCTGTACGGTGGGAGTGGTGTATGCATTACATGTAAAAACAGTTGAATAACAAAGTGTTCTGTTCAAATGTTCAAATGTTTGTATAGCTTAAGGGGCTTAAAAGTGTGGTCATCAGTCCCTAAACTTACAAACAACTTATGAACTACTTACGAACTAGGACGGCACAAATATCCATGCCCGAGGGAGGATTCGAACCCCCGACCGTAGTGGGGGAGCGCCTCAGTCCCCTCGGCCACCGCAGTCGGCGACAGTGTTCTGTCTCTCCATTGTGTGTGTTTTACAGGGTTCTTAGAGGTATGTTGTGTCGTCGCTAAGGTATGCATCGCCTTCTATCTGGAAAACCCACTCCATGATTGGTTCGATTCTGTATATAGTATAGTCCTGACCCTAACTAGAGGCGTTTATATTCTATTTTATAAGCTCTATTTCTTCGGCTATACCCTGATCTAAGATTCAAAGGATCGCTTAGTAAGATACATCAAAGCTATTGTGTGTTGTACCTATCTGTGTGGAGTCTAAATGTGTGATCTATCGATGCGATTTCCTCTTAAATATAAAGATGTGATTAGTTGCAGGATTCGTACAACCTTGCGATGTGTTTGGATTTAAATAGTTCTCCAGCTTAAATATTACACAAAAGGATAATTCGACTAACATTCCGCTCTCTTAATAGAAAAGAATTCGAAGGTTCTGATGTGTATTTCTTTGGTCTGTGGGTCTATTTACCTTAAAAAGGGATAGAAGTGAGTCTGTTGTGTGTGTGTGTGTTTTTTTTTCTTTTTTTTTTTTTTTTTTTTTTTTTCTTAGCCCTGTGCATTTTTCGTGATGTAGGATGTGACATATAAACAGCCTAGATGGAGCGCTGGTCTAAACTTTACCTTCCAAATGTTCAAATGTTTGTAGAGTTTATGGGACTTAACTACGTGGTCATCAGTCCCTAAACTTACAAACTACTTACGAACTACTTACAACTAAGGACGGCACAAATATCCATGCCCGAGGGGGGATTCGAACCCCCGACCGTAGTGGCCGTGCGGACCGTGACTGGATCGCCTCAGTCCCCTCGGCCACCGCGGCCGGCTTTACCTTCCGTGTGTATGAATTACATATACAAACGTTACTTGTTGTTTGCTGTAGAACATAAGACGAATGGCACTGGGTCTGTTTTGTACGAAGATTGGTGGAACACATGGTTCTTCGTATAGAATGATCATTAAAAAAGCACATTTCGAGTAACATTTGTGTCACTTACTAGGTGTGGTTCGTTTTGTCCAAAAATAAGATTGGATGTGTTGTAATCCTATGTGAAAATCAGCAATCTGTGGGTCGCTTTGCCCTTTACTCTTCTGCTGTGTATATAGACCAACCTTACGAGGTGTTTGCTGTAGGTCCTCAAGATCTGTAAGGGGATCTAGTGTGATTACCCAAAACATGTAATAGTTTGCATTTGCAATAGCTATTTCTTGTTAAGACTTATAGCTTTTCGTGTAGAACGTTTTGGTTTACAGGCTTATGGATCTAGGAGAAAATACCGGAAGACAGATTATCTGTCAGAAGAGTTGTGCCTCGATTGGTAATCTGTTAGTTGGTCAGTTATCGGAGATGTACGTCTGTGCTGTTTTAGTCTGCAGCTAAGCAAGCGTTCGTTTAAATCGGTGTTGTGTGATATGTTAGTGTATGGACTGGAGTTTGACTTTACATCGCGATTTAGCGCTCATCCGACTGTTTGTTTATGTGTGTGTGTATAAAATAGGTTATCGCTAACTATATTTTCATCATCCAAGTTATAAAGGCTGTTGTAGTCAACTCGTACGGTAAATACCTCGTTTGTGTCAACTGCAAGGAATTGATCCATAGAAGTGTTGCAGGATTTGTCGATAATATGATTGTGTGTGGATGTCTCTGTATGATATGTAGAGGTTAATTAGAGATGTGTGTTTATAGAGCATTAAGAGCAATGTTATAGCTGTGACAAATCGTTCGTTTTTTTTATTCTTATGGTTGTTGATAGAAGCAATGTAATATTCTATCTACATTAGATTAGGACTCGCGCATTTGTAATCTGGAGCGTACGATATCTTGGCTTGTGGGAAATACCGATTTCGATCTGTTTAGTCGTATGGTTCATTGCAACATATAGGTGTTCTACATTTGTGTACTGCATATTGATACTTAGTAGTACGGTTATGTGTTAGGTCTGTGGTGTTTAATTCACTAATGGACGCCTCTCGGTAGCGTAGCGGAGATGCTTGCGGTGGTAAATGATTGTTCTTTGGTCAAGAAGCATCGATTTCAATAAACCCTATGGTTAGGTGATTTAAAGCTGGGTAGTTGCCTACTTTTGGAGGCGTGTTTAATCGTTTGTTTAGTACCTAAAGGACTGCTCTTGACGTTCGATAAAATTTTCGGGTGTTGTATTAGTTCGAAATGGCATAGACTTTTTCTTTTTTTCCTTTTTTTTCGTTGTTAGTTGTAAGTATTAGTTATATACCTATACGAAAAGAGTTTGGTGTTGCTCTGGATCGTTCCTTGTTAGCTGTTCTATGTGTGTCACTCATTTTACGGTGTAATTGGCTGTGTTACAGATGTTTAATGGGAGTATTTATTTGTTAGAAGGGGGAATACGATGACTGTGCTTGAGTTATTGCCAAACGTACGAGGTATGTGGTCTAATGACTGATCGAAAACGTTTCGTAAATAATGTGTGGTGGAGTAAGCATTGCAAAAAGATGTATGATAAATCGGTTAGATGTTCGAGAGGGAGCGACCAACGATGCAGAGTTACCGAGATTGTCGTTTGCTAGTTAGTTTTGGGGGAAAAATGTTCAAATGTCTGTAAATCTATCGGACCAAACTGCGTGGTCATCAGTCCGTAGCTTACAAACTACTTAAACCTAGGTAAACTAACCTAAGGACAAACACACACATCCATGCCCCAGGGAGGACTCGGACCTCCAACGGTGAGCAACCGCGCGCTCCGCAGCGAGACGCTTTAGACCGCTCGGCTACTCCACCGCGGCGTTAGTTTAGGACTTTAGTAGAAAAGAGCTGGGATGGTTAGATTCTTTTGTGGTAGTTCGATCATTGGGTTGGAGACGGTTGTTATTACATAGTGTCGCAGACTAGTTGGGATAGAATTTAAGTAAAAAGTGTTTGAAAAACTCTAAAATATGCGATGCAATGTGTTTCCAGTTGTGGATATTATTGTGTTGCGATAGACCTCAAAGGAAGTCGATTTATGAATATTGCTGATCTTTTAACTTATACATGCGTAGTAAATTTGACAAGTTCGTCATTGCAAGCCATGGAGACAAGGCGAAGTTACCATTTCTCCTACCTGGTGGCAGCGTTGGGAGAGCACTCAGAATAGTGAAGAAACTCGGCAAGGAACAACTGGAGATCATCCAGCAAATCATTTGGTTGTACCTTCTAATAAAATTACAGGTACTCACCTTATCGATTTTATAACAGGCGTTTGCGGGATACTTTTACCTCTTTGTTTGACTTTACCAGACTGGAGGCTACAATATACACTTACAGACTGGCTTGGAAACGAGGATAGCCAATGTTTATAAAGTGCAGCTCTGTCCTGTGTGTCAATCCCATCCATGCGGCCTCGGCTAACAAATTCCTTAGAGAGCAGTCGTGGTTTTTTTTTTTTTTTTTTTTTTTTTTTTTTTTTTTTTTTTTTTTTTTCTTCAAACTGTTTGCTTGTTTAATAAGAACAATGAAAATTGACTGGTGTTTCCGTAAATCTACCAAACTCCACTGCTCAATAGGATGTTTGCGGTCTTTGACTCTTTTCGCACGGTGTGCTGTCGTTTTGGAGACCTCTTTAAGTTGTTGGTTTAAACGCTTTTTTCGTGTAACACTATTCCGAGAGATGAGGATAGCTCAGACGACCTCACTGATGACTTTTTTTACCTGTAGAGGGTCTACAAAATTTCGTTGTGTTTAAGCAATGTCTACTATTACTATTAGGATAGAACATCTTCCATCATCTGTACTTTGACATACATCTTCGAAATATGAGAGGTTTGTTGGAGTTTTGCGGTGATGGCTATAAATTTCTCTGGTATTGCGGTGTGTAGGTTAGCATTCTAGGTATCTTCGTTTGCGGTGCACCTGTTGCAGGGGGTGGCATACAGGTTGGTGTTTACGTGCAACAAGTTGGTGGAAAGGTGGTGGAAAGGTAGATCCGAGTTCGGTTTAGTGGAATGAAAAAAGAAATCACAGGAAAGGAGCTTGATTTCTGTTTGGGGTTAGAATTTTGGTCTATATTTGGGTAAAGGGCAGGTCGAACTTGTTCTACAGAATCGAAAATCTGTTGTGTGTTGCTTCCTAGCTATCGGGTGGGTAAAGTACTACCTCTGTACCATGGTTGCTGTATTGTCGGGTGTCTTTTCGAAGTAGGGTACTGTAAGGTCAGAGCTTTTGAGAAAAATTTTTTTTTAATGTAGACGGTTGGAAATCCAGCCTTAGGCTGGATGCACACACGGCCGGTAAAATATCGTCCGGTACTTTATCGGCGGATGGCTGCTTGCACACACGCCGGAATTTTATCGGTCAAACGGGCAGTCGCTCCGCTGTCTTGGAAGAGTTGATTCCAAACAAATTAATGAATCCCAAACGACTTTCCATAACAGTATATGACATATTGCTGACATGATACAAAGACCTAATTAAGTACTGTATCATACATTAGTGTACTATTTACGAGATGTATTATTTCTTTGCTCTCCATTTCCTCAAAACCCTCATTCAGTTCGCAGGAAACTTGTTTCTACGTTCAAAAAAATCAAATGTTTGTTAAGCTTATGGGACTTAACTACGGGGTCATCAGTCCCTAAACTTACAAACTACTTATGAACTACCTTATACTAAAGACGGCACAAATATCCATGCCCGAGGGGGGATTCGAAACCCCGACCGTAGTGGCCGTGCAGACCGTGACTGGAGCGCCTCAGTTCCCTCTGCCACCGCAGCCGGCAATAATGAAAAGGCGTCCTCTGCAAGATTATTTATTTGTCTATCCTAATACAGCCACCACG
The DNA here is from genome assembly GCA_026315105.1 of Locusta migratoria. Taxonomy (NCBI): domain Eukaryota; kingdom Metazoa; phylum Arthropoda; class Insecta; order Orthoptera; family Acrididae; genus Locusta; species Locusta migratoria. Next base: position 389,975,518 of record CM048755.1, read on the forward strand.
AGGACTGCGATAGTGTCTAGGCCAACATGTACTTTTTCCAACCCAAATCTTTCTTCGCTTTCATTTATTTTTGCCTTAGCATATGAGTGTTCTATTACCCATTACTTCACAAAATTATTGAAGGAAGGAAGCTTAGGGTTTAACGTCCCGCCGACAGCCTGCTCATTAGGAGACGGAGCTTACGCTAGGATTTCCGGGGAAGGATGGGGAGGAAATCTGCTGTGCACTTTGAAAGGAATCATCCCGGCATTTGCCTGGAGTGATTTAGGGGAAATCGCGGAAAACCTAAATCTGGATGACTGGAGATGGATTTGAACACAATCCTTCCGAATGCGAGTCCATTGTGTTACCACTGCGCCACCTCGCCCGGTACAAAATTATGATTTATGGATTCAGTCCGCTTAAGCAGACTAACAAGCACTGATACATTTTTATACTTTTGGTTGCGATCCATAAGCATGTTTGGGCTTCGTGTCCACGCACCAATGAAGAAATTTTGATAATCCGCACACAAAATGTCCGATACAGAAAATTTTTTCGGTGGCACAGTTTATATGTAACAGATCATAATACAGCAAGTTAAATTATTTAATGCCAGTGAAACTAAACATACAGACACTTCACACGAGGTTTGATGCGTTAATTAAATGCACCATATAGACCTGTTGACTATAAATATCAGTTACTTGAGGGATACCATCTATATTACACACAGTAGTTGTTTCCACCTCTCAGTGTAGTGTGCCCATTGCCACTCATCGTCTCAATACACAGTTCAATATTGCTTATCTCAGTTTTGCATGTCCCACTTAGATTAGTACTTGTTCCATAGATCATGAATGCGACACTCCGAAATGTGTCAGGTTAATGAAATGTGTCTTTACAAATTATTACATTGTACTAAATATAAATTTCAGATTTACTAATTTATATCTAAAAATTCATCTATAGTGTAGAACGAGTTGCCATTTAGAAATTCTTTTAATTTATTTTTGAAAGCTAGTTGGCTGTCTGTCAGGCTTTTGATGCTGTTTGGTAGGTGACCAAAGACGTTTGTGGCAGCATAATTCACCCCTTTCTGTGCAAAGCCAGATTTAACCTTTAATAGTAAAGATCATTCTTACTCCTAGTGTTATGTACACTGCTATTGCTTTTGAATTCGGTGGGATCGGTAATAAATTTCATAAATGAGTATATATACTGAGAAGCTACTGTGAAGTTCCCTAGATCTTTGAATAAGTGTCTGCAGGATGATCTTGGATGGGCTCCAGCAATTATTGTGATTACACGCTTTTGTGCAATGAATACTTTTTTACTCTATGAATTACCCCAGAAAATGCCACCATACGAAAGCAGAGAATGAAAATAGGCATAGTAAGCTAATTTACTGAGACGTATATCACCAAAATTTGCAATTACCCTAATAGCATAAGTAGCTGAACTCAAACATTTCAGCAGATCTTCAAAGTGTTTTTCCAGTTCAACCCCTCCGCAATGCACAAACCTAAAATTTTTTAATATTCTACCTTTGCTACAGATTTCTGATCAAAGTCTATATTTACTGATGGTGTCATTCCATTTACTGTATGAAACTGTATATACTGGGTTTTATCAACGTTTAATGAGAGTTCATTTGTAGAGAACCACTTATCTGAAAGATATCATTTACAATTTCATTAGTTAATTCCTGTTTATCAAGTGTGATAGCTATACTTTTATCTTCAGCAAAAAGAACTAGCTTAGCATCTCCGTGAATGTAGAATGGCAAGTCGTCAATATATATTATGTGAATTACTTATGTGAACTCTTTCTGTTAGGTATGATGTAAACCATTAGTACACTGTCCCATTCATACCGCAATACGTTTATCTAGAAGAATTCCATGATTTACACAACCAAAAGCCTTTGAGAGATCACAGAAAGTCCCAATGGGTTATTCAGAGCATTTAATATTTCATTGGTGAAAGTAGATATATCATTTTCTGTTGAAAACCCTTTCTGAAAACCAAACTGACATTTTGTTAGAACTTTATTTTTACCTATGTGTAAAACTACTCTAGAATACATTAATTTTTCAAGAATTTTGTATAAGGTCGTGCACTAAAGATGTGCACATCACAATATCGGTTGATGGAATGAAGATATGGTTTTGTGTTGTACTCTAAAGGTGGTTATTTTACGACACTTCGTTTTCTTCAAAATAGCAGATTAGCGTGAAGCTAGATTTACATGTGTCATATCAATCACGCGATAATTATTGACTTTGCTGAGCACCTTTCTAAGTAGGACATCAAAATAATTTAGCCTTTACTCTTAAATCTTGCAGAGTCTATTTTGTAAATATCAATCGCCTTAACTATCACAGTTCACCAAATATTCGTCGAGATATATATATTTCACTTTCAAAGACAATATTAGTCGACACGATTCTTCTCTCTCACTGAATACCAATTTCTTTCAAACACTCACGACGACAGCACCACGTAGTGCTACTACGGTCTGGGAGTGCTACACACAGCCCACTAGCAACATACTTTGTACACGCTCGCGCCTTGACGCCTCAATTTAACAAACTAGCACACTATTGGCTGGATATCAGCGTCTAATGAAAATCAATCTGTTTAATAATGATGTAATTCATTATGACAACTACAAAGCTTGGGCGGCAACCGGCAACCCATAGAGAAATTTGAAAAACATGTAACCAAGTATAGTAAAAATGTGGGGTAACGCCACAAAACCAATTGGTTCTGCTAGTTTCGGAACTATGTACAGGCCGATCAAATGAATTAACCATTTGTGACAGTATCTGTGGGATGCAAGTTCAAGAGTCTCCGATATAGCGTGATTTCAAAATGTCACGTGAGCGAAGTTTGTTCGACTATCACGAACGTTCGCTTTCCAACGAGAATATCACCGTAACTACAACCCTCGCAAGTAGAGAAAGTATATGTTACACTTTATTTACTGCAGGATACGTTGACCTGCAAGTTATAAATGTTTATTATTTAATGTAAACTGGGCACTAAAAGATTAGCAAATATTCAGAAAGTTACAGCATTGCAGGTATTTTACCATTTTTTCTTAATACGCGTTCAACCTCCGTGGAATGACTTTTTGATGACAGTAAAATGCGGCCGAAACCAGTCAGCATTGAATACAAGAACTTAACATTCAATAGTGTTATTAAGGTGTCGACAACTCATTTAGGAATAGTTTAAGTATGTAGTTTGAAAGATTGGATAGGTATTTTATCAGATTAAACCCTCTGACACAGACCCGCAGACAGGCTTTTTTCCTATATATCACATATTTCCCCCGAAATATTAAATTTTTGGGAAACTTTTGGAAATTTTTGCTGCATGCAAATCCCCAATACATAGGTAGAAAAACTAAACCTAGACAATTATGTCAAACCGTTCAAGTAATGGTATTTCATATATGCTGGTGCTGATTTGTATGCTTATATGATAGGTTGCCGGAGGAATAGCGTACACAACTTTCACTCACAGCCTTCATTAGAAATAGGCACACGCATTCATACAGACAACTCACGAATACATGACTACCATCTTTGACTGGCACGCTCCGATTTAGTCTCTTGCCTGGTGAATATCTATAAATGTGAATGTATGTTCGGTGTACGCTTATCACGTCCGAACAAGACGCAGAGACTAAAATATTTGTACAGTTACTAATTTATACGTGAGTAAGGTTTTAGGCACGGTTTTATAGCGATCTGTCAGATATTTAGTAATTAGAAGAATATAACGCGAAATGCGGAACAATAATTACTCTTTGAAAATTATATTTGCTCTTTGAAAATTGTTTTATTGTTTGCATTGTTGCTTGAGGGTTGATAATGATAAAAGGGTGGAGTATATTGGGATGGATAGCTATCCGTATATATAAAATTCTACGCATGGTCGGTGTGTAATTGTTGTCCGAAGTCTCCCGTTGTACACCCTAACAGTTCCATGCCGATAGCTATAAGGGGGTAGAAGATATGGCGGTTGAAAGTCGTCAGATTATAAAAAAATTCGGACTGAAGGCCAGCGATGAAGTTTGCGACTCTACAGCAAGGAGGTTACATACAGCGAAACATAATGCCACAGACCATATCTTTGCTCTATGCGTGCTACAATGTCTTCACCTCACTAAGGATAAGCATACGAATAAGGAAATCAAAATGTTCAAATCTTTGTATTGCTTATGGGACTTAACTACGGGTCATCAGTTCCTAAAGTTACAAAATACTTATGAACTAGCTAATCCTAAGGACGGCACAAATATCCATACTCGAGGGGGGGATTCGAACCCCCGACCGTAGTGGCCGTGCAGACCGTGACTGGAGCGCCTACGTCCCCTCGGCCACCGCGGCCGGCAATATGGAAATATATGAATAAATAAAAAAGCAGTAAACACACGATACGTGTTGAGATATTCCAACACAGGCTATAAGAAATAATGTACGTTTATTGTAAATCATTAAGCACTTCACATAATTTTTTTTATTTGAATGTTGAATAAAATGTTTGTTTCTAAAGAAGGTATTGTATTTCATTTCATCCTTCCAAACCAGTCTCATAGCACACTACTGAAAGATAGCTTATCTATCATAATCAACAAGCGAGCGGAGCCGTGGGTTTAAGCTAGTAATGAAATATAACAAAATAAAGACCCTACACCTTCCTATGTCACCCAAAACATCGCACTGATATTCAAAATCTCAGTAGTAGTAGTAGTAGTAGTAGTAGTAAAAGAAGAAGAAAGTGGAAGAAGTAGTCTAACAGGAGACATTGCCTAGTCGTCGTCCTATGCTAGGCTTCTGCTTCACTGCATCTAAACAAAGCCAGCGACATTAGTTACTGTGCTGTAAATGAGATTTGATTTGAGGAAGGAAGCGAGCTTTATTTCAGAACATAACTGATTTACATTAAAGTTTCAGGCAAAATATATCGTTTTATTTTAACTACGGATAGTTAAGGCACCATTTATGTTGCTGACAAAGGAATCTTATTCGCCAAATTACTGCAAAATTTCTGTCATACATTAAATTAAGAATCTACATACTGAAATAATAATTAGGTTTTTTTTTTAAAATTTGCATGTGTATAAATCCTTAAAAATTAACATTCCAGTCAGTCTTTCGGCACATATGGAACTACTACACTAACACCGGTATCCTTTCAACCGACTAGGAATTTACATTACACAAAAATTGTCGAATAGTCTAATCAGAACTTATGTTAAAACAAATCTATAATTAATTATTTGGCATCCTCTACAGCCTTAGGTCTAAAGCTAATCGATTAAAATCGAAATATGCTCTTCCACTGTCCCCGAGTCGTCCTCCGTTCTTTCTGATCAAGAATACGTCAATTGAGACACGTGCTGCAAACTACATCTTAGATGTCACATTAACAGTCCAACAGCAGCAAACTGACGATCCTTTACATACACTAATCCGCAAGCCCTCAGTTCATATACCTCGCCGCCACTTGCCTCCTTTGCGAGCAAGGAGAATTTGAAGAAGCCGGCACGCGGGCAGGCCAGAAGAGCCACGCTACGTGGTGGAATATGAAGGTTGATGACTCCCCTGGAACATTTTGCAGCAGTAAGTGCGGCATTACTGGCAGTTCCAGTACGTCGGGTTTTCCCTCTACGTTGGTTATTTTCACTGGGTAAGTTGCAAGGGGTTTGTTTTCAGTGGGAGTGAAAGTCAGATACCCCGAGTCTTCAGAGGCTTTCTGACGACCAGCGGAATCGCTGCCTGTGTCCGGGACATTGGGAAACTTCCTGTTGATCAGCCACGCAGCCTGCGGAGTCGGTAACAGGTACGGTATGGTGAAGACCGTGTCTTGTTCCACAGCTCCGACTCCTGTGACGCGCGTAGGATGTCCCCACACAACGCCGTGCAGGCGAGGAACCTCAACTGACGTGTCCGCGACCTGGAGCCCGATCAGCTGCAGCAGCTGCTTCGTTCTGTCTTCCTGCACCTGCTGTGGGGTCGCTTGGCTCTGCTCTGGGGCTGTTTCAGGCGTTGCTGCTTCTCTGTTGCTGCGCCCGGTCGTCCTATTAGAACCACTGGCCCCGTTCTGGTTGTAATACCTGCAGAAAAAAATTACTAATTTATTTATATCTAAGCTCTCCATTTCATTATTTTACTAGCCATTAAATAAAATCTCTACGTAGAATGGCTTTTCAGGAAATCTAAACCTTTAGTGTTCACCATCATCATCATCTGATTATTAGGGTGGGCCGAAAAAAGTGAATTTTGAGTATCGAGTTGTAATAGGGCTCGAAAGTTGCGTATTTACGTGCTGATTAACGAAAAAATAATTTAAAAAATCTAACTTAATATCTTCAGTTCGCGCAAAGGGCTTAAAATTTCTAAAAAAACTATAAATTTATATAATTTCTGAAAGGTCATAAAAATATATCTTTCAGTATCACGTCCTAATAGGACTCAAAAACTGCGTATCCATGTATAGTTTAACAAAAATATTTTTGATAGTCGTAGCGTATGTAATCAGTTCGCGCTAAAGGCCTTAACAATCTAAATATAACAACATTTCTAAATGTTCAAAATGTTACGGAAATTTACTAATATCTCGTATTTATATGTATGTTTTAAATATGTTAGGTTTTATTTATTGTGATTTGATTATTTGAAGAGATAACATCGTAACTTTGCAGCTCTTCGACCATTTCACCAGCAAATTTGGTTAAATGACTCCGAACTCACCACGAGGAGGTGGCTGCAATTCGAGTTCCCTAACTGGTACAATGAGACGTACCTTCTACCATGCACTTCACTGTGGTTTGCAGAGTATTGATGTAAACTGACGTCACAACTGCAACATCATGGGTTATTTTTTATATATATAAAACAAAGGGCATTGGATGAAATTCGGGACTACAAACATTTAAAAAGGAACTGTAGTTAACGCGTACTTGGGGACGTCGTGTATGTAAATCTATACTTCCATTCTTTTGCAACTGATACATTACGTGTGCGCCTCGGTTGCACAGTGGTAGAGTGCCAGACTACGAATCCGAAGGTTGTGGGTTCGATCCACGCCAGGTCCTAGTATTTTTATCTGTCAGTTTCCACTTCTTTCACCTCTGGCAGTATTGCTCATGTGAAAAATACCGAGTAGCACAGTGGTTCGGAACCCACGTTAAACTGTAGGTCCCCCTATAACTGGCTGGTTAAGTCAGTTCGAAGGTCGGAGGAAGGCAACGGCATACCACCTCCAAACAGGAACATGCCTAGTAAAGCACTGTGGTGTTCAAACAAATCTTCGGATTGTTGACTGCTTTACCTTTTTACATTACGCGTACAGGGGTGATATCGAAGAAACAGGGAAAGCAATAATAGACCGCATCTTGCGCACGGAATGAACGCCTCCCTTTTGCAGTTACAAGGTTTTTTAATGTCTCCATAGAAAAACTTTATTGTGAAGTCAGTATACGAATTGCCACGGAGCAAAAAATATATACACCATCACCTTTTCGGATTATGTCGCTGTCAAAGGCCAGAACGAAAGAAATGGCTATCCTGCGGTATTTTGGTTCCCTATAGACGCACCGGAAGAATTGAACACGTCTTAAGTTGGCGCTCAAATCTTCGGACAGTGACGAGATTACGATTTTAAATTATACCCTGGACCATGTTGAGCGTCTTATGTGGTATGATTCAGTAACACCAGCCTGTTGCAGCCAGTAATGCCTTCGACTGCTCAGGGGGAAGCCGTTTGTATGTGGACTGACCCACCTTTGATTTTGGAAAACGACGGCATCTCGTCAAACGTGTCTTCGAGGTTCACGACGAACAACTACGGCTTGGTAGGCAAAGATTCCCATCAGACTGTACACACCAGGTATTGCGGGGAGTATGGCTCACAAGGAGACCACATAGGTATCTGATTTTAGAATTTGATATTTGTAGTACATGAGGTTGAGATCTCTAATAGTAATCAGCAAAACCTATTCCACGCAACTCAAATTTTCGAGAAAATCTGCTTTTAATTTTTGCAAGTTCATGTAAATACAAACAATGAAAGCAGTTTCAGCATCTGTTGGTGTAGCTTAGGTGGGCCAGGTGCCGTGGCTCAGCGCGCCCGCTCAAAGGGCTGAACGCCGTCTAAAAAAAAAGCTGACCCAAGAACACGAACAAACACGATCAACACCTGCAAGGAACACACACACACACACACACACACACACACACACACACACACACACACAGAGAGAGAGAGAGAGAGAGAGAGAGAGAGAGAGAGAGAGAGAGAGAGAGAGAGAGAGAGAGAGAGAGCGCTGGCATTACTATCAGTGTCGGTGGTTCGAATCCCACAGATTTTTTTGTTGTGTTCGAATCCTTACACAATCTTAATATCTAATGGTAATTTTTACTAACCCTGGCTCCACCTACTGGGCTGGGAGACCCCAGCCGCGGAAACTGCAAGCAGCCGCGTTGCCAAGTAGTGCGTTCGCTGCCTGACAGTATAGCTTAACGGTCGCTGCTGTCTGACAGAACTGGCAACAGTGCAGAGCCCAGCCGAACGCGCGCATGGGCAGAGAAAATCTCGCGTTCGACTTGTTCCAAGGGTCTGCTGCCGCAGTCTGCGCTCAAAGCCGATTGGCTCAAAGCACTAGGGACGATCATGCTATTCCGGCTCGACTGTAGTTGACGGTTGTCTGTTCAGTTTGTGAAGAGCTACGATGTTTTTGGAAATCATATTCCTAGTTACTATCGGCTTTCTAAGCAGCTAACCTAATCTCTCATCGTTTTAGGTGACTTCAGCTCGTCTATGTAAACAAAAACTGACAACCCGTAAAATTAGAGATCCCAAAGTGTTTTATATAACAATCAAATAGTGTAAATTTCTCAGTGAAGTCACTCCTCGCAAACAAGTTGGACGAGTTGGTTGCATGCTTTAAGGAGACCAAACTACTACGATATTTGGTCACATTCTATTTTTAACGACCGAAAGTAACGAGGATGTGAAATTACTGAGAGGATTGCATTAAACTTCAATTATTCATCACCAGCTGTCCGCTCCAATCTTCGGTGAAATGATCAGGCATGCGTGGTTTGCTTCTGAACTTTGCTATACAATAGAAATCTTCATTAACGCAAATTAAGTTTGCTTTGCAGTTGACATATCAAAGAAGGAATTGCGACTGTAAAAATGCAGCATTTGTACGATGTGCTGGATGCCGTCAAAAAAAATCGTTTTTCATGTTTATACGATGCATATCCTGGCATGTGAGACCACATCAAAATGAAGTATTTTATTTTTCAATATTGTCAAAAAAGTGGAATGTGCAAGGTTTGTGTCTTTTTTAAATATAAATACTTGACAATCTAACAAAATATAGGAAATTACCAATAAAAAGTAGATTTAACACACTAGTAACTAAATTTTTGTGGAGGTCAAACCCCGAGCGGGACCGAACTATGCTGAAAACAGAGGAAAAATGGAGATCAAAATCGCTACTACCATCATCGGAACCATTGTAATATCCATGCCGTTTTATAGGAAACTACCGGGTGAGTGGTTGGGGGGGGGGGGGGGGATGCGAGGGACGGGGAGGAATTAGGATGCGGAGTGGAACTAGGGGAGGTAATGCAGTCCAGGAATGTAAGAAGAAAGGTTGCAATGACTCTGGGACCCGTGCGTGCCACACACGTACCCACGAAAGAGCTGAGGGGCCCCTCGGGGGGGGGGGGGTGTATATGAGTTACATAACCAGAGGCTCGTTTCCATGTGTGTGGAAAGAATCTTAGAATTTGATTAATGTGACATGATTTTATTTTCCGAAAGAAACTCCATTGTCAGTCACAGTGTTTAGAGTTATTTAATTTACTGAATGAGTAAAGTTAAAGTTTTTCAGATGCATTAAGAGTAAGTTGGTTTTTGTGGAAGTTCAGGAAACAGTACAATGTTTTGTTAGTTATATGTCTTATTAAATCATTGTCATAAATCAGTGACAATATTCACATCACAAAGTGATTTTCATATAAAAACATCTCTGTAATGACTACAGAGTAAAAGAACTTATTTCTTTAAACTTTCTGCTGCAGAAACTGCGTGACCGGCTGGAGGTGGAATTCTATGTCTAGGTGCAGATCTTATTTAACCTTTAACAGCCTATGAGATTAATGGTCGAGTTTAATGTCGCATTTTGAGTGCCTAATGGGACATGGGAGTGAAAGTAAACTGAAAACATTTTTGCCTCCATCTGAAAGAAATTTCTCGTTTCCAAAAATGTATTTTTCCTTTTAAGTAGTTATAGTCAAACATCCTTTGAACAAATTTCTGCAAACTGGCCACACTGATGCTTAAGGCAAGGAATATCACAAAAATTCCATTCCTGCTACAGTCATTTAAAGAAAGCCAATATACAAGAACCTTGTAGATAAATTACTTAGCAAACGCCTACATGACCATACACAAAATCTTAGAGTCAACAGCTGTATGTGGCAAAGAGTACCGAAAACAGTGTTTGTTGGAAGTAGTCAAAATAGGTGTTATGGATGCTATTATCTGTTTCAGTGATGGTGTCATAATGACAAAAGTAGAGGACAAATTAGACATCCAGCCAAGAAATATGATACCTGATCTGACATCCGAAGATCGTCAGTTGACTAGTTAAATCTGAAAGGGCTGTGAAACCACCGCTAAACAGTCCCGATGAAAGAAAAACCAGAAAAAGCCTGCAGAGGATAAAGAACCAGATGGCCAGCAGAATTATACAACTGGTATGTTCTGAGAGAGGCATATGGTGAGTCAAAAACACTTAACATTCTGTGGTGACGAGGGATGGCGAGGGAGGGGAGGGGAGGGGAGGAAGGTGTAGTGACGAGGGATGGCGAGGGAGGGGAGGGGAGGGGAGGGGAGGAAGGTGTAGTGACGAGGGATGGCGAGGGAGGGGAGGGGAGGGGAGGAAGGTGTAGTGACGAGGGATGGCGAGGGAGGGGAGGGGAGGGGAGGAAGGTGTAGTGACGAGGGATGGCGAGGGAGGGGACGGGAGGGGAGGCGAGGAAGGTGTAGTGACGAGGGATGGCGAGGGGCGGGGAGGGGAGGAAGGTGTAGTGACGAGGGATGGCGAGGGGCGGGGAGGGGAGGAAGGTGTAGTGACGAGGGATGGCGAGGGGCGGGGAGGGGAGGAAGGTGTAGTGACGAGGGATGGCGAGGGGAGGGGAGGAAGGTGTAGTGACAAGGGATGGCGAGGGGAGGGGAGGGGAGGAAGGTGTAGTGACAAGGGATGGCGAGGGGAGGGGAGGAAGGTGTAGTGACAAGGGATGGCGAGGGGAGGGGAGGGGAGGAAGGTGTAGTGACGAGGGATGGCGAGGGGAGGGGAGGGGAGGAAGGTGTAGTGACGAGGGATGGCGAGGGAGGGGAGGGGAGGAAGGTGTAGTGACGAGGGATGGCGAGGGAGGGGAGGGGAGGAAGGTGTAGTGACGAGGGATGGCGAGGGAGGGGAGGGGAGGAAGGTGTAGTGACGAGGGATGGCGAGGGGCGGGGAGGGGAGGAAGGTGTAGTGACGAGGGATGGCGAGGGAGGGGAGGAAGGTGTAATGACGTGGGATGGCGCGGGGAGGGGGCAGAAGGAGGCGCGGGGAGGGGGGGGGCAGAAGAAGGAGGCGCGCGCCTCATTTACCACGCTGTTACAAACGTCTACAGATGGCAGAGCTCTCCCTAGTCCTGATGCAGTGGACGTCTGAGGCCCATGGTGGCGGCAGAACTAAATGGGGACCCCATCTACTTGGAAATACACGTATTACTATAAAAATTAACTTTTGAGATTTGGAGTCCCCTAGGACAAAGGCATGGGACAGTAAAAAAATAGCTTTAGAGATTTGGCAACCTTAGAATGAGAGGCCAAGAGCGCTCCAGAAAACACGTGCTTTAGATATATTTGAGGTCCCCAAGACAAGAGGTCCAGGGGGGTACGACCCTCAGCCGTCACCCCCCCCCTCCCTCCAATTAGTCCGCCACTGTGGTCAGGAGGCTCTGGCCTGCACTCTTGAGGCTGCAGGCAACATTACTAGCAAAACGTGATGTGCGAGTCATCCATTGTATGACTAGTTATTGTTTGCATACCAGTGTTCTGCGTGTTCCGCATTGTGGAATACAGAAAGTGAATCCTACAGTTAGATTCTATCAACCATCCTTACGTGTAACCTGTTGTGTTTCATTTACGATCAACGTTTGAAACAATGTGTGAAACTTTTACGTTTGTGGAGGCATGTCTCGTAGCTTGAGGAGAAATTGTGTTAGACAGGCAGTAGCAGTAGCATCAGTGAAGTAGATTGTACTTACCATAGTGGTAGCCCGTTGTAGTAAGTTGTGCCTCCGATGACTTGGCCGATCACCCCATGGGAGCCGTTGTCGTCCCGCTGGTACTGCATCTCCTGCTGGAAACTGCTTGCGTCAGCCTGGTACTGAGTCTCCTGGTGGTAACTGCTTCCATCAGCCTCGTACTGCGACTGCATGTCGCGCTCGTAACTGTAGTTATGGGACTGCGCGTCCTGCTCGTAGCTGGTGCCATCCGGCAGGTACACCGACTGCGTGTCCCACTCAGAGCTGCTCGCCGTGGTTCTTCCAGATGTCACCTGCCGACAAGCGTCAAACACGCCAATTTTTAAAATGACAAGTTTATTCAATCTACATTCCGTGTAAATATCACCTTCCGACTAACAATTCATCAATATATACATGTGGCGTCTGTTCCGAAAGAACAGACGTCACTTCTGATCCTGCAGTTGTCATATATTCTGTGAATATTAAATAACAACTGCAGGATCAGAAGTGACGTCTGTTCTTTCGGAACAGACGCCACATGTGTGTGATTATATATATATATATATATATATATATATATATATATATATATATATATATATATATATATATATATATATATATATATAATGCGCCAGTGACGAGCAATGATCCTATCGTTAGTGGGGAGGGGTGGGCAAGTTTGAAGCCCTTACTCTTACGGGAATTAGTTCATAACTACGAGTTTGAGTACTGTGGGCAGGGCGAAGCTGGGAATTTGTATCTGACGGGAGGCGTGCTTAGGTAGTCCTTGCAGGTGCGGTGATCACTGTGTTCCCAGTGGTGTAGGGGTCAGCGCAACTGCCTAGAAAGCAGGAGACCTGGGTTCGAATCCCGGCTGGGTACACATTTTCAGCTTTGCCCAATCGCAGTTGATGTCATATTTTGTGAATATTTACAACGCGTCGTTTGAAATTGTTTTCTCTCTTCTGTCCTTCGGTATGTTCGGAGGCCAAGCCTTTAATGGGGAAAGCTGCTCCCAAATTACCTTCCACTGGAGCTTACAAAAAACACAGCTTATTCTAGAAACGTCAAGACTTCTGAATGTCTTAGACGCCTAATAGCACCGTTTTAAATTCTTTGAAACGAGTAAAATTTACACTACATTTCGCCATGTACTAAGGAATTTATAAGAAACTGTATTCGCAATTACGAATGTTAATCACTGTCACCTATACAACTTATTGGCGGCATGCTAAAGTCGTATCGGACCGAGTTTCGAACTTTTATTTCTTGCTGACAGGGTGGGGTAGGAAGGAAGTGGAAAGGTGCTTTTTTTGTGGTTTTAGGGCGCACAACTGCTGTGGTCATTAGCGCCCAACACTGCCCATAGTAAAATAGGACCGGGGTTAGGACTTTAATGGCTTTCGCCATGTTTGCACGATGTATAAAAAGTAAAACTGTTAACCGATTGCGGGTCATCAGCTAAAATGTCAGACATTTCAAATGGTAAAAACAGATCATGACGGAGACGATTAAAAAACGGACATTGCACTAAAAGATGGTTCACAGTAAAAGGTGCATCACAGTGCTCACATAAGGGAGCAGGACCACCACGTAGTAAATACTGGTGGCTATAACGGCAGTGGCCAATACGAAGCCGGGCCAGAACAAGCTCCTCTCGGCGGGAGGGTCGAGATGAGGTTGACCAGAGATCAGGCACAGGTTTAATGGCTCGCAATTTGTTCCCTGACAGGGAGGACCAATGTAGATACCAACGGGAGATAACACGCTGGGAGATACCAGCGCGAAGGTCATCAGAGCTGGTGGAAAAGGTAGATAGCCGAGGAAGGAGAACCGCCTCCTTGGCAGCCGTATCCGCAGACTCATTCCCCAACAATCCCACGTGGCCAGGGACCCACAAAAACGTCACTGTAGTTCCGCTCGTTGAAAAAGAAGTAAGGCAATTGCGGATGCTTTGTACCAGGGGATGGGCCGGATATAGCATGCGAAGGCTCAACAAAGCACTCAGAGTCCGAGCAAATGACAGTCTTACTGAGCGAGTTTCGCCGGACGTATTGTGTGGCTTGATATAATGCATACAGCTCAGCTGTAAAGATGGAACTCCACTCAGGAAGACGATATTTTTTCTATGGTCATTAGCGCCCAGTCAAAAACAGATTCGCTATGATCTCAAAAAAAAAGGGTGACTGTCAGAACATCAAGAAGAGGCTAAAAACGAAAGATAAAAGACAATTAAAAGGGTTAAATATCCTTGGATAAGTTGGCCAAGTTGATAAAACGCAAAACTAGCAGCTGCTCGTGTGTCATCAGCTAAAATTTCGTCCAGAGTAGACGGAAAGTGAAGGGCTACACGGAGATGATTAAAAAGTACGCAAGACAGTAAAACATGTCGCACGGTCAGCAGTTCACCGCAGGAGCACAGCGGTGCAGGGTCGGCGGACAGCAAGTGACGGTGGCTGAAACGGCAGTGACCGATCCGCAACCGGGCCAGGATGACCTCCTCCCGCCGAGAGGGGCGTGAGGTGGTCCTCCAAGCGGTCGGGATCGGTTTTACAGTTCGCAATTTATTGTTGGACATTGAAAACCACGCACTGTGCCATTGCGACACGATACTCCGGCGGAGAGCCCGTTGAACATCGTCAGATGGGACGCAAAAGGTAGCCACGCGAGGTAAAAGAGCTGCGGCCTTGGCCGCTATGTCGGCGGTCTCATTCCCGGGCACACCTACGTGGCCAGGGACCCACAGGAAAGAAACGTGACAGCTGTCATCTGCTAGCAACTGGAGGGAGCGTTGGATCCGATACACGAGAGGATGGTTCGACAAAGGGTCCTTAAGACTCTGCAGGGCACTAAGGGAGCCCGAACAGATGGCATAGAAAGGTTGGCGGTGGCGGCAGGTGTACAAAACGGCCTGGTGGAGGGCAAAAAGCTCAGCCGTGAAGTTACAGCACCGGTCAGGGAGCTTGTATTGGAAACGGTTGTCCTCGACGACGAAGGCAGATCCGACACCGGCAGTGCTCTTGGAACCATCAGTGTAAATAAATATGGCATTAGCGAACCGCGAACGGAGTTCGACAAGCCTCGAGCGGTATACCAAATCCGGAGTGCTCTCCTTGGGCAGCGAACTAAGTTCAAGGTGAGTGTGAACCTGGGCCTGATGCCACGGTGGCAATGGGCTTTCGCTCAACCGAAAGGTGGAAGGAAGGGTAAAATCGAGCCGCTGTAGCAGGCGGCGAAACCGAACTCCAGGTGGAAGCAAGGCAATCACAGACAACTGATATTGGCGATCGAGTAAGTCGTCAAAAAATAATCGGTAAGATGGATGGTTGGGCATCGACCGCAAGGGGCATGCGTACCGACACAAGAGTATGTCACGTCGAGTGGTCAAGGGTAATACAGCAGCCTCGGCATACAGACTTTCAACAGGGCTGGTATAAAATGCACCGGTCGCCAGACGTAATCCCCGATGGTGAATAAGCGTTGAGACGGCGGAGAATCGACGGCCGTGCAGAAGAGTATACAAGGCTTCCGTAGTCGAGCTTCGACTGAACAATGGCCTGGTAAAGGTGAAGCAGGACGGTACGATCCGCTCCCCATGACGTGCCACTGAGGACACGAAGAACGTTAAGGGATCGGGCACAACGGGCAGCCAGGTAGGACACGTGTGTGGACCAGCAAAGTTTACGATCCAACATGAGTCCCAAGACTTTCGTAGTCTCCACAAAAGGGATAGCAACAGGGCCGAGATGTAGAGAAGGTGGAAGAAATTCCTTGTATCTCCAGAAGTTTATACACACAGTTTTCTCAGTGGAGAATCGGAAGCCGTTTGCGATGCTCCAGGAATATAGACGGTCAAGACAGCGTTGAAGAGAACGCTCCAAGAGACACGTCCGCTGGGCACTGCAATAAATTGCGAAATCGTCAACAAAAAGAGATCCGGAGACGTCGGCTGAAAGGCAATCTACGATCGGATTGATTGCAATGGCAAAGAGCGCCACACTCAAGACGGAGCCCTGTGGTACCCCACTCTCCTGGCAAAAGGTATCTGACAAAACAGAGCCCACCCGTACCCGGAACTTGCGATCCGCCAAAAACGCTTGAATGAAAAGAGGAAGGCGGCCCCGAAGGCCCCATGTGTGCAATGTGCGGAGAATGCCCGCTCTCCAACAGGTATCGTATGCCTTCTCCAAGTCGAAGAACACTGCTACTGTTTGACGCTTCTTTAGAAAGTTTTTCATAATGAAGGTCGACAACGTAACGAGGTGATCAGCAGCAGAGCGGTGTCGACGAAAACCGCATTGGATATTAGTCAGGAGGCGGCGAGATTCGAGGAGCCAGACCAACCGAGCGTTAACCATGCGTTCCATCACCTTACAGACAGCTCGTCAGAGAAATAGGACGATAGCGGGAAGGAAGATGTTTGTCCTTCCCTGGTTTGGGGATGGGGACAACAATGGCTTCACGCCAACTTGTGGGAACATGACCTTCAGTCCATATGCGATTATAGGTACTAAGAAGAAAGCACTTGCCCGCAGGAGAGAGGTTCTTCAGCATTTCAATATGAATGGAATCGGGCCCGGGAGCAGAAGATCGGGACAGGGCGAGAGCACGGTCTAGCTCCTGCATGGTGAAGGCGACGTTATAATTTTCACAATTAAAAGAGTGGAAAGAAGGCGGCCGTGCCTCCTCTACCTGTTTGCGAGGGAGAAAGGCAGGGTGGTAATGGGCAGAGCTCGAAACCTCCGCAAAGAAACGGCCCAATGCGTTCTCCACAGTCAGGCCAGGGATCGGGGAGTGGACCTTTATGCCGGATAAACGGCGTAGGCCACGCCAAACAAACGTGGAGGGAGTAAAACGGTTAAAAGAACTAGTAAAAGCAGTCCAGCAAGCTTTCTTGCTGTCGTTTATGATACGACGACATTGCGCTCTCATACGTTTATAATGTATGCAATTCTCCAAACTTGGGTGGCGGCGGAAGGTGCGTAAAGCACGGCGCCGGGCTCTAAGCGCGTCGCGGCAGGCTGCAGTCCACCAAGGGACCTGGACACGACGTGGAGAAGAGGATGTACGAGGTATGGAACGTTCAGCAGCGGTGAGAATAACCTCTGTGAGGTATTCGACCTGACTGTCACTGTTGGGAAAATTCTGATCGTGAAAAACAGCCATGGAAGAATAAAGCCCCCAGTCGGCTTTAGAAATGTTCCAACTGGTGGGACGAGGAGATGGGGAATGATGCAGGAAGTGGATGATACAGGGGAAATGGTCACTCGAGTACGTGTCAGAAAGTGCATACCACTCAAACCGACCGGCAAGCTGAGGAGTGCATATTGCGAGGTCTATATGGGAATAAGTGTGTGTTGTGTCTGAAAGGAAGGTCGGTGCACCGGTGTTGAGGCAGACAAGATCGAGGTGTTGGAGAAGGTCCACCAAAAGGGAGCCTCTCGGACAAGGTGCTGGAGAGCCCCATAGGGGGTGGTGGGCATTAAAGTCACCTACCAACACGAAAGGTGGAGGGAGCTGATCAACAAGGTGTAGCACATCTGCCCTAGTAAGGGCAGATGACGATGGCGAATAAATATTACAGAGGGAAAAAGTAAATGTGGATAGGGTGATGCGGACGGCAACTGCCTGTAGATGAGTATGCAATGAAATGGGATGGTAATAGACATCGTCTCGAAGGAGCATCAGAACCCCTCCATGGGCCGGGATACCTTCCACGGGTGGCAGGTCGAACCGCACAGAGGTTTAGTGTGAAAAGTCTGCACTATCACTTGGACGCAACTTAGTTTCTTGGAGGCAGACAAGCGGGCAGTGCAATCGAAGGGGTAGTTTTAATTCCTCCCGATTGGAACGAATGCCGCGAATATTCCATTGAAGGAGCGCCATGATAAAAAATGAGAGAAGAAAAGATAAAAAGGAACAAGCAGATGGGGTCACCTCGACGGCCGCTGAGGACCGGACTTCGAAGGAGCACTGCTATCGCCATCTAGTGGCAAAGGGTCATGTTCCATTGGTTCGATCGACGCGTCTGCCACCTCCCGGAGTTGATGAGGAGGGGCAGCTTCCACCGTCGGTAAACGGCCGGGTGCCCGACAGACGGAGCGTCCCGGTGAAACAGAAGACGGCCGAGGCCGGCAACTGTTGGATGGCGTGACCGAAGAGTCACGCCTCGGCGGGGAAGGGGGGGGGGCTGTTTTTTTCTGGAAGCCTTCTTAGAAGTATGACGGGTGGAAGATGCGGTTGACGATTGAGAAGTCCAAGTCTTGAGAAAATCTTCACGGACTGGTTCTTTTTTTGAACTCTGGGCAGCAGATTTGGCTGCCCGGGATGTGTGTGAACTGGTCGACGAATTCGTTGTAGAACGGGCAGAAGGGATGGGAGAGGTGGAACGAGCAATTTTCGGGCTAGCCGACCTGACGACAGTGTCACAGAACGTTAGATCGCAAGTCTGGATGCCTACCTCCTTAGTTGGTCGAGGGGAGACGAGGACCTGGGTGAAGGTACCTGATGGGAGTACAGCGGGCTTCCTACTAGCTAATAATTTCCGAGCGGCATAGGTGGAGATCTTTTCCTTCACGCGAATCTCTTGGATGACCCGCTCTTCTTTATAAACGGGGCAGTCCCGTGAAGAAGCAGCATGGTCACCCATGCAATTAATGCAGCGAGGGGATGGAGGTTGACATTCACCCTCATGAGCGTCTCTGCCACAGGTGGCGCACTTGGCTGCATTTGGACAAGATTTACTTGTATGGTTGTACCTTTGACAATGGAAGCAGCGTGTAGGATTTGGTATGTACGGGCGAACGGAAATGACTTCGTAGCCCGCTTTCACTTTTGATGGTAGGTCAACCCTGTCAAAAGTTAAGACAGTACGGGTCGGCACGAGGTCATTGTTGACCTTTTTCATCATGCGATGAACAGCTGTGACTCCCTGATCTGACATATAGTTCAATATCTCCTCGTCTGATAACCCATCCAGCGATCTAGAGAACACTACCCCCGCGAAGAGTTGAGGGTGCGGTGAGCCTCCACCTTCACAGAGAAAGTATGTACAAGTGTAGCTCGAAGTAACTTCTGCACCTGGAACGCATTCTCTATTTCGAGTAACAAGGTCCCGTTGCGCTGCCTGGAGCAGGTCTTCAAGGGACCTGCGATCGCATCGACACCCTTCTGAATGATAAACGGATTGACTGAAGAAAAATCCTTATCGTCGGTACGTGATACCACCAGGAACTTTGGAATGTTAGGCAATGCATTTTGCGGCTGAGAATCATGTTTCCGCTTATGGGTCAGGGTTATAGTTGATGTGGAAGGTTTCATGGCGGAGGTGTCCATGATTACCGGCGTCTCCGATGGCGCGCTCCTTCCTTGTGGGGGCCCTCACTGAGGGCGCACCCGCCTTAGGTGACTGTTCGCACCTCAGGTCACACCTCCCGAGAGCGGACGGAGGGACCAATTGGCATGTTCGGAAGGTATCAGCTCGGGTAATCATCCCTCCCTGGGCCCGGCCTTTACCGGGGGGTACGTACGTGCCCTACATGTCTACCCGAGGCGGGGAGTTACGCCTTACCCCGTCACCGGCTACGCAGAGCGTGGGTCGACCTTCAGACACGCACAGGGAGGAAAGAAAGGAGGAAGGAGAGAAAGGGATGAAGGAGGAGGAAGAATCTCAAACGCTGAGGCGGAGATTAAAGGGTGAGTCGAGAACAAGGAGAAAGGAAAAAGAGGGGAAGGCTGAAGAACAGGAAACGAAGAGGACCAAGAAGAGAAGACAGAGGAAGCGAAAAAGAAACCTTGGACTAATGAAAAAAACGCCCGTCTCCGGGCGAAGGCACAAACCGGGGGGGAAGAGGGAAGCGGCCTGGGACGGAAGAAAGGTCGCTTCGGCTCGGGGCCCCGTGCGCGCCACACGTACCCACAAAAGAGCTGTGGGCCCCCTGGGGTGTGTGTGTGTGTGTGTGTGTGTGTGTGTGTGTGTGTGTGTGTGTGTCGATATTATTGGAAAGGGAATTGTTCTTACTATTTACATATTTTGCTGTAGTGTTAGGCCTGTTGCGTTCCGTTCATGGTGGTCTGCAAATATTGAGTGGTTGATACCTCATTTTCATGCCGTCGTATTTTCCTTATATCTTGCGTTAAATTATCTGCCAGTCATTCCGTTGTTTATTTTATCACCGTCTCTACAGTTGAGCTGAGTTACCAAATTGTTGGTATGTTTTTATTTTAGTTTGGGGATGCTAATATTTCAACTTATTTTTAAATACTTTACCCCCTCTTAAGATTGTTTAGAACATAATTGCTTCTAGTGGCTTTTTCGACAATTTAGTTATTCCATCATGTCAAACGCTTGTTGGCAAATGTATTTGAAGAAAGTCGTCTGCATCTTTTTCACTCCGGACACTTGTCCATAAGGCAGATTGACAGTTACATACACCCATCAAAAGAGTTTTGCATCTACACTGTACGCCAAACATTCCTCCTGGACCTAAGTCGACACGATTCATAAAACCATCTTTAACTTATTGCCCGCCAGTACAGTCACAGCACAGAAACGTGAAGGAGCAATAATGCTGAGTGGGTGTCACGTGAAGATTTCGAACGTCACATCCACGAAGGGCAAGGTCTAGGCTCCATAATGGGTAACATCGCGTAACACATCGAGATCCATTTCAGCAGCAGCTCGGGAAACAATTCAGCTTTATGGACAATAACGCAGAGTCTCTGGTGCAAGTAGCGTTAACTATTTCGTCGAACTTGCCGGTGTTGCACGATCTGATTGGCCTGCATGTTCCCCGACGTGCAGCACAAAATTTACAAAATAAGTGACTGCCATCGACAGTTCGCTGCACCATGATTAAATGGAGTACATGGCAAGCCTCTACGTAACATATTTGTGACACTCCGTATTGTTTGCTTTAGTATTATTTTGAGCGATGCTTTTATCTCCTGATAATGATTGAAACAAGCTAAAACGGTGGAATAATGAAACGACATACAGCTTAAGGCAAAATTCACTATGGTTAACGCTTGGACACAATTACACGTAGGATGCAGCCTTGCATTTGTGCAAGGGCTCAAATAACATTGAGTGAGGGCTTACCTTTAAGAAATTTCTTTTAGGTTCTGTTTGAATATGAAATTGAGTTGCGGGGTTTTCTGAAGAAATCCGAAGTTGTTTCTCTCTCTCTCTCTCTCTCTCTCTCTCTCTCTCTCTCTCTCTCTCTCTCTCTCTCTCTCTCTCTCTCCCCCACATGCAAGGTGGCACTGTGTTAAACGCAGACTTGATGTTTTAATATTTACAGGGTAGCCGGATGCCCTTCCTGCCGCCACCCCATACCCCAGGAGGAAATGTGTACCCCCAAATGACTGGATACAGTGTGTGTGTGAGAGAGAGAGAGAGAGAGAGAGAGAGAGAGAGAGAGAGAGAGAGAGAGAGAGAGAGAGAGAGAGAGAGAAAGTGTAAAGTGTTACGAAATGTTTGTGAATCTTAACAGAGGCGGGACTTGGGGACCAGCCCAGAATTCACCAAGGGGATGTGTAAAAATGCCTCAAAACCACATCCAGGCTGGCCGGCACTCCGACCCCTATCGTTAATCCGGTGGGCGGATTCGAAACGGGGCCGGTACGCCTCCCCGTCTCCGAAAGCGCTTGCGTTAGACCACAGACAAAAATTGACAGACGGGAAACGTCCGTAAGGACCCGGTCACACGCTCAGGGGTGCTGGGAGAGAGGGTTTCCAGCAGTTCCGTAAGATGTCCCGTGATGGCGCTGCGGCCAGAAGCAGCCCTTTAAACTGGCCAGAGCAGGCGGCAGGTAGCGGCTGTCCCCACCACCACCTCCCCTCAAACGCCGGACACAGCCGTGGCCTCGTGGCAGGCGGCACGAGCTCTCCCCTCAGCCTCCCCTCCACACTAAAGCTCTGTATAGGGAAAGTATGGCCATCCTTTTCCGCGCAGCTTGCCACCGTCTGCAGCTCGTGATTGGCTAAAATCGAGTCACGTGGTTCTTTTCGCCATCTTGGTCCTATACGTTGCTTTGGCTGCCATGAGAAGTCTTGTGAATATTCGTATGTTTGGGTTTGAATAATGTCACTGTGTTGTACTTTTCTGTATTCTTAAGAAACGAAGAAGGGAGGGAAACACAGTACTTCCATTAGATATCAGAAATGCAGGAAGATGAACAGTCTGATGAAAGTCAGAAGAAAATTCCTGCAATGTCGTGAGGTTAAGTTATTCACGCGTCGTTGGTTTTATCTCCAGGCAGCTGCCGAAAACACCCAAATTTTGGACATATTTGTGACTGATCTAGATTCTCGTTTAGATACGAAAGTAATATATAATACCCGAAGCAAGCTTTTCTCGTTCATTTTCGTGTATTAAGTGTATCATTACAGGAACCAAAGAATTGAAACAAGACAAATATTAGATGTTGAAATGCTATTGGCGTTGTAAAGGCACCTTTGATTTCCCTTTTTGCTAAGAGTCATGTAGTGGGTATCCCCTTCTCATTTTTCGTAGTTGATGTAAGGTATAAGAACACAATACGCAAGAAAATACTCTTCAATCCATAATCTCAATTGCTTTCTTAATCTACAGTATGCTCCGATGACATGTTCGCGGTCTATTCGAATATTAGTCTATGGTACGGGTCAAGCTGAATTTATAGGCGAACTCTTTAAATCTGGAGCCACAACCAAACAGTTTTCTTAAAATCAGGCGATAAGTATTTCGTAAAGCCGCCAGGTCCGCATGGACAGAACTACTGTACGCGAAGTTCCCGCATCTGTCCGTCGGATACAACACCCTGAATCTCGAGAATGAAAAGAATTATCGTTCTGCTCTCAACGTTAACTAAAATTTCGATATCTTGCCTACATTTCGTCCGCAGCATTGTATGTGCTAAAATCAACCATACGAAAATTCTACGCAATGCGAGTTTTCCTCTGCAAACTCTTCAAAATTTTGCGCAGTAGTTTACTTAATGTGACGTAGCACGGAAACTAAGTAATAATGAATAAAAAATTAGATCATTATCGAGCGAATATCACACTATAACATGTGAAAAAATTAATTTTTTTTTCATTGAATGGTTCTCAAAATCGGTTGATAAGTATTGTTAAGCGCTGGTAACGTTGTAGCGGTCGGTGCGTAAGAAGCAGCAGAATAGGCCCAGCATGGCTGCCGCTGGCAGGCTGGCCATACTTTCCCTATACACAGCTTTACTCCACACACCCTCAGAAGCGCCTCTAATGTGGTCTACCAGTACTAAGCCGGGGAACCGCCTGTCATCTGCTGGCATCTTACAGAACTACGAGAGGAGCGTAGGACACTGGTTTAGATGGGCTTTCTTCTCTGTATATATTACTCTGGTTAGACCACACGGCTAACCAGGCGGGTTAAATCTGAAGCTGTTTTACTGACTAATAATTCAACTTTACTGGGTTACGCAAAAGTTTGAGGTTTAGAATTACGGAAAGAGATTTTAAACATTCCTGACTTATTAGTCATGTCGGACAGAAGGGCTCTTATCGCACTTAGTACGCGACACAATGGGGAAAGAAAGGAGAAAGATGACTTCAGGAAGTCCGCGCGCCTATGCAACCTTGAATATCAGACAAAATACGGACGTATCGCGAAGGTATCTACCATTATAGATATTTACAAAGTCACGTAAATATCTGTGAGTCAATATGGAGTGAAATATATGCAGACGAGTTGATGTCTAAATACAGTTGCTAACAAGCATTTATGACCTCTTTCAGTAATTACATTGGCGGAAAAGCCACTAGAAACTATGTTCCAAAGAATCTTTTGAAACGGCAAAGTTTTTCCAAAGCTTTTCCTTTAAAACTAAGTTGAAATATTAGTATCCCCAAACTAACATCAAAATATACAAAAAATTGTTATCTCAGGATGGATGGTTTGATTTTTAAAGGGACTAAACGACTACGGTTATCAGTCCCTTGTTCCAACTGTAGATAATAGAATATGAAGCACTACAATGTAGTATAAAACGATGTGTTAAAATTCACCAAGCAAAGTGTTTAACACGGCAAGAAATAAAAGCATGCAAGTAAAAACTGTTGACCACAGACAAGGAAGAGGGCATCTGGCTGCTGTTGCACATTAAAACCACCTGACTAAAAGCGGTAGGCAAGCGGAGAACAAATACATAATCAACACAGCACTAAAACTCGGATTGATACAACCCACTCACACGAATAAAATTTAAAACATCGTCAGCCATAGAGGCATCGTCAGCTAAAAACATGATTTAAATCGTCAGGGAGATTAAAATTCCTCTGAGTGGCTAAATCCGGGCATTCGAAGATCACGTGGACGACTGTCAAACGCGCACGGCATTGACACTCAGGAGGATCCTCGCGACAGAGGTGACCGTGCGTAAGCCAAGTATGGCAGAGAATAACAGAGACCCTGCGAGGGGTCCGCAGAGAGGTCCTCCACACGTTGGTTGTCTCCTTTATACACCTCAATTTGTTGGACACTTTTAGGTTGCGCCATTCACTACTCCACAGACCGAGAATTTCACGGCGTAATGTAGAACGGAAATCAGCAGATGGGATGCCTATATCGAGGCCAGGTTTGTGTGTGGCCTCTGGCCAGCTCATTGCCGTCTATCCCGACGTGTCCCGAAGTCCAAAGGAATTCCACTTACTGCCCACGTTGTTCAATGGTGTACAGGGACTCGTCTATGGCAACAACCAAAGGATTGCATGGGAAATACTGGTCGATGGCCTGTAGACAGCTCAGAGTCACTACAAATGAAGGACTCCCCAGGGCAGGCTCGGATATGTTGAAGTGCGCGGTGGATGGCTACCAGCTCTGCAGTGAATATACTGCAGCCATCTGGCTGGGAGCGCAACTCATTGTGTCCTGCAAGCGTATAAGTAAAACCGACATGACCATCTACCATCGAGCCGTCTGTACACTACTGTTGAGACCCAGAAGCCGCCAATAATTGATAGCAACTGGCGACGAGTGGTCTCAGGGTGGACTGAGGTTTTAGAGTACTGTGACAAGTCCAGCCGAAGGTGAGGAGGTCGTATACACCATGGTGGTGTACGCGACTGGTATCTGAAGAGAGATGGGACAGGAACATACTCAGAAGAGACCTAACACAGACACCAGCTATCAACCCTGATCTCAGCCGCCTTTGCAGAATATGTTCAGTTTGAGGAAAAAGTGGACGGTGGTTAGGTAAACCACGGATGGAAGAAGCATAATTTGTAAGCAGCTATTGACGCCTCATATGCAGAGGAGGCACACCGGCCACCCACAAGGAGACTATTCAGAGGGCTCATTCGAAAGGCTCCTGTTGCAAGCCTAACCCCACAGTGATGGATTGGGTCCTACATCTGCAGGGCTGAAGGTGATGCCGAGTCATAGGCAACGCTGCCATAGTCTAGTCTGGATGGAACAAGTGCCTTATAGCACTGCAGCAGCGTGGTGCTGTCTGCTCCCCAAGTGGTGTTGCTAAGACAGCGGAAGGCATTAAGGTGCTGCCAGCACTTCTGCTTGAGCTGACGAATATGGGGAAGGCATGTCAGACGGTCGTCTAACCCCAAGAAATGACGCGTTTCCACGTGAAGTAGTTGGTCATCAAGGTAAAGTTCGGGATGTGGGTGAACTGTTCCACACTGACAAATGCATAACGCACGTATTGGCGGCAGAGAACTGGAAACCTGGGAGAGTGCCCATGTCTGTGCCTTCCGTATGGCTCCCTGAAGCTGGCGTTCAGCAACACGCATACTTCAGGAACTTAAATAGATGCAGAAGTCGTTAGCATTTAGGGAGGGAGATACTGTCGAACTTACTACTGCTGCTACTAGGCCATTAATAGCGACTACAAACAAGAGAACACTTAACACACAGCCCCAGGAACCCCATTTTACTAGATGGCAACGAACTACGAGATGCGCCGATCTGTACACGGAAGGTATGCAGTGCTAAGAAGTTTTTTTTTATAAAAATGGGGAGCAAGCCCTGAAGACCCCAACCATGTAATGTTTTAAGAATGTGGTGTCGCCAGGTCGTGTCATAGGCCTTGGACAAATCAAAAAAAAGACTGCTATCAAATGTTGTCGTCTTTAAAATGCTGTCCGGATGGCGGACTCAATGTGGACAAGGTTGTGCCAGGCTGAGCGTCCTTTGCAGAAACCATCCTGACATGGAGAGACCGCGAGGCTCGAGGAGCCAGCATAGCCGGTGACCCACCATACGCTCCAGCAATTTTCAAAGAGCGTTGGTGAGACGGATGGGTCTGTAGCTGTCCAATTCGTGCGGGTGTTTGCCAGGTTTGAGCACCGGGACGATGGTACTCTCCATTGAGAGGGAAAGACCATCGTTCCAAATGCGGTTAAATATGGCTATCAGATGATGCTAAGACTCCTCGGACAAATGCTTTAACATCTGTGTATGCGGTCTGGCCCAGGGGCTGTGTCTTCGAGCTTTCAAAAGACGATTGAAAAGGTATACTTTTAGTGTTACTACCGTAACCTAAAGTGGGCAAAAACCTGTGTTTTCACGAGCTCCAGAAGAATCTAATTTGTAAGAAGCATTTCCTGTTAAAGACGTGGCCTCCGAACATACAGAACGAGAGACGACAGAAGACCAGTTGCAAATATGTATATTGAGCCTACAGTTTCGTATTAGAAATCGCTGGACAACAGTATGGAGTACACCGAGAACGGGTCACTTCGTGGGGTTTACGCTTCGAACTAAGCGGCTTTTAAATGATAACCAGTGAAGTCATTACTGAATGACGCGCTCAGTTTCCATCAATTACATTAACGGTTGCACCCATCTAGTGACTGGTTCGCGATATACTTTCTCGATTCATGATTTGGTAGCACAATTTTTTTTTTTAATTTTGGAAATCATACAAAGGAAGATTTTTTTATAAATGGATATATGGATGTACGTCACTCTAAGAGGATACCTTCATCTTCCCATTATTGATCGCGCTAACAGACGTGGGGAAGAAAAATTATTTGTGGGGATTTCGATGTTGATTCTCTGGAAAAGTAATAGGGAGAAGGACCTTTCAGTATTTCTTGGTTTTTCAATTCGGCATCTGTTACACATTTTCCTACTCTGGTAGGAAATGACAGCAACATACTGATAGGTAACTTTTTATATAGACAAACTAGTTAAAAACATTTGTTAATCTTGTTGAGAATCGTCTGATAACGGTGCACAGCTAGTTACAGTACATGACTTAGCCCCATATAGAACGTTAAAACAAAGTGCATTCAATTAATGACTTAACAATTGCTACGTTTAGGGAAAGATTACAGCAGTTAGACTGTGATGAGGTGTACAAGGAAACTAGTGCTAATTTGAAATTTCATGATACATTTAAATTTGAAACCTGTTGCCCCAAGAAAATAGTTAAATATAATTGTAATTAGAGTATCTCATAACTAGAAAATAACTGGAAAAACTAGAAAGAGTAGCGACCCACAAAGTCCATGTACAAATCACTGTACTGTATTAAGTTGAAATGTTGAAATTTTGTTAAGCTTATGGGACTTAACTACGGAGTCATCAGTCCCTAAACTTACAAACTACTTATGAACTAGGTAATACTAAGAACGGCACAAATATCCATTCCCTAGGGGGGATCCGAACCCCCGACCGTAGTAGCCGTGCAGACCGTGACTGGCGCGCCTCAGTCCCCTTGGCCACCGCGGCCGGCCTGTATTAAGTTAGTGAAAGTCCAGAAATGTTTACTACGCCAGATTAGTACCTCTGAAATTTTTTTAAAAATTCGAATATAAAGGGAAACAAGGCAACCAAAAGCACTGGGAGATTAACCATTAAAATGAAAATTGTACTAACAAAATTTCAGAAGTTTAAAATCTTTAATAATTTTTTATATGGAGAAAAATAGGATCCGTATGTTCAATAGAAGCAAAGCTACTAATGGAAGAGGCCACACCTATGCAATCTGATGCAGTTTAAATTCCATCTCTACCTTGAAATTAAGAAAACTCACTCCAAAGTTAAAGCTTATACATAATTTATGACATTGTTCCCAACATAAGATTCTCAGCCATACATGTAATACCTCTCTAAAGCAGGGAGTTTCGCAGAGTAAAATATGCTGTTAAACCATTATGTAAAAAATTAAGATGTCTTAATTACTGACGAATCTCACTTTAGAGTTTTCACCAGAGTTCTTAAGAAAAAATTGTATTCAAGAGTAGCTTAACATATTTGTAAAAATGTACTAAAAAGTGTGTTTTTCAGCGTGGCTTTTCAACATATGCGGTTGAAGTGCAGTTTATGCGTTCGCGACTGAAGGTTGACGTGTAGATGTTGGTAACGATGCGGTCAATGACGGGAGGTGAAGGCAGCCAATTAAGAGTCACGTTCGGGAGGCCAATAATATTTCGTGTTTGATGTCTAATTACGCGTCAGTTTTAAAATTTATTCTGGAGTTCGTATGCAACGTTTTCGGCAATGTAATTGCTATTTCATTTACATTCGAAACTGTTCTTTACTGGTTTGAGACATGGGAGGTGTGATTGTGACGGACATATACCTGACACCCGAGCATTGACTTTAGTATTTATGAGGATATTAACTGTGATACACTATTAATTTGTTCCACAATAATGTTTATTTTGTTCTAAGATAACTTTCAGCTTAGGCCATCTTCAAACAACTTCATACTGCAGATTATTCACATCACACCATCTACTGCGGAGTACAAAGAGCTTACAAGGGTGTGTGTCCAGTCAGACCTTTTCGTATTTCATAAGAAAGAGACGCTCAACCAATTAAAGCAAAACAGTAAGAAGTAACTATGAATTTCAATAAATAAGCTGAAACATATGGCCCACTGAGTGTACCAGTAAGTACAATTGTTTAATTTACAAAAGTAGGAGGAAACAGGTGAGTGAGGAAGGTGTGAACAATGCTATGTGGGTTGGGGACAATTACACATGTTTGTACAGTAAATATGGTACAAAGGAGCATATTAAAGTATATAGCCTGTATTAAAATTCACTGGTTTTAAAATTTTAACAAGCAGAGAGAGAGAGAGAGAGAGAGAGAGAGAGAGAGAGAGAGAGAGAGAGAGAGAGAGAGAGAGAGAGAGAGAATTAATTTTAGCAATGTCTTTCTTCGCTCTGTGGAGAATATGACATTTAATGTCAAATGCATGACATTCATTGAAGCCATGTTCTGCAAAGGTGGAATCTCAGTTTCTAACTCATTTTCAGGCAGTCTATTAGTTGTAGTCCTCCGATTTACTTATATATACTTTGCCACGAAGATTGCAAGAGATCCTATACATGCCACTCCTTTCCAAAAGGTGCATTCTTGTCTTTGCGAGTGAAAATCAAGTTGGCAGTAGTATTTCCTATTATAAAAGGCTGGAGTGTATTTTCTGGGCGTCAGATAGGCTTACCAGCAAACTCAAGTCCAGAACAAACATCCGGCCTTTTATAATAGCAATACTACTAACTATATCTTCAATAGCAAAGACAAGATACTACCTTCGGAAAAGAGTGGAATATATGGGATCTCTTGCAATCTGTGTGGCGAACTATATGTAGGTCAATTAGGTAGGGTTGTAACTACTGGACTAGCTGAACATGAGACGAGTTGACTAAAAAGAGATTCCACCTTTCCAGAACATGCCTTCAATGAATGTCATGCTTTTTACATTAAATGTCATGTTCTCCACAGACCGAATAAAGGCAGAATAACAGTGCTTTAAAATCTCTCAACAAAACCAAGCTCAGAAGCCAAACTAAATTCTCAATGATCAAACCCAATTTCAATATTCACCCTTGTTAAAATAACAGCTATTATATACCATCCTGCCACTATGTTGACATTTTGTAACGTTTCTCGCCCATTTTCCAATGTTTCTCCTTCCTTGTGCTACTCTCACCATTCTTGTGAAAACCAGTGGATTTTCTACAGCTTATATACTTTGTTCCATATTCACATATTTCAAACAAGTGTAATAGTACCCAACCACATTTCGTTGTTTACGCCTTCCTCACCCACCTTTCCCCTCCTCCTTCCGTGTATTAAGTTGTGTATATGAACTATTGTACTTACTGGCACACTCATTGGGCCATATGTTTCAGCTTGTTTATTTAAATTTACAGTTATTTCTTAGTTACTGTTTTGCTTTAATTGGTTGAGCGTCTGTTTCTTATAAAATACGTTTGAAATCACGAAATCCGATATGGAATAACTGCTATATAAGAGGAGAGGTCACCATCCTAACAGAACTGGAAAAAAAAGGGAGTGCGAGAATTCAGTCTGTAATCATCACCTCATAAGTGAGCCATCAAAAGAACTAAAAGGGTCCAACTTCGCAAGAAAAGACTGGACTAATCTCAAACGCATCAGAAGTGGTCATACCAGATGTAATGCCATGCTTTATAAGTGGGGACTCACGGACAGCCCAAGTTGTGACTGGAACACCTGAACAGACGCTGGACCACATCATAAGAGTGTGTCCAAAAAGAAAATATAGTGGCTCTGCTGAGGACTTTATAGAAGGCTATGAAGGGGATTCAAGATCTGGACATTGATGTGTAGCCAAAAACTTCTCACATGACATGTAATTCCAAGTGTTCTATCATAATATATCATTGATCACTCACATGAACCGAAAATGAGCTCTTGTACAATCTTTTACTGAGATTATATATATATATATATAAATATATATATATACATCCATGTTCTTTGTTTAATTATATTTGTATATATGCTGCTGTCATATGCCATACGATAAATAAATAATAAACGTAAAGGTTACATAGTCTACGACTGGACACACATCTTTGTAAACAGTAGCAGGTGTGATGTGAATCTGCAGTATTAATTTGTCTGAAGATGGCCTAAGAAGCCGAAAGCTAGTTTCTGGTACTGTGGAACTTAAACTTCCTGGCAGATTAAAATTGTGTGCCGGAACCGGGACTCGAACCTGGGGCCTTTGCCTTTCGCGGGGAAGTGCCGGTCCCGGCACACAATTCTAATCTGCCAGGAAGTTTCATATTAGCGCA
The DNA here is from genome assembly GCA_026315105.1 of Locusta migratoria. Classification (NCBI taxonomy): domain Eukaryota; kingdom Metazoa; phylum Arthropoda; class Insecta; order Orthoptera; family Acrididae; genus Locusta; species Locusta migratoria. Next base: position 390,006,894 of record CM048755.1, read on the forward strand.
CACTCCGCTGGAGAGTTAAAGTTACATTCTGGAAATATATAGTATATCACCGTTATTATGTCGGTGTTCCATCAAGAACCGACGGAAGAGTCCGTAAATACAATTTACTCATCGGACTATGGTACATCAGCAACCTGTAAACCATAGAGCAGGAACGGCATTAATCATTTCACGGTGAACAGAAGACGTGCATGCTCTTTCAAAACACGTTAATCTTTTGTGTCCACCATGAAATGCATAAATAATGCTGTTCCTGCTCTATGGTTCTCAGGTTCTTTATGCACTCTTGTCCGGTGAAACTAATTATTCTCGTACGTAATTATTTTAAATTTCCGTTCGCTTTGGTCGTTTAGACAACGGACTAAATTGTGAGATATTGAAATTATGCCATACACAACTTTACCAGAAGCTTTTTGTCACGAGATTCTGTATTTTGTCTGAAGTCTGAAAATTATATGGAAAGTCTGGAGAATCCAGACGAAAGCTGTCCATCTGGCAGCCCTAGTAACACTGATTACAGTTCATTCACGTTGCTCGCGAGTTGCTCTTCCTTCAAGGTTGACGACGGGAAAATTTTTATTTGAAAAATTAGTTGGGCGGCAAACAAGCACGCGTCTCCCCAATAGCTAGAATGGAAGAGAAGGGCAAGGTAAGTGAGATACGGCAATGGGGAACTCGTCTGCGAGCACTTATTGAATATCCAGACAAAGAGGTCAGTACGGATGCGGATATATCCGCAAATAGCACCGAGCGACGTGGCGCAGTGGTAAGACACTGGACTCGCATTCGGGAGGAGGTGGATTTTAACTACCTCCAGCCATCCAGATTTAGGTTTCCCGTGGTTTCCCTAAGTCACTCCAAATGCCGGGAAACAATTATATATTTTTGACGACGTTACAGCGTTCATTTTTAATGAAATAAACCGCATTTTACGATCACTTATGGCTTCACTGTACTAAGTTTAGATGTAATACCCATGTGCGACGAATGAAAATTTGTGCCTGGCCGAGATTCGAACCCGGGATCTCCTTCCTACTTGGCAGACGCGTTGACCACTTCGCCACCGAGGACACAGTGACCAACCCGACTGCAGAAGACTCTTCCCTGCACTACTCCCGCCACACCCAAATCTCCATTCTGTCTCGATACTTCATGGTCTGTTCTCCCTGATGCGGGAATATACTATTGTGGCTGCGAGCATTACAGAATTAAGAGGCTGTAGTAATAGGAAAGTGTGGCGAATGGAGATTTGGGTGTGGCGGGAGACGTGCAGGGAAGAGTCCTCTGCAGTCTGGTTGGTCACTGTGTCCTTGGTGGCGGAGTGGTCAACGCGTCTGCCTAGTAAGCAGGAAATCCCGGATTCGAATCCCGACCGGGCAGAAATTTTCATTCTGCCGCACATTGGTATTACATCTAAACTTAGTACAGTGAAGCCATAAGTGATCGCAAATTGCGATTCATTTCATTAAAAATGCCGGAATGGTTCCTCTCAAAGGGCACGGCCGATTTCCTCCCCCCATCATTCCCCGAAAATCGGAGCGTAAGCTCCGCCTTTAACGACCACGCTGTCTGTGGGGCGTTAAAAACTAATTTATCCTCCTTCCTTTCTTCCTTCCGCGGTTATCCGCAGTATTTCTTTCTTTGCGGATAAAATTTTGAGCGATGCGGATATCCGCCTGTTATATGCGGATAAAGATCTATGTATCTGTCCAGTACGTCTAAATGTTAGCTAAAAACTTCAAGCCTGTGATCATTCTTGGAATCATTGCAGGGCCCAGGTAGAGTGGAAGTCTTGTCCTCAGGCAGCGAAGTACAGGCGCACTGATTACAGCTAACAAAAAGCATTCTTAAGACAAACGTTCCAACAAGAAGCTAGTGTTTATATATTTTTTTAATATGTGAATTTGGTGCACGAGGCAGATGCCCCGGTTTGTCCGCTCTCCCCCCCCCCCCTCCTAGATCCGGCGCTGCAGTTGGCTGTACCATGGCAGCAATATTTGTCATATAATATGCTACATAGCGTACAGTGCGCCGGCTGTGCTCAATCGCATTGGATCAAATAGACGACGAGGTTGTTGTCGATCTCTGGACTCACTTTCGTTGTGCAGGAAAAATAGGAAAAGAAACGTCGTTACTGGGTTCACCCTCTATTCAGAGCTAGAGAAGAGGGAGAATTCCACACGATATTTAATAGGCTCGTAGATGATCCTGTAAAATTCGTTGAGTACTCCTGGCCACAGCCTGTAGTTACTCTGTGCCACAGCGGACGTAGTTGTACCCAACGGACCTGCGCCTAATCCGTTTACGTGACCGCGTCTTTTCTATGGTCTGTCAAGTGCTTTCTGGGTGACAAATCGGCCCACTGCCGACCAGAGGTGCAATGCCAAATTTCCGCTGCCTTCAGTTAGTGCTTTGTAGTGACCGAGTGACGACGTATAACTTAATACAGTGCCATTTCTTTCTAAAATGAACACATCAATGGATACTACATCGTGTGAAGTGAAAAGGTTATTTGGCACTAGGGAAGGGAAACAAATTGAAATCATGAATTTGGAAAATTGGATATGTACTTGATGGCAAGGAAAAGATCAACGATATAGTGGCCTGTTTTGCACGTAAAAAATATGTTCTTACACGGGACACAAAAGTGGAACTTCAAATTTGCTGTACGTTCATGTGAGACGATAAAGTAGCTTAATTACCCCTACATCGAGTGTTACCTCAAGGAAGGAATATGTGCACCAAATTTGGTTAAAATCGATCCAGTGGTATAGCAGGAGATTTAACTTTGTCGCTTGATGCAGCAATTTACCGCGCATTTCATTGTTTATTATGTCGTATCTCCTGAGTCTATGTCAATAACTGTCGCAAAAGTGAAAGCAATATGTTGGCAAAGTTTCATCGCAACCGAATGAAGGGTACAGCCGCGCATACAATACGAACATACAAACATTGATGTTTATGTATTAGATAAATGGTGACGGAAGTAATGAAGATTGATTTTGTCCATCTTATGCATGGACGCTGGAACTTCAACCCTACATGTAACAATGAAAACAGTAACAACACCATCAGCTATATTTTCATTTTGTTATTTACTGGCAACCAGTTTCGATGGACCACGCTATCATAAAAAATGGGCCTTGCGGATGTGGAGCGGATAGCACTTTTCTTATCTGCGCTGACCTCTAAAGATGGCATTCGTCTAAGTGTGTGTTCTTTCTAATGAGAGTGCGTGGTGTAGTTCGTTAATATTTTTCTATTTACCTCCAGTTTTTAATTTCTGCTTTACAAAAGAAACAGTTATAAAAATGGAAAAGAATGTCATCCCATTTGCTTTCAGTCACGAGAAATCTCCTTATTGCTGTAGATATTACCAATCGCATAGTTTTTGCTACACACTACATATGGAACACCAGGTTCAGCAGAAAGTGATAAAAAGTTGAGCATAATTGAGGCATGAAGCCAGACCCCTCATCGGGATAAATTTGTGACATTCTTCATCGTCGTATGGGAAAATAAAGTCACATGAGTAAGTAAGATGTAAAAAAGTACAGCTATAAAGATTTAATATGATGCTAACATAATAGACATTTTGGTTTGCAAATTTCATTTCACGTACGAGCAAGCTAGAATATAGCTTGTTGAAGTGACGAGTTCAGGAGACAGCAATATTTCACAGCCCATCTTCCCAGCCCCCCCCCCCCCCTCCCCCGATCATCTTATCCTTCCCTCACCTGACTGCGCATAACCACCTAACCCCTCTACATCTGAAGCAATGTTCAGTACAATATCATGTAAAAATTTCAACTAAATCGATCAAGAGCTTTTCCGGATTTGTGGTAAGTACTCTTTCCTTATATACAGGGTTTCAGCCATTCTCGTTACAAAGACTGAGCACTTTTAGACAGGGAAATGAATACAGAATTTGATAAGGAACCTTGGTCCAAGAATGCCATCCATTGGCGATACGAGCACTTCTTTAACACTGAATCGAATCTATACCACTGCAAGCTCTTTACTTTCCATATTTGGAAGGAAGTAATATGGACCAAAACAAAATGTAAACATGGGGTCTAAAATGCGTACATTCAAGCATTAAGCATCGTCTACATATTCGGTTGGCTACTGTTTACACGCCTCTTCTGTTTAAGTGCTCGTAACATTGGGTATTCGTTATAGACACTATATTTAGCAGATTTTTATTCTTGTTTTGGTACATCTTAGCGCCCCAAAATATGGAAAGCAAATTGGAAGAGATTTGTTTCCCAGTGCAAAACAAAGTGCCCATAGCGTCACTGGATGAAATTTACTGACGTGAGGTCCTTATCAAAATATGTACTCTCTTCTCTACGAGTCTTCTAAATTGATAATGGGTATTTCCGAAAAAAAAACGTTTATATTTCAAAAATTTACTACCCCATGTCCTTCCGAATGTTCAGTGTATGGTTAAAAAAAATTTAATAAATTGCTGAAGAACTTTCGAGGTTTTTTGGTAAAAGCGTTTCCAAATTTGAACATACAGAATATACTTCTGTCTTATGTAACTCTCAAACGTATTTCTTGTTATCAAAATCATGACAAAACTATCATACAAAACAATAACTGATTCTAACATTAACAAGGTTCTTTTTTGTTGGGGGGGGGGGGGGGGGGGGAGGGGCGAGCGGCAATTTTGTTCTTCCACGGGGCAGCAGTTCGACTTGCGCCGGCCATGCATATGGTACAGTAACTTAAGTGTTACCACCCTTTAATCGCCTTGAAATCATTTAAAATGTGATTTAATAAGATTTATAAATTATATACCCAACAAAAGAAGCAGGCTACGTCAAACTGAAATTAATTGTGTCAATGCGAATAAACAGAACACGAGCTGCTGTATAGATAGTATCAACAGACGTCCCTAGATAGCAGCACTAGAAATTTAAATCGCGTTAGCTGTCTACTCCAAAGACCTTGTAAAAGTAAAGTCTACTTACATATTCGGTACTGTTCTCACTTCTGCTCCGTAGGAGTACTACAGACTGTATTTCACACCTGTCATTCCCCATAGTAAAGTAATGAGTGTTTTCACTTTCCTATGTTTACTTCACAGCGGCAAAGACATTTGTGAGCGCGGGAACAACTTGTGTAGAAAAACTTGGGGCCGTTCGGGTGAGCCGATTACGCTCGGGAAATTTCGGATTTGTAGCTCATAACGCTATCTGGTGGCAGGGAGTAAAAGCTTACTACACAACACGTTGACAACACGATACTTGTGAAAAATCACACGCAGCTGCGAAATTCACACTTGTGTTACTTAAGTCTGATCTCGTTTATATTGTGTGTCAGTAGGATGTACAGTATGTTAAGGTCTTTAAAAATCTTCGAAAATAAATCCCTGAAATAAAAATATAGTTAACTTCGTATTCTTCCCAAAGTAATGTCACGAGACAAATTTTCAGTTCTTATGGTGCTAACAAAACATTTGTTCGGTTCTGACAGCATAAGACAACGCAAAGTGAATGTAATCTCGAGCTTATATATAGAAACGTCATGGGCACCAGTTTCATTAACTTAGAGCTGAATTTGATTTTTAAGCAGAGGAGATTTCTGTATGCTATCTTGAACAACTTTATTCGAACTGCAGTGTATTATTAGAGCAGGAAATGCACAAGCCCATTATTGAGTTGTTAGTGTGTGAAATATTTTTTAGAGATTTTCAGATCGAGAAATTCCTTGTGGTTTAAACTTACGTTGCTAGTTCAGGAAAATTTTTAATTGTTACGATTACATTACTACAGCATTGTTAGTTCAGAATAATAAATGCCTGTGCCACTCCTGTGCTGTGTGATTGTTCTTTGACTTTGCTACTAAATAAATGAGTGAAACTTTTTACTAATAACAGGACCGGTAGAGGCTAAGATGAACAAGTAAGACTGTCAAAAGTACAATTGTTATGGTGAAAATTATGATATATGACAGTGTTTCTTTGACAGGTGCTACTGTTTGTACACTTATAGATCATTAGTGACATTTTTTTTGTCTGCACATAAAGCGATATAAATTTTCTACACATTTGTGTTAGCGTGTTTTGTACAAAGTCGAATGTTTTCTCTAGCCATACCGTCACCAATATAAAACTGTATGAATCTGAAGGATCATGAAAATATCTTCATGTGTATGTCACACCTGTAGATTTTAAGAGAGCAATGATGAAGTTTGCATACTTCTTTCCCTCATGTGTAAATGCTCTTAATGTTTGGCCAATGGGAACATATGCATACAAGTTTTTAAGAATAAAGGAGGGAATTACAAAGTTCGTGCATACGTTTTGTACGTATCTAATTTCTGTGATAACGCATCTACCCAACAATTTCTGTTCAGTGAGTTACAAGTACGGGTTCTGATGGTTATAATTATGGACACACACACACACACAAATTATTTCGACATCGCCAACCAACTAGATGCTCGCAACCGATGTGGTGATACAAGCCTTTGTCATTGACTATGTACACAAATTGCAACTATACTTCTCCATAACTACACAGTTTGACATCCGAAATCATATGATGCGCGAACCAAGGAGTTAAAACTTCCTTGGCGCTAACAGTACTACAGATTAAAATTAGCGCGCGAACAGCTTTTTCTGTCTGTCACCAGATGACACTGTACGATCTGTAGCTCCGAAGATAGCCGATCATACCCGATCAGTCACCCGAATGGTCCCAAGTTTTGCTACTCCCAGACGTAAGTGCGTCAACATAGCACTATAAGGCGCGGAGATACCTTCTGACGGCGCTCGATAGCGTCGTGGTCTAATGTTCGAACATACCCCGAAATTTCCCGACAGTGGCGGATTTTCAAATTTTGCAGCCCCTACCGACCTCTACAATTCGATACCCTATTTCACAATCATACTAATTATGTTTGGCAATGAAACTATAGCTTTATGTTTTGTGCACTATCGTCCTAATTATACAACCTTCTTCCGTAATTAGTGTGACTAAACTAGAGGATCTAAATGTTACAACCTCTTAAGCCTAAGCTCGGGAGCACAATGGTAGAGCGCCAGACTATGAAACCAAAGGTCGCGGGTTCGAACCGCGCTATCGTAGGATTTTTATCTGTCACTTTCCTCTTTCACTTCTGGCAACGTTCCTGATGATAAAAATGTCGAGTAGCGCCGTGTTTCGGCATCCACGTTAAACTGTAGGTGCCTTATAACTGGTTGGTAAGTCAGTCCGAAAGTCTGAGGTAGGCAATGGCATACCATCTTCAGACAGGACCATGTTATTCAAACCAATTTTCGAACAGTTTACTGCTTTACCTTTAAGCTTAATCTTTGGAGTATTAGTGGGGCAGGGCACAAATAGTTTAATTCTTACTTCTCGAGTTTATAAAATTGAAGTAACTACTTGAAATAAACAGCAAAAAATCAGCTGATTCCTCAAACTGGAGAGCTATCAAGAATGGGGTCCCAATGTTCAGCCTTGGGTCCTTTGTTGTTCTTGATATATATCAATGATTCGCTATTCTAGATTCACAGTGAAGCAAAGCTAGTTCTTTTTGCTGGTATTTAGGTACATTAATCACATTGAACAAACAAGAATTAAGTTGTAAATGTCCTTTAGAAAATCATTAAGTGGATCTCTACAAACAGGACTTATTTTGATAAAACAGTTCCATACAGTAAATGGCATGACACCATTAAAAAGTTTGCCTGAACAGAAGTCTATAGCTAAGGTAGCATATTCAAATGTTTTAGTTGTGTGCGTTGATGAGAAATTTAATTTTAAGGAGCACATTGACGATCTACTGAAATGTATAAGTTCCGCAATTTATGCTATTAAAGTTATTGCAAATTATGGTGACAAACATCTCAGTAAATTAGCTTACTTTGCCTATTTTCATCGACAGCGTTTATATATTGTACGTATTGCTGCAACTCATCATTGGGCAAAAAAGTATTCATTACACAAAAGCATGTAATTAGAATAATTTCTGGGAGCCCGCACAATATCCTGGGACTCATTTAAGGATGTACGTATCTTCACAGTAGCTTCACAAACAGATTCTCTTATGAAATTTCTTGATAACCCAAACATTCAATATTATAACCAATGTGCAATGTGCATACCTACAACACTAGGAAAAAGGATCTACACTATTCGAGGTTGGCACAGATGGGGGGTGAATTATGCTGCCACAAATCTTTGGTGGCTTACCAGCTATCAAATGATAGCGAACCAGAAATTTAAAAAAATTAATAAAATCTGAATGAAAACTCAGTATACGAAATTTCTTTTACACAGAAATTAGGAAGTTACAATGTGAACATCTGAAAAATAAAAATGTTCATGTCACGTAACGTTTACTAAACAGACTTCACACACGATTACAGAATATATTTATGGAACAAGTATTAATGTAACATGTTGTGCAGAAGTTGTCATTTGTAGTGCATTTCAACCAGGCGGCGAAACACCTCCATAACAAAGATTTCACGTTCACGTGCTCGGGGCTCAAACTTATCCGTGTTAAGATATACTCAGGGTGTTTTCGGTTTTTTGCGGGACGTATAGATGTTGGTAATGACGCGATAATTGAGTGTCAATCGTGAGTCAGGTGTAAACAAATGAATTTCGTTTCCATTCGTTTAAGTTAGCACGTAACTGTCTGGAAGTGTTTAGCATCTGAATTTGGTTTATTTCGCTTCGTGAAACTAGCATGTCATACTAACTATTTAGGGTATGCGATTAGGAAGGAACCAAATAACAGAGGTCTGACGTGTTACTCCTGATAGTCGGAAACGTTTCGATATTTTCTACGAATGGCACTATTTTTAAGTACATAGGCAGGAACCTAGTAAAAGCGAAAGTAGACATAACGAAGAACTTTTTACGAAGCGAAAAATTTTAACATCGCTGGTTGTCTAAGTGAAAACTGCTGATTGAGGCGCTATGCTACGATTCGCGAGGCCGTTCCCCGTCGGGGGTTCCAATTTCTCCCTCGGTCATGGATGTTTGTGCTGTCTTTACTATAAGCTAGTTCATAAGTAGCTTGTAAATTTAGCGACTGATAACCCCGTAGTTAAGTCCCATAAGCTCTACAAACATTTTTTGATTGCCGATTGGCTGTCTTCACCAGCAATCACCATAACGCCGTAACCGATCTACACGTCACGTTAAAGTCGTTAGCACTGGAAGTGCATTTTAACTTTCCTCCGTATTGTAACCGAACTTTATCAGTATCTCATTCAGCTAAAATGCTGCTCTACTGAAGATGCCCCTGTAAACATGAATATCAGCATTACCCGTTCCAGAGGTGCCCATCCCCCTTAGCTAATGACTCACCCCCCACCAGGGATACTGGTTCCTGTTTTGCCATTTAATATCTTATTTCATGTTTTGTAAATTGTTTCATTAAGCCCCCTCCCCCAGGAATTTAAATGTTGCGTCATGACCCCCTCCCCCTCCATACCAAACATTCCAAGTGGAAATATTGTGGTACTAGACAATGCTTCCTATAATTAGGTTCGTTCCAGCAGCTGCCAGACTGCTACTTTCAAGCGCTAAGAAACGTTACTGCGCATGCGCAGCTACTATGACGTAAAAACCCTTGTTTGATACTAGCACTGCTGAAACGCTTTTTGCACTGTTCCTGGCTGCAGGCGAAGGTGAGTAAAGGATAATTAAAATACTTTCCTTCCTAATAACTAAGTGTAAACGAGAAATATCTGATCGTAAGTGTAATTGCAGTCACTTCGAAATAATCTAAAAACCCGCTACAAATACGTATCACGCCCCCCCCCCCCCCCACACACATACACACACACACACACACACACACACACACAGACAGACACAGTAACTCAGACCTTTCTGCGCATGCGCGAATTGGCAACTTTCCGGGTAGCGTCTGGCTGCTTGCGGCAACTGCTGGAAAACTAAACAGCCACACTCCAAGTAGCCGGAAGCGGGAGAAGGCGCTGCTGGAACAACATTTCAGCAGTTGCGCATGCGCGTCAAGCAGTCTGGTAGCTGCTGGAACGAAACTATTGTCTTCACAAAAGTAAACAGCCTAACATCTCCATGTTAAGTAGATATATAATCATGGCCGACTGAACACAAAATTCCCTTCGTTGCAGATTTAACACGCAACGAGCCAGAATATACAGTGGATAGAGAACTCAAAGAATCCGGTGAAGAACTTAGTATTTCGCCTTCCACCGTACCATTGTGATCTGAACCCCAGCGAACTTTTCTGGAATTTAATGATACAGAAAGTTTCATTGAACAACGTCAGCAGTGTTGCCCTCTCCCACCTTAAATGACTTCGGCTGCAATACAGAGCATTACGAAAGATGACTGGAAAAAGCGTGATAATGTGAAAAATATTAGGGACGAATAATACTGGTACAGATCTTCACTGATGGACGAAGCTATTGAGAGTTTAATTATCCAGCTTAAACCAGACAGTGACAAATTTCGGAACGTCTTTCTGAGGACGTATCTGACGATGCAGATTGAGAGTCGACAGAGGCA